>JAOTQQ010000001.1:60720623-60742114 GCA_026546715.1 Gallinago undulata
CCAGGTGGCAGCATGACAATTCAAAATAGCCACCACCAGCTTCAGTCTCCAGCATGGGAAGGGGGGTGGCTGGGCCACTGGTGGCCCCTCACGAAGCCCCTTTGCCTCAGCACCCACTGCTGCAAGCACTGGCTCCACAGCACCAGTGGGACACCACCATGCACCATTATTCAGCTCACCACGGGCTTCCTCACTGTTAGTGTCATGATGTGGTGGGGATCTAACGTCAGCAGCTACTTCTCCCTGCTCCTCTTGACCTAAGCACAGGGGGGAAAGAGCAAGGACAGGGTGTCACAGAGACAGGCAGACTTGACATAGAAGAACCAGGTGAGAAGAGCTGTCAGAAACGCAACCAAGAAACAAAGCAAAGTTCATTGCCAGCATTAATTAAATAAAGCCTCCAGGATGCAGGACTTTCCTGCCATTTCCTGGAAGGATAGGCCGTGACTCCTGTCCCATGCACCGTGATGTAGGTACTTTCATTTTTCCTCCTCCTGCATTCCCCACACAGTGTCCCTTCAGCACCATCGTGGGCAGGAATCATCCCTGGGTGACTCTATCAGTGGATGAAGTTCACAGTATATTCAGCAGTGCCTCTTTCAGCAGCAGCAGGGGTCACCACATCAGAGCAAACAAGGCAGGTACATCCCTACCCCAGGCTGGAGATAAAGTGGAGGTTAAAGTTTAGCACTTTCTGCTGGTAAAGGAATACCCCTAGCAAAAAAAAAAATATAAATTCTTCAGGGGATTTATATTGGCTTGCTACATTACAAAATGTTCTAAAGCTACGACTAAAATTGAACAAACTTTTAAAAAAAATAAAAAAATGTACTAAAGTATAATTTATTCAGTGTAAATTCAATGGAGATTCCACCGTTCATTACAGGATCATACACTGGCCCCCGGTGCTGTACTCCACGATATAGGCAGGGTAAATCTGGTGCTTCTCAAAGATGACAAAGATGGAAGGGTCTGTCAGGTCATCCACGCAACTGTCATAAAGTCTGTTGGATTTGCTGTGCCTGGCTGGAGGGCGAAGGTATTTGGGGTTTCCCTGAACAAAGTCTCCAACGAGAACGTGAGCTACAAACATGATGTAACGACCACCGTGAGAGGAACAGTACATGTGAGAATAGCTGGCGTCTCTGGCAAAGTAGCTTCCTAGGGACCAGAAAAAAGCCACGGGTAAGACAATACATCAACCAAGGAACAAACATCTGCTACCAGCACTACAGCAGCCAGTGATTCATCAACCCCAGCTAGCTCTACATCCTAGGTAGAGGTTTTGCCAGGTTTTTCCACATTGGTTTATTGTAAAGCATCAACAGACTCTAGCCACATTTCACCATCAACCTCCCAGTCCCACCTATCCATGAGCTTTGCTGAACAGCAGGTACCTGAGGCAAAGAGGAGTCGTTTCAGGCCCTCCTGAAAGGATGCACAGATACGCACAGGTGACAGTGGCCTAATTGGGGTCAGGGACAATCAGTCACCTTGCGGTCATCCAGGGTGGTCAGAGTCTGCAGCCCATGCTTCTATGGCCCCTGAACCAACACTTCTGCACTTGTACCTTTTCCATACAGTGTCCCATGAGTCCCACAGATCCTCCAGTCAAAGTTCTGCTCACAGATGGCAGACACATGGGTCGGACTTGTCCCATGGAACAGGAGCCGCTCATCTACCCATTTCGATTTATTGAGCTTCTTCATCTGCTCCTTTTGCCTAATGACAAAAAAAAAAGAATGACACATTAGCCTGGTTCAAACAAGGACAATTTCCCAACTCAAGTCCTCCTACTTTTCATGGAGAAACAGTGACACAAACCACTCTCAGTGGGGTTACTGCCCGCTTTGCACTTCTGTTGGTACCCTGCTGCACAGCCGGCTCTTCCCAGCAAAACAAAAAGTTCTCAGCATCGCTACGGACTGCGTCACACACAACTTCATACCACATGAGAGAGTAAAGAGACAAACAGCTCTTGACTGGGAATTGGTCAGTTCCCAGGTTACATAAATCCTGAATGCATAAATATGGTTACAAAACTGAGCTCTATGAAGCCACAGTGAAGAACTGTACAATCTCTACCCCTATCTTGATCACATGAAAATTCCCAATTTAAAAAAAAAAAAAACATATCGAGGAGACTAAGAAATGAAAAGGATAAATTTGAGACATCATAGCTTAGTCATGGTAAAGGAAAAGAACTTTCTTTTTGAATAACGCTAACAAGAACCACACATAGAACCTTTTAGGTTAGTGATAAAAAGAGCGCACAGACAACCTCTATAACCTGATCACAGAGAGAGAAGCCCCCACCCTGGCCCAAGGGAACCTCAGCACCAGACACCAGGAGACACCCAGCACCATGAGCAGTGGAAAGGCTCTGGAGCAGCTCATGGACAGAAGTGGGGTACCACCTATGGGAGCATGGGACTCATTATGGATCAGCTAGGAAGAGGGTTTGGGGATTGCACAGGACTTACAATGTTTTTTTTTTAACAGAGGAACTGTAGGTGGGAAACTCTCCAGTCTCCATACGTTAATATGGGGGTCTGGGTGCAGCAACTGGAGAGGGACCCTGAGTCACAGGAGCTACATGTTCACAGCACCACCCACTGCAGCAAGCAAGGGGGAGTGTGTGTCAATGTGTGATCACTAACCAGTATCAAGCTGGACAGCCAGTGAGGAGGGTAGCTGGCCTGGGAGTCAGGTATCAGAGCAGTCATAAGTCTGGGCCAGATACTGGAGAGACCAGAAGGTCTGACCTTGCTTACTGGGGCGACCAGGAGGTCAGGGTCAACCACTGAGGTCTATAGAGACTCATTTACATGCGTGTGTGTCGATGCAGAACATAACTGGAGACAAGAGGACCAGCACATGGGTAGGATGCCTAAGACCAGTTCCTAGAGGGACCCGTACACTTACGTATGTTCCAGTAACAGGCTTTCAATCCAATCAGCCAAAGGAAGGGAATAGGATGAGACCGTTGGTGCTGTTTAGGATTGGATGACTCCTGTGCTGTCTGTGTTAATTTCTGTGCCCAGCTGTGAGCGTATTCATACATTTTGTGTGTGTGCATGTGGTCATGTGTCTGTGCCTACTGGGAACATGTTCTGAACCTTGCTACCAGATGGATAGGTGGCAGTCTCACCTCTGCTGGACTAATGGATTTGGCAACTCCTAATGCAGACTACGGAGGAGGCAATAAATCAGGAAATACCAGTCTTCTGCTACCATAAGGATAATGAAATAAAGTAGATACAAACCACTGAAAAACTTGCCAAAGGGCCAGGTTCTGGATCCTCTGCAGTTGGTGGATGTAGTAGTCCTTCATCGTCTTCTCAAACAGCTGCTTAATTTTTCCATATTCACTGGAAGTATAGCTGAGCTGTACCAACTGAAAATTTTAACACCAAAAGTAAAGTATTACTGACAGTAACAACTCCTGCTCCTTTCAAAGGATTCATCAACGGCCTCACATCAGAAGAAAAGTCCTGCCATTAATATCATAAGTCTTTCCAGTCAACCATCCTCTCCCTACCTTCACCCCCACTCCCCACATGAAAGCACAGGCACTGACTGAGGGAAATGAATACAATCCCACGTGAGCTTCCTTCGGTGGATACACCTCCACATCTAGATTATTTTCACTCCAGAGTAACCTAAAGATGAAACGCACAGCAGTATTCAAGCTGGAAAAGAGTGAATATCAGTTTCACCTTAATTTGACATTCTGGTTCCTTCTTTACAGGGCTAAGCCTGTAAAATGGAGGAAATACTACAACACCCATTTAAGATGCCATTCATCAAGTTTTATCAGAGGATCAGGTGCCTTGGGAGGATGCAAAGGACAGGTCAAACTGGCAATGGCCAAAAGGGCCTTTCTTATCCTGCATGGTGTATGTAGGGGGTCTCAGAGAGCCTCCTCAGGAGACACAGGTCTGTTCTGATTGTGAAACTGTCAGTCTTGGTTCATCTCATAGTTGCTTATTTTATAAGACATGTTTAAAAGCTGGGAACATCTCAAGTGCCTTGGGTCACGTTCTCAGAGAAATCAGTACAGGACACAGTTTGCCCTGCCCATCGGAGAGCTGGAAAGAGGTACCTTGTACCCGACATCAGGCAGTGCAGACTGGTCCCATTCTGGAGGGCAGACAGAACATGAGAGAGTCATGTTTTGGCTGCAGGAAAGAAAAAAGGAGTGAGTCAGTCCATGATACTCCTAACCAAATCCCCCTTCTGAGGAATCCAGCCGCTGGCTCTATGGCAGCCGTCGGGTATCCCTGGATTTTTATTTTTGGTTTACTTTCCACATAACCATTATCCCTTTCTCCAGTTTAGATTTCCATACACATCTCCTAGTGGCCCTAATGGATTTCCTGGCAGGTCAAGACACCGGTAGGAGATCTTCAAACAAGTAACATGCTCCTAGCCAGGTGGTTTATACAACTGCTCCCAGCTAGCTCTTCCAACATGTTCCTTGAATCTCGAGGAAACGAGTGTGAGCCCTCTCCCTCCACGTGGCTACTCATCTCTAAATCGATGGTCAGATGGGTGACCTGTCCCTACTTGTCCCCCAGACCAAGCCTGTCAGGAGGCTGTGGGTGGACAGTTGTGCCCTGCAGAGGCACTACTGCATCAGCCAGTGCTTAATGACTTCCAGCACTAATGGCCTCCTGGCATGCATGTTTTAACCCAGGTAATAGGAGCATTAGCATCCATTCAGAAGCTACAGTTTGGTTTTATTTTATTTTTGAATGACACCCTCCACCCCCTACCCCACTTCGTTGAACCAACCCTTAAATTGAACCCTTGGCTTCAAATGCACTGTCTGCTTGGCAAGTTTCTGAAGCAGAAAAGGCTCTTTTTAAGATAGAGCAGTAGCACAACTAACTTTTACAGCAGACATGCTCAAGTTCTGTCAAGCTGAACTTCCTTTAAAAAAGCCGTCAGAGTATCCCAAATGAGTGCATCCAGTTCACTTCATTTAGAGGGATTTGCTCCCGTGTTTTATTTTATCCTCGACTTTCCAGGGGTGGCATCTATCTGCTCCACAGTTCTTGGGACTGGCAGTCCCTTGCTCCTAGCCTCTGCACAGTTTATTTAATATTGTAGAGCCATAAATCAAGGAATAAAAATGCCTGGCACAGTTGTGTCAGCCCTATGTGGCTTTGCTTTCACAGAGAGAACAAATTTACTCTCGGGGTCTCTCACAGCTGCCAGAGACTGCCACCAAGCATCCCTCCAGAACACTTTACAGAAGTGTTGCATAATTTACAAATACTGTCACTGCAAAATTTGCCATTAAACCAGTCAGCAAAAGATAGCCAAAAAATGAATGTAAGAAATCTAAAAAATGAATTCTGGATAGGTAGAAGGAACTTCTTAACAAAAAGGTGCTGTCATCTAGAAACATTAATAAATAAGGAATGTATATTACCTTCTGTCTTGTCGACCTTGAGAGGACAGAAATTTTGGCCGTCGGGCAACTTTTCTTTGAGTTTCAAAGACCAAATTTGTTTGGACCATGCCTTGAAAGAAAAACACAATGACTCCTTAATTAGACAATTTATCATCCAGGGACACACTCTTATGTGTTTAGAAAAAAATTAAAAAGGAGGTAGCCCTGAATACCACATCATGGTGCTCTCTCTACCACACCCACCCCACTCCATACCTCAAAACCATTCCCACTTGGGGCTCAGCAAGGTCAACAACCTGCTAGCAAAGGTTGTGAAGCTCAAAGTCAACCAACCACCAACAGCACCTGCACACACACTCCAACCAGGCTGTTGGCCAGAGAAAAACCACATCTAATGTCAGGCCTACAGCAGGGAAGAGTTTTCAATATGATGGAAGCCATAAATCTAGCCTTCCCGGCAGTGTGGTGGGATTGTTACGTGGTGCTAAGAGGAAAATCTGTCCTCTCTTCTGGGTCCTGTAACAATATCACAGAGCACATGCTGTGTGACATGGCTAATTATCCATTGTTTCCCCCTTTAAGCACCACTCTCTTTATTCATGCCAGGAACCAGATTTAAAGTTTGGAAAGCCAAGAGGAATTTTAAGTTGGGTAAATAAATTAGAAACAGAAAAACATTTCTCCTTTTCCCATTCTCTCTCTGGGCAACCAGCGCTAAATTTTCCTTTGCTGCACTGTGTGCTTTCTCTCCACACGACTAGCTTGGAAGATGTCTACCATAGGCTGACTTCTTCACCATTTCACTTTTCAGTGCCTGCTGGTTTTTTGGTGGTTTTTTTTTTTTTCTCCTTTCTCATTTCTTCTCTTTAGTTGTATAAACCCAAATGCATAAGCCAGATGCCATGAAACATTTACTCTCAGCTCTTACTCTGAATATATAGTATTGTCAGAGATGCTTTTTAGACTACAGATGCACAAGTCTAGAGGCTCAAGTGGGGCATCTCAAAGCTGCAGAGAAATAGAAATGCACATATTGGTCAAGTTCTGCTTGGAGAAAACTTACAGGAGGAAAAAGACCTGAATAAATCCAGACACAGGGTGACAACTCCACATGAAGGAGGCTACCTTAGAGCCAGCCATGCTGTGTAACAACCTTAAAACAAGGAGATAACTCACCTTCAAAGCTTAATTTATACTTTTGAGAACCAGCCCTGAAGAACACAATGCCCTTCTGGTCAGCTAGAAATTTCTTCTCCAGATCTGCAGATTTCACCGTGGCAGAGCAGTGATCCGGATGCTATAGAAAGAACAAGGAAACCTGTTAGAAACCAGTCTTTGGTTTAGGTGACATTGTGGTCAAATACCAGTGTTTCCTCAGGCCCCTATCCTGGGATGCCATTTTGAAATCAGTCCCTAAGGCTTCAAACATTCTGTTCTTCAGCGGCGAAAAGGTAGGCCACAGAGAACAGCCGCTTGTAACAACAGTAACAAAGCAGCCTTCAGCCTGTGTGGTGAGCTTCAGCCAAAAGACATCCATCATCCCCGGAAAATGCACCCGCTTTCAAAGCCAGCCCTTTGAAAGCTTTCACAGAGCAGAAGTACCGCTTTGAGGGACAATTACGAATACAAATCCACCAGGGCATCAGAGCAGCACTGCGAGGGCACCCAGTGGCACGTGAAACACAGCAGCTGCAGGACAACCCGCCCTAAATAACTCTCCAAAGATGGGTCAACAAGCGCTTTTGGCATCAACGGCAGGTGGATCTCACCTCTTCCCCGTACTCAATCCACTGCCCAGAATCATCGAGCCAGTACCAGGCGTACTCCATCCCGGGAGCAGACGGATGAGTCAGAAGACACCACAGGCACAGAAGAGCTGACCGACGCCTGGCAGCTTGCTCGGCTCTAACATCAGAAGAGAAATCCAGATTAAACTATGGGTCTTTTCCCAAAAGCTGTCAAACTACATGATATCGTTGGTCTGGTCAGAAGCCTAATAATCACTTCTCAGAAAAGGTGACCCCTCCAGCTGGAAAGTGCAGGTTAGGCCCAGAACTGAGGAAGTAATGTTTATACATTTATGGGGCACGGTAAGCATCACAGAAATGACCTTGACCTCTCCAGCTTGGTCCTGGGTGACTGTTTTTCTCTAAAATATATCTTTCTAAAATACAAATTGCAAGAAAATATCGCTTGACATGATAAACTCAGCTCGTTACATGAAGGCCAGTGGTGCCACCTGTCTAATGGGAGTAAGATATGGTTTCTGTAGGCAGCGTGTGATCAGCTGCAGACATCAGAGCACCTTCAGTCACCCTTTGTCACTATATTTCTGTTGCGGATGGAAATATTTGGCACGGTTATGATCCAGTGGCAATTCACAATTTCTTAATGATTTGAGGTAGAGGTTGAATTTTAGCAGCACTTAACCATTAACCCATTTAAGAATTTACAAGATGATTTAATAGAATAATTGAACAGTGACTTAATTGCAGATTCAAAATTGGAAAGGTTCACACTAATTTACTATTAGGTATCCTAAATCAATACATATGCACATGAGCACAAACAGACACACACACACCACTCAAGGGGTTGTGCACACACAAATACATGACTCCGCGAGGACCAAAGGTCCCTTTTGACTCAGGTGAGCACTTGAATCCAATAAAGTATAAGAATATCCACACTCCTAAGATCTAACGTGTATATTAGAGATGCATGTACAGAGGAGGTGGATGAAAGAGAGGCCAGCCTATAATTAAATTTTCCCTTTTCTCGAGTTTGGAGTAAATACTCACAAGGCATGGACATTCCTCAGCTGGCAATGACTAAGGTGAGAGAGAGGGCTGACTCGCCCTGGCCTTTTAACCCTCAAGGTGTCTGCCTGAGCAGCCTCCCAACTCGGAACAGATGCTGGCCACAACCCACTGCAATCCAGAAAAGCTCAAAGGGTCTCGCTTACAGGGCCTACGATAATTGACTTTCATCAGGAACTTCTCTATTCCAGCCCTGCTCAGACAATGGGATATTCTGGCACTTTCCACCAGCTGCACAAGCCCAGAACTTGCTAGATCTTGAAGTTCTGGTGTCACCTGCCTATTTGGGCCACAATCCATATATTCTCAGGAGTGATAGATTACTGTTATTCTTCCCAAGAAAAAGGGGTCATGGGAGGTCAGGTGTGCTAAAGGGTTGCCATAGCATTCTGGTCTGTCACCCGTCACCTTTTTCTCTTTCTTTTTATGCTGGACTAAAATGTATCTCAAGGAACGTTCTGGTCCCTGATATTATTGCATGGCCCAGCAATGTGCATGAATCATACCAAGCACTGAGTGGCCTAAGATAGGGGGGGGAGGGGAGCTTGCACCACCACCTTCACAGACAACAGCAGATGGAGATTGTCCTTTGCCCTCCTCTTCCTGCTAATGGATTTCTAGAAGCATTTTTTATTGCCTTTTATGGCAGTAGCCAGATTAAGTTCTAGTTGAGCTTTGGCCCTTCTAATTTTCTCTCTGCATAACCTCATGACATCCTTGTAGTCCTCCTCAGTTGCCTGCTCCTTCTTCCAGTGGCTATAAACTCTCTTTTTTTCCCTGAGTTCCAGCCAATGCACTCTGTTCAGTCAGGCTGCTCTTCTTCCCTGCCAGCTTGTCTTTTGGTATTTCACAGAACCACAGAATCCTCACGGTTGGAAGGGACCTTTGAGAGGACAGCCTGCTTCTGTGCCTTTAGGATTTCCTTCTTGAAGAATGTCCAGCCTCGTTGCACCCCTTTGCTCTTCAGGACTGGTTCCCAAGGGACTCTGTCAGCCAGCCTCCTAACAGGCCAAAGTCTGTTCTCTGGAAATCCAAGGTAGCAGTTCTTCTGACCCCCCTCTTTCCTTATCCAAGAATCAAAACCTATCATTTTGTGTTCACTATGCCCAAGACAGCCTCCTAGCATCACTTTATCCACAAGTCCTTCTCCATTCACTAACAACAGGTCCATCAGGGAGCTTTCCCTAGTTGGGTCACTCACCAGCTGCATCAGAAAGTTATCTTCCACAGACTCCAGAAATCTCCTAGACTGTTTCTTCTCTGCTGTATTGTATTTCCAGCAGACATCTGGCAAGTTGAAGTGCCCCACGAGATCAAGGGTTTACAATTGTGAGACTTCTCCCAGCTGCTTATAGAATATTTTATCTACCTCTTCATCCTGGTTGGGTGGGCTATAACAGAATTCCACCATGATATCTGCCTTGTTTGGTTTCCCCCAATTCTTACCCATAAACACTCAACCCTATCATCACCATCATTAACCTCTAGACAATCAAGATACTCCCTAACACACCGGTCAACCCCACCACCTCTCCTCCCTTCTGAATAGCCTGTAGCCATCGCTAGCTGCACTGCAGTCATGGGATTTGTCCCACCAACTTTCAGTAACGGCAACTATATCATAGTTTTCCTGCTCCCCAATGGCTTCCAGCCCCTCCTGTTTGTTGCCCATGTTGCATGTGTTAGTGTAGAGACACTTCATCTGGGCTGTTGGATGTGTCACCTTCTTAGAGGAACACCTCTTAATTCCTTTGAGGTATTTCACTAGTGTTTCTGTGTTGGATCCTGTTACATCAGGAGCCCCAGCTCATCTAAGACTTCAAGTCTGCTGCAGTGTAGCCCAGCATGTCTCAGAGCAACAGGCTGAGGGTCCTCACTAGCATCCTGTCTCTCTAATCTTGTCATCCCACAGCTTGCCACAGGCAAGCCCTCCACCTTCAAACTTCTATCAATGAGCCCTGCTAGCTTATAAGCAAAGACTCTCTTCCCCTTTCAAGAAAGGTGAACCCCATCTGACACCAGCAAGTCTGATGCCATGTAGGCCATCCCCTTATTGAAAAAAAAACAAAATTGTGTCACTGACACCAGCCATGGACCCATGTATTAACAGACTGGAGCTGTCTGTTTCTTACAGTGTCGCTGCCCACCATTGGAAGGAGAGATGAAAAACTATCCCGTGCTACAGATTCCCTTACCGACTGTCCCAATACCCTGAAGTCTCTTTTGATCACCCTTGGAATATACATTGCAGCTTCATCACCACCCACACAGAAAAACAGTAATGGGCAATAGTCCAAGGGGCATACCAGGCTAGGAAGTTTCCTAGTGATGTCCTTAACCTGGGACCAAGGGAGGCAGCAGACTTCCCTAAGACGGTCTGTCCAGCATATTGGACCCTCTGTTCCCCTCAGAAGGAGTCGCCTACAACTTTAACCCGTCTTTTCTTCTTTGTGGAAGTGGTCATGGTATGGGGGGTAGGCCTTTCTGACCTTTGTAGCACCTTATATGTAGATGAACTGTCATCCACATCATCCATTGATTGGCCTTCCATACCCAGAGCCTCATACCTGTTGTAGAGAAGCAACCGGGAAGGCGGGGTGGCAAGGATGGGGTTCACCTGCCACCCTCAGTATGGAGTTGTCTCCACTCGCTCCTCTCCTTTAAGTCTGATGGGGGAAGGACACAGTATACCCTTGATCATGTTGTGTTTTTTTTTTTTTTCTGGTGGCTGTTCCTACATCTGTCTCACAGAGAGTAGAATCATAGAATCATAGAATTGTCTAGGTTGGAAGGGACCTTAAAGATCATCTAGTCCAACCATCAACCTAACCCTGACAAAAATGACTAAACCATATTCCTAAGGACTATGTTAACCCATCATTTGAACACCTCCATGGATGATGCCTCAACCACTTCTCTGAGCAGCCTATTCCAATGCCCGTTAACCCTCACCGTGAATAAATGGTTCCTAATATCCAATCTAAACCTCCCCTGGTGCAACTTGAGGCCATTGCCCCTTGTCCTGTCTCCTGTGACTTGGCAGACGAGACCGACCTCCACCTCTCTACACCCCCGCTTCAGGTAGTTACAAAGCATGATAAGGTCTCCCCTCAGCCTCCTCTTCCTCGGACTAAACAACCCCCAGGGTAAAGCATGGTTCCACCAGCCTACCTCTTTCTCAGCCTTCCAGAAGCTCTTTAACCTTTCTCCTCCCTCTTGTAGCTCTGCCACCAGGCTGGGCAGATTGTTCACCTGATCACACCTCACAGCTCTTCTCACTACTTCCACCCCCTTACCAGCAAAGGTCTCTAGCCCTCCCTGCAGCTTGAGACCTGAGTGGCTGCCTGCTTCTGTGGGAGCTCCGTCTGGGTTACCACATCAGTTCTGCTGAGTGCAGAGGACATGGCTTTCTGTGGTTGGTTACTGTAGTTATGCTCCTCCTGAGAGGGTGACAACCACAAACAACACTTCTCCCTTGACGGTGACTGAGCCTTTCCTGCACAAACTGCTGCACCAGGCTCTGGTCGCTCATGCTCCCCAGGCTGTTGTTCATGGCCCTGGGGCTGCTCATGGTTGCCCTAGGATGGCCCAGGCCTTGTCAGCATCTCCTACCAGAGCTGCCAGCTCTCAGGGAGCCTCTCCGCTGCCCCGACACTTTCTCGCCTCCGGAAAACCCATTGTGCACCGAGCTCCACCACTCTGCTGGAGGCCACAGGTGCCTGGTGCTGGCAGAGGGGTGGCCTCTGTGAGAAGAGGCCAGGAGGTGCCCCACTGAAGGACACAGGTGAGCCCATCAGCCAAGCTAGTGACACCTTTCAGAAAGCTGTCCAGCAGCGAGAAATGAGGAAAAACGTGAGAGAAACAGCCCTGCAAGCACCAAGGTCAGTGAAGAAGGAGGGGGAGAAGGTGCTCCAGCTGCCAGAGCAGAGATTCCTCTGAAGCTCATAGAGAAGACCGTGGTGAAGCAGATCATCCCCCTGCAACCTGTGAGTGTCTGTGGTGAAGCAGATAGCTGCACTGCAGCCTGTAGAAGACCCCATGCTGCTGGACACGAGAGGAGCTCATGCCAGATCAGGCTTATCCTGAAGGGCTGCAGCCCATGGGAAAGAGCCACACTGGTGCACGGAATATTTTTCTGGTTGATGGAGTGGCAGAGGACAACTCCTATGAACTGAGGTCAGCACCGAGTCCCCTTCCCCCCTGCGTCACTTGGGGCAGGGGGAGGTAGAAGAGTGTCAGTAACGAAGGAGTAAAGTTGAGCCTGGGAAGAAGGGGGTGGTGGAAAGGTGTTCTTCTAATTTTTGTGTTTGTTTCTCAGCATCCAAATCTATTTTAATTGGCAACAAATTAACTTTCCCCAAGTCAAGCCTATTTTGCCCATGACAGTAATTGGTAAGTGATCTCCCTCTCTTAATCTCAACCCATGAACTTTTCCATCTTATTTTCCCCCCTAGGTCCTATTGAGGAGGGGGAGTGAGAGAGTGACTGGGTGGGCCCCTGCCAGCCAGCCAAGGTCAAATTCTTTGGAGGGGGAAAAAATCCCAAACAAAAAATATCACTTACCAGCAAAGTCTCTGCTCTGTGCTCTACCCTGAAGACACAGCACCTGCAAAGAGAACAAGCTGAAACATGTAGCCACCAAGAATTCAAATTCGGAGGATTTTACTTCACTTGCTGCTGTGCTTCATCCTCCTGTGCTTGAGCCAGCCAACATTTTTTCTATACGTCTCCTTACTTTGCTGCTCCTGCAACATCACCCCATTGTGGAGCACATACGTGCAGCCAAGAGCTGCCCACCTGTGGAGTTCACAAGTGTCTGCGGCTGGCCCAAAGAACACACTGTTCAGAGAAACCAGAAATGATCATTTATCCAGCTCTGATGCCCTTCATGCTCTGGCAGGGACCACGGGTATTCAGAGCCGGCTGACCAGAGGAAGTCATTATAGGAGGAGCTCCCTCGTAGAGCTGGTTACAGTACAAAGGTCCACAAACAAAGGCTTGGCTGCTCTTGAACTGCCAGAACAAAGCGCGAGGAAGGACTCAAGTCTCCTGTGCAGCCGTAGCTTGTTCCAGTGCTGTCTTCAGACCACAGCTGCTCTTTGTACGCGGTAACACCAGCCAGGCCTGTTCCTAGAAAAATACTCCCAATTCATTTGTCTCTCAAGTCCCATTGCAGTAAGATCCAGCACTCCCAGGAGATTTTTTTTTTTTTTTTTTTTGGATACAGCTGTCCCTTTTCTCCCCTTTTTGCATAGCAGTGTGCTGCTGCTGCTGCCACAGCAGAAGGATTTGAAGTTTGTGGATTTGAGGGAGAGGAGGGGAAATGGAGATGAAAGCAAGGGAGTGGGGTGGGATGATGGGTCCAGGCAGCTTTTCTCCATTGCTGCCCCCATCCCCATTCCCTCTCTCCCCGCACCACAAAGGGATGCTAACTCCTGCAGGCTCCCCTCTGGAGACCCAGGGCTCCCAGCCTGCCCTAACCCCATCAACCCTCCAAAATGTCCAGTTGTGCCCTACTTTCACTTTCACTTGCAAGTGTTTCTGCCCCTTGCAGGGATTTTCCACTCACCAACTAACCTCAACTACAAAGAAACTGAGGTGAAACACTTAATAAAGCGGACAGAAACATTTCGCTGGCAAGACAGGCAGTGGTCCTTCACCTTTTGCTGAAGATTTTTGCTACCTGGTCTCGTGCAACTGAGAGATTGCCTGTAAATTCGCTTTTTGTGTCTCCACAGGAATAGCTTCACACAGAAGGAATTTTACACACGCAAAGCAACCTCACGCCCCCTTTTCTCTGAAACGCTTCCTCCTCATGAGGAAGAAAAGGTGAATTAATGAAGGCATAAACACGGTACGACTGACTGCATGCAGTTATTCTTCCAGCGGACCTTAGAGCCAAGCCCACAAACCATGAAATCCCCAACTTCCTCCCTTCCCAGCCCAGCAGCACCCCGGGAAAGCTGTGGGAGCCCAGCTCCCCTACTCACAGTCCTGCCGTGGGGCTGCCCGGCCACCAGCCCCGGGGAGCCAAGGACATCAGCCACGTGCTCGCCGGTGGGATGAGCCCCCCGAAGCCTTGCTCCTCATGGGAGAAGTCCCGCGGCTGCGGTAAATCCTTCAGCAATAAAATAGGACTGGCCTGTCCGAGCTCCCCCGTGAACTCCCAGCGGCACGTTGGTATCTCGCTGCCCCTCTCTCTGGTGGGACACCACGGGGGACGCTCCGCTGGCCCTTAGGAAACGGAGCTGCGTAAGGTTTCCTCCTGGTGATTGCGCCACAGGCACGCACGCACGCACACACGCCTGCCAGGCACGAGCAGAGCGGCCAGGCACAGCTGATGTTTTTGGCAGATGCATCGGTAACATCAACATTCTCTAACGAAACGGCACAGCTTATCCCTACTGCTTGGTTCCTGCTGTCGCGCGCCAGCACTCGCCTTCAGCCCATTCCTGCCATCCTTCCAGCGGCGGGGGATATTCAGGACCTCCTCCTTTCAAGGTTCCTTGCCGGGAGCAGCTTCTGCTGAACATCGCCCTTTGAAAGCCAGAAGCAAAGCAAATCCCAAATCTCGATGCAGAAAGCGGGTGCAAATCTCAACACCCGGCTCTCCATGTTGGTCGTCGCGCTGTTCAGGGGGGTTGCGGTGCAAACCCAGCACAGAGCCCCGGGGGGGGCAAGGGGGGGAAGGTTCCATCAGCCGACACAGAGCTCTGCGCTCTCCCGAGGATCTGTATTCCTTTGCCTCCGAAGTCTGAGCCTCCGCTCTGTTATTCCCCACGGAAATCAAAGAGTGAGGAGCTTTCCAGTCTGACCTCCAATATTTCACTCTAAAAGGCTGAGAGTATTTCCCAGCAGAGCTCTGAAGCATAAAGCTTAACGACAGGTCAAGTAGTACTAACTTTTTTTTTTTTTTTTTTGGTGACACAAATTACATTCAATTGAATTGCCCAGAACATTTTTATTTCCTGATGATCTAGTCTGACTGGATCTGTAGTGGCTGAAACACATAAATCTCTGGTTTAGTTTCTGGAAAGGCTGTTCTCTGAGAGCATTTTATAGGTGTAGTATTGAAAAAAAAACTGAACAAAACACCACAAACGTGATTATGAAGTTGAAATTTGTTTCTTCCCCGTCTGCGTCTTTTGACTGGCTTTTGACCTTCCAGGTAGTATCTGGCTCTCATCTCCATAGTTGCACAACTTTTATGTTCCTTTTGACTGATGAGATTTATAGGATCAGGTCCTGAAGGTTCATTTTTGCATATGTGAATTCTCTAGTAAAATACTCTTCTGAACTGAAGCCAGGAGCTTTGGGAGGCATGAGATATCAACTCTAGAAAAAACATTCTGGCTTGGTAGAAGACATTACATAGCTTTGCTGGGAGCAACATACCATCCCTCTCTAAAAACAAACAACTCACCACAAACTGGAAACTTGAGCTCGCTGTAAATTGACACTTCTGAACACCGTATCTTTTATTTTCATCACTTTTAATTGCAATGTCATCTGCAGAGCTGTTGAACTTCTGATTTCTAAGTGTCCATGTAACCGTGGTACTATATCTGTCTGCATTTCCAGTATCTGACAGGTCTTGGAGCAGACAGCCTATATATAGCCCTGTGATGTCATATTCCTGCACAGTCAGCAGAGGCATCTGAGTGTGGTTTCCCAGCATATGTCAAATGATTTATCATCTATGAAGAAAACATGGTCCAGCAGGTAGGATTACTTATTTTCTCCCTGGGAATTTAAATTCTTGTACACTTTTTCTCTTCAGAGGAAACAGACAAAAAAGTGATTTTTCACCCTTTCTGTGACTTTCTATCTGTCTGCCTGCAGACACACAGCAGCTCTGTTGCAATTTCAGACCACTCCAAGGTTCGATGCGCGAGTACTGATGCTACGGTGCGGGCACATCATGTTCACAGAGATCTTGCAGTACATCATCTCACTCTTCTACCTCAAGGTGTGAAAAGTCCCCCAAACCAGGACGCAAAGGGGTGGATTCAGGCTGTGTTGGGGTGATGGGGCTCACCTGGTTCTGCAGGGTCTTCTGCACTTTGGTTCCTCAGCCACCCACACCAGACCCTGGCCACAGGGTGCTGCAGGAAGGTGCGCCAGGGGGGTTCAGCTTCAGCAAAGCCTGGCACAAGGTGGGACTGATCCGTGTCTGGAAGGCTGGAAACATTTCAACATCTCACCTGAAACTACAGTCTCATTTAAAGTCAGTACCTTCTCCTGTAGGTTGTGATGGTCTTCCCAGTAAGACTGGATTTCCTGTTGGACAATGTCCAGCAGCTTGTAAATTAAACTGTGGGAGGGGAAAAAATGAACCCTGCAACTGCACTGCTGTTACCCCAGCTTAATGTAGCACAGGAGTGGGAAAGCAGTCATAACAAGAAAAATAATTCTCAATTGCTTTGGAAAAAAAAATAAAAAAAATCAACCAAACCAACAACTTATTTATTTCTAAATCTTTATCATGAAAGATAAACTTTTACAAGGTTTGGTAAATTACATTGGGTTTGTAAATGTTTACTTTGGTTTTACTCCAAGTACATACAGGCTTGATACAAAATGCATGCCCCACATTCTGTGATTCCTCTCTCTAGGGGTCATTAGAGGAGCCTCAGCATGCTACTGCCCATCTTTTAGGAGAAGACTAACAATGAAGTGATTGGAAAAAGCTAATTGCGGTTTTACCTGGACATAACACTGTCACGTTCACAATGTAAAGCAAAGTAATCCAGTAACGGAAACCTTTCTTATGTCAATATTTCAAATGAGCATTTACATATCAATTCAGCAAGTCATTTGATTGCAGATTTAAAGTTAAAGCTTTGACATGAATTCTTTCATGTCTTCTTACAGCATCAAAAGATGCACTTTTTCAGGAATCTGCCCTCATCAGTGCCTGACTAAAGAAGAAATTGTATCTCACTGGAGATGGTCTGAAATATAAATTTTCAACTTCACTGGTAGCACTGGGTGAGGAGCAGGGCTGGAGAGCCAGGGGAGGGATCAGGATCTATTTTGTCATATTCTTGTTGATGTTTAGCTGATTTTTTTTAATTTGTCTGTATATTTTGAAATGTCGTTTCAGAAAAATAAAATTCAAAATTGAAATACTATTTCAAATGAGAATAAAACTTATTCTGCTTACATAATAATTAAAGTAAAACATTCTGACTTGACTTTGTTAATAGTTGCATTTCAAAGAGTTTTCAAATATCTTCCCGTTAACCTGAATTTGCACTTTCTGGTGAATGAGTTTTTAGCTCCCTGCCTCCTCCTTTCCAGTTCATCTACCTTATTTCTAATTTGCTCTTCCCACCCGTTTCCTTGTCCCCAGCGTTGCTACTACAACACTTCAGTTTGAAACCTGCATTTGGCTTCCATGTGTTGGACTAAGTTCTGCAACATACTCCCTTCCTCTATTTGCCAAGTTAAGAAAATGAAAAATTGCATGTGTACATATATATATATATACACACACACACACACACACTACTTTACTTAGGACTGGGCTAGGCTGCAAAATTAGGATCTTGGTTTCGAACACACTCTGCAGGCAAAGCAAGCTCATTTCAGAGAACTAGCTTATTCTGCTAAAAAAAAGAAAAGGGCAGAAACAGATGAGCCACGCTCATGCTGATCCCGATTGCCAGGCTTAGGAACACTTGCAGCAAGGTTTTGGCTCGGGCTCACCCTCATTTGCAGTGATTAAAAGAATAAGAGCATGAGCTCTCTTTGGTAGGATCAAAGGTATCAGAAATGGAGTAAGTAGATTTTTATCTTCTCCTGTGAGTCCTGGTGGTTTTCTCAGTAAGTCTTGATTTCTTGTTGGACAACTTCCAGCAGTAACTGTAGTTTGTGTGTAAGATAATCTGAAAGGGGGGAAGGAAAAGGAAGAAAGTTTAGTCCAGCGGAAATCTTCAGATATGGCTGAAAATCAGAGCACCAGCACTGATGGCTGGATCACTACATTAGCCAATCATTGTAACCCTTTCTTGCTGTATGTTTTCTTCTGTTCAGCGGTTACTGATACACCCCTCAGCCCAACACCAAATCAAAAGAAAAAAAGATTCATAACTGAAATTATAAATTAACCTCAAATTAGGCTCTTGGTTCTGAGTAAATCATTGTGCCAGCAGGGCAACCCCTGTGCCACATGCAAAGGAAATCTGTGCTAGACATTGCATAGAGTGGAGATGTATTTCATTTACACACCCACATCTATGCCCAAAACCCTCCTGATCTCTTCACTGAACAGATAGCCCCTCAGGTAGCCCCATCTTCTCCCAACAGTCCTCCCCTCAGCCTTTCAGCAAGTGTCTTCGTGCACAGGGTTACAGTGTCTGCCTGTCAATCCCTCCATCCTAACTTTTGATCTCCTTGCTCATTGTCAGCCAAATTTGAGGAAGAGGTGGTGATCCCAAAGATATGGGAGCACAAGTCTTATGAGAAAAGGGAGCTGGGGTTGTTCAGCCTGGAGAAGGGGAGACTGAGGGGAGACCGTATCACTCTCTACAACTACCTGAAAGGAGGGTGTAGAGAGGTGGGGGTCGGTCTCTTCTCCTGAGTCAGAGGTGACAGGACTAGAGGAAGTGGCCTCAAGTTGCGCCAGGGGAGGTTCAGGTTGGATATTAGGAAAAGTTTTTACATTGAAAGGATTATCAAGCATTCAGATGGGCTGCCCACGGAACTGGTTGAGACACCATCCCTGGAGGTGTTCAAAAGACAAGTTGACATGGTGCTGGGGAACATGGTTTAGTTAAGGTGGGTTTTTTTTGTCAGAGTTAGGTTGATGGTTGGACTAGATGATCCTGAAGGTCCCTTCCAACCTAGATGATTCTATCATTCTATATGATAAAGTCTGGCAGAAACCAGGCCTGGGGTGCAAAAATTACTCTCTCTGTTCCCTACCCACTCCCTCCCTTACCTCCTTCACCCTGTTGGTAGACCTCAGCTCTGTCTTTTTTAAAACAAAGCATCAGGGTGGATTATCAGTATATTTGCAAGCCAGGCAGACACAGCCCGTGCCTGGCTGCCAACCAGCAGCAGCAGAGCCTACCCTTCATCTTTGGCTGTGGATGTTGTGTCTTGGGAAAAACAGTGAAGGGGTGGCAGGGGTCATGACTTGGGTTTCATGAGATCCGTTGGTCATGGAGCAATTTGTGTTAGAGATGAGCCCTGGGAAGAAACCAACATCCCCAGCCCTGAGCCTATGTAGGTCCACAATACTGAAGTTCAAACGCATACTTACAAAACGAGCTACGGCAACGACTTGACATTTGCCCGTGGATTATGAGGTAGTAGACTGGAAAACCACTTAAAACCATGGTGCATCCAATGCTAATGTTCACAGGGTCTGAGTAGAAAGACATTGCGACTGTGAAGAGGCAGATGATGGTAAAAGAGACAGGAATGAACAGGGGAACCTGGGGAAAAGAGCACAGAAGACGTTCAGGCAAAACTGATGGCTGCAGCAAATCAGCCTCCACACATGCTGGCACACACTGTATTCACTTCTCCATCTTAAAGAAGATGAGAAAAATCATACAGCTGTCCTGCAGAGTGTTTCTGTATAATCAGTTGTGAATGAGTAAGATGCATATAGCAAAAATTGACTTGTACCATCCTCAGAGCCCAGTGTGCCCTGCGAGGTGCTACCTATATCCATGTGCATCAAAATACAAACCTCACTTGCAACTGGAAGCCAAGGAGGGGGAGAAGTTACCTATACCCCACTGGTCCTGGACATGCACATGTACCTACTTGCCACCTGTCACAACTGCTGGTGGAAAATCCGATGCCAAGAGTAGGAGCAGCACTTTGAATTAAACAGTTCTTTGTTTGCAACACTCATGGCTTATTCTGACCTGCCCCCAACCTGCCTGAGACTTATAGCCTTATAGCAGCCAGACTCCCTATCTCCATAGCATCTACATGAAGAACATAAGCTTCAACAACACCCTGATGACAGACCAAAGAAGCAGTCAGCACTTCAGCCTTACCCTGTTGGGTGAGCCAATTCATCTGGGTTATTTGGAAAGTAAATCAGAAGACTGCAATAAGCAATAAAACTGTGAAACATTCGCTCAGTCTTTGGATCCAACCTCAGCCGAGTTACTCCTCGCCGTGGCTGATAGAATGGAAGAGCTGCTGGTCTCACCTAGGGCGACGATCTCTTTTCTGGTAACAGATCCTATTTTGGATGCAGACCATGCTGAGATGGAAGAGATCAGTTGCTCTAGTGATGGCAACCTTCCAGCCACCAAACTTAACGTGTTCCTGCAGTCTTTCCAGCCAGAGCTTCCCCTGCCAGCCTCTCCTACGTGCCCACACTCATGCTGCACATCTGCTTGAGAGGTGAGCAAGAGGACGGCTTCCTCCTCTTCCTGGTATTTTCTCACCATTTCTAACCCAAAATGCTACTGGGGAGAAGTGGTACCAGCATAATCACGTCTTTTATGATTCGTTCTCCATAACCGGTGGCAGAAGATGACCTCTCTCTGGCCACTAGAGCGCAGCACATGCCCACACCACCTGCGCGCAGCCCTTCCCTCTTGCTGATAACTGGGATTCAGGCTCGAGGTGGTTATAAAAACTGGGGAGACCGGGGAAAAAAAAAAAAAACAAAACACAACAAGTCAGCCAAACTGACCAAAAGCCCGGCATTTCCTTCCCTCACCTAATCTGCCTTTAATTAAAAGCCTAAATCAAAACAGGGCAAAAATCTCAACAGCTGAAAACATCACCAGTGCTATCCACTAATAAACTTCCCCTGAGAATCTTGGTTGAAAAGAAGAAGAGAAAACATATTTAAAATCTGGTTCTGGGTGAGTACACAAATGCATCCAGCCTACAAACTGGGAACCTTCAAGGTCTCTACTAAACACAGTCTCCAGCAAAGACAAAGAAGAAAAATTACCCCAAACTTCCCACACGGGACCTCATGTGGCTCAGGGAGTAGGCCTGGGAGCCATGGGAAGCATTTCTATCCCCTGAGCTTCTTGCTGAACGATTGCCCGGTGCCTGTGGCCTCAGAGGTCCCCTCTCCTCCCCAGGAGCTGGCTGGAGGCACAAGGCAAGTGCCTGGTGACAGGAGATCAGGAGACACTGGAGACAGGAACAAGCTGCACACCTTGAGCACCACCCCAGCCTGACACCTTCTGCACGTCACCCAGCAGTGGGAAAGGTGCTCCGAGCGCAAGAAAGCTGCTCCAGCACAAACTCCAACGTCC
>JAOTQQ010000001.1:60742214-60753399 GCA_026546715.1 Gallinago undulata
ACCTTCTGCACGTCACCCAGCAGTGGGAAAGGTGCTCCGAGCGCAAGAAAGCTGCTCCAGCACAAACTCCAACGTCCCTCCACCAACACAAGGAAGATCCCAGCACCCAGCCATGTGAGAAGAACCACTGCTGGAGGCTAGGGAAGGGCACAAGAGGACCAGGTGTCCTACACTTTGTGGTACATATCCATGCACTGTGCACATCCTCAGGGCCTACAGCAGCAATAGTTGCACAAGAGCTGCTTTACACTACACAACACTTTTTTGCCAGCAGGTGATTCCCAGTAAGTCGGGTTTGCTCCCAGGACCCCTCTGGACATCCTCTTTTCCCCCAAGTCTGACACCCTCCTGCTTCTCAGCTAGAGCTGAGACTTACCTACCCCTGAAACAACACCCAGGCAAGGGTCTCTCTCCCTGCAGCCCATGAGACAAGTGTGGGGACTGTCTTTTGCGCATCTGCTAGTTCCCAGTCCAAAATTTTGTCCCCTGGGGCAGGATGCCATTCTTACAGATGTGGCTGGTGACACCATGTAGAACCAACTTTATGGGATTTACCACATCTGCCTGTTTGGGCACATTTCAGGAGCAATCACTGCATCCCTTACTGAGCAATAGGGATCAAGACCCCTGGCAGCCTAAAGGAAACCATGGCCCCGTAATGCTATAATTATTATAAATTAAGAGAGAAAAAAATCACCATGCATATTCCTGGCTGTTAGGGACATGCCATGCGTTACCTTGAACGGGCTGTGCAGCTCTGGGTGTCGGTGGCGATGGACAATGAGCCCAAGGGTGGCTAATCCTATGAAGAGCCATCGGGAAAAGCTGAAGAAGTTCAGGAGATGGTAGATGTCTCCGATACACACCATGGCAGTAACCAAAGGGAACTGAGCATTGTGAAGATGAAATACAATCATTAAAGCCTTACTACAGTCCTCGGACAAGAAAGGGTAACGTGGACTACCTCTTCCAGCCCCCCTGCAATCACAGGCAGCTACTTCACAGCCCCAACATTTCAGAGGTCAGCAAGCTTTACAAAACAGTGTCACAGACTGAAGGCAAAAGGCCTAAACTCACTATTATGACATGCCACAGGAAGGAGCAATCCTTTCAAAATCAACAGCATCTTTGATGCTTTGTGTCCTGGGCAGGGCAATTAAAACATACATGATCCAAAAGCTACCTACAAAGATATCTGCTAAGTTTTTAGAAGCTTGGCTGACCTGCAAGAGGCACTGCAGCATAGTTATGATGGACCTGGACCACCATAGCTAGAAAAAAATCCAAAACAAAAGCTAAGAACATCTCTGCAAATGGTCATTCCCACCACACCTGGGAATTTCACTTTTCCAAATAGCCAAAGCCTGCAGAGGTGTTTTCGTGGGACGATACTGAGCAGCAGCCATGGCAGATGGTAGAGACAGTACTTTTAAAGAAAGGTGTCCAAGGCTATAAGGCAGGGACTTTGAGGTAGGGGTTTGGATGCCACTGCTGACACAAGGGGATTTAACACTTTGCAGCTATTTCCAGTATTTCACCCTCTTTATTTTTCAGAGGCTGACTTAGTGTCTCAACACCCTTTAAAACTCCTCAGCTTCTCCAGGCTTTGCAGGAAAGCCAAGAAGAGGGCATGTCACAGAGCCACATCTCCTTACCATTAACATGACAGCGGGAAGGGGTGTGTGCCTTCGAATGTGGATCATGGAGAAGAGAGGAGGCCACTGTCCTTCCCTGGAAGCCACAAACAGAGTCCTAGGAAAAGACAGGGAGCCCTATGCATTAGTGTCCCACATCCAGAAGATGAGGAAATTAGACGATCGGTCGCCAGACCGGCCTGAAGCCACAAGGCACATCCCCAGCACAGATCTGCTATTCAAGGCCACAGTTCTGCCTTTAGCTGCACTTTCAGGGCATATGGAAGCAAAACCCAATGTTGAGTTCCCATAGCTCTCCCAGGACCAGTTAGTTCAACACAGTGCAGAGCCCACCAGCAGGACCACTGGTAACATCCCCTCGGGTGGCCCATTAGCGGAGACCTTTGGGCAAGTCCAAAGTCACCATGAGTGAGTTCAGGCTGGAAACAGAAGCAAGAAAGTTTCTTGCCATCAGAGAAGGGATTAATCTTTCCAGTAGGAAGGGGAAGGGCCACAAGCTTCGATTCTTTGTAATACAGGCTGGTGAGTTTGTGAAAGTGGATTGCCAGTCTTGATGCCTGTGTTTTTTAATATATATATATATATATATATGCACTTAATATATACTTATACATACTTATATATACTACAAGCATATGTATATTAAAAAAATATATATACACACACATATATATGTGTATATATATATAAAGTGCAATTTCCTCAAATAATAGAGGATTTTCAATCCTCTGGCCAGCTGTTGGAAAATGTATTTTGGCCTACTGCCGAGAAGCCAGCTACGCACGAGACCGGCTACAAAATGATGCCTCCATCCCTCCGTTGACTCATGAAAGGGCAATTAGGGAGAAGGCACTGCATCCAATTTTATAAATTTAATATCCACAAACCAACCATGCCAGAGCATCAGCTGGGCTGGAGCAGGGCCCAAAGCAGCTGGGGCACGAGTGTAAAACTGGTTTTATTGCTGTCTCTGTGGTTTTGCAGGGGTGGGGCTGGCCAGCAGCCAGGGAGGCCCCATCGCTGTTTATATGGCCCTTCTGCAGTGATTATGTTAATGGTGCCAGGATTGGGGAGAGAAAAGCGATGGGGACACGCAGAAACACTGTGCTGTCCAGGGACTTCTCATCCTTAAAGAAAACCCCTGTCTAGAGGAGCTAAAGGGGAGGATTCTCCACACCTGTATTTAATAGAGGACTTCAGGGTAGTGGGTCAAATAACTCATTAGCTTCCACACTATGAAACATCCCTTTCATACCAACTGATTTTTCCTTTTGCAACCAAAGCTGTGAAACAGAACCAGCTCCAGAGAGCTCACTCAGCTCCTTGGGACCAGCACGATCAGCTTCTCTGTAAGCTCTGCCCTCCTCTCCAAGGCAAGATAATTTTTCCATGGAACAAAGCTTTTCTTATTTCTACAACCAGACTTGTTAAGCCTCAGCTATTGGTTTAGGAATGGCCCATCCCTGACAACATTTCACTGACCTTAAAGCAAAGCCCTCAAAGGAGGGCTTGCCTTTGGCCAAAGATCCTCACAACAGAGGGAGACCCGTGCCCTGTAGCAGAGCAGCTGGGTGAACCCAGCCAAAGAAGACTCGGTCTCACTTAGTAGCTGCCAACATCAACAAAGCCTCTAGTTCACCAGAAACATTGATATTTCACTTTAAACTGGGGATTCAAACTGAAAGAGAGGGGGAGAGGGAGAAGAAGATAAAAATCTTTGTGGCCAGCCCTAGGTACCAAAGTCTGGACCTAGACAGAAATAGAAAGGGTCAACTCTTAGATAACAGGGATCGTCCTGTAGTGGACATCCTGGGAGTCAAAGGCCTTATTTTTCCCACAAGAGTGGCTAAAATGCCATCACGTGGGTGTGCAGTTGCATGGGTTGCTGGTGCTCCCCTCCAATTCAGTAAGCCAGAAGAACAATGAAACCTTAGGAACTTGACCTTGAAAATGTGAAGATTCCTCCATTCATGGTTCCAAAGCAGGACAGTGCAACAAGGACAGGGACCACGGAGATCAGGCTTTTGAAGGCTCGCTGCACAAAGCTCTGGAGGAAGAGCAAGTGTGACTTTAGGAAAAAGTGGTGATCTCTAAACATCAGATTCAAGAGAAAGACAACTTCCTCCATCGAAGGAGTAAAGTATAACTCATAAATCTTGCCTTTTCTACTGTCATCTCTAGGTTATGTTTCATCATCTTTTAGGCAAGAGTAGAAGTTACTGTTGCCCAGCAATCCAGAGAAATGACAAAGCAATAAAGCATTGTATTGGAAATATCATCTCCAAAACACTTGCCATGAACCCCACTTCAGCATAAGCTGACCACATCGAAGAAAGAGAACAGTAGGGGTGATGGCTCACCACAGCAACAGCAGGAGAAGCCAGAACATCTTGCGTTCCCAGGACCGTGTAATAGGAGATGTTGGTGAGCATGTACCCCACAATTACTGTGATCACAGACACGATGACAGCCAGGGGGATATTTCTACAAGGAAGACGAAGAGGGGCACACACAAGAACAAGCTGTTACCCCTTGTTATGCACACTGTTACTGCAGTTGGCTAGGTGAACCCACCAAACTTATTTCCTCCCATACTCCATTTGGGAAAGCCACGGTACCCCCAGATGCTGGTAACTGACTTCTTCCCAACCTTACCGCTCAGGTCTGACCAACTCTTCACGCACGAAGCTTGTCTGAAACCTGCACGGTGGGGAGAGACAGGGAGAGAGTTTGAGCCATGTCTTGGCCACCAGGCTGCTGCCCAGGAAGCACCCTCCTGTGGCACCTACCAGCCGGAATACGCGAACATCCCCGCGTAAAAAGCCAGGGGCAGCTTATCCAAAACCAGCAACTGCCTGTCGAAAGCATCCTGGAAGTTTTCGGTGTGGCCTGCAGAAGAGAAAAACACATGGACACGGGGCAGGGAAATGTCAGAGATGGGCTTCCTTCCCACGGGATAATACCCCTTGAACCTCTCGCCTGGACCTGGGGAGAATGTTTGTGACTTCCCTGGAGCCAGGTGTTTGGATTTGTTTTGTTGCTTTAATTAGCAGTGCTGTGATGATGTATTTGCTTCACAAACAGGGACAGAACAAATCCGTCCCCCATCCAGCCACGGGAACCATTTCAGGAAGGGCAACGGCAGCGGCTGGTTCTGTTTCAGACAGAGCCTGCTGTGGGAACGGGAGACTGTGGAGAGGACCCAAGTCGTCCTGTCCTTTCTTTAGGCCCAAAATTTAATTTGCTGGGTTGACCCCCCTCTTCCCTCCTCCCAGCTCCCTGAGCAGCTGGATGCACGCTCTTCTTTGATGTGGTGCAGCCAAGGAGGCAGCTAATTCAGCTCTCGCTGTGCTCCCTCCCGGTCCCGCTGCCGGAGCGCTGACCCCAGCCCCATGCTGGTCGGAGCATGGGAACCAGGACAGAGGAGGGAACGGGGAGCAGGGACTGCCATTCTGGGCCCCCCAACTCTGGGCATGATCCCTGCCCGCCACCCCTGCCAGCCACCGCAGCCCACCCACAGGAGGAGGGAATTAGGACACAGAGGAAAAAATAAATAAAATTTTAGAAAATGTAGAGGTGGCTCAGATAAAGATGCCATTTTACCGACTCTCCCAATTTTCCTAGAAGTTCTCTGCTTGAGGTAACAACAGAAAAAACCCCACAAACAATCATCAAAGTCAGGATTTTGGATATGAAACACATTTTATCAAACATCAAACAAACGTAGGGAAGGGAGAAACACCTAACAGCTTCTCATTCAAGGGAAGACCAATAAGAAACAGTCAAAAGGAGTTAAACTTCCAACATTTTCAAATCCGGGAGGGCCCGAGGTTTGGTTCCAGATCTATAGTCAGTTCTCCCTGTCAAAGTATTTTTAAAAGTAAAAGGAGTAGGTCTTTCCTAGTTGGGCTTTGCCAGGAAAAGGATGAAATGGCACAAGACACATGGAGAAAGTCAGGCCACTTCTATGGAGGTGCCTCTGCAAGGAGCTCTGTGACAAGATTTGGACATTTGGGGTTGCAACCCTGGCCCAGCAAGTCTCTTAAAAACCAAAAAACAAAAACCTGAGCCAAAGGGAAGGTAATGGCAGAGGAAAAGACAAGAGTGTAACCAGATAAAGTAGAACAAAGCAAGGGAATCAGGCAAATTGATTTAAAAGCACAAAACTGATTTTTAAGCATAAAAAAACTGTCAAAAAGAAAACAGATTTGAAGAAAGCTAAACCAAAAGATGGGAGTGGGCCTATCAGGCTAGTCTTTTTATGTTTTTAAATGATTGCTGATAAGTGATGGCACATAAAAAGGATTTATTGTCTGCAATACATTAATGAGTGATTTACGGTCTCCCATGAGTCAAATTAAATACAACCTGTCATACTGGGGTCTCTTGGTGAATCCTCCCTCCAGATGTCACCAGTACTTATCCTCCTCACCAGAGGAAGGGTGCCAGGGCTCCAGATTGTCATTTAAAGGCATTCCTAACAACAACGGCTCAGGATTTCTAGCTGCAGGGCAGTCCTTCGCTTCAGAAGTGCTGCCAGCCGGAGGGGGTCTTTGCATGTTCAAAGGAGCCAGCCCCAGACATCAAAAAGAAACATGGACGTGCAGCCTACTGCCTGTGTTGTTTTCTCTGCAGAGGAAGGTAATAGCGTGAGGAGGGAGCAGGCTTCCTCCCTTGAGTGGGGATGCCTTGGGCTTTTCTACAAACTGAGGCTTGGATTGAAGCCAACGCTCTTGTATCACCCCCAGAAGATACTACTGGCAGGGGGGTGGTTGCCCCACTCTGGGTGTGAGTACACCGTCCTGTGCGAGGCCATCGTAAGTCTGAGTTACTGTCCACCTCTATGAGGAGGTAAAAACATTAGTTTCAGCCAGAGAACGGTTAGAGCTGCAGTTACCAGGGCTCAGCTGAGGGCAGGCAACACACTGCACAGCTGGGACCGGTTGGGGTCACCATGGGATGCTGTCACACATCACTGACACCCATCAAATTTGTGCTGGTTTAGAAGGATTTCAAGCCACGCCGAAATCAGGCAAGTCTGGCTCCCAAGAAAGACCATCCACAGAGGAAGGTGCCCGTATGACCCTGGGTAGGCTCACGCAGCCCCCGGCACCGAGGCTCTCCCTCAAATTTGGAGACGTCGCAGCTGAACCGGGTGAGTTGGCCCGATGCAACGATGCAGCTGAGTGCCCACCACCCTGGTCTCAGTTCCCAGGTGATTCACACCCAGCAGACAGGCAGAGAAAGCTCCTGCCAGCTAAAGGAGTACCACACGTGTCACTGGGGACCGGTAAAAAGGCCGTGACAGGTGAGGATGTTGAGCACACCTCCCTCGGACAGCCAGCAGCACACCTACCCTGGGCCAGCAGCATCATCCCGGGCACAATGATGAGTGCCAGAGCCAGGAGTTTGACGACGGAGAGAGCTGTCTGCAGCCGGGCGCTCCAGGTGACGCTCCAGGAGTTGAGGGTGAGGACCATGTCTGGGGAGGAGACCACACTGCTACAGCTGGACGCGTGCAGGGAAAAAAAAATAAAGCAGAGCTCCCTGCTCTAGGGATGCCAGGGAGAAGGCTGTGCATCTTTACAGAGAGGATGCCCGGGGTGAGAGATATCCAAAAATATTCCAGGTGTGTGGCCCAGGGGTTGAAGGGGGAGCTGAGTTGTGCTCCTAAGAGGGACCGGGAGCCTGGTTCTTGTCGGGTGACCCAGGCCTGCCCAGGGGGGAAGGTGTGAGTTTGCAAAGACATCTCAGCAGCCCCCTTCACACCAGCCTGGAGCAGGCAGAACAGCTTCCCAGGGAACAGGCAAGGAGTTCAAAAGCTTGAGCCTTACACCCTCCACCCGGGTGGAATTTACACAATTATATATGAAGAGTTTCTACTCCCCTACTTGGCGCAATCCCCAGGGCTCCAGCTGCTCCAAAGCCTGCCTTCTTGGAGAACATCATGGCCCCAAACCAGCACGTTGGCTCAGGAAGCTTTGGGTGGCCAAAGAGACAAGATGGGGCCCCAATCCCAGAAGATAACACCCAGTAAGTGCCCCTGGGCTGGGGCAGAGGGGCTCCGAGACCAGCATTCCAGTAGAAGTTAGTACTTACAGTACCCCAGGAGGGACACCAGCTTCACAGCAGGGACAGGGGCAGCACAGGGGGCAAAGAACGGCTCCAGCATGTAGCGTCCAAACGCCAGAGAAACCACAGCACTGTTGGCAGGCCTGGAGGGGGGAACCGAGCACAAACTGGGGTCTGCAGACAGCCAAAAAACATGGCACGATGTAAAAACTGCACAAAACTCTGGAGAGGAGGAATTTTCCCCACCCAGCTTAATCCTGCTCTCCCATGCCGATGGTGAATTCCCATAAAGCCTGTTGCAGGCTTTTCTCAGTAAATGGATTAAAAATCACATGTTGAAAAAAAAAAAAAAAGATTCATTCCCAACATGAAGGCAAAAGTAGAGATTAATCATACTAAGGAATGGTTCGTGTGTCCTGCTTCATCTCAGTTTATATGAAGAGCACAGGTTATTGAGAGGTGAGGACTTTTTTTTTTAAGTTAAAAAAGAAATCATTTCCAATTTTCTAAAATATTATTTGACTCAGGGGTAAACCAGAAAATTGACTACACAGGAGAACCTGAAAAAGCTCCACAATGAAAACAGAAGATCTGAAATAAATCTGGCATCTATTGTCAGCCTCTGAAAAATACTGTGGCTCTTGGAGGATACCAGCTGCCAAGGGAGAAGAGAGATATTCTTCGAGTACAGATCACGTTGAACTTGTGTAGGTATTTACTCATTATGCCCTCTTCCTTTTATCACTGAAAATCTTTAAAAGTTGTCTAGTTTGTTTCTTTTCTTTCCTTTACAAACTGCTTAGGCTGTTACCTGGGTGGTTGTTTTTTTTTAAACATCACAGCATCCAGCAAAAAAGCAAACAAACAAAAGCCCGTACCTGATAGCAAAAAACTCTGCCCACAGGAATAAGAAACTTGGCAGAGGCCCTAATGTCTCCAAAATGTAGATATAATGTCCTCCAGACTTGGTGATTCTTGTTCCAAGCTCCGCATAACACAAGGCACCTGGAAAAGTTCAGGTAGAAAAGCACTGAGTAAATCATCCCATGGATTTTCTCTCTTCTGTGTGACTTTTTAGGGATTGAATCTGTTTAAAACAAATAGTGAATTAGAGGAAGAAAAGGGGATTTAACAGAACCACTATTCCCTGGTTTTGTGCGCGACAGTATTCTGAAGTAAGTTTTGAAGTGATTGACTTTTCTGCCAGACAGGAAGAAGTACTCCATTTTCTGGTTAATGACACAACTTTCCCATGGAAGTTATGTGGAAAGGTGTGTGACAAAAATGTTGCAGTGAGCTACAGGGGGGGTTTCCTTCAAAAACCATCCTGGAGTCTTGGGTTCTCACTTCTCCTCACAGGCTGGTGCAATGCTCCTCACAGGGCAGTTACAGCAGCTCAGCCGAGAGGCCATCACCCAACTGGTCATTTCCATTTCAATCACATTTATGGATCACAGGCCACGTGGCTGTGTCCTTATCTTGCATCTTCACATAAATCCCTGCCTTCATTCGAAGACACCGGACGGAAGACCTAGCAGGGCATCTTCTCTGAGAGGGAAGACCTGCCACCAGAGAAAGCACGGCGCAGAGCAATGGAAGCAGAGGGGCTCAGCTGGTCTCTTCTCACGTTCATGTACCCCCATAGACCTGGGGATTGCCTGCTCCTGCCTTGGCAAGTGCCTCTGCACCTCCCCAACCCTGTCCCAGGGCACAACAAGAAACCTTGGGAGATGTGTGCCACAGAAGGCAGTTTGAAACTTCCAAGCAAACGGATAGAAACCTTTACACCTCCTCCCGTGCCAAAAAAAAGATCTTTACATCTGTGCTTTCTCTACAGAGCAATTCATCATGCCGTCTGAATGAGTCTAAGTATGAATCTTAAGCCCTGTCTAGGCTGGATTCACTTGCCAGGTTAAACATCCTTTGTTCACCGAAAGAAATCGTAAAACACTTCACTTTTTTTGAGCACAACTCGCCTTGCAGTGGGGCTGAGCGCTGTTGGGATGGGACCCTGGGGGGTAAGACCATCTGTGGTCTTACAGCTGTGCTGTCTACTTCTTTGCCCAGCTCAGGTGGCTGTGGAGGGAGAGCTCAGAGGAACCCGGTGGTGGTACGGCCATGCCTCCAAGTCCCATGGCGATAGTGCCATATTCAGGTCATGCCGATGGTGAGGACCTCAAATTTTGCTGCCTCTTTGTTGGCAAATTTGTGCAGAATCCCTGTTCAAAGTGTCTAATGCAGGCAGACACCTCGTCTCATTTATTCCAGTGGGTCTCTTTGCATACTTTAAGCATGCGTTTAATGCTTTGCTGAACTCGTACTAGGGGACTTCTATAAATGCCATACTCGAAAGAAAAAGCATATAAGAAAGCAGGTCTTTTTAATATACTGCAAAAAAAAAAAGTGTCAGAAAAATGATCAGGGCAGGTCATCAAGCTGATAAAAGGGAAGAAAAAAACAAAAAATTTGGCTACAAAATACAATAACTTGATAAAGAGACTCCCAAGGCCCTTCCAGGAGAGCCTATCAAAGGATGCAATGGAGAGAGAAAGCTTTCCAAGTGCAGAGCGTGGGCTACGTGATCAGCACGTGCATTATCATTTGTTGCTCCGCTCAGTTAAAAGAAACACCATGGTCACATTATATTTTAAGATTTTCTCTAAGTACATAACATACCAAATCACCGCACATAGACTGCAACATGACATATCAGTACACTTATGCTAAAAGCAAGAACCACACTGGTTGCCATGTTAACAATTTAATGCCTCGATTTCTAGACTTGTGTGTACATGTCACAGTGCCAAAATGGTTGTTTGTTTGTTTGTTTTTTCCCACATGGAGTATTTCTCCTTTCTTGTTTTTTTGTTCTTAAGTTATGACAGAAAAAAAACTTCCAAGTCACCCACTGAAATATACATCAGATTTCTCCCCAGTGCAGAGGAGCACTGCCATTCTTGCCATTCTCCTAACAGAACCTTCAGAGTGTTTCCAAGATGGTGATTTTATACAGTTCATGAAGGAAGTTAAAAGTCATACATTTTATCCATCCCGACTTTAAGAGCTACATTATTTCAGAAGAACTAGAATGAAACCGTCATCAAACTGTCCACTCTTTGTGAGAAAATACTGGTATTAATGCAGAAGCCAAGCCAAGGGTACCGCACAGAAAACAGGGCTGAACCGATCTGCTCCATCTCCTGCACATCCAAACCATTTTTGACAGACATCCAGAAACCCAGCCCTGGCTGGTGGATACCCTGCAGCTCCCCAGGCAACCTGCTCTAGCACTTCTCCATCCTCCTCCCCGACACAAAGGGGACCCCTTATGACATGGGAAGACCATCACTTCTTGCACTTCTCACAGCATCCGTGAAAAGCACTCCACAGCCCCCGGACTCACAAGTGCCTTTTGGATGCCTGCCTCTCCCTTCCACCTTACAGCATGGGTCCCCTCA
>JAOTQQ010000001.1:60757422-60769114 GCA_026546715.1 Gallinago undulata
CTGCCAGGAGCTCCAAAAGCACTTAATGGCACTTTTGAGAAGGAATCTGTGAGTAAGAGGAAATATATATATATATATATATATATACCAATTGCTGGCATACAGCTGTATTTTCTTTGCATGGGCCTCAATCAATGCCATACAGCCAAGAACAGGTTAACCCCTTCCTCTTCATACTGCAAAAGTTGCAGGCATCAAACTGTTCTCTGCAGTCCCACTATTTTTTTATGTTTTTGTTGCCAAAAATGTCACTCCAATTCAATGTCCACTACAAGGCACAGGATCTAACTAAATAAAATCAGCAGTGAATGGGAGCTTTTTTATTCATGCATGAAAGTAGCATAAATAAGCTTTAATGAGACTGGTGGTGGTCTGTTCTGGGAACTCGATCAGAAAATCTATTTAGGAGACCTGAGAGATGTTTGTTTATAGACCAAAATGAACACAAGGAACAGGCTGAAAAGACAAGACACACAGCTCAACTTCTTTTCAGCTTTCTACAGCTGAATCCACCCTGGATAAGAAACTCAAAGGGACAGTAGTTAATAAATCAGACTCAGGCTTGCAGCCCGAGATGTAGTAATAAATCCAGGGTGATTGTCTTAGGTGTGAATGTAAGAATAATTTCCACCAGCTCCTCTTTCTATGGAGTTTCACAAATTTACTCTCATGAGTTGTCTATTAAAAGACTGCCATTTCCTAACACTTCTTTCTTAATGAAAATATTTTTTTAAGCCTTGACAGCAAAACGGTTCCTGGCTCTGGCCACGCTTAGCACTTTTATCATCCCATTTAGGCATTTCCACTTGTCCTTTGGGCAAGAGTGACTTTTTCTGGAAAACAGACAGCTGATGTGGTGAGCCTGGACCTCTTGATGATGTGATTATGACCTTTTAATTAAGAGCCTAAAAGCGTTGAATCCGCTCTTTGGCTCCTTGGCTAGAAATTGGACTAAACCGAGTGGTTTTCAAGCAGCAAAATTCCTGTTGCTTCTAGAGTTCCTTCCTACCAGGCTTTATATCCTACATCCAGTTTAATGACCAGTCTGACAAAGCAGCATAGTGGAGATGTCTTAATAACAGTAGCACTTGCTCATTTTCACAAGATGTACAGGTCATACGATGTCAGTGCACTATTCTAAGCTTCTGAGCGTAACTCTCCATCCATTGTGCATTCAGAATTGACATTCTACTAGTGTCGTGCAGGAACACTAGCTCCTCCACGAGCATTTCTTCCTTTCGTGTTGCCAGGGACACGCAAAGCACAAGTGTGGGAGAGACACACTCCTGACCAAAAGAGACTCAACTCTTCTTCTACAGCACCAGCTATCAAAGACCATCAGAAAGGTGCACCAGCATCCCTGTGGAATGAACTAATACGATTCCCCTTTCCTACAACCAGGAGAAGGGAATACCCCAGGCACCTGCCTCCCTGCCCATTGTACCCAAAGGAACAGCACCCAGAGGACCAGGCACTGGGGCACATAAAATCTAGGACAAAAAGCCACTTAACAAGAAGATTGTCTCACATAGTAGTGCTTCCTGAGGCCAACATCTTGGCTCTACAATCTCTCTCTTGTGGGGCACCATGTAGGGAACTGTCCTTAGAGCTTTGTTCTTTTGTGGACGGCTCTCCAAGTAGCAAGCTGTTTTCACTCTCTAGATCAGACCTCCTCCCTGGAACAAGACAATTTGTCCTATTTGAAACTGTTTTCTTAGCTGCATGAGACAGAACACAAACAAAAATAAATCTAAACATTTCTAGCAGAAGAGATCCAGCAGAGAAGTCTAATGCTGTAGCAAAGTACGGCCAAAATTTCCCCAAATGAGAATTCTCCTTAACCAATCTCAAATTAAGAAAAAATAAAATTAAAAAAATAAAAATTCCCCGTAATAGAGTAACATCCCCCCCTCCTCCCAGCAATCTGTGACCCTGCATCAGTGCTGTGATCTGAGGTTACCATGCCTTCGACGTGGCACCGGGCAGCACCAATGCACGACAGCCCTCACTCTTGCAGGAGAAATTCCTTCAGGAACCAGGTTTTTGTTCTACCTCTCACCCTGGCTGAGAGCTATGAAAGACGTTGCCCCCTAGCCAAGGCTTGGAGATTTATCAGAAACAAGTTTAACAGCTTCAAGCTGCTCCCTGGGGAACACGGGTCCCCATCCCAGTGTAGGGTGTGCTGAACTACCACCCTTCCCGGGGCTGTCGGTCTGTGAAGGTGCTACAGCAGGGGGCTTTATCAAGGCAAATTGATGGCTATCATCAATGTTAGGCCAACAGCACCATCATCCAGAACCACCTGGTGCATTTGGTTTTGAGCAGCACACTCATCCCAAAGCCTCCCCAGAAATATTCTGCAAGAACAAGAGAATGGAGGGAAACGCCAAAACAGCCACGCTTCCATCACCAGCCTTCCTCACAAAGAAGAAATTCTCCACTAATGCAAGCTATTTTATCCTGCTGTGAAGACAGCTCTCTCCAGCTGCCCCCCTTTGTGGGTGCAGAGGAAACCCTCCTCTGCTTCTGCTGTTGTCAGATGGTGGGCCCCATCTGATGGAGGTTCCTGACTTACCCCCACTTTAACCATCTGGAACTGAAGCCTTTCAGGGCTGACTGTAGCAATAAAACTCCTCTTTCCATATTGCCTCATATATCACACTAGTTTCCCCTCTTAATCTCACTGCAGCACTGCTGATTTATCACCCCAGGCCTCCAGCTCCCCTAAGGCTCAACCACAGTGCCTGGCTTTGTTCCTCCTCTTCCTGCCTTCAGGGAATTCCAAAGAAAATTTAAACATGAAAAAAAAAAAACTCAACCCTTCACACCTGCATTAGCCACTGGCTCCGATTGCTACTCACTGCCTGCGTAGCTGTCGAATTCACAGTTAATCCTCGGTGTTTTGTGGTAAAAACCCACTCTGGTACCTGACTCGCACACAGCCCAAACACTGCCTTGAAGGTACCTCAGGGTTGGGGGGGGGGACACGACTCTCTCCTTTTGGCCTCTCTGCTCAGCTGTTACTCATTTATTAAAATATAAGCCAAATATACAATTATGCTGGAGGGAACATGTTTCCTTGTTAACTCTTCCTGGCTCTTATCCAGAATTTCTCAGGCTACGGGGATTTATATTTCAGATTAATTGCTCACCATGCCCCACGCCTCTGATGGAGGGAACAAGGAGGGTTTTCTCTGACCAGAACTGCTACCTCATCACCCATGAGACAATACAGGGGATGCACGTCCAGAGTTTCTGGTGGCCTGACCCGGGTAACAGAGAGCAGTGCTTTGTAGAAAAACAGCCAGCCCTCCTGCCAGAAGGAAAATGGGACTTAGGCTCATCCCTACCAGCACTTATGGGACCTCTCTAGCCCGGCTGTGGGTATGGGCTGTGCTGGCAGTTTCCAGACAAGGGTCTTGGTGGCGATGGGAGTGGGAGAAGGTTTAGTTAAGGGTGGGGAGGGGAGCACGTTTCATGGGGGTAGCAGCTTGGGCAGAGCTCTAAACCCTGGTCTGAAAGGAAGATCTCCAGTTTTGCACAGAAATCCCTCAAAGGTCCCGTTTTGCGCCTGCAGTGAAGCAGTACTGCATCTCATGGTTTAGAAGAGGTGAGAGGTAATGTCTGGCACTGGACTCCCCAAAAGCCCTCACCAGCTGCAGCCCATCTTACCTGCAGCACAAGCTGAAATGCAAGAGCCTCACAGAAATACACACTGAAGGGCCAGTAGGCTCCTGATCACAAGGAGGCATCTTATCCCAGTAACTGCATCTAGAGAACTCACTACGAGGTGACACTGGGCATCACGTCACCACAGGGATGGGTGTGCAGACCCTGCCAGCTGTCCCACAGCCTGAAGGACGGCACCAGAAACTAATCAAAAACCTATCTCACATGTTTTTTTTTTTTCTGGTAACATGCAAGGTACCTCCCACTTTTACTCATGTTTAGTGAGAATCAGATTCTAGGAACAAGCATGTCAACAAAACCAGATCAACACACTGCCTGGGAAGGTTAAGTCAACACAAAGGCCTGTTTATTCAATTTTAATGTAAGTACAGTCATAGAACTATCTGCTGGGAAAGACTCCTGGGTGCCTCTGCTCAACCTCATGTCTTCCTGCACAGATAGATAAGCTCGTACTCCCCTTTGGTTAGGGTCCTTGCCACCCCTTCCTCTCCAGTAATGAGGGCTCCATCAGCCTCCAGAGACTTGCTTCACTTCAGGTTTCCCTGAAGTCAGTAGACTCAACACAGCTGCAGGCTGTGGTAGCTTAAGCACAGATGGCTACAGACAAGTGGAAGGCACCAAGTGGATGTTCCCCTCCAACCTGGAGGCTCCAGCATGTCTCTAATGTCCCCTGAGCCCTACACCCAAATGACCTCCAGCCTTAGAAATTCTATTTTTGGCTCTTTTGTGGTTTTGTTGTTTTGTTTTTTTTTTTTTTTTCCTTCTTTCTCTCGCTCTCCTTTTTCCATCCTGGACTTTGAGCCTCCCTACGATCTCTTCTTGTCCGCATGATTGCATCATTCATGGCAGGTAAGGTTGGCATGAATAGAAGGAAACACAAACATCACTTCACACAGCATGCCGGCAGCTGGGAGAACCTGCAGCCAGCAGAGGTTACAGACCCCAGTCAGGTCTAATAAAGACCTGCATCACTGGATGGGCATGAACTACAATTGTGATTATTCATGTTGAAATACAGGTCACTGCATCTCCCGCTTCAGAGACAAATCTGAGCGCCGCGGGGCATCTCAGGAGGGTTCCTTTGTGCACAGCACCGAGCACCAGGCCAAGGCAGCCCACCAAGCCTCTGCTGCTGGCTGCTCAAAGGAAGAAATATCACATGCTTTTTTTTTTCCTTCCTTGTTGTTGTGGCTCAGCACGGACACACTGTACGCATGGAGAGAGTAAGGGAGGACCTCCTGTAGCCATGTGAGACATTGGAATTTGGGGTCACTTTGGCCAGCACCAAGGACCTGATGTCCTGAACATGGAAGACTTGAATTCAGCTCCTCTCTGGGGTGCCTTAAAACGATACTTGCCAGAATATCCCTGTCCTCTCCATACAGCTCCATCTTGGGGGTAGTTGCCGTGCAGGCACAAGCAATTCAAACCTTTGCTCATTTCTCTCCCCAGTAGACTTGCTGACATAAAACAAGGAGAACAGGGGGGTTGGGTGGGTGACTACTGCTCCCCCAACAGACCTGGGGCGAGGAGAATGTTTATCTGAGGAAGATCACTGCTCACTATCAGCAATGCTGGCTTGCTTGCAGGATCCTCTCCATGGAGACAGTGGTTTGTGAGAGGTGCCCCACGCAAGTGAGAACATTGCAGAATTCAGGACATCTGTACAAATTCCAGACCAATGCAGCTGCTCAAATATAATTATGAAAAATATTAGTAATTGAATTGGGAAGGCACTACAAAACAGCTAAGGAGAAAGAAAATAAACTGGCATGCTGTGATTGATGTAAGCATGTAACAGTCTCCACATGTCCCTGGGACCAGCATGATCTGCACCAGCTGAGGCGCTGCTTCCAGAAACAGAAAAACACTTCCAAAGGGAACGGCCGCAGAGCTGGGGACAAACCCTTGCTCCCTGTCACAGCCCCAACGAACCCATGGGCTCCCCTGACACGCAAAGTTGGGGTTTCAGGGACACAAGGCCTCTGGTCACGGTTTGGGCTTCTGTGCTTGTGGAAGCTTGGGACTGAAGCATCATCAGCCAAGATGGTTCAGGTAGGTGTCAGGAACACTCCTCAGCCCTGTTCAGAACTGGACCACTAGGGCCACCAAGAGCATTTGCTTTCAACCAGCAGTGATGCTGAGCATCCCTAGACCTCAACACAACCAGCACGACCTGCCGGTCCCTGCCAGCTCTTTTCCATCCAGGCATGGCCCCTGCATGCAGCTGACCTGGGCCATTGGTGCTGCTGAGGCCTGGAGAGGCACGGGGACAAACGAAGGGGGAGACAATGGTCAGCATTGCTCGCCTGGACTCACCCACCACAGCAACAGTTGTCAAACAGCTGCCCTCTCCTTTCCTGGTGTCCACTTCGGCCACCGTCTGGCCAGGCACCCTGAGACAAGTTTGGTGCAAAAAGCTGGGAAAAAGTTTCCATTCTGGGTCAAATGGTGAGTGTCATTCAGCCCCAGAACAGTGTGCCACACACTGAGTGGCCATGCAGACACACAAAACACATCTAGCCTCTTGACGTACTTCCATAAAGCACTTCCAGAAAGAGGACACAACACACCGTGCATGTCAACAGAGAGAGGACGGTAGGAACAGTCCTAAGAGATTATCCCAGATGCATTTAACTGGTTCTACTTAAGATGCTTTTGGGGCTGCTCAGTGCCAGCTCCAGCACCAGGCAGAGGCCACTGTGCCCAGGCAACCCCTGTAGCTATCTCAGTTCCTCCCCAGCCAACTACTGGTTTAGACAAAGGAAAAGGTTTAGTGTGTTCTTTTTCCCCCCTCCTCCCATATACTCTTTTTTTGCTTTATCCTAGGAAATCTAATTTTAAAAGGAACTAGCACAACACTACAGACGTGTGGCTGAGGGAGGAACAAGCAGCAATTTCAGTCCCAAGGCAGGGGAAAGCCAACATAAGCCTTTCCACGGGTTTCAGCAGGCTTTGGGTTAGACCTTCAAGGGCAAGAAAGGAAGAGCAACCCAAACCCTTATAAATTCATTCATGCCCTCAAAGCACCAAGAAACCCGGGACACTCGAGGCGAAGCCTTTTGGGGCTGCCCTGTCCCCGGGGGAGCCGGGGGCAGGGCGAGAGCTGTCAGGGACCTCCAGCACTGGATGTTCCCAACCCACGCGGGACGCCCTGCAGATGGTTTCTCCAGGAGGGCTGGGAGGCAGCTCGGGGATTTTGCTGCTGAATCAGGCGTTCTGCGGCAGAGACCTCGCCGCTGGCGCCGAGCCCCGCAGCTGCACAACGCCTGGCACACGCTGCCGGGGACACCGAGCCAAGGGGGAAGGAGGGGATGGACACACACAACAAGCCTTGGGGCGAGGCGGGCTCACCACCGGCCACCCACTCCCTTCCAGCTGATGGCATGGCTGGAGGCTCCCATCCCATCCCGTCCCGTCCTGTCCCTCCCCAGCTCTCAGCAGGAAAAGCTGAAAAATAGGCCCCAGAGGACAAAGCAGAGGAAGCACATCCCCATGGAGGAGGGGAAGCACAGGCCGAAGAGGCTGGAGCGTGGAGGAGGGATGTGCCCATTTGGCACTGGAGGGCAAACGGTACGTCCCTGCCCCACCACGTGGCTGGCCACCTTAAGGCATGACTATTGAGGTTGTTGGTACAAGGGCACATGTCCCAAAACGTCATTGTTGAGACGGACACGACGCACACAGAATCTCGTGAGCAAAAGCCCAAAAAGACCCAACTTAATTGTTTTAACAAACTTTTTTTATACCTTTCTTAGGAATGTGTGTCCATACATAATTGGTTCAGTCAAAGATCAGCAGTTCATGAGTGGATACTTTTTCCTTCTTTGTTCTCCACTGAAACATTGGTAACTTTCCTCTGTTGGCAGTTTGACAGCTCCTAAATCTTGTTGACTCCCTTCTTCTCAGGACTCTCAGGCCTCTGAAGTCCTGATACCAGGACTGGCATCTGCTCGAGGTCAATGTTTACGCTCACTTTCTGATCCCTCAGACCAGCCGAGGTTTCCCACACCAGAATAAGTAATCATCAGGCATTTCTAGGAGCTCTTCAAATGCAGTATGGCTCGGTCCTTTCTCCCAGACCTCTTCTACCTGCAGGGAAAGATGGCTTTGTCCATGAAGGCTTTGTTTTCAGATGCCACCAACTATTTATCTCTGCAAAGCAAGTAGCCAGGGCCATTTTTCTTCCTCTGCTTTGCTCTAGGTTCTTTGGAGCAAGAGCTTGTTGGCCACGAAGGCAGCACCACCTTCACCTCTGCGCGCTCAACAGCAATGCAAACATGGACATTCTCCTTCCTTGCTTTGTTCTGATGCAGAATGTCTCACACAGACCTCGGGGCAAGCACAGGGGGCTCCCCCCTCCTCACCCCCCACCCCGAGGTTTACGACATCTCCTGAAAACCCCAGAGCCTGCGCCTGCCAGCTTGTGTTTTTAACGCCTGGCCACAGGAGCCCCGGGGAAAGGGCAAGACCAGTGCAGCCCTGTGGCCATATTTTCCCTTGCTGTGTCTCCAGGGCATCTCCTCTCCTCTGGCAGCTCACCGTGGTGGGCAGCTAAAGGCACTTTCTGAGCACAACCCCGGGCGAGCAAGCGTCTCCCTCCAGCTGGCAAGGGCAGGGGCGACAAAAGTAAGAGCAGCAGCAGCTCTGGAAAGGGAAACGAGAAAAGCAAAGAGGGGGGAATGGGAGATTAAAACATCAGATTGAAAAAGGAACAATAAATCCCTGGTGAGGAATATAGCTGGGGGAGGGAGGGGGGAGTAGAGAAGGAACAGATTGCAGCCCACTAATGAGGCAGACGGCGTTTTCTTTGTTATCTGCAAATTCAGTTGGGGTTTCTGACAAGAAAAAGACCCCATGCCATCCAGAAATCCGTTTTGATACATGACCTGCCTCCCTCCGCCGTCAGTGGTGATAGCTGCTGGAGCAGGCAGGTCCAGCAGAGCCCACCTGGCTCTCATGGCCGAGCCTTTGCAGATCTCCAGAGAGAAGGCAGGCAGGACACGGGCAGGGCCATGCCTTCCTGCGATGCTCTGAGCTGCACAGGCCTGTCAAAATGGGCAGGATGCTCTGCCTGGGCCACAAAGCCTGGGTGACAGCCAGGCTCAGCGTCACAGGCAGGGCCCCGGACGCGAGGGGCCACCTAGGACCATCAACGAATGGCTGAGGGCACCTGGCAAACCACTGTCTTGCTGCAAAGGTCCTTGGAGTGTTAAGACTGTAGCTCCTCCGTCAGGCAGGAGAGTCCCACAGCTGTGTGGCTTCAATCTGTCAGGGCTGCAGGCAGCAACGCGGAGCATTTCAGGATATGCCACCCCTGGAGCAGGGACATTGCTACCAACCATCAACACTAGTGTCCTGGCAGTACCGAGGCATTCTTGCAAAACTCTTCCAGGGACGGAGAGGGAGGGAAGACAGCGAGCCGCAGATCCTCACATCTAGCTCCCACCCCTCGGTTCCCTGTATTTCATTAGGCAAATAATAGCTCAGGGTCAATAGCATCAGCCTCTTTCCTAGAAATGGAATAACCGCAGCCAACTATCAGGTTGCCAAGGACCCGGGGATGCAGGCAGAGGTCCCTGCTCTGCAGTCAGCTGCTTTTGGTGTCTTTAGCACAGCATTGCTTCCATGACGCTGGGCAATAGCACGTCCCTCCTTTGCTGTGGTTTGGGGAACATAAATGTATGAAAGACGGGGCAAGAGCTCCCACCCACATGCTTGGTTTCCTCACTAAAGCCTCGGGCAGAAGTACACAGGAAAAAACGGGCAGAGGGGCCCCATTTGTTTTCTTCCCTATGGGGTGAAGAGATTACAGTTCTCAGAGGTATCAGACTGATACTTGCCTTTAGTATTAGTCTTCAAAACAAAAGAACATAGAGAAATTCAGCATAAAAAGCTCAGTGCACCTGATGATGGCACAAATCCTCACTAACATTGGGAGACGTCCTCTCTCCTGCCATTTGCAGGGAGGAAGAGCACAGAGACGCAGAGTGTCCCTCGCACTATTTGGTTATGACAAGATGCAAAGGCTTGGTTTGCTTGGACCAGGTGACATACACGCTTGTGCTCCAGAAGCTGGGGACTGCCAGGCCCCTGAGACATCTCTCTGCTTCACACTAACATGCCTACCACTACCCTTCTGCTGGTCAGCAGCAAGCCCAGATGTGAAACCTCTACAAAGAAGGGGCGACAGTGAGACAGGTGACAATCACTTCATCAAGTGATGGGGTCAGCCCTTTGAGACTCACCCTTCCCATCAGCTGACATTGTCTACCCTCTACCTGCCCACAAACTTAGCTCGCAGCCAGAAGCGTCACCAGAGATTTCTTTTACTCTGGAAACACAGCCAACAGCACAGTGCCAGCACAGGGACCAGGCCACCAACAGCAGGGCAGCAGCCACCTGCAGGCAGAAGTCTAAAGACAAGGTGCTCCAGCTCCTGTCTTATAAAACATATCATCTCTGACATGGCACTATAATGCACTCCTTTTTATGTGCACATCCATTCCTCAAAACGTTTTCCCTACTACTGGAAAGACAAAGTTTCTGTAAAGCAGCTAACTAACAAATACCCCTATATTTGTCCCTCTTACAGTCTGATTACTCAAACTTGCCAAAATTATCTGTATGACTTTTCCTACTTTACTTTTCCTACCAGCTCCAGCTGCCTTTCTCTGTCTCAAGTATTTGCACCAGTAAGCACCTACGGTCACTTACAGCTACATAAAGCCAGGCCTGTACATCAAAACCCAAAACTTCACACCAGTGATGAATCAAGGAGAGTTGCTAGCTGTCAGAAAGATGCCCAACTGATATAGGACATCCTCCCTAGTTAATGACTTCAAATGAAGGTACCTCCTTAGGAGATATGCTGTGGGCTTGTGAGATAGGTAGGGGGGCAGTTATGGGGGTTACCTAATGCTCAAAACATCAGGCGAGGCAGTCTTCCTTCTGACACAAAAAAGAGTTGAGCCCCTGGCGCATGAAACCATTTGTCTGGGTTTGTGTCACCACTGTGCTCCCACCCTTCTTGGTTGCATATCCATTTAGGTATTATCACCAGTTTTTCAGTGACCATCACATTTAGTTCTTGTATTTTCCTCTCCTATGAAAGTTTTCATTGTGCTTTGGGTGATTATGTTTCTGACCGGTGCTGACATTACATATATTGTTAAGAAAAGTCCGTCTGTATGTCTGCAAGGTCAGGATATTTCTGGAGACTAACTATGGAAAGGCAGCCACTACTTAAACTGGATCTCAGATCATCAGTCCCTAAGGTACTCTGCTTTGTTGGTCTCGCACACAAAGGACTATCAGCCATCGCGCCTCGCTGAAGCAATATGCCTGCCTTATATGAAAAGGCACTTCAAAAGGTATCTCTGTCCCAATTCACTTAAAACAAACAAAGTAAAACCTAAAAAAAATGTCCTCCAGCCATAGAAATGCCAAATTCCCATGAGCTGTTTTTTTCAGGGAGGTTCCTTACCTCTAAGTCAATATTTAACAGAACAGATGCCACAGAGATACAGTTCTGTTTCTGAAAATAAACAGGAAGGCCATATTGAACATGCCCACACAACCCCAACATGACACAAACTTACTGCTTTGCCCTGAGGACAGCCATGAGCTAGATCTCAGAAAGCTGGCTGGATTTCTCTGCAGACTGGCGAGGAGAATCGGGGGAGAAGAACCTCCTAGTTGCAGTCCTGAAAAGTTGTATTCATTTCAGGTTCTACGTGAATGTTCTTCCAAAAGACACTGCAAACGCCAAGAGACAAGTGCATCATCAACTTTCTCGAGTTACTTTCTGTTAGGAAAATAAGTTGCAGAGCCAGAAGTTTTCCTAATTTTAAGTCAGAATCGTAGAATCATTTGGGTTGGAAGGGACCTTAAAGATCATAGAGTTCCAACCCCCCTGCCATGGCCAGGGACACCTCCACTAGAGCAGGTTGCTCAAAGCCCCATCCAGCCTGGCCTCGAACACCTCCAGGGATGGGGCATC
>JAOTQQ010000001.1:60769214-60794371 GCA_026546715.1 Gallinago undulata
TATTATGAGGTAGAATTCATATGCTTTTATCTAGGTATCTGGCTTTTAGACATTTAAATGTCAGCAGACATTTAAACCTCAAATTCAACAGTGAGATGCAGAAGCCTCCAGGGTGTGATCCATCTTGTCCTAAAACAGGTAAACTATGAAGGATTGGGTGAACTGTTTGCTCAGTTGGAAGCTGGAAACTCTGTATTACTCCTGTACAAAGAATACTATGGAATCACAGCCATTTCCTTCATAACACCATTTAAGCTACACACTGGGCAAGCTTTAAACAAGCCAAAGTATTAATCATGGGAGAGCACTAAAATTTCTGAATATAACTTTAAATAACTTTTCCTTAAGAATAATATAACATGATTAACAGAATCATGCAGTGTGACCCTGCAAAGCCAGAAATATGAGCTATTACTGAAAATAAGACAGACCCCTTTATAAAGCCCCCTTTTAGAAAATTTCAAATTATCAAGGATCTGTATTAGGCTCTAAGACCACAACTTTTAAGGTATCCAAGTACTGTTATGAGTTTAGAGCTCTACAGATCTCTGTAAAACAGACTTTGTATGTTGTTTTACTCCACGGATGTAGAAAGCTCCTCTCATACTCTTCCAGAACAGCAACTCAGATATTGCTCAAAAATCTAATGGATACAGTTATTTACAGTTATTAGGAAAGGCAGCATTAAAAATAATAATAACATAGTATAGGAAATAAATGCTCTGAAAAACATTGCAGAATTACTTATTATCTTTATGCTGACTTTTCAGTCAATTTCCATATGTTCTGAGATCTACTGGTAAACCTGTGGTTTGGTAGAGCAAAATCTTTAAGAGAAAGGGATGTATAAACTCTGTCTTCCCTGTCAAATTTAGAAATCTGTGTGAATCAATGAATTTTCTAGTGCTCAATTTAAGATTTTCTCAAACATAGGAAGCATCAGAGATTTTCAATAGAAAATACCAGATTCACTAAAGCTTTTCTTTCTTTCTTTTTTTTTAAAGTCTGTATGTCTTAATATCTAACTTAAGCCTATACAATATGTAAATGAAAGAATAAGAAAAATGAACAGAATTTTAGAAAGAAAATGCTTGTTTCTTCTAATGCTTATAACCATGTTTATAAAGTATATAATATGAAATTCAATAATTCCCTTTGGTGGATTATACAGTTTAGTAACTGATACAGCAGATATAAGCCATCATTTACAAAAAGATGCCATCTGCTGAGCAAACATGCAATCAGCAGGCACTTCCTATTATACTAGAATCTTTTTCATCCTTTATTGATTTTCTCCACTGCATTTCTAAAGCCCCTCGAGCAATTTGAGCCAGCGTAGCAAATGAAGAAAGCAAAGGACTTCTCAATGACCCCAATATCAATTTTGTTTTGTACTTTATGCTGTCTCAAGGCTATGGACCTCATAGGTTAGTTCAAGCAAGAGACAGAAAATAGTACATACACTGTATGTATGTATATAGTTCCAAGGCAACTGTGTAGAAATGACAGCCTAACCTTTGAGATTAAACATTACTTCCAAAAGGCCATACAAGCATTAAATATTCACCTGTATATCATTGAATTGTTGCTGCATAATACTTCTCTTTTGTTCTAGTTGTTGCTCAGTTTGCTTCTGCTGTTTATCTAGATCTTGTACTCTCTGACGCAAATAGGAGAGCTTCTGAAGAGTTTATGCATAAACAGACATATTAGTATTCAAAAGTTATTGTCCTATATTCTACAGAAATCAGAAAATATATTACTCGTTAAACACTTTAGCAGTTACTGTTCCTATGCTTATTTTTGTTTTCCCTTCTATACCCATTTTTTCATCATGTAGGTTTATATAACCTACATTTTGAATTAAAAACTGTACTTCATAGGGTGTTTATCCTCTTACAGCAAAGTAATTACTGCTTACTCTGCTCCCCATGCTTCTTCACTTTCTTTCTGCCAAGGAAGTTACAAATAAAGCTCTGAAATCAAAATATCCATGGAATAGCCTCCATGGAATTTGTATAAAGGGCAAAATAAATGTTTATTACTTAGTATCACTAACTCATGAAAAATACATCCAAGGACAGCTAACAAGAGATGGAAGAAGAAAGAAAATAAAATATATATAATTTTTATATTTTTCATTAATTCACTCTACTATTAATTAGCACCTCAAGAAAAAAAAAAGTGTTCTTGTCTATTGTATTAATTTCATTTGCATCATTAGTCTGAGCACCAGATATTAAATGACAGAAATTATTATTAACACATGTAATAAGGAAAATTTTACATTACTGAATATTCTTATACAAACTGCATAATGGGCATATTATTCAAAGTTTTAAATTCCATTTAGACTATATAGCAAATAATATTAAAATATGTATTAATCTTTCCATCCTGAAACAATCATTTAAACCTTAAAACAATAAGAAAGTTCTCCCTTGAAATTACCAATATCTTTTGCATATTGTTCATATACACATCTGCTTGTGCAAATTCTGTTTCCAAGCTTTTAAAACAGAAGCAAATCCACAGCGATAGAGCATGATGTATAACTTACACCACACCTCTCTAGGTTTCCAGGAAACTAATGATGTGATCTTTGTCACATTGTTTCTACTTAGTTTTAGTTGGGGAAGGGCTAACAACATTAGTCACTGACATTAATGCGTTGTTTTGAAAATACTATTAGTTATTAGAGGAATCTTTTTTTTTCTTTTTAATTTTTCAATTTGACTTATTAAACCCACATTAAAAACAAACAATCACACAACCCATTATCAGAACTCAAACTATTCAACATCCTCCCTCCATCTCTCCTCCAAAAATGGTGAAAAATAGTCTACATGAAGACTATGACAGGAACCCTTCAAACAGAGTAACACTAAAAACCTGGGGAAAACAATCCCCCATGACAAGCCATTTACTAGTAGTCAGATAACAGAACCATGAACTACAGACCGATTCTGCAACAAAAAATCTCTTGCTGAGGCAATAGAATTTCTTCTATCTGGGCTTTGACCGAAAATAAAAAATCCAGTATCTAAACTGAATAGGGTCAAAAAATATTGAGCCAATTGTGGGAATATTCCGTAACAAGTATATGGCTTATTGAAAACTCCTTGCCTTAACTCTGGACATAAATCATCAATAGCTAGTTTTTTTACCCTATTGATTTGGAAGCAAAAATGAAGGAATTTGGCTTTTTCTCTTCTGGCAGCAAAGTCCAGTGAAAATGCCCTCCTTTTTCACACACTTAAGAAATAATTACTTTTTTCACAGTGATTACTGTATTTGCAATTCTGGTCCCTAAGACACTTATTTCCTTTGCTAAAAATTGGGACGCTTGAAATACCTTCCCTAGACCATAAGACTGCTTGTTACAGTGACCAGTGCACGCCCACCTATTCAGGCATTGTGGGGCAGCTCACATTTGGAAGGATTTCTTTGCAAGGATTTGCTCGTATTTCATGGTAGAATACAGAACAAAGGCTTTGAGTAGTATGCAAAGCTTAATTTAAGCATAATGATAGAAGGACAGACCCCAATTTTAGTATTGCTGATTTGTACAATTACCAACGTGAAAGCCAAACTCTACGTCACTCATGACAGAAAACTGAAAACAAATGAAATTTTTCCCAGGATTCCAGTTGTTTTCAGAGCCATTTCCCAAAATAAGAAAAGGAATAAGCACCTGCTCAAGGAAGAGACATCCAAAATGGATAAAGCAAAGGTATGGAAATGCTCTTAATTAAAAAGAAAAAATAATTTGTGAATAAATTATATTCTAAATACTTGTGCAAAAGAAAGTCTGAATGGTTTTGTTTGAGGGTTTTGCTTTAACATGAACTACAGACATCACATCTTGCACTAAATTATGGTTCAGATTTCAAATACTTCCACGTCAGTTTAGAATAAGGTCTGCTTCTAGAGATGTTCATTGATGTGGCAGGGGAACGTGCAACTATCAGAATCACTTAAGGAAATGATCGTCTCCCTAGCTATGGTCTCGTGTTTTTATGACAACTAGTCAACTACTTGACAACTAGACAACTATCTGGTATTTTTCAAATGCATCTATCATTGTAATACCTTGTTTTCAAACTGTAATTTGTTTAGATAACATTTTCCACTTTGCCCTAGGCTCTCTATAACAACTGTTGTAGCACTCCACACAACCAAGGGTTTCAAAGATCTAAAATACCACCAGATCTAAAATAGTTAAGCTTAAAAATAAAAGAAATGTTTCTCAGTCATACAAGTTTAGCCAGGATTCGTTACTCTTTTGAGCAATGTTACTCTTTTTCCCAAAGTTTTAAGCTGAGGAAAGGTTAACACCACTAGTATACCCTGCAAGATACAGAGAATAGGCTACTAGGTCATCAGTGGACAACTGGAGGAAAATGGCTCTTTGGCCATACTTTAAAGATGACAGAGAGACCAACCATAACACGTCACATGCTATGACAGTAGAAATACTCTACTAGCAGCAAAAGAAATGCTTGGAAGAGAAGAGTGTACCAAAATTGGTCAAGTAGGTTGAGGAACTGGTTTTTATACAAAAACCTTATATTTCTTTTTCTTATTATACAAAACAGACCTTTTATAAGAGGAAGGACAAACATTTTACCAGCATCATCCATAAAGCAGGGAGGCCAAGAAGGTCCCCAGCATGCCATGGCTGGGGGCTTATACACTAGTTGCTCTCATCAGCTTGTAAGCAACCAAAATAGTATAAAGGAAACAAGCAAGTATTAAACAGTCTTCCATTTTATATGAAAATAGATCACAGAAATTAAAAAAGACAGAAAGATTTTTCTAATACAGATAGCAAGAAAGGTAAAAAATAAGGCTGGAATTATGTTTTGTTACATTGTATCACAGCACAACTGCACAGCTGCAAAATCCAAGTCATCTGTTTCCTCTTATTTTTTTCTAATAATTACAAAAAATACACTAGTGAGTGGCCTGAACCTATTACTTTTACCTCATGTTTTTCTTTAAAGAGATCTTTATTTCTTTTTAATTTTGTTTCTAAATCAGGTACTTGTCTCTCAATCTCTTCTATCCTCTTCATATCTTCCTTTCTTTTCTTGAGTTTCGCTTTTCGCTTTTCCTGTAGCTCATCATGTATTGCTTTAATCCTGTCCTGTTTATCAAAATATATATAGAATTAGCTTCCAGTATTTCAAAAGCAGAAGCAGAATATGAAAAATCCAAATCTGAAAGAACATTTATACTCTTAAGTAAACAGCATGAATAGACCAAAAGGAAACAAATACGTCATAAGGTGATTAATAATGTGTTTAAAATGAAGGAAAAGTTGACCATTAAGTCAGCATACTGTCAGAAACATTTGAACAGGAAAAGCTGAATAGTCAAAAGAACTGACAAACATAAATACAGGAGAGAAATCAGCAAAAGATATTAGGAAATATAAAAATGATGTTGAACCAGACAAAGAATTCCATAAAAGAGGACTTAAAATTCTAAATATTAATGCAAAGAGTGAAAGTCTTTTCTAGTGGGAAACATAATCACAATAAGTGTGTTCCTAGATTTTTTTGGAAAAAGGACTGAAAAAAGAGAAGGAAAACACTGCAGCATGGAAAGGAACAGCATCTTTGCAAAATAAATGAACACCCTTCAATGTTGGGAAATGCAAGTTCCAGCATACATAGCATACACCCACGCCAAACTTCTCCCCTCTGCCCAAAGAAAGTGAAAAAAAAAAAAAGAAAGGCAGAGAAATACTGTCTACCAGCAGCTGTGTTCTTCAGAATGGGCAGGATTTACACACACTTACAATTTCTTATATCCAAAATTGACCATCACTTGAACTCAAATACTTATTTATCTGTGCAGCAAAGAGTGAATACCCAACATCTGATATTGATATATATACACACAGACACACACATATGTCTATATACATTTAAAGTGGTATGCAGCTGGCAACATTTTGAATTCCTTTCAACTGTAGAAGCAGAGTGAAATAAACCAAGAAGATTGTGGGAAAGAGGGCAAGAAATTACCATACATGTGACTCAGTCTTTTCAAAGTACTCTACTAGGTGGCAAATAACCCCTTTTTCTAGTTTTAAATCAAAGTCTATAAAACAGAGTTATCCTTACCAGGAGTCTTTCAAGTAATTTCTGAATTCCTATAGGATGGCACAAAATTAGGTAAATTTATGGATAATATTTCAAGTGACAACATGGTTGGTAGGTGAAATGGACAAGCTTCCCAGAAAACAACTTACATTTGTGGATCTCTGTTGTTTTATATGCAGCAGGCATGAGGAGATTCCCTGATCTCAGAACAGGGTCTCATCTAAGCTGCTATGCACTTTGGCAGTCACTAGCTAATGATAGCTTTTGTACTTTCCTTTGACACCATCAGTAAGTTTTGTTCTATTTGTAAGAAGAAACCTTTTGACAGCAAGGATATATAGGTTGTCTAACCCAGAGAAACGAGGCTTTGGAAGAAAAATAGGAAAAATATGTTTAGTTGAAACAGAACTTTAAAACTACCTCACAAGTAGTAAAAGATGCATCTCAAGAATCTCTTTTTCCTGAAAAAACATGAACTACAACAAAAAAAGCAGTTCTGAGTACAGCATTTACTTCCCATTAGGAAAGCATTCTTTTGTTTCTATCTGTAAAAAGAAAGAAGTGGGCTACGGCTGCCACTGAGGATCTTTACAAAGAATCAAGAGAAAGAAAGGAGTTTTTAGTTTCAATGAATAATCAAAAAGGATTACCCAAAGTGAATACCCCAAAGGAAGGAAGATGTTTGGAAGCACCAAATCAAACCTGCCAGGCTGTAGCAGTCAGGCCCAGAAAAGTTCCCTTCAGCCTTCTCTGGAGAAAAGCCTGAGAATCAGAGGGTAGTTGTGCATCAACCACAAATGCGTGCAATGAGGGCCTTGTGCACCACTTGGACTAGAAGCAGAACATTCAACACTTACTGCTAATGTCTGGGGCAAACAGGAACCGTGAGATCCCTCTTAGGGCTTGTCTTTCTAGAAAAGGGAGATGTAGATACTAGATTCTGCCGTTGAGCTCCTTCACAGTTCAAAGTCACAGAACAAAAGAGAAGCTTTGTAACAAAAGTGAAATGGAGATTGTTCAGAAGCAAATAAAAATGGTTCAGACTTTTCTCAAAAAAAAAAAGGGGGGGAGGGGGGCAAAAATCTCAGAAGGACTTCTGGACATCATAGTAAAAACAACATTCAGTTCTGAAGAAAAATAGCCTTTGACAGCTCTCAGAGTAAATCTCTCCTATCTGAGACCACTGCAAAAGGAGCCAAAGGGGGTTTGTAACTCAAGGACTTGCAGTAAAAGACTGCAATGCCTCCCTCCAGTTTTGGCTGTTTTCTTTTAATTCCTCATGTGTCAATATAATGTAAGGTAAGGCTCTGATAGCAGTTTCTACGGAAACTGAAGAAAAATATACAAATTCAAATTATAAAATCACCGCATATAGATATCATTAGCAAAGATTTTTTATCTTTTAAAGCAAACAAGAAATTATTGTGAATAACTGGGAAACAAATAAAGTGTTTCATGTTTTCATGAGTATTTAAATTTTCCTAGCTGTTAAACAGCAGGCATCGTTATTCAGCAAAACTTTCTTATATTACTTATTACTTAACAAAAGCCTTACATGTGAGTCAGTCATAAGGCACTCGGTTAATTCAAGGCAGGAAGTAAAAAGAAAATAGAAGAAGAATTTAGATTTGAAGTAAAATGGATACTGTCATGTTTACCTGAATCACTTTAGAAACTTTCTTTTGACCTTGAATTTCTTTTTTAAGATTCCACTCTGAATTCTTAGGGGAAAAAAAAGCCATATACAACAAGTTAATGGAAAACAGCAATGAAAAGTTAACACTAACATCACAGTAAAGATGAGCATAGCTTTCAAATTTTTCTCAAGTATCATAGAACTATATTTTAAAAGGATTAAATAAATTAAGAATTAAATAAATAAAGACCATACTATAAGAAAAGTAACAATATTTTCTAGATTTAATGTAAATTATTTTCAGTACCTTAAATTAATTAAATACATGAAGACACTGAGCAGGTTACCTAAATGGATATTGAGTATCAAATGTTCAAAATTTAAAAATCTCAGTGCCTTCTATATTTTATGTGATGAGAATTTGTTTGTAATTTCTAGTAAAAAACTGAACATGTTTTAGCCTTTTATTATATGACTGTCCGACTTGCATCACTTCTAGGATAACCGTTATGTAGCACATTATAGTTTGTGCTTTGAATACCTCTAATGTAATATATGTCAAATTAGCAGATCATTGTAACTATACCTGATTAAAATCTGTGTCAAACCATAATTAGGGCTTTCTGTTTCCTTTTTATGTGAATTTAGGGAGTTGGAAAACTGATTATTAAAGCAAAACTAGGCACAACATGGCCAACAGCAAAGTAAGAAATTGATTCAATCAATTCTATTATTGAAATGTACTTATTCAAGATGTTGTATTCACATCCATATCCGCACCTTGGAAGTGCATATGTCATCAGCACTTGGAGAGGGAGGTTCCTGCATAAGGAGGTCATAAACATCTTCCTGATGACATATACATAAGAAACTAAAAAAAACAGGTGCCAAACATCCCCATGTAAGAACCCAACTCAAAACAACTAAACCCTCTACCCCAAAAACTTAACCTGCCTGCTTTGCAAGGCCCAGCACTGCTTATGGGGCAGAGGCAAAGGGGGCTCGTACAGCAACCATGTTGGACAATGGCTGCAAAGCAGGCAAGCTTTTGGGGTAGAGGGTATAGTTGATTTGAGAACCAAGGACATACATTCTTTGTTATCGGTACACTGGTGACAGAAGTCTTGTGGCAAGCAAGCTTTGAGACATCTTGTCTTTCTGACGGGTTCTTACTTCCCATATTTCTCAAACCCCAATTCCAACAGATTATTAGGAACTTCAAAAAAATAGAAGCGACGAAGATCAGTGTTCATGTGGAAAACACATCCTCTAATCAATGAGTAAAGGTTTTTCCAGATGAAAGTTTATACATTTACTCCCAGGATAATTCCAAGCAACAACTCCTGCCCACGGCCCTGCCCTCCCCCTCCCCCTCACACCTCCTTATGCACATACGCATATAGCGTATCCAAATCCAAATCCTGAGTCTATTAGATGAATATCTGGACTATGGTCCAAATGCAGTCACATTTTGAATGACTAATGATAAGCCTTGGTGATTGCATGAATATATTTTATCACTCTATTCAGTAGCCCAAGGATACAGCTTAACTAGTAGTTACAGACATACACTTTTTTCAGACACACCAGGGGGTAATTGCTCACACAGAATATCAGCGGAGACCAGGCAGCCAGCTATAAACTGCACCTTAATTTATATGATCATATTCAAATTCACAGTCTTCAACTGTTGCTTAGGTAGACAGCTACCTTAGCTTCTGGGCCTCCATTCACACTTTTACCTTGCAAATAGCTCTTGTAAGTGGTCACCTTCCCTATGTATGTCTACATGTGTGCTTTCATTGATTATAAACACAATGCTTTTGCTAATTTATGGTAATTAAGACTAAATATAGCCATGTTAACTTAAAGCTGTTGACAGAATGGTCATTAGGCAAGTGGTAGGAATGGAGGTATTAAGTAACAAGGGCAGTGAAGCAACTTGAGAGATGTTGGAAAGCAATCTTATCGCTGAAGGCTGGACCACTAGTAATGCCTTCATGTAGAAGTTAAGTTGTGCCAACAAGTAAACCAGAATACCTACAGAATGAAATTCCATCTGCAATCATAAATGTATAGCTTTGAAATACATTTCTGACTGACTACATGCCCAGGATTTTAACACTATGACTTGAGAAGAGATTTTAAGGAAAACAAAACAAAAAATTTCATTTTAAAAGATTTTCTAATAAAAATTGGAGGAGTTTATTAAAAAGGTTATGAGGAACAGCTAAAAGAGTAAAATAATTGCAAGCCGGATGGGAGATTAGTTGCAGATATCATATTGGAGTCTCAAAGTACATGTAAGCCACATTTTGACAGACATTTTGGAAATATCAAAAAGAAAATCAACAGCACTAAACAAAAGGGAAGTTATTATCAGCAAGACAAAAAGTTGAAATTAAGTTTAAAAAAGGAAAACAGAAAAGATCTTGAGCTTTGCCTATTTAAATCTAACAATACCATCAGACACGATAAATAAGAGTTTTTGGAAAAACCCGTAAGGAACATAAAACAAGTCCTTTTCCAAACATATCTGACAGGAAGCTTACTAGATACAATGGAGGCCAAGAGATGATTAGAAGCACTTAAAGACAGGCTTACCTTGAAGCATGCAGAAAACAGAATATGACTGGGGAAAAAAAATCCCAAATTCCAAACAAATAAAACTTTCCAAACCTTAAGAAGTAAATTCAGAATATGAATTAATTTTAAAAAAAGAATTAGCTGACACATGGAAAATTTAATGCATAGGAGATGAATCAGTGTGACTGGGGAGCAGTCCCTCAAAATTCATCATTTTTCTGAAGGATTTACTAAGTATTTTGAGAAGGTACATCCGAGTGATACAGTCTAATTGGACTTCCAAATGGTATTCCATAACATATTATAACAATGACTCCTTAAATTAATTGCACATGAGTTAAGGATAAAAGTCCTCACATTAATATATAATGCATTTAAAGACAGAAGACCTACAATAGAAATAAATTACCGGTTTTTGCAGTGGCAGTTACAGTGGGGTCTTGTAAGTATCCATGCTGGATCCTGTGGTTTCCAATTTATCCAGAAACAATATGGAAAATGGGGGATTTTGTGGGATGACTTAGTAAAACCAGCTGGATTTTTTATTTACAGAGGACAAAATTCAATGAAGGTTAATGTATGTTTGTACATTAGGACAAAGTCTTCACTTTATACAGTGCTGAACTCTGAGCTGGCTAGAAATCAAACAGGAACATGACCATGAAGAATGTAATGCTCCACTGCATTTAAAACAATAAATTTAATGCTAAGGACTATTACAAAAGGAATAGAGAATAAAACAGAAGTCATCTTTATATCAGTATATATGCCTATAATGTGTCTATGTATTGAATACTCTATGCTCTTTCCCCATAGTAATAGCAGTAGAAAACAGAACTGAATGACAGTTTCCACTCATTAAACAAGTTAATGGATTAGGAAACTTCAGCTTGAAAAAGAGGAAGAATATGAAAGAAGCCTATAAAGTCATATCTCACATGTAGGAACAACTGACCAATACATCTTTGAAAATAAGGACTATGAAGATAGTGTATGATAGGCAGAAAAATAAAGAAACAAAGTAATTTTTGACACAAAACACGAGGAAGCTGTTGAAGTCCTTATCACAGTATACTGTAGATGACAAAAATCAAAAACGTGACTGTAAAATTCATGGAAGAAAAATTCATCAATTCTAAATCAATTTTTAATAGTTAAAAGGAAAATATCATAGAATCATAGAACGGTTTGGATTGGAAGGGACTTTAAAGATCATCTAGTTCCAACCCCCCTGCCATGGGCAGGGACACCTCCCACTAGAAGTTGCTCCAACCCCCATCCAGCCAGGCCTTGAACACTTCCAGGGATGGGGCTTCCAAAACTTCCCTGGGCAACCTGTTCCAGTGCCTCACCACCCTCACTGTAAAGAATTTCCTCCTAATATCTAATCTAAATCTCCCCTCTTCCAATTTAAAACCGTTGCCCCTTGTCCTGTCACTGCACTTCCTGACAAAGAGTCCCTCCCCAGCTCTCCTGGAGCTCCCTTCAGATATTGGGAGGCTGCTCTAAGGTCTCCCTGGAGCCTTCTCTTCTCCAGGCTGAACAACCCCAGCTCTCTCAGCCTGTCTTCATAGGAGAGGTGCTCCATCCCTCTGATCATCTTCGTTGCCCTCTGCTGGACCCGTTCCAACAGATCCATGTCCTTCCTGTGTTGAGGACTCCAAAGCTGGACGCAGCACTCCAGGTGGGGTCTCATGAGCGCAGAGTAGAGGGGTAAATTCGGGGTAAGTTCCTTCAATGGTAACAATTCCTCAGCCCAACTGAACCAGGCATGACTTTCTGGAGCGGTTGAGACACGATCTGTGCAGATTTCATGGGAATCTATCTTTTTTCTTCTCTTCTTTTCACCTTCCTCCAGCCTCTTCATTCTAGTGGCAGACAGATTGAAAGATGGATCCCCATAGAGAGACATTTCAAGTTTTTCTTTGCTGTCACACTGAAGTAAAGCCTTTAACTAATAAGCACAGACTCACACAAGAGATCACACTGGATTCTCACCTGTCCTTCCTCAGTGAGTGAATACCTAAAAAAAAATAAATATGAATTAAGGGGCTAATAAAACCCTTCTGGATGTCTTATGGCATGCACAAACACTCAGGGAGACAAGGGCAGTCAGACTAGGGGAACTCTGGAAGCTGCAGGGAAGATCTAAGCAACAAGAGAAAAAGAAAAGGTTACAAAACATTGCACAGGGAACCCCAGCAGCATTTGCTGGGGCATTTGCTTTATCTTCATCCCCATGATGTCTCAACCACTTACAGTAACAGCCAGGACCAAAATGATGTGTTTCTGAGAGGCAGGACTACTAAAAATTTCCAAGCCCAGCAAAGTAGCACAAAACCTCCACAAACCCAAGCTACAAAAACTGTCAGGAGTTGGCATTCCCACTTCCCTCCTCTCTCCTCCAACCTCCTCCCTGAAAAATTATTGAGTCAGTCAATAAACATTTTTGTTTTATTTTAAGGCATTGGCTGTTTTGTTATTTAAGTCCAAGTCACTTTGAAACAAAAATAGCATTGTTTGCATTTCCCCCCTCCCTGAAGAGAAGCAGTATCAAAACCTAATTTCCTTTCACACAGAACGTAGGTGCAAGGAATCTGAATTTTCCCCGCAGAAGAAAGCTGTGGGAAAGACATCCCCTACACATCCATCTCCTGGCTTCATGGGAACTGGAGGTAAAGCCCCAGGAACAGCTGAAAGATGCAATAAAAAGATTGGCTTTATTCTATTGTAGGAATATCCCTTTGACTGTGACCCTGCCGTTTCAGCCATGGTTACTCTGGGGTACATCATGACTAACATCTCCCACTGTACATCCCTGACAGCGGAGGAAGTGCTGGCCTCCGAAGCGGTAACCGTGGTGAGTGCAGCCCTTTGTTTTTACCGGATATTTTCAGGGTAGCACAGAAAAAGCAAATCGCATCTGGGACCATCTCAAGGGGCCGCTGGCAAAAATCCAGAGGCTCCACAGAAGAAGCAGCAGATTGTGGATTTCGATGCCTCGGGCAGGATGTCTGTTTCCACAATGGCCGGGGAAGGAAGGAATATAAAGTGAGATGGTCCGATAAGAACGTGGCCGTGATAAAAAGACTCTGTTCAGTATTAATTTGTTTTAACAAGAAGAAAGGTGCCCACAGTCACTGGGGACTTACAGACGTTAGTCTCTTGCCTCAGTGAAACGAGAGCTGGGTAGTATTGAGGCGGTGTTAAAGACTGGATTTTAAAACGAGTACGAAAACAGAGAGAGCGCAGAACAGATGTGACAGACAGTGGGTCCTTCTCATTCATCCTGGAGTTTTGCAGAAAGTTGTTAGAAATCATTTCCTCAGCAATTTCAATGCTGGTGGCTCCGTCCTGCTTTGTCCCCCCGGACAGAGGAAACTTAGCAGCTGGAAGGTGAAGAGCTGTGCTTTCCGAAACCAGGGGTCTCTTCCACAATAAAAACGACCAGCCTTTTACTTCCAAATTTGTTCTGCCGCCCTTGGATAGCTGGGAACTTTCACATGAGGGAATAAAAGTAGAGCTACTGAGCCACCTATAAACAGATTTCTTTACAAAAACTATAAAAAGCACGGTGAACACTCCCCCCCACCCCCCCTTTCTTTTTGCCAGCTGGTCATTATGCCACCTCGGCTTACATTTTCCACCAAGAGAAAAACAGAGATTTGGGAAGTAAAGTTTGAGGCTGGGATTCCCTGGACGAAAGAGGCCTTTTGCATCCTGTTCCTAAACCTCCCAGCCACTGCCTACAGCAAGCCGTCCCACCTGCCCTCCGGTTTGGGGCGCTTGCTTGGCCTTTTCCAGATGCGGTTTTGTTTCGTGCGTTCCCGTGCGGGATGCCAGCCCTGCCAGCTTTTAGCGGGTGGGTGCCCGCACCCTGCTCGGGCTTCAGGTTCCTCCTTTTGGGGAAATTCCGAGGAGCCGGGCGGCAGGAAGGTAAGGCTGCAGGCTGGACCGTGAGCTCCTCCTGCTGGTCATCAATTTTGTATTCATTTCCTCTCTGCTTGAGCTTAAAAATAACAACAAAAAAAAAAAACCAACCAAAAAACCCCAAACCCACAGCTTTTGGACATTATTCTCTCCTTCTATACTTAAGGAACATCTTTTACAATGAAAAAAGAAAACAACATATTCTGAGAGTGATGGAAAGGCTCATCCTCACCCCTTGCACTGACTTTTCTTAAAAAAAAAATTTAAAAAATGAAGAGTTTCACATTTTCTTCCTAGCAGAAGAAATAATTTCGTTTGCTGCAGATTCCATTCTGTCCTGTGACCCACAGACCCAAAGAAATACATCCTTCCTCACTATTTCTGTCTGTTCAAGATAGCCTTTTCCATGCTGAGTCTGCAGGGCAGGAAGAGGGAAAGAGGAAGGAGAGTTATCCGCATCATTTTCTGAGGTTGGGACGCAACGGCTAGAATAGGAAATTCTATTCTACTCAAGTTAACATGGGTAAAAATATTACAGAAAGATAAATTATAAATAATCCTGGCTCAAGGCATCAAACAAAATCAGTTTGTTAGGCACTGCACAAGCATCTGGCATCTGACAGCTGCTGTCCCAGAAACATTACTACAAAGAACGAGCAGTAACACCTAAGCGAAACAAAAGGTGGGAAAGAAAACAAGAGTTTTTGCAAAGACTGTCACTAGCAAAGGTCTCCACTCCCCTTCCAGCTGGACGTAAGTGTATGGTATTAGGGCACTGCAGAGTATCTCATTATAACATGAAGCTATGAATATGTAAAAAACTGAATAAATGCAATTACATGAATTCTTTATACACGCTCTCCTAGCCAGGCAGCAAAACCAAAACCTTCGTGTCAGATCTGCCTCTCTTCAGAGCCTTGTTGTCAAAAACTGACTTGATGTACTTTGAAATTTTCATCAGATGCTTTCTTCAGGGTAGGCTAGTAGAAACGCTTGTTATCCCTGCTCATTTTCAGTACGCAGCCAAAATGCCTCATATCTATTAAACACAGCATCTTGTATCAGAAAGGTTCGTTTTAGAAAGGTTTTGTCCAAGATATCCTTCTGATGACTTGGGGTGGAATTGTACAGCAGCTAATCCAGTTAACATCAGAGAATCCATTTTTCCCACCATCTTCAGCATCCCTTTTTTTCCTTCTCTGCTTCTACATGATCACCGTCTCTTACTCAGCACAAGTGCAGACCACAGGCTTCCAAAACCCAGTTTGCCCAGGTTCCGTCACACAGAGAGAAAAGGGAATTACAGCAGAGATCAGAGGCGCAGCCTGGCCCCGTGTCAGACTGCGTTCTTCTGCAGACAGCATTTGCCTCAGCAGTCAATTCCCCCCACACTTTGGGGAAAAGCATGGATTAAATGAGCTGCATAGACACACAAATACATACCTTTTCTTCTGCATACCTTGAAGACACCTTACGAACTAATAGTGATGCAGGTCCTGTGTTTAAAAGTGATCTTTAAGTCCCTTTGGTTTCTAAATTCTACTATTATACCTTTTTAATTTCCCAGCTACTGATGTTACTGATGGTGATCTTGTTGGTGTTGATTTGAAAGCCCTTTGGGATGTTGAATTTTTTCGGCTGTTTGCAGGTATGCCAACATTTGGGCTTGCACTGCATCATTAATTAGCACCTTAAGACATCAATACCATTTGGGAAGACAGAAAAATCAGCTAGCAAGAGTCACAGCCAGACATGTCATCAGAGATTTGGAGAATTTGAAAAATGTTGAAATGAAAGGCCAGAGACAGCTACATAGAAGAATTACATTGTGAAAAGGACCAAGTGTTTCAATGAAGAAACACTGCAAAGCATAACCAAATATTAGGTGGAGAAAAAAATAAAAATCAATACAGCTCCCCCAAAATGCCCAATAAGATTTTGTAGCCTTCAGCTACAAAACCTAAAAGTCTACAGGAATAATCCATTTAAGATTTTTCAGACTTGTGATTTTCCACTTGCATCAAACTTGGTTGCAACAGAATACAAGCCTAAGCATAAGACACTAGGGTAAGGGAACAAATAAATAAATAAATATTTTTAAAAATTAACAGTTACTAAATATCCTCCAATTCAGACCCTTTGCAAAACCAGCCAGAATCTGGATCCACTACAGTCCAGTCTTCCTGGGTGATGATAAAGAAATTCAAGCAGAAAGATCCAGAGATCTTAAACAATTCTCAAAGAGGTCACTTGGCTTACATGTTTTTATAGAAAAAAAAGGAAATGTGTCTGTTCAACCTCCTTCCATCCTGTTACTCAGTGATTGAAACACTGATGATTCAGCACTGCAGGGATACCATGGCTTTCCAGGCTGAGCTGCTCCGTTATTAGGTGACTGAGACATTGGACAAAGCTACCCTCCACTCCATTTCACTCAAAGTAACAACTGAGGAATGAAACACAGCAAAATAACAAGGGTTTAGAAAAAGCTATTCCTAAACTGCAAAACGGAGAGGTTCACTTCATATTGTGGCAGCGGTGTAAGTGAAAGACTGATTTGGAAAAGAAAGATTTCAATAATACATCAAAATATTTTAACTCAAGCTGACCCCAGGGGTTGCATTTATAAGTTCCCACCATTCCAGGCATCAGCTTGGATTCCTCCATACTACTTTCTGCCCTGTTTATTGCAGAAACGTGCTTAACCTCTCCAAACCTGGCACCTGTGCAAAGGACAGGGAGGCTACCATCCAGGGAAGCACAGAAGAACCCTTCCTACATCTAGAAGCAGTCCCCAGTGGGCAGTGGCTGGGGGTGGGAGCCTCCCTCTAGAAGAGGACGCTGGTGAGACCGGTCAGACCTTAGCCTGGCTACTGCTTTCCCCCCAACACAGGGGGAAGCAGTGATGTCCATCTTTTGGGGTCGCACCACTTCCACGCTCTTCACCACATGGGCTGGCAGGGTTGGAATACACGAGGAAAGAGATCAAAAGAACAGCCCCACAGCAGCTGGCACGTCAACCAGTCAAAATGGGAGAAATCCCCTTTTGCAGGTGCCTCGGTGATGTCTGCAGACTGCTGCTTCAGTCTCCTGAAGGGCACACATCCCTCTCCTGACTGGCCAACTCCTCTGACCCTTGCTGCTCCCTTCCCTCAGCAGTACACCCCAGAGACCCTCAGCACATTAGCAAAACAAAGGTTGAGATCCAGCAGCACAATCCAAAGCCTTCCCCATAAATGAATTCCTGCATAGGAGACAGCAACTCCCCAGGCAGCAGAGAGAACCACCCTGCCCCCTTCCCACACCACCAGGCTGGGCTGGGATGCACCAAGACAGCTTTTTTCCAGGACAACATTGGGAGTTCAAAGATCATCCGAAGTCCTGACCAAGGATCCCCAAAGAGCAAACTGCAGCATCACCTGAAAAACCCTTGGAAGCACAGCTACGTATTTAAAGACTACATCAGCTGGAGCATTAATTCAGACCTCATTAAAATCAGCGTACGCACGTTCAGCAGCTGAACTGGTTAGAAATCAAGGGCAGGATTGTAGCCAAGGTGTGCAAATCTAAGCAGATTCTTCCCTAGAAAAAGAAAACGGCAGTGCTTCTAGCCAGAAATCAACCCTATTTTGTCCCTGTTACTTGCAACCATTTCTATCACCTGGCAGTCTTAAGTCTTTCAGGTATTAAAGCCCATTCAGTTTAACTCCCTGCTGGTGAAACAGGGAAAAATCTAGCATTCCTGCAGCTAATTAAGAAAAAAATTACCTCATGTTATGCATATGGTTTCCCTTCTGTTCTCTACCACTATGTACATTTTGATCTGATTAGTCAACTTAGCATCTTTTAAGATCTCAAGTTATACTGTAACCTGTGCTTTAGTGCTTCAGATAATGACCTGAGGCACAGGCTCCACAAAACAATTAACAGATCAGAGATTTCTTTTTTTCTGTTGTTCCCGGTCTTTTAGAGTCCTTTTCAGTGAACCACAAGAGAGTCTGGCACAGAATGATACTCACTTGTTTCCTTCAAGCCATGAACTGCGAAATATAGTGAGAGTTTGCATCGGTGCAGAAAAAATTTAGGTATCTCTGAATGTCCCAACCAAGTGGAAAAGAATTTAAATACAGTATTTTAAAAGTATTGACAGCACACTTTTGTTGTTAATTAAAATCTGTAGCAAAAGGATTAGTGAAGACATTCCTTTAATCACAGTTATGGTAAAAATACTGATATTACTAGAGTTTGGTACCTGACATTCTACTCTTTAAAAATTTTTGAAAGTAGAGGCAAAAGAAATGTGGGACAGAATAAATAAATATATGTGTGTATGTATATATACACACATACATACTTGATATTGTACCTGCCATGGTGGAAGACAGTTTGAGTATAGTAAAAAGAATACATATATAGATCTTGTGGCCTCCTAAAGCATTTCTGACTTCCTCAGTTTTGTAATCTTGTGAATGGTCCTCTTTTTGAAGTTGTTGCATTTTTTTAATGTACTGAACATATTAACTTCAGGGTAATCTGCCTTATTCCTACCTCTCCTCCTAGACACTACGTATACTATGCATTCAATCCATCCAAGTGACATAATTTTTCTTCTCAACTACTACTGTATTATTTAAAACGTACTTGTTAAAACGTTATTTTAAAGAAAGCTCCTAATGGCAACATTACTGAAAAGAGTCCATAAGCTACACTGGCCCCGAATTGTTAGCACATAAGCAGGGCAAGGCTTGTGTGAAGAGGAAGGATCTTACAGCTGAACCATGAGCGCTAAACATTAATTTCCCACTCTCAAATATGTCAGCTGGTCTAATACATAGCAGTCCCCTTTAAAAACCTCTCCCAGAGTAACTGGGGATGTCTACAATGAATTCTCTTTCTACTTTCTGTACAAACCGAACTTCAAGTGAAATCCTGGTAACACTGAAGAAAATGGATGAACAGAACCAGTGCCTAATATAATTTCATATAGCCATAGAAGGGGGCATATTATGGAATTTTAGCATTTTCCCAAGGCATCCCACTAAAACCTCTTCTCTGGGCTGCTGCAAAAGCCTGGGGAGAAAGAGATCATTCAGTTGCCACGTCCCATTTAATGCTTGGTCTTCCTCCTAAGACTATGGCAATTCAGCATCACTTGTGGTGCTTAGTTTTATGACAAGCACAGCTGTCCAGCAGTCTTTGGAATATGACCAACTTATTTTGCAGTAGAGGACTGCACTAGAAATCACCAACTTAAGAATGAAGCACATGACTTAGTATCTTTTTCAAATAAACACTAGCCTGAAAAAGCTGTCACATTAAACCACATTTCCACAGCCCAGATCCTATTTTAGGAGACCAGAGTACCAGTTTCTAGAGTTTTGTTGGCTTTTAGCTTTATTGGAACAAAAGCTGACCTGCATCTTTATAACTTACCACCAAGGTCAATGATTTAAGGGTGAATGTTCCATCCAGATAAATATCCCATTCTCCAACTATGGGTAGGAACTTTACTCTTACTCATTGCAGCAAATAACACATTCCTTATGAGAAATAAACTTTGGGGCAAAGCATCACAAACAAGCAGACTCTTTGTATACTGTTCTTTTAGTTGACTTATATGTTCCAAAGTAAAGTATTTTTTCCAAGACCAAAGCAAATACAGCAGGAGCAGTACAGATAAATAGATCTATTTAAGCTAAACACAATTCTTCAAAAAATTGTAGTACTTATTCTAAAGACTGAATATAATTGGCTTCAGAGAAATCAGACCTTAGTCTAGACAAAGCAAACTGTCCTATTAGCCAGCTGTTAGATGGAATATACTATGAGCTCTGGCAATGGCAGACTTCATTCATTGTCTTGATCACCAACTATTTCTTCTGCAGGTAAAAACTTTAGTCATTGACCGCTGTAGAAAAAAAGGCATTTAAAATTCCTGGTTGTATCAGAATGAGTAACAATAACATTCTGGTTTTACAGTTTCAGTCCTCTTTAACTTTTGGCTTGAGACAGTTGATATTACTTACCAGCAGCGAAAGCGTAATTTCATGGGCTCTCAGGAGAAATACTTCTATACAAAGAAAAAAAAGTTTCTACAGAAACTAACACTTAGCATGATTGACTTCACTATATTCATTCTACTCAGGTTTCCATCATCAATCCAAATTTATATCTAAACAAAACAAACAGGAAAAGGTTTGGTTGAATGGATTAACTAATGAGATGCCACCACCACAACAGCTTCACAACTTAAGCAGGTTATGACAAACCCTCTAGTGAAAAGAGTTGATCTAAATGTACACAAAACCAAGGCTGTAGGCACTTTACAAGGGGGTACCCTACCTCAAAAGCAGTAGAACACTGTTGATTTAAAAAAAAAAAAACAAACACAACAACCAAACCAACACAAAACCAAAAAAAAAACCAACATCTTTAGTCTTCAGATACCAAGATACGTATCTTGCCTATTCCCTGACTTCAGAAATTCAATTGTTTTGCTATATTTGGTAGCCTTGAAATCTTTAAAATCCATCTGTCCATTAGGAAAGAACAATCCAGGTATTTTCCCACCCTCCCCAAATAGAAAAGCAGAAAACAAGAATTGAAATATGGCTCCAGGTGCTGAAGGATATCCAGTAGCATTTAAAGCAGCACTGTGAGATATTTATTTTCCAGTGTATTATCCCATCTATTTACCACCAAACAGCAATCAAAGAGAAATGCTGTGGAGTATAGCTGGCAAAAACCAAAAGGCCGAATAGTAAAGGTGCTTATACAGGTTTTTATATGGGTATGAAACATATATTTGTGGTCCACTGAGGTGCTCTCATAAGTCTATCGCTTTAAGACCAAAACATTAGCAAGAGCAGTGTGCTCAGTGTGACAACTCTAGATGAAACTGTCTGATGGAAATGTGTAGGTTGTAGCGTTGTTCTTCAGTCACAGTGATCAAGACTTTTTCAAAATGCGTGGTTGCTCTGATAGACAAATACCTCTTTCAAATCTTTGGCAAATCTTTGGCTAACCAAATTAAAAAAAAAAGATTTTAACACATTAGTTGAGAAGATGTAAAGGCATGTCAAAATACAGCAGGAACTGATTTCTGGATATATAAATATTTAATCTTCATCCCCTGTACTTAAATAATGATTTTTCCTCATGATTTCTTACTCTACTCAAAGTTTGTTTTAGAAACAGCAGAGATGCTTATGCCCCCAAAATCTACAGCAATACTACGCTTAAAACTTTTGGCCACAGAATTCACTAGTTTGTTGGGTTTTTTAAAGCTATTTCAATCTTACACTTAAGTAGTGTATGGTTTGATGAGATCAGCATGCTTGGTCTTTGCGTGTAAAGCACCTGGGCACAATGAAGTCCTTGTCCATGAACAGATCTCCTAGTTGTTATAGTCAACCAGAAATTCTCTAAACTAAAAGCCAGGCTAAGAAGTAAACTTGAGCAGCTGCAGAGGATGCTTAAATCAAACACCTTTTGCCACCTGGTATTTCCAATGCCATTGCTGCATCATTTATAGGTTTTTAGGGTCTCAGAAAATGACCATCACTGGAATCTAAGCATCTGCTCATCACAGCACCAAAGCAGTTCAGTAGCATGGAGCACTATTCGCAGAAGAAAATGCATTATAGGACCTTGGAATGGGACACAGCAATGCTTGTTACCCCCAGGCAGAGTACCCATATGTAAACACCGTACTGCCATACGGAGTCAAAATAGGAAGCACTGACTACTGTAAACCAGAAGACAATATGTGGTGGGAGAATCCAGCAGATAAGTCATCCAGGATAAAAGCAAGTATGACAAAGTACATGGAAGTGTGAAAGACAAATCTCTTCTTCCATAAACTGTACACACTTAAAGGAAAAAGAAAAAAAAAAAACAACCAAAAGAGAAATCGAGATATGAGTCACCAGTAGCAAAAGCAAGAACATAATACCATTTGAGACCCTTCTTACAGTTCTAGATCTGCTAATATGACAGACCAAAACCACTTCCACCTCCCCTTTTATATTAGTATTCAAAAAGAATATACACATCTTCATAAAATGCATTTGGTTGTCTTATAATATACTTGGATTGAAATGAGATTTGCACTTTAAAAAAATAAAGAACCAGTATGAGAATATTCCCTCTCACATTTCTACAGAAAATTTTTTCTTTAAAATGTGACAAGTAAAGGGCACAAAGACTGGACCTAGAAAAGCAGTTTTCTCCTCATGATACTCTGTAATTTTCTGTATTTACACTGAAGCAAGTGAGCAGAAGTCTGAAGAAATTAAACGCTTTAGAGTGCTAAAATCAAAACATAAGCAATACAATTTTTTAATTTCAGCATTTTAAAGTACAGAAATTGGAAACTATGAATATCAAATACAAATTTAAACAAAGCCACTTATCCTCCGCTAGAATAATCAATGTGAACTACTTATAGAAACTTACAAATTTAAAGTAAAATCAAAACAAAATAAATACTGTACATACACTTTCCCTGCCTGCAGGCAAAAGAGGATGGGAAATACTGTTATGAATTGAAAAAAATGCTCTTAAAGCTGCAGCATCCCATTTCCCAGCCAAATACTTAACACAGTAGTGCGTTTCTGTAAAAAGGAAGACACACATACACCGACCCCTACTGAGCAGACAAGCTAATATTTTCAGAGACATTAGAAGGAAAGATAGAAATTAGACTATGAGAGTAGAAAAAGGAGAGGAAAAGACAAACGGGCCAGCAAAACATTACTAAAAAACTAGGAAATATAGCCAAGAACTAGCCCCTTGTTTTTTTTCTTTTTTCTTTTTTTTTTTTCAAATTCCATGGATTTTTTTTTAAAAAAAAGATTCACCAAAGCATTGGCAGCAATAGACATTTCCCAGCAGAAGTGACAATACATATCAATATAATCTCTTAAAGTGATCCCTTTCATTCCCTTCCCACAGCATGAAACTCTTATGGCTTAATTTATATTAAAAGTAGAAAAAGTATTTTTTTTTTCCAAACAGAAATGCAGCCTATGAAGAACATGCATTTCCTTATCAGTGCTACTTATATTTCCCATCCATTGCATGATTTATCATTCATTCGCTCCCACAAACAGGGTTACTAGGTTGGTATTTTGTTGGGTTTCTTTTTTTCTTTTTGGAAAAATGGATGTTGCAGCTTTTAATCTTGTTTAACCGCAAATACTAAGGCCCTTGGTTCCATTTAGATTTCTTCCGTGAAAGAGTAGCTCTGGGCTCACTCAACCCCAGAGCTATAAACAGCTTTTAATGGTCTGGAAGTATCACGTGAATCAAACTCTGGAAAGACACTAGATTTGGGGGTCATGGTGGGGGTATGAAGGGATAAGTGGACATGTGGAGCCTAAATAGGGCACTAGTCATAGGCTTGCAGTACCAGGCTGTTCTAGTTTCAGTTCTAAGTCTCCACGATTACCAAAAAGGGGGTAGCAAGACTCACATCAGCTCTGACTCCAAAGCCCTGCAAAGATTTTCAACATTTACAACTTGATGGCCTTGTGAATAAAGGTAGCTTACGCCATATAGCAAAGCCCAGGGAAAGCTGAAGCTTCTAAAATGTGTTCATGGACACTGTGCTCTCTTATATCTCTACTAAAGGTAACACAAGCACTTCAACCACCAAAAAAACAACACCACCCCCAAATACCCCATGTGATCAGAAAGCAACAATTTTAACTCTTAACATCTAACCCTTTCAAAATTGTCTTTAAGAATGGATTCATGTAGAATATTATAGGTTGCATAGGTAATCTACCTCAGAGGTCAACAAAGGCTACCTTGTAGCCAGGGTTTATTAGCAAGTATAGTAGAAGAAGAAAAGGGAAAGTTGCTGGAAGAGTCTTTGATATAGTTTCTAGGTGGTCTTTCCACTTTCATGTTTTTTGTTTGTTTGTTTTCAATTGAGGGAACATGAGAACTTACGAGAACAGGAAAAAGGAAAACCCAGACAATATTTCACTTCCTAGTGTTTTGTCTACAAAAACAAAATTAAGTTTTATGCCAAATCAAAGTTCTGACTTTTCAAAAGAGATTATCCTTGAAAACAAGTAACCATAGCAGGCTTAATTCTCTTTGTTGTCCAGTCAGTGTTCCCTACTCTCTCCCTCTTCCACCCCAAGTGAGACAGCAAGGAAAAAAAATAGGGCTTTTTCTCTCCACTACAACAACACAATGTTCAGTCCATCTACAGAAAGATTGGTGCAGTAGTGTTTTCACCTAGAACACAATAAAAATATCCCTAGATACAAGTACACAAAACAAGTGAGGTCACCACATCCTCTTCATGAGCTACCAGGATACTTTTTTTTTCCCCCCTTTTTTTTTTAATACTGCTCATCATGGCAATTTCTTTTAAATTACTTGTTCTGAGGTGGAACATCAGAATTAACTTCTGCTGGAAGCATGGACATCTGAAGAAAATGGGAATGAACCTCTGCCTGTTGACAGCCCGAGAAGAGACTATTACAAAAATTCATGACAGTGGAGAGCCACTTTGAAAAAACAAGGTAGAAAGTAGAATAAAGAAAGAATAAAACCAAGAAGAAATAATATATATGGGTCCAGCCACATCTGTGTTCCAATAGTAAGATACAGATAAATAATACGGATGGTCAGAAAAGACACTTTGTATAAACCAGTTATATGTACAAGAAAGCATACTCCATATTTTAAAATTCCTTACTCCAGATTCTATTCTGGCATACTTCTATTTCAGATAAGCATTCTCCAAAATCTGCATTTAAGGAGAGAGAGCTCATTCTTCATTCTGCTCTGAGTCCGATTGCTGCACTAAATTGGAATTTTCTATTCTTAAAAATTATTCAGACAGCAAGAAGGAAACAGTTCAATATGCTAAA
>JAOTQQ010000001.1:60794471-60862859 GCA_026546715.1 Gallinago undulata
AAAGCTAAAAAACAGTTTCCAAAGCCTGACAGGAATTAATCCATTTGCTCAAGCTTAAGCACAGAGAATATCTAGATCGGTATATAATTTTAACTAATATTGACAGCATAGTTTATTTCTCTGACTGACTTTGGTGAGAACATACTAGAAGATAGCTGAAATACTCTATTTTAACTGTTTCCATCTGGAAAACACAGCACCTGAGAACAGCAAGTACTTATAGTCACTTTCAGCACCTGTAGAGTACCTCTTAGCTTATCTTATGCATTTTAGAAATCCTTTGTTACCTCCCTTCCCAATAGCCTAAATAAAGTTGACAGCTTTCATTAAATAAAAAAAAAAAATTAAAAAGACTGAAAACATGCCTTTATGACACCATAATCAGCAAACAAAAAAAGGTTAAAAACATTCATGCATACGCATATACAGAAAACTATGAAGTCAAGCTAATATAACGTAAAAGCAGGGCTGCAAAAATCACTCCTAAGTTAGACTTTCCAAGCTCCAGAGGAAATAAAGCCATGAGAGATACCTGACTTATTTGCAGTTGCATTGTTTTGATGTTTCTCGATTTAGAAATAGGGTAACATAATGTTAAATAGTTTTGACCCTGCAACAATCAAAGACACCTGACTTCAGAACTATTTTCAGAGATTTGTAAAGGCATTCATGATCTAGCCTAGATAAAAAGAACTCTGTACAAATATTCTGGAAAGTCCAACTGAATTTGGTTTTAAATCACTAGAGAAGATGATTCCAGTATAGAATATGGAGGAAGGAAAAACTGGTATGGAAAATTAAATCAATTCAATGACTTGGATAACTATGCCTGAGTACTTTTACTCTTAGCAACCAAAAAAAACCCCAAACCTAGGCAACCAGCAGTATTGTTTTCACTAGCATATTAACGTTTTCATTTTGGCTGGACCCTGCAAAATGCCCTTTTTCCAGAATCAAGTAAAAGTATTTGCTTTTCTGCCTTCATCCCCATCCCCCCCCCAAGTTAAATATTTAATTTTATATTACAGAAAAATACAAATTTTAAATCAAAATTATTTACAATAATTCAGAATTGGCATTTGCTATCAGCTCAGTATGAAGCCTAACACAAATGATCATTCTGATACCAGTAAGCTACTTAATGCTTATATATGCACCAGTTAAGACTTTTAATTGGCCGTCTTCTCAGCTTTGAAAGCAACACACATTCTCCTGCCTTCCTGACTCTTCAGTAAAATGTGTTTAAAGTACAATAATAATACTTTAATGCTTCTTCCATGCTACATTAAGTAATATGCCAAATCTTAAGACTCTAACGTATATCTCATGAGATATTTTTGAGCAACTGTACTGAAGAAACATTTATCTTAACTGATGACCCCATTCCCTCAAAAAGATGTATCAGGTTTCCCTCCTTTGTACCAAGTCTTAAATAATCTGTAAAAATACAGTTTCAGGGAGACTGTTTACAGAAGAAAACCATCCCAGATAGATCATCAGGAGGAAAAGTACGCACTCTAATTTGGAGGAAAGGGGTGCAGTTTCAAACAAGTTAGCTACTGGACTGACACAAGAAGATTCTTTTTTCTTTAGGAGTCTCTTCTAGTCCATCAAATAAATAAATCTGTATAAAAGAGGACGTCAAAAAATAATCAAGCTGGCAGAGAATATGCAACTTGCAAGTCAAAAGAAGCCCAGCCAATAGCTTACAAAAAGCAGGAAAAAAAAAGATTCCATATGCCTTAATTTAAAAAATAATTAATAATGCATCTCACCCCTATTTAAGACTATAACCTGAATATCAAATTTAGGAGTCCAGACTAATCACAATTAATGTGGCTCTCCACTGCACCAAACATACAATATCAAAACAATTAAAAACTTTCACATTCTTAAATCTAAATTAATAACCCCACAAAAAAGTCTTCCAAATAAATAGTTTTTTTAAATGAATTTAAAAGTCGTCAAAATCTATCAGAAATAAATTATTGATAAACCACCTTCATTATCTTCCCCTCATTAACTAGGTCAGAAACTACCAGCAACAAATGATATTCAAGCCCTGATGAGAGACTATTTCTCACAGTCCATGTCTCTCTGAAGATTTCCCCATTCCCGTATGGTTATTGCTGAGCAGGTGTGGCACAGTGAAAATGCAGCATTGGGTTGATTTTTTTTCTTGTTTTTGTGGGTTTTTTTGTTGTTTGTTGGTTGTTTTGTTTTTTTCTTTCTTTCTCGTTTTTGTTCATCAGGCAGTATTTTATATGGTACATGCAAGTCTGCTTCAAGCAGAGGAATAACAGCAGCTCCAGGCTCTGTTGACCTCAATACTGGTCTGTGTAGGAAAGACAGCAGTAGTAGAAGTAGCAGCTACATTAAACAAAGAAGCGTGCATGGCCATTACGGTTCAGCTTCAAGATCTTCCCAAGGCGCTGTTTAGCAGTTGCCATTCCTTTCTTTGGACGTTTACCTGAAAAATGAAATCAAGTCCTTCAATCAGGGATTTCAGAATAAATTTTATCTCTAAAGATGAAAGATGAAACCCAGCTTTCAAGCTGAAGCAGTCCAAATTTTCACCTGAATTAGTTTTGAAAGAAAAAAAAACCCAAAAGATCTTCATTTGTCTGTTTCAGAGCAAACAGGGAATTAGAATTGTAAATGGCCAGGAATTGTTTTCACTAAACTCTGGCTAGCAATATCATAAAGAAAGTTATTATATTATTTACAAACTTCTCCAGTCTAGGGGTGGGTGTGGTAAGGAAAAACCTAAACTACGCTTCCTGAATTTTGCTCAAGTAAGTTATTCCCTTAAGTAAATTACAGAAAATAAAATACAGAAAATAAACTAGAAACTAAAAACTAAACAGTATGATCATTTTTGAAGTGTTGCAGCTTTTAAACCTTCACTTTGATAAACAAATCTGATTCAGGCCAGTGCTTCAGAGGACAGTTGCGGTACTGTTCCCTGCAATAAACGCGTAACAGACAAAGCAGCAGAGGTGCAATGCAAACTGTGAAAGTTTCATCTGGCCACACACCCAGTTAGACCCCTCTTAATTCTGCCTCCACACATTCCGTGCCAAAATTTGAGTGTCCACAGGATACCCATCTTGTTACCTTTCCTCAAGGTCTAAGTCTGTCCTTTTTTTTCAGTTTCTGCATCTAACAGCTCTTTTTGATGTTTACAAGTTTATCTTCCTAGTCTTCTTTTTTTTTTTTTGGTCCCCCACCCTGGCAAGAGGTCTACAGAGATTAACGTTACCTTTTGTCGCCTGGTTGCTGATAGGGGGTGGATTGGATGCTGGCCTCTTTGTTGGATGAAGCGGTACAGACAAGGATGTTTCACCATAGGGCCTGTCAGGGCTCAGGCTGCCGTCGCTCAGCCGACATTCTCCTTGAATTACACTGGAGTCTCGTGTACACTTGCCGTGCTGAAAACTCATGCCGTTGTTGTGAACTATACTCCTGTTTTCCTGAACCTTGTGACTGGCTTCTGACGCACCCTCTTTCTTGATATATTTTTGAGTTTTACTTGTATCCTGGTATAGAAACGAGAAGAAGAAACAAAGCAGAAGTTAGTAACTTCTGGCTACAAGTTCACTCCCGTTTTTCTAATTATACTGCGGTATCTTTGAAAAAGATATTTCAGATATTCCAGTGTCTGGCCACTTTATGATTCCATCATTTCTTTTAGTATAGATATATCTTAAAAGTAAGATACTATTTCATATGCACTTAAGGGCAATACTATAGATTAATTACACATACTAATGTACTCCGTTTTTCTACTTTTTGGGTTTATTTTGCAGTGATCAAAACCAATGCAGTCACTCGATTAAAGTGGCCACTACAGCAGGCATAACCACTGACTACTTAAACAGGTGATTTGTCTTCAACATCCAGCTGACGAGAGAAAAAATGACAAATTGGAAATTATAAACTGTAAGGAGTAGCACGTACTTCAATATTCTTACCAAAAAAACCCCACAAAGCATGCAGTTATCATACAGCTATTAAATAGCAGTATTATTTTGCAACTTTAATTGTTCTGTTTAATTGTTCTAATACTTCCAATATAGATAAGTTTAGAAATACAAGAAAAGTTAATAGCGTAAGGCAAACAACCTTTCATTTATATATTCCTTGCTGGATTCCACCTGGACATCAGAAAGCTAAAATACTCCTACCTCCTGGCTGTTGAAAGGAGCTATTAGTTTGGCAGTACTAAATTCCTAAGTATCTTTACTAGAAATACTATCAACAGGTTCCACTTGTCCTGATGCTCTGGTTGGGAATAACAATGAATAAACAATACTACACTTCCTGAGTTTGACTGGATGTAAATTCACTCTTTTCTTATAACGTATTTTTCGTTTGTCAAGATACTGTCCTGAGCATCTTAATACCAGCCACTATGACAGAAGACAACAATAATCAAAAAAGCATAACAAAAATGTAATACTCAGCTACCAGCACCAGAATATTTATTATCACACATACAGTGTTGAAAAACCTGTCTACCGTGCTTTCTGAACTTAGAAGTTCACAATCTCTTTTTCCTATAAAAATGTGTCCAAAATAATTAAAGTATTGCTGTACCTGAGGGGTAATCCTCGAAGCTTCATTCAGGTGTCTAGTCCATGCTGAAGTCCCCAAGTCTCTTTCTTCTTCCTTCACAGGCCTGCCTAAAGAGAAGTTCAACAAGCTTAAATTTTAAAATCACTAACTAGGAATACAAAGTTAATTATACATTTGAATGACTTTAAAATTACAACAAGGAAGAAAGGAAAATACAATAAAAAAGTATTTCTGAGATATAAAACAAAGGTTGTCAGAGCTTCTTGGTTTCACACACTGCACCAGGAAAACAATGTCACAGTATAAATACATAAAGATTCATATACCACAGTAAGGTCAAATATAATAATTCAAATTTGAAAGTATTGATGTTGACAACAGCTTGCTTTCTTTGTTACGCTACAGTTTTCCACCATGGCTTTGTATCATGAGGAGTTCATACAAAGATGGACATTTAATTTTCAGATATTATTGATTGTATTGTTTCTAAGCACTGATGTGCTATTCAGGTACAACACATGGAAGATCTATGCTGATAGGCCTATAGAAGAAGCGTCCACACTGAAAACACATTTACAATACAGTTAACTTGGAAAATTAAGGGTATCCTAAGATACCAATTCAATTCAAATTTGTAGAGACCAAAAGGTTTTGCAAAACCTGCTAGTCAAGAAGCAGAGTTTCAACAACTTCACCCACACCCAAGGAGTGTAACACATGTACTGGGTCTGGAAAGAAGAGAATTTTTTCCTAACAGTTCATATAATGGTTTGGGTTTTTTTTAGATTTGTGGCTAAACCAGTGCTGGTAACACACCAAAGTTGTGGCTGTTGCTGAACAGTGCTTGCACAGGGTCACAGCTTTCTCTTTTCCCACCCTGCCCCTTGTAGCAAGTAGGCTAGAGGCAGGCAAGAGAGTGGGAAGGGACACAGCCAGGACTGCTGACCTGAACTGGCAGAAGGGATAATCTGTACCATCAATCAACCAATCTGTACAACATCATACTTGGCAATAAAAAGTGGAGTAGAGAAAGAGGCTGGGGAGGAAAGGCAGTTTTCCAAGGCAGTAATTGCTTAGAGACTGGCTGGGTACCAGTCTGCTTGCAGAAAATGGTGAGTGATTGCTTTTTCACCACTTGTCTCCTTCACTTACCTAACTCTCTTTATGTTGACCCATGAATCTTCTCACTTTTGCTCTTTCTATTCTCTCCCCTGTACCACAGGGCAGGGAGAGAGAATAAGTGGCTGTGTGGGAGCTTAGCTGCTGGCCTGAGTCAACCCACCACAATTTCGAAACTTGGATATTATGTTTTTCACAAAGTTACAAAAATGGAAAGACACTGTATATATGCATGTAGTTCTCTGATTTGTTGATGGTGGTGGTATTTTTATTTACATTGTCAGTGGGTTTTAAGGATATACAGCTTCAATTACCACTACACAGTCCATGACATCACCCTAGGCCTTCCTGTTATCTATTTAAACAGAAATAAACATACTATTACTTCTTCAACTTAGCACCCTATTTGTTGATGCGGTTCTATTTGTTTCACATCAGCAAAGCTATAATCCTCTTCCATTTCCTTCTCGAGCACAGAATTTTCAAGCATAATGACTCTCTCTCAGTTCCAAGAACTGATTTTGGTTCCTTTGAGGGGATTAGTGTTAATTTTCTGCTGCCTGTCATTCCCAAAATGCATTTAACAGATGTCTGTTTTCCACAGACATCAAAATGTCACTGACAAAAAAATTACTTCTGAATTCTCCTCTTCAAGAGCAAAATCTCCTTTAGTGCACTGCACTTGCAGCAGAATTTCAGGAGTAAAGCCAAATATGCTTTCCAAAAACACATGAGAATTCACCAAGCAGATTCCTATGGAAATCTAAGCAACACACATTCCATGAAAGCTGCAAGCATGAATGTTCTGACAATCTTTTCTGAAGGAGATTACACTTTCAATAAGGAGACTACACTTTCAACCTAGCCATAACTTTGCGACTCTTTTGGCAAAGCTTTCAGATGGCATTATTTAGAAGATGTATTCTTATGACCTCTCAAGCTAAGTTTGTCCCAGTATTCAGAAGTAACAATTCCTTTTTATAGGGAAAAAAAAAAGCAAAACCAAAGAACACACCTTTTAAAATGTTGGTCTGATTTACTTAAAAACTTGTGTACAACTCTAAAAATTTAACTTTAAGTGCTTACTGTGAGCAGTTTGTCCAAGAGCAGAGTGCAATGGTGTCATTAGTTCAGATACCTACCACATTCTGTTGTTTTGTGGCTCTGAGATGGCTGTCTGTCTTTATGCCGACTCCTGGGGTAGCTTCTGTGTTCCTGAAGAGAAGTTCTTTTATCTGTGCAGTCTGTGCTTTGAGTATGACCTGGTAAACATGTAGTATAGTGCAATCCTGCCATAGAAAGCATGCCCTGAATAGCTTCTTCTTCTGTACTTGTCGAGGTAGGACATTCCCTAGAAAAATAAAAGATTATTAAGCAGTTCAAAACAGAACCCTAAATATCTCTGAAGGAGTGACTTTTACATTGGTATAAAGCAGAACCATAACTATGTATTAAAATGTCAAAGAGTTTATCAAGAAATGCCCACAATGTGCTTACTTTTTACTGGGAGTTTCGTTTCTGGATGGCTTCTGGATATTTTGACAAAGGTCTCTCACAACCTTAGACTCCTCTTTGAAATTTGATGTTACTTCCTGTTTCTCTTCATCACCTGAGCTTTCCGACTCCTCTGCAGAGGAATCCTTCTGCTGAAACAAGAGGAAACAGTATGCAGAATGGTTGATACACCTCCTAAACAGAGACGCTACATTAATTTATGCTAAGTAAAAAATTCAAAAGCTTCCAGGTCCAACTTTTTTATACATATAGTATAAAATGTATGCAGTTAATTTGAATATAGCAATTGAGATGCTATATATTCAATTTTTTTAACACTGATGAGTACATGCTCAAGCAATATAGAAAGCATCTCCAAAATCCATTTTCCTACAGAAAGCACTACACGCATTAAACCAGGCACCAATCACTGTATTCTCCTTAAAGAGACCATTGATTATTCTGATCTTCTATATTTGAAGTAGAGGAAAAAATATGGAAGCATGGTTCCAAGCAGCAGCCAGAATCGATGCCTGTTACATATAATGGGACACAACCTGCCCCAAGTAACTATTTCTGGTTCCTGCTCTCACAAAACATAACTTTCAGCAGCAGCAACTCTCTTATGAGTGACAGAAGCTCTTGGGTAAATCCAGAACACAGCAGGAACAGAGTCATAGCAGCTGTTGCCTCTCTTACAGTGGCAGAGCCTCATTTCATGAATGAAAGGGCTTTTCAGCTCCTGCTGAGATTACAGCTTGTATGGGCAGGAGCTTCTTAAAGGTGGAACAACCATATGTGGCTCAATATGCCTCTACATGAAGCAAGGGCTACAATAGATATGTGCCATCCCAGTAATTCAGAGTATTTCAATAGGTACAGAGAACACCACAAATTTTTTTCAAGCCAAAGAATATAGATGACATTCAATAAAGGTGTTGACAATAGAAGATCAGAACATGGAGGAATCATAGAGCTTGAAGACTGACACCACTACCCCTATCCTCAAAAACAGAACTGAAATTCATTAAGTCCATCACATCACTTGTTAATCTTTGACACTTCAAAAGTGACACAAATGGGCAATGAAATTATGAGTCAGTGTTAGTAATAAACCTATTATCTTGTTTTGTTAAGATCTTCTTTGGTGCAATATAAAAACATCGAGAGGGTTTAAGGATCTGCTAAGATAGTTCATTTTGGATATAACGTTACAAAAGACTAATTTAAACATACAGTTAGAAATTAAGAAGCAGAGAATATAGAAGTAACAAGAGAGTGAATGGCACTAATATAAAACATTTCACTCAATGACAAAGTCATCCAAAACTATCTACATTCTCCTGTGAAGAAGAAATACATCACTTCTGATTAATTATTGATTTGCTGTCTTGAAAAAGAAAACCTGCTGAGCCAAAGTCACTGACGATGCAGTTTAGGAAACCAGAAGAAGCTACACCATGGAGGTTCCTATCACTTACTCCAACATCTAGATCCAGTAATGATGGAAGATAACAAACACTTAAAATAGGTTTTGACCATCATGGAAAAAGTAGGAATTTGAAGACTTTTTGTAAAGTCTTATAATAGGCTAACAATTGAAAGAAAGACCAAAGTATTAGCTTTTTAGAAATATAAAACAAAATTGAGGTAACCACTCCACCCTACTAGAATTTTACTGCTATCCAATTAAAATTGAAATTAGTAAGCCAGGGCACAATTTTGAAAAGGCAAAAAAAATCATTGAAATATTTGTATATACCTATGCACATTTTTAAATACTGAAAGTTTTTAAAACACATGCATGCAAATATTACATGTACACATATATAAACATGTACACACATATTTTGTGCATTTATATTTTGTTTAGTTGCAAAGAAATCACTACAACCTAGACCCTTAATGGAGGATTCACATTTATTTCAAATAGCCTAAAACATCTCAATAGGATTTAGTCACTTCAGCTTATTTTAAAAACTGAAGGCTTATAAGATTGTTTTCATTTAACCAAGCTCCAAAATGAAATTGTGTGACAAACTCCTAATTCTAATGATGAAATTTAGACTTGCTATGGAAATGAACAAAGCAATTAGGATCTATATTTTTTTTCTGACTTATTTGGCTCAAGATAGTATATCTTGTAATTTTTCTCAACACTAGAATAAATGAAGAATGAGGCAGAACTCTAAGCTTGAGACATTAACTTGAACAATAACTTTGTTATGCTGTTTTAACACAAAATTAACCAGATAAATCTGATGTGAGCAAGCAAAATTATATTTAATTGCTTCATTAACTTGTGTAACTTTTTCTAGTTATACCTGTGTAGTGCAATCAGGCTCAGATTCTTCTGAATCAGAAATATCAGAGTACTCTGAGGATCCATTCCTGAGTTCTGATTTCACACTTTCGAAGAACACTGAGGAGAGAAAAAATAAAATATAACACTCAACATCTATTACATACAATATTTAACAATTATTTTGGAAGTAAAAAAAACAAGAAACACCTATTTAGTTTTTAACAATCTGTAAGCAAAAGCACATCCACACACTGATCTCGTTCACAAGTCAAGTTTGCTTAAAACTCTAGTGAGTTGACCAATAGCTTCCTCAAGTAGCTCACTGGATGAAGCCAGAGGAAGAGAAATCAGGTGCAGCAGGACCATGTATTTTTTCTCCCCCATAGAACACATACTCCACAGATGGCACCATGGGCAATTTCTGCTTTTGTATATAAGCTAGAGTCAGAGAAGTGGCTACCAGAAAAAGTTAAATTAGAAGAAATCTTCAATATTACTTTGTCTTAAGACTCTTTGAACCTGGAATTTCCTTGTTTAAAAATAAAAGCAGTTTTACAGAAACAATATCCTCTGATTTCAGTGTTTACTAAGTGATTTAAAGGTAAAAAAACCCTAACATTGCCTTACTTGCAATTTTACTTTTACATAACAATTTACTGGCATATTCTGCCTGTTTTGTGCTACTACAGAGCTGCCAGACAGGGTTAAATTCAGACCTGTTCAATTAATGTAATCATACACAATACACTTGCATTGGTTTTCATCACAAGAACACATGAAAAGGAAGAGGAGGACAGGAAATACCAACCTTAGAAATGTTTTTTGCTAGTAGTAAGATAAAGTACTAATCAGAGAATGAGGTGTCAAAATAGACATCAAAAACACTGGCATATGACAAAGCAATCAATCAAATCAGCCACCTAGTCCACATGGTTTACTTTTTCAAGTGCTGAAACAACTCAAACATGTAGCTGAGCAGTTCAGAGAAGCATGTACTCTTAAAAAGACAGCATATGGTCCAAACAACCATAAGAAGATAACACATTTGTAAGTGTTCGGAATCCAAGGCTCAAGGTCAGTGGGATATATACCTGTGTCAAGGCTGCTGGTAGAAATCTTGATTACGTATAGATTTCTGAAAGACTGCAATAAACAGTTTAACTAGCAAAAGTTTCTTGGAGATAAGTAAAATGGAATAAAAAAAAAATTATGAACATGTGTGAAGAAGGCAGTGGAGAAAGTAAGCAACATAACTTTTTCAAGTACTTATAGCTTCTATAAAACTATGCTGAAAGCAAACTAACATTTTAACTTTACTTGTCTTCATTCCAGAGCTGATTTCTGATGCTTCAGTTTGCTTCAGTTTGCTTTCAACAGTTTTGTATGAAACCACACAAACAGAACTTAATTCTTCATAACTCATTAATTATGCAAGCATAAAAGATGTACCTACAACCCTATATACACTGCACTTCTACTAGGATTTTGTTCCTATTGTAGATGGTGGCAAAGCTTATAAATAGGTGTCAAATACATTTCAAGGGTTATTATTAATTTCTTAACACTGCATAACTGGAAATTGTTTTTAGTGTCAGAAGAAAGTTGACTATCAGAAAGTGAATAAAATTAACAGCTGGGACCAAAATCTAGAGAATACTAAACTTAAGATAGAATTAGAAAGAGCTGTGAGAAATATCTAAGCAGAATAAAAAAGCAACAACACTGTATACGAAGTTAAGCTAAATAGTGTTCAACACATGACAACAAAATCAATATCCTAAATTACTATAGCTCAAAAAAACCCAAGGGATTGCTGATGACAACTCAAGCCTTCGGCTCACTTCGAAAAGGCAAACGAGATTCTAGGATAAGCAACAGCATAAATGACAGAAAAAAAAAAGACTGCTCCCAACTTAGAAACAATTTAGATGAAGATGCAAGAACAATTAAGGATATCTAAATATGCTCACATGTGGAAATTCAGATCTTAGGCAGAAATTAATGCATAAATAAGTAACCACAATTTAAAAATAAACTTCATTAAGGCTCCTTGGGAACTTTTATTCTTTCCGTCTTAAAGAACTGGAAAGTGCTAATTATTAAGATGACAGAACTATTAACAAAAACATGAGTCTTCCTGTAAGGCGGCAAATATTCAGCAAGAAAGAAAAGAAACTGGACATGTACATAATTAGCTATATACAGATAATACTAAGACTTATAAAACCCATGCTAAATACAGTCTCATACTTCAGAAGCCATCTTGCCTTCTCAAAGATATTAAGAGATGATAACCTACTAAGAGAGACAAATAATTTATCTGCCTACTATCCAGAAATATGACCTCAACTGAACAGCTAACACCATCCAACATTGAGACATTCCTGGTTAATTTGCGTCTGGGCACTAGCACGGGCACTAACACACTGCATGAGTTTCAGTTCTGATCCAAGTTAGCTATGCCAGTATTCATAGAATCATAGCACTGTCTAGGTTGCAAGGGACCTTTAAGATCATCTCTAGTCCAATCATCAATTTAATTGATAAAAAACATCACTAAACACGTCACTAAGCACTATGTCTGCCTGTCTTCTAAATACCTCCATGGATGGTGACTCAACCACTTACCTGGACAGCCCATTCCAATGTTTAAAACCCCCTTCTGTGTAAAAATTTATCCTAAAACCTAATCTGAACATCATATATGGCCAAACCTTTGTCCGTTTTTACCACTTCTTTATTTTGCAAGCTCTGTGCAAAGCAGTCAGAGAATACTTCCCCAGTTTTCCTTCTGCCTTATAGTGTTCAAAAAGCCAGGGAACTGGCATTCTTTAATACTCCTCTATAAAAAAAGTGAAATTTACATATAAAATCCCTTCTCTTTCGCACACAGTTTCAGACATATTTACTGATCTTCACAACAACACATCACATTATTAGGACCTCCTCATCTCTTCAGCCTGGAATGTAACTTTTAACTGAGCTATAAAAAAAATCACTCTAAATATACAATTTGGGGTTTGCTTTTCTTTGTTTGCTGTTTTTGTGAATTATATTGGTAATTACTATTGTTACTTTAAAATGAACAAGTCTACCCTCAAGTAAAGTTATGGCTCTGCATGCTTTCAGACACTGGGGAAAAATAATCCAGAAATCAGGTGAACGAAAGCAGTTGTTATCTGTAAGATCAGGCTAAACTACTGTGAATTCAAAAAAGTACCTTAAATCACCTTCCCTTCACTCACACAAAATATCTTGCTCTATTAAGCACAGCACTTGATCTTTATCTCTCTGATAACACTGGGTCACCATTTAAAACCAGGATCTTGGCATGATGAACAAAGCTACAGAGAGCTTGATGTGTTTAAAGGCTTCTCTCTGTGGACACTGCCTCTTGGCAGTCCCCGTAAGAACAATGGAAGGTGGCAGCTGTTATAGAAACAGGTAGTTCCTTTTATGTAATTCTCTGCAAAGAGTATCTTCTCTCTCTCTCCCTGTAGACCTTCATTTAAGGCAAAACAATCAAACATAGATGATCTTTAATAGGGAAGTCTGAAGACTCTCACTATTCAACTAAAAATATTAGTGATAGGCCTGAGTACTCAATTTCTGGCAGAACAATCTCAACATTAACTTCTAGTTCTAAGTACACTTCTTACATTTAGATACACACTGCGATATTCATTCTGCATCAAGTAACAGCAATCATTTTGAAGAAAACCTACCATTTCTCTGTATGATCTAATCTTTGATTCAAGTGTAGAACTTAGTTTAAATTTACTTAGTTCAATTTTCACAGAATAACAGAATGGATTCTGTTGGAATCCATTGTTGGAACAGACCTTCAGGGATCGTCTAGTTCACCCCCCCTCTGCCAAAGAAAATTCTCCTAGAGCACGTTTGAAAGTGGAAAAACACCACATACACCTAAGTCTTAACTCAAGAAGCCATCTGCCTTATTGGCTCTTGAGTACTCAAGGACTGCTTTCCTGTGCAAATTTTTTAATACAATCCTCTGTGACATTTGGAAGCACAGTCAACAGGGATTATAAATTGCTTTGTTAACAAAAATAATTAAATATTCTATCCAGGCTGACAACGGACTCAAATATTGTTACAGATTGTTGTGCAGGAAACTAAGGGAACTGTAAGTCTCTATAGGATTCTTGTTATCTTTTAAGTGTTGACCTCAGTTTCCTAATACATACCCTCTGAGCCCTTGTAAGCTCCACTGTGAAAAGATGTGACTTTTATAATTAAACAGAGAGCTGAACACCTACGTCAAGGACCAATTTGTAATTGTGCACAGATAGTGCTATTAAAAATAGATACTGAAAACAAGCATTCAGTATTGATACTTTACTAATAGACTCTGTGATCATCACTGCTGAACACTTGGCAGGAAGGCTTAAGGTTACAGAAAGACGAAAAAATACTAACTCCTAGTAAAGGAGGATTTAAAGTATTGTAAAGTGAGATTAATGTGCTTTACAGATAACCTAAATTCTTCCCTAGCCTTGCAGATTATGGCAAAGGTTCAAAGTATAAGATTTTATTAATGCTAAATTATGTTTGATCACTTGTATGGAATTAAGCTATTTGTTAGCAAAACATACAAAATTGTTGATCAAGTATGTAATCATCAAATGGAACAGAAAAGTGCAATACAAGATAGATTTAAAATTAGCTGCATGTTATGATCTTTACTCTCTGCAGTGAATGTGATGAACCTTTCACACTGAAGTATATTTTGGTCAAGAAAAAAAAATAAAAATCAGCATTCTAGCATTCTTGCATTACTAAACAGACCAAACAGAACAAATACTCACCTAGAACACCAATTAAATCTAAACTCTGAAAAATGCTGTACATAGTATTCAAGATGGCACCAACATAAAAAGGTGAGTTTTACTTTTCTACTCTGTCCTGTTAGCTTCTTCAGCGGACAAACAATATTCAACAATTTTTGGTGGTAATTTCTAATGTTACTTCTCTGATCTATTAGTTTATCCTCTTTATACTTTGGTAAAATTTCAATCAGACTTCACAACAGTTAGACCCTTCTCAAGATCATCAAGAAGTTCAAGTGATAGGACTTAGAGACAAGCTTACTGTTCAGTGGTTTCTGGGCATCTGCATTCCCTTCTCCTTCAAATCCTGAGGGCTGGTCTTCTACCTTAACAGTCGTCTTTTTCGACCTTGTCCTGTCATCTTCATCTTCACTATCTGCTGTGTAAAGACTTCGATCTGTAAATGGGCGTCTCTCATCTCTGTCTCACAAAAAAAAAAGTGTTATTCTTACAAACTTGAATTGCTTTCTTTTCATTATTTAAAATATGCTCTCAAGACACAAGCTGCGTCATCTTATCGTCATCTCTTCATTTTAAATTGTACGTATTCCCATTTTACTCCCCATACAACTGTCATTTCCATAAAGATACAGAGCTTTACACCAGAGTATTTTTTAATAAGGATCACTCTAATAGATGGACATAAAACAACCATTTCTACTTTGAAGTATTCTCTTCAGTACAAACCCAACTAAGCAACTGAATGAAATACTGTAACAAAGGAACATGCAAGGCATCCCCTCTTCACTCCATAACTGTGGCTCCACTAGGGGACAGCAGACACAACAGACAACACATACCTTCTATATTTCTAACACCAATCTTACTGGTAACAGGAAATTACAGCTCCACAAACACAAAAGAAATGCTATTAACTATTAGCACGCTCCAGACCATAATGAAAAGGAAAAAGTGACCCACAATCAACCCTTTGTACCTAATTATTCTTCCATTTGACAGCAGAAGGCGAAGATCATTGTCTTTTGTTCGCCATTCAGGTACTGTAGAAGATGGCTGAAAGGGCTTGTTAAATCTCCCGTTCAGTTTCGAGCTTGCAGTATCCTAAAGGAGTAAAAGCAGTGTTGCTTATTATTTATTTCTATCAATTCGTATTTTTTTCCTGCCCTCCACAAAAGCTTAAACTCAGCACCAGGATGGCTACTTTCATGACAATGAATGGAAGAAAGCTCAGACAAGAAATAATTTGATGCAAAAACCAGCAGGCTGCATGTCCTCCTTCCTTGAATCATCTATACTCTCCTGAAGCATCCAAACAACTACAAATTCACTATAATACTCTTTTTATGTTTCCTTTGGAGAATTATCAAAGCAAAGAAAATACCAACAGAGACAGGCAAGGCTGTGCTTGGAACTGATAAACTAATTCCTGAATTTGGTATCTGGTTCCATGGATTACTATCACAGAACTAATTTACAGGATAGTAAAATATCAATGATGGAAACCTGCCATAAGGAAAACTTTCTTAGCTCAAAACAATTTACATTTGACATATACTCTGAGACAATTGGCAATATACTTATGTGCCAAACCAGGAAAATGTAAAATAGCATATTTTTTTTTACAAGTCAATTCTGATAGCAAACAATATTATGTCTGTAGTAAATGACAATGACTAATATTCCTGAACCGTTTATTTTGAAAACAATTTGTAGCAATGAGCTGCACAGGTTAACTACTTGTGATAAATTTTAATTCAGCTTCTTGTCTTTGAGTGCTAAATTTAAATGAATGTCTCTTGTTCATGCCTTATGAACATCTATATAAGGACCCCAATCAGTGTTTCTCCGCTATGACAGATCATCCTGTCCCAAACAAATTTGTCAGCGTTCTCAGAAAGCTACTGATTTTCTTTCATGAAGCTACTTATTTCCATTTTCTCATTCTTTATCCTATTTCTGTTGCTGTTTTTTGACACAAGGTTATCAAACCTGGAAAAAAAAAGAATTTTTCAAGAGACTATGTTTACTCATTGATTCCATGATACTTTTGAAACACAACCACAAAGTCCACAGCCCCACAATGAAGACCAAAGGCAGCCTTAGACTTACTGGCAGGGAGGCACAGTCAAACAGGAAACAGGATACGTGATCAAAAACCAAGGTGACACTAACTGAACTATAAGAAACAGCTATCCAAAATTGAGAAGCCATCTAGCTCAAAGCCTCACCAAACCAAGGCTTTTCAATCTCCCTTTTCTTCACAGAGCTGACTCAAAGTACTACTTGATAGCTACAGCAGTCCCAATTCAAAAACTATACTTGAAATAAGTAGCAGATTCAGGGCACCTTCTGAAGGAAAAGGCTGAAGAAGCCTTCACAAAAAAAAGTTATCTAGGAACTGACAAATTCCTATCAGGAAAACTTGAAAGAAAGAATCTATCCAAGAACAAATCTATCCATGTCTCATATGACAAAGAGTAGTAGCCTGTATTCTTATGCATGTTAAAAGCTTTTGTCTTTCAATAGAGGTGAGAAATCCATTCTGGTTTTGTTTTTCTTGTGTATAACATAATACTTGCCTCCTCCCATGGTGACATCTCCAGCCGTTTCAGTACCTCCCTGGTGTGGAGTTCCAGGATGTCCAGATTAGAAGGAGTTTTGGTAGCATGGTCTCGCAGTTTCCTCACCCTTCGTCTGGAGTGGTGAGGGGAAGTTGTTTCATGCAAAGACCGTGAAGTTGAACACACACCAAGAATTCCCTGAGTTTTAACTAGTTTGCTGTTTTCCTCCTTTAATTAAAAACACATATTTCAGAAAAGTCTCAGAGGAATAAACTGGTAGACCTTTTAAAGAAATATCACACATTTCCTACGGATTTGATGTATAAAGCTTAGTTCTACTGCACCTCTTTCCCATTTGGGGCCTTTAAACTCTCCCATAATAGTAGTGCTTAACTACCAAAAGTTACCACCAAAACATAAGGTTTTATTCATAGCGTAGATATGTACTGTATGCAACAGATATAATTTCTCTTCAGTTTTAAGACCTGTTCTCTCCACAAGCAAATGTGAGAATTTTTCAAGAATCAATATTCATTAAGGATTAAAGGAGCAAAACACTGTTATAGGAGGGGAAAATAGAAAGAAAAACAAACCACTGACTGTATAACAAATAAGGACAAAACACAAGAAAAAAAGAGCAGAAGAGATGACAACGGGACCAAGAACTAACAACCAACATGATACAAGAATGGAATATGCATAGAATTTCATATTAAAGTCTTTAGCAGCGTATTTACAATCATTATTTTAGGTAGTTATGAGTAAGAATATTTTAGAAATACTGACCTATGAGTAATTTCAGCATTAAAAAAAAATATCTTTTTTCAACTACATAAGACACCTTTGGTATACATTTTCTTAATCTGCAATACCTATACCTTCTATATTCCCAACAGTTTTCCTTGATCTTCTATTATTAAATAAATGATAAATAAATTAAAAGGTGAATACAGTCAATCAGAAGCATAACTACTATGGAATTCCCTGATTCAAAGACTTTTTTTTTTTCCTCTGCAGGCTGATGTAGGGTTGTGTCTGTTCTTACCTCTACAGAACGAATCACTTTTGAGAGCTCTTTTATGAGATGTCCAGGCCTAATGTTGTCTGGAATTTCAAAGGCATGTTCTGTTACAAGCTGTACAAAAAGGAGGAAGAAAAGATATTTAATTACTTTGTTTCAGATAAAAGCGGAAGTAATATGAAATAAATAAATCTACAGGGAAAAAATTGAAAAGGAAAACACAGTATGATTTCTGTAATAATGCCTGCAAACTGCTGGGACAGATACATACACATACTGAGGCTTCCAGTCCAAGCTTTAGAAGACAGCAGATATCCCTCAATGTCTCTAAGAATCCAAGGAAGGGGTAGTACAAATCCATACTGAGAACCACTTAATTTCCCCGCCCATCGGTACAGTAACCAGCTTTATTTTTTTTTTTTCCCTTTAGCATAGTCAGTATAGAGTCACACTTCAGGAACTCATTAGAATCATGATCTTCAAAACAGCTAAAGACTAAGGGGATTTCACTATGGCAAAAATTTAATCCAAAGAGCAAATCAAGAATAATAATCAGTAACCAACAAGCAAATTTTTACACAACTGCCTCACATTTCACACTTAAAAAAAAAATCACCTTCTTAGCTTATTTAAAATCTAGTAGGTTGGAGAAAGCAATTAAAAAAAAAAATCATTCCCTGCAAAAATAGAGTCAGGAAGCTGTAACAATTTATGTTCCCTTTAAACTTCCTAAACAGTACCAAAGACAGATTTCCTGTATATATAACACCAATCTGAGTAAGTCCAAGTTAGATCTAGTAAATAATATGTTTAATATTTTGTATGTACAGTTTAAATGTACCTCAAAACACCTTTAGTTAGAATTAAACAGACAAAACAGCACTCGCACATAGACAAGAATGACTGACATGAATTCTGGTATCCCCTTAATTGACTATTTAAATGGAAAAATAACCCACAAACACTTTCAGCCACCCACATTTCAAAAATGAGATTCAGCAGAAACACTATTACTAGAAGCAATTTGATACTGTATATACATTTCAGTGAACCTGGCTTCCTCTTAGTCATTAAAACAAATGCCGTCTCCCCTTCATAAAACCCAACACGGATATATAACCATGGTATAATCATTTATTTCAGTGCTATTAGTTCTACAGGAAAGATCAAATCAGCTGCTATTATTTACCATTGTTCATTCTTTGAATGCACCACCTCTACATATTCACACTTGGGAACACAGCACCTCTGTCACTGAACTGTGTAATTTTTCCAGCAAGTTGCTGGTCATTTTAGGACCATTCAGTCCTTTCTACTTAAGGACTTCACTCTCCCAAAAGTTTTCCTGTCTACAAAGACTTCAAGAGGAAGTGACTGATGCAATCCTCCTAAACACTGACTTCAAAGTTTCTCTGGTTTAAAAAATACTGAAAAGCTTTCCTAATGCAAACGTAGTTTGTATTAGAAGCATTATTTTGCCAGTATGACTTGCAGTAACTCAAGTAAAGTTCCCCTGGCAAGCTCACTTATTTGTCACTACAAAAGATATCTACTTAGACCAAAGCTTTCTCAATTAAGCTATGGCAGAGTAACTATTAAAAAAAATATTTAAAAAAAAAATCCATCTAAGCAACTTAAATATGCAAACAAATTCAAATGGATATGCAGCCTAACAGCCTGACAGAGGACAAGGATGGGCAGGAAATATGAACACCTACAGTCACCACGTCTGAAAATTTATTATCATTATTAAATAACTTGTTTTTAACGTGTCTCTGCATACTGCCTCTTGGAAAACAAACAGGACTGCGGAATTCTCTTGTACTAGGGAGAACAGTAGCAACAAAACGGTCTAAGTAAAGGCCGTATGTAAATTGTAAGTAAAGAAAATGATGAGAAAAGCTATGATTGATTCATGAGCTTCAAGAAATGGTTTGGTAAATGTTGGAAATATACAAAGGAAAAAGAAACTTGTCTTAAATCAAGAGATACAGATTAAAAAAAAAGTCCTTTGAATTCACTCATCCTTGGAAAATAGCATCACAAAGTATATCAATATTTAACAACGCACACAAAAATAAAGTAAAAATACTAACCCCTTCATCCCTCCCTCCTTACAAAAAAAACTGATTTTTTTTCTTTTACAAGAAAAAGATACAAGTAATTAATTTTTTATATATATACAAGTAATTATATACAAAAAAAACCACAAGTAATTAAAAATAGAGGACAGTTGCCCACAATAATCTTACAGGTACATGAATCAAACATCTGAAAAACTGAATCTGAGACCTGTTGCTTATGCAAGCTGGAAGGAAGCCAGAGCTAAAAATCCAAGAGGCAGGTGACTGGAGCTCATCATCGTTATTGTGTATATCAACTAACCTGCAGACTGATGTTCTGCACCAAAGCAACCAGTGGATACACATACTGATAAAAGCCTTGCACAAAATGACTTCAAATCAAGACATGGAAACTAAAATAATTTCAGCAGCGTTCAATCTCTATTCTCAGCATCTTGTAATTTTTGGCACTTTTTAAATATTGCAGAAATGAAGATACTACTTCCCTGCTGCAGACGAGTTTGTAATTCTCCACTGAGTAGCTTAAAACAATTCACTAAGATAATTTACGTGTCTTGAAAAGACATGCTCCATGATACAAATGTGAAACCTCATGAGTAGGGCTTCTCATTTGTCATTTCTTTTTCAGAATCTGTCTGAAATCCCCAGCATGAGCAGATCATACAGCAACGTACAAAGCTCCTCCTGTCTTCAGCTGCACTCAACTACAATCCTATCATGCACATGGCCTGCTGCAAAGAAAAGATCACAGCTCTCTTATGAAGCAGTAGCTAGAAAAGATGAATGCAAAGTAACCAAACATGATAGCTGGTGGCCAGCAAACAACATTGTGACTAGATCACTGATGCTGTGCAGTTTCCTCACAGTTCAAGTGTCCGTTCAGCCAGTGGTTCGGCAATACTCACAGATCTCGTTAATAAGCATTCAGAATGCAGCATGTGCAACTAATTTTCTTCCACAAAAAGTAGGACACATATCACATTTTAAATGAGGTATTAACCAAACTACTTAATGAGTTACCAGACAGTACACAAATGCTACAATACTATGCTACAGCAATCTAGAAAAGAGGAACTCCAATCCAATTTCAAATTAAAATAAGGATTTATACAGGCTAAGTTTGATCTCAGTTATCAGCATCCTGATTACTCGGCTTGCTTATTATCCAAGCCACGGATGCAGAGATAGCTTGGATTCACACATGGTTTAACAGCTTAGGCACAACATCCTGTAAATACTGCTACACTACACACTAGCGAGCTTGGATCCAGAATGGCATAGCCAAAGGGACACTGGAGAACTAACTCAGAGAGGCATTACAGACAGCCAACAAAGCTTCACTGGGAATAAGTTACAATACACAGGCTGGACCCCAGCTGATTCCACACAGAATAACCACCTCTGCATTTGCACCTTGTGTTCAGTTCCACAAAGCTCATGATATTGGATACAGCGTTGCGCAAATTTCCTATCTGTTGCATAATAAGTTCTCTTACAAGGAGATCTTGTGGGAAGAAAGACAAGAAGATCTCCAAAAGCCAGTTCAAGTCAGCATGGACAGCAACAAACTAGAATTAATAAGCTCAGTCAGAACCAAGCTGCCTGTCAGTGAACAGCACTTCCCAGAAGCATAGGTTTCAAGAGGGCTTATTAGCTCAGCCACATGAAAAAAAACATGGAGTTAGGCCAGATCCAGTGCTGTGCCAAAACAAATAAGCTTTCCTGGAGAGCAGAGCACCAGCAAAGCCAGCGTAGAAAACACATTAATGATTTTACAGGAGTCACCCAATGTTCATCAGGGACAGTATTCAATTGAAGTTAATATCTTCATCTGAAGCTAGACCAACTGTTCAGCAACACAAGTGTAACTGAAATGTCCTCTCCAAAGCACCAACATTAATAGAAAATGCTAAACATCAGGGCATTCCATCCCTTCACTGCCTCAGACTGGAATGAATCAACTATATAAACACATCTGTTAGAAAAATGCCTTACCTTATCAGCTTATCCTCTAGCATTCTTACCCCATCCTGAGGAGAAGCAAGATTCTATTTCTATCAGCAACAATACAAGAGCTTATAAATTGGACTATAACTACTTTATTAGCATCCAGGAATATAAAATTGCCATGATGATTCTTCTCCAGATCAGCAGTACATACTGTCCATACAGTCCTTCAGTATCCAGCCAACTGATAAAAACAATCTTAAAAAGGGCACAGATCTTCACTTCTAAATGAAAACAGAGCTCAGCAAAATAGCAAAGAAAATCACTTATACTTACTTCTTTTTTCATCCATAATTTTAAAGCAGTAAGTAAAGCCTTCACTCCTTGCACTAAATAGCTTGGAGGCTGGAAACCATCTTCCCTCAGTTCTAAAAAGGATACAGATAGCAATTTAGAAACACACCACCAGTGAAAACAATAGGATGACACCTATCCTTCAACCAATAAAGTTGCCATTATGAAACAGCACAAAAAAGGGAAAATTGTATAAGCAAATGAAACATGACATCCTGTATTTGTATGCATACTGTAATACCAAAAAACCCCAACCCAACTGTAAAGTGTTTCTACATAAAATAATCTTTTTTTTTTTGGAAATATTCTTGGGTGAATTTGGGATAGCTTACAACATACTGAGGGTCAATTAACACAGATCTGAAATACAGGACAAGAGAAAACACATTTGAAGAAGGAAATCACTTCTATTTCATTCAGAAATATTTCAGTCAAAGTGGACCAGAAGGATGTGGGATGTATCTCTAAATTAGAATCCCTGTTGCTTATTCCCATATATATAGCAAATGGTTCACACTATCACACTTTCACTGCCCAAACATATTCTGTCACCCTTCAAAGTATCATAGTTCTCCCTCACGCAGTTTACAACTTTTTTTCCTCCCAAAATTTAAGGGGACAGGGGGTGGAAAACACTCTGCTATATAAGCTGCTCTTAAGAAAGCTGGTAGTCCCAATTGCTTGCAATTCATTTTCAATTTTCTCTTTTCCTTCATGGGGGGGAAAAAAAAAAAAGGAAAAGACAAATCCTCCATAAAGAGTCAAAAGTAAGTGGCATCATCTCCCCACGTTCCTGAGAAATACTTCTGTTTGTCAATATCAAATGCACCAGGACTAGAACTAGAACTATTTGGTTAATTTTATCCCCTTACAAGAATACAGTAATAAAACACTCTTCTTAGGGATAATGTGTTAGTCTGCTGGCAGAAAAAGGGAGGTTCTGTTACTAAACAGCCCTTATTCCCTCCAATATGCTTCCTACTTGTTAAAAAGTACTAGCCTCCCACTAGCTGACTCAGATGATATATTTTTGAGAATACAGAGCAGCACCACCAGGCTGGATTTTTTTAGTTGCAATAGAAAAGACTGCATGACGTAAGAGTAATAAAAATTAATGAGTATTGGAGAGATGAACAAGTTACCTAACCTGAAGACCCAAGAACTATAAAGAAAAATAGTTTAGGTCAATGCCACAACACTTAAATTATCATAAAACACTTCTTTGCCAATGAAAAGACACAACCAAGTGATTATTACCCTGCTAACATTTTATAAAAAGAACCAGAAAGATACACTGTCCTCATATTTTTTTACTGATCCGAATTTCACATAAAGTACTGCTAACAACCATGCACTCAACATTTTACATGTTGGTCGCCACCGTTACCTTTCACAACTGAACTGGTATCATCCCTTATCTATAAAACAAAGGATTCTGACTAGTAAACACCTAATTCACATGAGTCTTGGTGCCAAAGTCCAATATAATCTTCAGCCTAGCCATGAAAACTATTATTTTTTTTTTATGATGGGCTCATTGATCATAGCACTATTCTGCAACAAAATATCTGCTAATGCATAGATTAAAAATAAAATGAGAATACCCCTCCCCTAACAAGTCACAAGAGGCTCCCAGCCTATGTACTGAAGGAGTCACGGGATAAAAAGGAGAGCGGAGGAATGGACCCAGGACAGGACTCATAGCTAAATTATTTAGAAACATATATCCCCACTGATTTTCCAGTAGGAAAACTGCTCCTATGTCTTCTGATGAGTTTATAAATTTTAAATATGCAGGTATGAGACCAACCAAAGCAAGTTTTCAAGAAGAAAATACTCTTTTTTTTCTGAAGGAAACAATTTCTGCAAGTTTGTTGTATTCGTTAAGATTTCTGAGCTGCTTTAGGTTCATCTAGAAACTTTACATGCTCATTTAGGAAACAAGGGTTGTTCAATGCCATCATTTGCTGAAAGTAGACTAGATCGTTTTCAGTAACTGTGACTCTTTTCATATTAGGTTTCATATCAAAAGGTTACGTGAGATTCTGATCTCTTCCAAAGCAGAAGCTGAATTCAGCAGCCTCCTCTGCAGGTTCATTTCCCTCCTTTGAAATATACCATTTGGAATATGACTTTTATTATCAAGATTAAATATATCAGGCAGAAGACAAAATATTTGAGGAAAAGAAGGTGAAGTCCGACAGGCACTCTCTCCAACTCAATTATGTACAGGTACAGATATAGGAATTAAAGGGCTAGAAGTATGGAAAGGACCAGCAACTGTGAAGAACAAGAGGCTGTGGAAACATTTATGTCTACTGATAAGCACTCATATAAATGATTTAATATAGCTCATAGGAACTGATTCATCTTTCCTACGAAAGCCCTCACAGACACCTTTCCTTTTACAAGAAAGAGCAGAAAACAGATAGTTTGACTGAAAATGTCAACGATCAGGGAATGTAGTGACAGGAGGAGGGGTAACAGAGATTTAGATTACATACTAGAAATTCTTTCTGCGAGGGTGGTGAGGCAATGGAACACATTGTCCAGAGAAGCTGTGGATGCCCCATCCATGAAAGTGTTCAAGGCCAGGCTGGATGGGGCTTTGAGCAACCTGGTTTAGTGGGAGGTGTCCCTGCCCATGGCAGGGGGGTTGGAACTCGATGTTCTTTAAGGTCCCTGCCAACACTAATCATTCTATGATTCTATGATTCATTCAGCTGTAAAGCCACCAAGAAAAAATACATATATAAATCAATGAGTCATTTGCTGAAAGAGATAAAGACTACCAAAGGGTACTCAAAGATCATAACTGATACGGAAGAAGCCTGAGTGAAAAACTCATGCCACTGAAGTAAGTTTCCTATCTTCCTTCACAAGGTCTTTTCAGATAATGGGAAATTAATCCTATTTTGCTGGTAGTATAATTTCACCTTGCCTGGATTTTAGATACTCTGTTTTGGTTATCTTGAATATTTTCATTGACAAGATACATCATCAGCATTGGATGAAAAACACTAATAAAATAGTTCAAAGGTTCTAGCAGCATGCTACAGTGTTTGCTACAGGCATCATCAACTGCACTAAGATTTATGCACAGTACAAGTTACCCTAGAAACCCTTAATCACGTAAGTAGTTTTCAGAAATATCATTTACTAAAACCAACTAGAACTGTCACACTGCAGCATTCACTAAAATCTGATTAAAAAATAATGTGACTGTTCCAAAAGAAGGAACTGAAGTCTGGTTTCCAGCTTAAGAAGTTCCCTCTGTTCACACAACAACAGTATAAATTTCTCCACTATCAACTAAAACAAAAAATAAATTTTTAAAAAAAGCAGATACGTGCATATCTTTTAAAACAAAACAAGGATTACCTTTCAATGTTTCCAGTAAGTTTTTGGCCACAAACCAACAGATGGCTTCAAAGAAAGGAAATTTGAAGAGATCTGGGGTTTTTAGCCTCTTCTCCATTTCGTAACACCTGAATAAATAGAAACATCACAAAATGTGAATATTTTAATTATCAAATTCATTATTCAACTATCTAATCATTCAAATTGACACAATGTCCAAAATAAAATAAAATAACCATGGCCATGATAAATAAAAGAAGTCAAGTACCACATAGTTAAATCCCAACAAGACCACAGACAAGATTGAACTCTGGTCTCATCCAGGCTCTGACCTTATCAAGTTTGACTGCGGCACTTCTAAGAATAAAGTTGGACTTCATAAAACTAGGATACAAACCCAATGTGTGATCTTTTAACAGATGGAATTTTATCAGGATTCCACTGTAATAAATAAAAACAATATGTTTAGAAGACAGCTCCACATCTTGGACAAAAACTAAATACAGCTGCCCTTAGAGCAATGCTGACTTGAGGATGCTCATTTCAACTGTTTCGCACACCTGGGCTTGCTCAGTTTTGTTTCACTCACTTATGCTAATCTCCAAAGTAGAATTTTTCTTTTTTATTTTTTCCCCTTTATTCATTTAAATTCTTGCATACACTTCAATTTGCTTTTGAAACAAACTTTGCAAAAATAAAATTAGAGTATGTGCTTGATACACTCTAACTGAAAATGCCATTATTGTCTGTTTGAGAGCCTGTACCAATTTGATCCTGGTTAAGAGCATGAAGAAAAATATCTATTAAAAAAATATCCTACTTACTGAGGAAAAGGTATAGGAAGAGCTGAGACTCACCTGAGCTGCATGCCAATATTGAGGTTGTGCAAAAAGTTTCCTCCAAAAGCCATACAATCCTGAGATGTGAGCACAGCATGAATCCAGCCTGAAACAACAGATTCTGAAACTTAATACATACATATAAATTATTCTAAGACTGTTTTTAAATACATATGCTGTTTTGGAAACAAACAAAAAAATTGTATTCTGTGCTGGGAACAACTAATCTAATTTTTAACAATATATAAATTACAGTGTTTCAGAAATCCAGTGGAACTGTAGTTTTCTGAAGCAGTTTAGACTAAGACTTTTTTTTAATGGGAGGGAGTGGGGGGAATGCAAGACTGCTACTGAGTTTTCTGATAAAAATTCCCAAAAGTTTTCCCTCCAATCAACAAGAATAAGCACATCAGGAGAGGAAAAACATAGTCAACAAAAGATAAAGTCATAACAATAATATAGAAATTATATTATTTTAAATATTTACATGTTGCTTACAGTAACTGAGCTGTTTGCACAACATAAGTCATTTAGCAACACTGAAGTTTCTCAAATAGTAATTCAGAAGTAGTTCCATTATTATTCTAAGTACAGCGAAATCATTTTAATTCCAGTGGAATTATGATCAGTCTAAAACCCATCATTGTCCTTGTGAACTATGCTACTCAACATGGCAAAGCATGGTCAACATGCTATCAATCTAGCTTACTACTACTACTGGGCAACTTCAAGTACACAAAAGAACATAGGATAGTGGTTCCCCAATCTAAACCAGTTCCCTTTAAAATTTGTACAGTGCAGCTTTAACGTAAATAAACCACAAATAGAATTTCTTCTCTCAATTTTTTTTTTTCTGATTTTGCATGCGCATGGGTTATCTTTTGACAAGAGTTGAGTTAGTTGTCCACACATTTGCAAATTACTTCATGGTTTGACTGAGTGTAGGCAGGATGTACAAACACATGAAGCTCCCCAACTTGAGGCAAGGTGAGACCAAATCACAACCATATATTGCAAACTACCCTAATGCCCTAATTCATCGAAGAACAACAAGTTCTATTTGTTTTGGTACATGTAAAAAAGACCTAGCAATAATGCTAAGCAACATGCCTAATATGTAGCTTGGGAAGGAAAGAAGTTACAGAATGGTGTATGAGAGAATTGTAGAATACAATGGCACATGCAATCTAAGCAGGTTTTTTATTGTATTGTATTATGTATATGTTGTATATGTTTCATTTTACTTCTGTTCTTTGAGAAGTGCAATTAGTTTCAATTTTCCACTCATCATCATCATACTTGATGAATATGTCAGACTCTCTGAAGAATGTGTATTTCAGTCCTTCAAACACACATCTCCCCACACAGACAAAACTGACAACAAAGCATCCTCACTGTTGCATCAGTGCCAAGGATTTTTACGGCATACCTGCATCAACTAAGGGTTTTTGTTGTTTTTTTTTTTTATTCCTACTTGCTATTTTTATGGTATAGTTCTGATCAAGATCTCTGTAACAAGGCAAGAAAACTTGGTGTAGACCACAGAATATCCTGAATGATATTCGAATAACTCTCAAGAGCCTCCCAGGTGGTGTTATTCATCTACACGAAAGATTAAATCAGAGGTCTACTCTGAACATATTTCAGAGATTATCAAATAATGATGACATCCACTAGCATCAGTGCAAGCAGGAACAGCAAAAGTGGTTTTCAGTAGACATCAGGTTTTTATTAAAGCCTTTAAACAGTGTTGCAGAATTTCCCATTTTTTAAACACTATCTTCAAACAGTTTAATTTATTGGTTTGTACACTGTATTCCATCATATGTTTATGAATATGTGTATACACACACTCATGTATATACACATTTACATAAAAGGTATCATTTCATGTGTATACACACACAAATGCCCATATACATTAGAAATTATCATTTTGTGATATTTTTGACCACATCAGAGTGAGAGCTCAGATTCATCTGGTTACCTGGGAAGCAGTAACTATTTTCAAAGATCTGCAGGCCACAAAGTTTTTCATTTTGTCATTCTGCATTCTTTGTTCATAGATGTATGACCTTGCACTTAGATAAACAAGAGAATTAATATCCTCTCTTGCCAAAAATATTTGTTTTTTAAAAGCTCTGGGTGTTCAGGAATATTACGTGCCTGTGCCTATTCAGCTCCTTACCATGTAGTATTCATTCTGCACAAGCCATGAACTAGAACAGTAAACACTAAACCTCACAGGTAGAGAACTGAGCTATAAGGAAAATACAGTCATCTAAGAAGTCTATGAAAGAACACGGTACTGAACATAAGCTTCAAGGCTTATTCCAGAAGTAGAATTGCACACCGTTTTCCCTCTCTGTGTATTTAAGCTACACCCAAAAAAATGGAAGATATTGCCCATTACAAACCTTTTATAATAAAAATTATGTATATAGATGGTCCGGATAAATGAAAATATAAGAAATAAACTGGCAGTTGCTTTATTGGCAAAATATGGTTTGATTTATTAAAAGCAAAAGCCAACCAAAAAACCACCCAACTTTTATTTTTAATCCTCTAGCCTACAGCATAATAATATTATGCCATGTTTTTTGTAATAATTTTGCCTAGTAGGTCTTCAAAATTCAAAAGCTGCAAAATCAAAATTGTATTATAAAATTAAGATAAGAATTCAGTCTAGATATCTATCAAATGGTGAACAATATGTGTTCTGTGAACTGGAACTATTTGCCTGATATCCAAATTAAGCTTTAATTTGTTGTCTTGTAATTGGCTAATAAACACCCTTTCTTTCCCTGGTAACTGTTATTACTGTCAAGCAAGATAATTACTTGTTTCAAAAATCCAAATTTCTGAATTTATTTTATTATTTTCTCTTATCCAAAATTTTAGGAGAAACCAAATGTTGGTAACACAATCTCTAGTGATTAAACATGCTAAATCCTAGTAATAAGGGGAAAATCTTACCTGTTGGAACAAATAAAGTGTGTCCTTGCTTCACAACACATTTGTAACATTTGTCAACTTTGTCTCCAAAATATACTTCACTCTGGGTGACGGATGAACTCCAAGACTCATACAGAGCCAAATTTTCATCAGTGGGCTTGATCAAATAGAAGATCTTCTCACCCTATTAAACATAAATATGAAATAAATAAATCAATCAGTAGAGGCATAATACAATCTCCAAGTCATTTCTAATAAAGTAATAGATTGATCTAAATTTTAAGTATTCCATGTTTCCACTATGGAACATTTGGGCTTCCTAGCCCCAGTGTTCCACAACTGTAATCCACCAAAAGCGTAGTCAATAGTCCACTAGCCAGCTGGTGTCTTGTCATGTGAAAGAAGCAAACAACCAACCAAAACTTTTAATTGGAGTATAAAGAATTCTAGCTTTTATAAACAATTTATGGACAATTTATGCCAAATGAGAAACCTATGATGAAACCACTTTGTATATACGTGGTTAAAGTTTGTGAGAAGAATAAAAAGCTAAGTATGTCAATTTTCACTCAATTCATTTTTTCATACTAAAGCCTCACTATATCACCTACCAGTCTACTAAAATGATCAGTCAACCAAGTCTAGTGTAGAAGTCACCAAAAGCATTCTAAAATAAAAGCATAAAAATGCAACACCAACCATCAGTAATTCACTTTCAACCTCCTTCTCTGGCTTTTTAAGCACAAAATTTCATACAGGTGATGATGCCATGGCATAAAGCTGCATACTGAATAAACTTCGTTTCACACAGTCATAAATCAAGAAGCCTTCATACCCAGAGAACATGGTACCAAACTGACGTTCCTCCAAAATCGATATGAAAATCAGTATAGCTGTCCTGGACACCCATCAAGCAATACTTCTGAACAAAAGGCTTAGGGAAGACAGAATCATCTGGCCAATAATTTTCCACCCATGAAAGCTTTCTGGCAATATCTGGTACTTCCACTAATTCAGACATCCTTTTAAAACAAACAAACAAGAACCATAAATATAATCAAGAGTAAGAATACCTCTTTTTAAATGACAGCTTTAAATTTTTGTTTCCTACAAAGTTATTACTTATGAATTAGTAAAAACATTTTATACCTGCATTACATCACAGTAGCTGTCTGCATAAAATATGCAGCCTCCTATCTTTCCCGCTATAGATATTATATTCCTACGCATCCTGTTCAACTTAGTGAAAAATCACTTCCTACATTCAAGGAACTTAAGTCAATACTCACTTTGTGTCTGAGAATTCCAGGCTGATCACATTCAATACTTTTGGTCGGTCAGGATTTGTGAAATATTTAATATAATTATGGAGCTTCATTTTACTGTCTGCTTGTCTTGCTACATCTATTACATCTATCACTTTGTCACCACCTGTGAAAAACAACATGGCTTTCTTAAACCTTTCACAGATAAAAACAGACAATTTAAAAGAGATTTAACTTGCCTGTATCAAAACACTTCTACACAAACACTCCACTATTATCAGTATTCTCTTGTAACCAAGACACATCAGTACAAACCAAGTTTTTATTAGGTCTAACTTTCATTGCTATAATCGGCTAAGGACAGAACTGGAAACAGTCTAAAAATAAATCCTCTTTCCTGTGGTTAACCATAAAGAAAAAGCAGTATAGGATGACTGCAATTGGTTTAAAAACAAAACTGGGTTTGTGGCTGCAACTGGAAAGATCACTGTAGAGAGTTATCAAGGCAGATCTATTCCTCACTCTTTTTATTAATCATCACCACAGCACTTAACGTTCAACACAAGGACCACTGAGAATTCTTTACAAATAATAAATCCTACTGCTCACAGATTGTAACTTTTAGCAAACTGCACTAAACTTGTGCCAGAACTGGTAAGCTTTTAACATCAAAAAGTATGCAGATACTATGCAGAATGTCACAAACGTTCTACAAGCCCACCCTCCTTATATACATGCATAACTTTTAAGCACACAGTAATTTCATTGAATAATTGTAATGTGTGTGTGATTCATTTCTGAAGACAACAAGGACTGATTTACACACGTATTTCAAAGTGATACATCTGTAGAACTATACAAGCAAGAAATAACCTATAGCTAAGAGAAAGGACTAACAACATTGTAACAGTAACTGTTCTATGTCCATGTAGTTATACGAGGGTCAAATTTGACCAATTTTGGAATGCAGAAGTATACCTAGATGTATATTATAAACATAATTACTTTAAAATTGCAAGTTAGTATTATCTCAGTTGGAATAGTATTTATTCAGTTTTCTTATTTTCAATTTCAATAACAGAAAGGTAAATCTCTGGCATTCCAAATCAGAGAGCCTGGCACATCAAAATATATGTATGAGAATGAGAAGATCAAGAGTCTCTCTGAATCTGAAGAGGCAGTATTCCAAAAAAAAAAAAAAAGATTCATAAGTAACAAAATGATATTTACACTTTAAAGCAGAACACATTTCTGTCTATAATCATAATAATGGTAACAACATTGCGTATACGACACATTTCCTTTGTTCTGGTGCTATTGTAAAATACTGATGGATGGAAACTTTCAGCACACATCATTATATTAGGTTATCACAAGAAGACAGACAAGACCATATACAGACTTCTCAACTGTACTGTATGTTACAGGAAATATCACACTGCGATCGGCTCAGTCTCTCTCTGTACTGCACTCTTACATCACATTGAAACAATTGCAGACTGTTAAAGAGATCTGATAAGAAAGAAAGAAATGGTGCTTGGGAAGCTTCAGTTCTCCTGTGAAAGGAAGCCAAGGTAGGAAATTTTCCATGAAGAAACATTTAATTCAGAAATGTCAATTTACTGAGCCCAAACAGTTTTGCAATATCCTAATCAATGGTTAAACTTTATTGATCATATGAGTGATTCATTCAATTCTCACAAGGAACAATCTTAAAAGTCATTACACCTTACTGGTTTATGACATGTAGCAGAAAAAAAAAAACCCTAGTGTTCCATGTATAGCTTGCACCAAAATAAATATGTTTGAAAGCTGAAAAGGAAGAATGTACTTCTATCACATACCTACCATATATTTGAAAAAAAAACAACTAAACAACAAACAAAGAAAACAACATAAACCCCCCAAAAACATAGCATTAATTTTACTCACTGTTAGTCTTCTGGTTAGAAGGAATTAAATTTAGAATGTATATTTAATACCCTGGAAGCTCTTATAATCATGCAAATATTTTAATTTACAGACAGGATTATTTATAAGTACTGCAGAGTGACTCTTACCTACATAGCGTTCCACATCTAAAACAGAGAAAGTTGGTGGAGGAAGTCTGAGCCCCAGACCATCTAATTTAGGAACCATAATGGGAACATCAAACCCATGTTTCTCCAAGTATCTTTGTGTGAGCTGGCTTCCATGCATTTTCAAAATGACTTCATCAGCACTGGTGGAAAGAAATAATGGAATATTAGCAGAAAAGCATCCTTCCAGCACTACTGGAAAAAAAACCAAAAACTATCAGTTTAGGGGAGGACAGATGGAAATGACTACATTTGACTCCAAAAGAAGTGGACTCAGTATTATTATATTAAGCATTTAATTAAGAGGCAAAGAAAACTACCTAAACCAGCAAGGAAATGCTTACTTTCATGCCTAACCTATGAACTCATTGTCTTTCTATATGACCAAACAGAGAAATATAAGAGGATGGGAAAAAGGAATTCTCATAGATAGCTCAGGATCAAGTACAGCCATATTTCCCCACTTTCCTCTAAAGCATGTGAGAACAGATAGAACATTCATATGAGCCGGTAGTCTATGTTATTTAGAATTAAATTGAGAAATATTCCTGGACTAGAGGAATAGACAGACAATATTCTGACAGATCAGATTCTGACAAAAAAGAAAACCAAAACACAACCACTCACGCTACTGCCCCCACTCCCTCACAGAAACTAACAAGAAAAAACCCAAAAAACTCAACCCACCCAACACCCCTCTATAGCAGCACTGACAGACAATATATCCCAGTGCAAAACTGAAAAGGGGAAGCTACTTTGCGTGAAAAGGTACATGCATCCATCTGAAATAGAGATGAGGCAGGAAAGGAGTCTAAAGGAGGAAGAAGTCACCCTCAAACTTCATTTTCTGAACCAGAGAAATGTTAGTCACCTCCTCTAAGACACCCTCACCCAACAATGTTTCTCTATTTTTTTCACTGAAATACATAAGTAAGCTTCTGTACCTCGGGAAAGAGCGAGCCCGCAGCTGTTTAACGAAGGTCCGTGTTCCAGCCTGCACCGGTTTGGAGCCATCATCCACCTCTGTGTAGTCATGTCTGTGCCAGTTCCTCCTCTTTTTCACTATAGATTTCAGAAGGATTAAACTTTGAATTAGTTAAATCAGATGGCTCAGATAGCAGTCATCCCATCAGTGAGCCAGACGTGCCTCAATCACATTACTATGATTAACAAACCTTATTGCTTATGCGGGTGACACTCTACCTATCTGCAGCAAACAGAACCTTCAGGACACCTGACATAATCCTCTATACTTCTACAGCTCCTTCTATGCAAGAACCTCAGTGCATATTATACACAACAATTTAACACTCTGTATCCAGTGCAGCACAAGTAAACAGCAGCAGCCTTAAAGCAGCCCCAAACTAAAATGTCAGCAAGAAAACTAGTAATAGAACTTTTAAGTTCCTGAAGCTCAGACTTTTTTTTTTATAAACAGAAGAACCTTCTTTCTTCAAGATCCACAGACTTCATACACAGAATTAACAGGACCTAATCCCACTGTGTTATCTCACCATATAAGCATACATATATCCAGTCTACTATTACTACTATTCACTTCCATATATTGTTCAAGACCAAACCATCTTTCTTTTATCCACTGTTTATGTCTCCATAACAGTTTTGGGTGTAAACTGTTTTGGGCAAGTATGATCTTTTACTACGCAAGCACAACGCATGTTACACAACACTGTAGCCCAAAACAACCAACTTCTGAGTTGCTTGAAACTCTAATGCACCGCTACAGCATATTAATAAAGAGCAAAGGATAAATTAATGTTCTATTACAAATTTGATAATCTGAAACTCAACTGCATTTTTAACAGTTCTCTGTGCTGAAAGTGCCAAGGAAAATGAAAAGCTAGACATTCACATAAAAACTGTTGTGTTGGTCTCCTCAGGAGAAAAGACAGATACACAAAAGAGAAAAACCCCACCTGTTTTCACAAAATCATAGAATGGTTTCGATTGGAAGGGACCTTTAAAGATCACCTAGTCCAACCTCCCCACCTACGGTAAGGAGGACACCTTTCACTAGACCTCGTTGCTCAAAGCCCCATCCAACATGACTGTAAATACTTCTAGGGATGGGGCATCCATAGCTTCTCTGAGTAATCTGCTACAGTGCCTCACCACTCTCATTGTTTAAAAAAAAAAAAAAAAAAAAGCAGCTTTCTTGTATCCATCCTAAATCTACCCTCTTTCACTTTAAAACTGTTACCCCTTGTCCTGTCACTACAGGTCTTTGAAAAATCATCTTCTTTCTTTCAAGCCCCCTTCATATTTATTGGAAGGCTATATTTTAGAACATTGTAAGCTGTATGCAGCCTCCCCATTTTATTTTTTTGGCCATAAGCGAAGCAGAAGATAAAATGACTTAGGATACCATGCTGAACTTCCTGCCTTTCTTCAAATTTTCATTATTTCATAACAAATTATTTCATAATGGATATTTAATTCATCAACCACTCATTTTGTATCTTCATTTATAAATAACACAAACTTACCGCTTTGCAAGATAGCTCTTGATTGTATCATCTATCTATTTGTTAGCAAAATGCAGTTTGGAGCACTTTCTGTCTATACAGATAAACCTGTATCTCTTTTACTCAAACATTCAACAGGCTGAGAAGCCCTATTAAATTCCCAGCTGGTGCCTCAGCAAAAAGGACCACTGTGTCCTCATCTGGGAAAGAAGCTCCTCCACCAGCGCTGAACTTGCCACCCTTCTCCTGACTTGACAGCATACCTTTTACCACACTAAGAAATATACTAACGGTACAGTAATTTTTAGATTGCATTTCAGTTCGTCGTAAAAGAAGCCAAACTCTGTTCCATAGCATTACATAGTTGCTACTGGAAGACTGCTCCAAGAATATTTAGTAAAAGCAGATCTATAATTTAACTAATATTAAGCAGAAATTTAGTTACATCTGCTGAGCAAACACAGAAGAGGGAAATCTATTGCTACTTGTCAAAACAAATGGTGTTTTACAGGCACATACAAAACAGCCTGCAATGCAAATACAACACCCAGCTAAGCGCAACTGTATTAATACAAAATTGAACTTTATGAAAGAGCTCATCCTTAAGTTTAGCAAAGTCACGGTGCACCCAAAATCTGAAAAAGTGCCAGCACTACTGAAAACACAGCTAACAGTAACAAGCTAAGGATTTCAGATAAAAAAAAAAAGAGTAGCTTGGTTATGTAGGAATAATTGACATCTTATTGTCATTACATGGAAGAGGTAAATTATTCCTATTGATTATCTGTTTCCTACAGAAATAACAAAATGTACCCTTTAGAAGACATTTAAGAATAAACTGATATTTATAGCTATTTGCTAACCTGAAAACCAGTGCTGAAGAGTCTGCTTAATGAGCCAACTATCCAAATACAGTAAAACTTAATAAACCTGGCTTCATTATTTATGAAGTTGTCAAAGTTATTTTCGCAGTCATAGATAATAATACAAGAAATTAGTGCCTGATGCTAATTCGCAATAGAGTAGCTTCTCATAAATTCACTCATTATAACAACTCATTAAAATTGTAAAATCAGCTGCTTAAGAAATTTTATAGCACAAGACCAGCTTTTAAAAATCTGTTTTTCCAACACTTCAAAAAATTGAAATTAAAGTAGTTCTTTTGCTTTACTTAGTACTTGGCAATATGCATCATCATTCTATAAGAGAACACTGAAGAACAAAAAACAGTAATGAAAACTTTTTCCTGCTTATGTATCCCTTAATAGTAGAGCTTTTATAACCCCTCAAGACATTACAATAGCGGTTGCAAGAAAAATAATTTAACTAAATGGATCCTCATACTCAAATTAAAACAAAAAAAACCCAAACTACTGAAGTTGAATTGCATATATAATGCCTCCCTCTCCCAATCACTCTGAACTAGTGGAAGCAACTAGTGTTCACCCTTGCTGTTCCTGAAAATTAAGGCACAACCTACTGTCACAACACTAAGAATACACACACTAAAAATACACTAGACTGGGGGGATTGTGAAAAGGAAAGGAGTGTGCTGGAAGTTTTCATGAAAACTAAGCAGAAAGCTATTTTTAAATTACATTCCTTAAACAAACAAAACAATGGGCCAACAACTGTACCTACTTTAGGCAAACACTATTCCCTGCCCCTCACAATACTAGTCTGTTTGCCCCAGAGGTCAGATGGTAGACTTCAAACGGGGACCATCAAGAGGTATACAGCTGGACAATGAGGCCTCAAGTCTTGGAAGCGGCCCCATAGGTGACTCCCATTTCTTTTGGAAAAATGCAAAAGAAATGTTAGCATAGGAAGATTGAAAAGATTTTGAGGGGCATACAATAAATCATGGAAGGCTTGGTACATCATCTCATATTGCCAGCTCAGATCAAACGCCAGCATCACTACCAGAGTGAAAAAAAAAACCACAACCAAACCACCCCGCAAAACAGATGGGTATTTACAGAATTTAAGAAGGTAAAACCAGATTAAGAAAGTAATGTCCTGACAACCACAGTCCTGTTAACATTTACTAGACCTCACGCTCTCTTAAAGCTCTGGATTCTAGAGTCCAGTGACAAATCTGACTCCCAGCATTCATGCAAACAGCATTTTCAGACTTACAGATCACTGAGAAAACTCTGAAATTATAAATATGAATACTCTAAACCAAAATAAGCTAAGAAAACTCCATAGTCTGTTACTATTTTTCAAAATTGCCCCTTTTAAAATTATGTAGAATTTTAGAATTATTTAGCATTTTACACATGCCTGCTTAATAAAGTTCTTGTAAAATTGTTACTCTTCCAAATTAAGAACAGGATTTATTTTTGTGTAAAATACAAGAAGAGACTGATCGGTTAATTTGCTCTTTACATCATCTATGAAGTAGCTTTCTTTTCATTGCTGGAACTTTTACGTAATAATTTTTGTAGGGGTTAATTTCCACAAGAAGCTGGGACAGGACACAGCCAGGATGGTTGACCCAAACTAGCTAAAGGGGTACTCCATACCACATCATGCTCGGGATATATAGCTGGGGAAGTTGGCCAAGGAGTGGGGAAGGCAGAAATCTGCTTCATGAGTGGGCTGGGCTTTCCCGGTTCCAGTTGGTGAGCAGTTGTACGTTAATCGTGTTTTGTATATTCCTTTTCCAGTATTATTGTTGTTTTACCCTTTCCTTTGCTGTTCTGTTAAACTGCTTTTATCTCAACCCACAAGTTTTGCCTTTTTCTTCAAATTCTCTCCCCATCCCACTGTCTGGCTCTTTGTTGCTGGCTGGGTCTAAAACCACAACAGTCACTGAAAGTAACCATTCATTTGGTAGTAAGAAGTACAAGTTTCTTGTATATTTTTAGTACATTTTCTGCACTACATGATTTGATCACATGGGATTATATACAAAAGTGCCTGCTGAAATCACAGATATACTTGCCCTCTTAAATCAAACAGCTGAATTTTTGTCTCTTTCAAAATTCCCCTAGACAAAGGGCTGTTAGAATATGAAGCTGTAAATAAAAATGCCTTTTTTACTTATGTACATAATTTCATATGATTGAAGCATTCTGGAGCGTTGGAAGTTGAGGCATTATCAGCCTTTCTAAACACTAAAGTAGAGCCCAAACCACAAACCATCACAGATTTGGTTCCAACAGCTTAGCTGAGGACAATTAATAAAACTCCAGGTGAAGATATATTTCAACATTTCACCTCAGCTTGCATCGGTAAGTGAAGTGCCTGAAGCTTCTGCTAAATCTAGATGATCTACTTACTTGAGGCAATATGAAGTAATAAGGATAATTTTTACTGCAGATTCTTGTCTTTTTGAAAAGACTTCTAACAAAAAAAAAATCACTATTATCTCACTGTCAAACTGCTGCAGGTGAGACAGAGCTCACATTAGAAGTAGCAGCTGCCTCTGCATTATACAAAAGGTTATTCACAGGCATCACAGTGAAACACACTAGTCTTCATAAGTGAAGAAAAGAAGTTTCAAATTTACTAGCCTATTATTTTGAAAGTCTGATAATGATCCCCCTTCTACTCCTCCTAGTCCCCCTATTTCACATTAAAAAAAACAGGCAGAAAGTTGGGGAAATAAATGGCTGTTATTTATATTCTGATTTACAGGAGCGACATGCAGTTTTTTAACTGAAAACGACAACTGGAATACTAAAAACTACAAGCGTGTAAAACAGCATTTATCTTACCTTTTAGCCTCTAACCTACAAGTAGGTAACCCTGAACTCAAATACAAATACTACAAGATACATATCACACAACATACATTAAATTAGATCCATAAGTGATGCTTTACTACTACCAGTTAGAGTGGAGTGGTTTTAAACTTATTTGTAAATGGTGAAGTAAATTCAGCTTTTAAAAAAAAATCCAAATCTTAAGTCACTGCTGAATATAAATCACTAGGTAGTCTTCAAGTAAAAGAAAAGTTAAAAAAAGAAAACCACATTAGAAAACACAGATGACCATGACACAGTGCATACAAACATTTTCCAGGTCTGAACACAGAAACTTAATTCTTTGTTGGAAAGGTGAAAATTCATTTTTTACATGGTTTCCTTTAGGGAACAGAAGTCAAAAATCTAGGGAAAAAAGTCTGGATAAAGCAGACCTCTCAGTAGTTAACAGAAAGATAAAAACTGTTTTCTTCAGAATTGCTATGCTATCATTTTTCCACTGCAGACCTCTAGAGCACATTTACCTACTGAAAGGAGGAGAGGTGTCTCTGGCTGCTCTGTTTCACAGCCTGTTCTGGCAACTCATAAAAACACAGGAGGAACTTGGTGGAAACTTGTTTATAAATCAGAAACCTGAAATTCAGAGCTCTGTAACTCTCAAGGACATAAATGATAAAAAACCCACAACAAAACAATAAAACCCATAGGAAGTTCATATTCCAGATTTCATTGGACTGTTGTGGCATATCTACAATCATCAAGAAAGGAACAACTCCTACATTTTCTCAAAGTTGCCTTCCTAGGTAAATAAAGGAAACTTAAGCCAGCTACTGGATTTTTTTTTTTTTAAATGATGATTCCCTAATTTTCATTCTCTTACTCTGTTAAGTCCAAATTCTTTTCTTTTGCATCTGTGCACTTTGATTTATCTGATATATAGCAGTGATTTTTATTTTATCTGCATCTCCAGGTCAGGGAACCTTTCTGGATGGCTTGTTTTGTTTTGTGGGTTTTTTATCAGCTCAGAGCTAGTCATGTAGAACCAGTACCTTCTAAGTAATCAAACTCATCTTGAATGTTCTTCTAAACAGTCTTTTTTTAATTGTACCTAGAGAGAAAACAGACTGAAAGTGTAAAATAAAATTTAAATAACCCATACTTACTTAGAGAAGGTCCATGCAGAATTGCACAGTTGGGACAATGGTATAGATCAATGTCAACAGCATGGTGCTCCTCTACCCCAACGCAGCTGGAATAATATTTTTAAAATGTTAATGAGAATACATGCACAATTTATTTTTTTAAGCTAAAAATAATTAAATCTTAAGTATTTACCAGAACATGCTTAGTCTACAAAATGAGATACAAAATTATCTCAACTACTGGGTTGACACCTAAATTTTGAGTAAAAATTTATTTATCGCTGAACAAAAAACGCCATGTAAAAAAAAACAACTCAAAAAGAAAGTAAGAATCAATTTTATTTAAAAATGAACCCACAATATATACCACTACCCCTCATCCCCCCAAAAAGCTTTGATCCTAATTACAGGAAACAGTTTATGCAAAATCATTCAAGCAACTTTCTTTATAAAAGTTATCATTTAAAAAAAAAAATTGAAGTCTATGTACTGTCCATTTAGAGAAGACATCGTGGATTTTTTCTTGGGTTGGTTTTTTTATTTTTTTTTTCCTGCAAAAAGCACATAACTGACCCCTACCCTCCAAGACAAATCAATGAAGAATACTTTCATATTTTTCCTGAAAACTTTACACTATTAGTACTAGCTATGCAAGTTCAACAAATAACCACACAAATCACTTTATAGAAGTATTTTTGTTTTAAAATAGCAAGAAGTATTTCTAAGAGCACTGGAGAGATATAATGTCTTCTCAGTCCCCATTTTTTCCCATATAAAACAGTCGAAGCGGGATTAAAGTTGAAGATCTTTATAATAGTCACGACAAAAACATCTACACTGCCGTATATCTAAATAACACAATTCTAAAGCCAAAATGAAGTTAATTTTCTTAGAAGTTAACACACTAGAGGTCAATTGGAGAAGATGTGCTTTTGCACAAAGTTCTCAAGGAAAAAAAAAAAGGTATGCCTGCTTGCTGGCAGAATACAAATCTTGGCATAGTTCTTTCTCTCTAAAGTTCATTGACACATACAGAAGCAAGACTACAACACTGAACGTTTACACCAAAAGTAGCTATTTATATTCAATGCATTGTAGTAACAGGAGAACTTCAACGCTAGTCTATTCAGGTAACCCGTTTCATATCAAGAGTGTAATGACAGCTTAAACACCAAAGCTTTGAAATGACCCAGACAAGAAGTCTTTCCCCTAGCAGCCTCCTGCCAAAATTGCCGATATGCTCCAGTAAGTGTCAGTACATGCTGCCAGAACAATATACTAAACAGTCTAGTGTTCAAAGCACACCAATGAGCAAATAAAATCTGAAACTGAAGAGTATCTCCCATGTAAATATCAAGAAGTACACCGTTCTGAATTCTCTCTAAACAGATTCAGCTGGTTCTTCTAATTTGCCATTCACTACATACCACACAAAATTTAAAAGTTATATAGCCTTTTTATATACATACTATTTTAAAATGTAAATACAAAACTCAGCTGCCACAGTGCATCACAATTCTTGCAATATTTAGTATCTGTTTTAAGACCACAACTACAGGAATTGTTACTACATGGAAAGTCAGCTGACATAAATAAAAAGGATGGCAGAAGCAGTCTTTAAAAATGCATGTCCCATTTTCTTCTGCTTGTGTTCTCTCTCTTTTTATAGAATAGATGAGTGACTCATAATCCTATGTATTATAAGCAAACTTTTTAAAAAAATATACATTCTAAAAGCCCCAAATGAGAAGGCTGGTTTTATATATTCTTAGGAATCGGATTATAGAACCACAGAATGGAAGGAACCTTAAAGATCATGTAGTTCCAAACCCCCTACCACAGTCAGGGACATCACCCTCTAGACTAGCTCAAAGCTCCATCCAACCTGGCCTTGAACACTTCCAGGGATGGGGCATCTGCAACTTCGCTGCGCAACCTGTTCCAGTGCCTCACAGTAAAGGATTTCTTCCTAATAACTAATCTAAATGTCTTTCTTTTTAAAGCCATTACCCCTCGTCCTACCACAACACTCCCTGATAAAGAGTCCCTCTCCACCTTTTCTGTAGGCCACCTTTAGGGACTGGAAGGCTGCTACAAGTTCTTCCTGGAATCTTCTCCAGGCTGAACAACCCCACCTCCCTCAGCCTGTCTTCATAGGAGAGCTGCTCCAGCCTTCTGATCATCTTTGTGGCCCTCCTCTGGACTTGCTCCAACAGGTCCATGTCCTTCTTATGTTGGGGGCCCAAGCTGGATGCAGTACTCCAAGTGCGGTCTCATGAGAGCACAAAGTAGAGGGGTAACATCACCTCCCTTGAGCCACTGGCCACACTTCTTGATGCAGCCCAGGATGCAGTTAGCTAAATGTCTGATTTTTGATCAGCTAAAGATCCTTAAGTTAGAATGCATCTTGATCAAGCTTGCACTATTACTCTGTGAAACATAGTGCTCCATAGCAAAACTTCACTCACTCCCTTCACTTTTTCTTGGTATTTGCCTGATATATTCATCATCACCTCAATCAGATTATCTTGCTGACTACCAGTAAGACCTTTGCATCAAAGTATGGTAAAAATACCTCCAAGCTTTGATAGCTGTCTGGCATATTGTGTTTAAGGATGTTAATTTTATTGTCTTTTGTAGAATGTTACAGATAACAGAGTTTCTGCTTTATTTTCAGGTTAAGTATTAAACATCTTCTCTGACTTGATTAATTCCATAACCTTTCTTGAAGGCACATGGAGCTTTGTGTACAAAAACAGCAGGCGACACCGGAATGATATTAGTGTAGCTAAAACAGCCATTCAATAAAGAAAGCAAACATTTTCATTCTACTCTTTATGCTCTTAACTCAGAACTAACTGGGAAGGCAAAACATTAACTGGGAGATACTGGAAGTTAATCTATTAGCTAGTACCTGACAGATGCAAAGAGTAAATGAGGTGCCAGCACCTGCAAGAACAAGTATTGCCAAGGATGCCACAGAGCACATCAATCACATACAGCACCATTACAAGTCACTTTCCTGAGTCCCTTTCTCCAACATATACGGGTGAATCTGACATAAATCATTCTAGCTACTAGTGAGCAATCAATTACTGTTTTAAGTGCAACTTCAGACCTCAAGCATCAAAGCAAGGTCACCAAGAGGTAACAGAGAGCCTGGAAAGCATTAAGATACTCAAACACAGTAACACCCCCAATCCACTGATGTTTTCCTGAGTGAAATATCATTATTATCCTTCACCTCGCCATCCATTTAGGTTGAAATGTTTTTAGTATATATTACCTAGTTTCTGAATTGCTCATCTCCTGCTGGGAGGCTGCAGACTAATCCTCAGATATGGTGAAAAGTTTACAGTATTACAAAATAAAATACAGTAATAATTAAAGAAAAAACTGTAGGAGATATGCAAAAATACATCTCTAATTCTGTTCATAAAGGTAGAAGGCCTGAACAGGCCCAATTTTATTTGGGGCAGTAGCAAAGTAGAAAAAAATAGTTAAAAATAAGACTCCATGATATCAGTCTCTGAATGGTCAGACTTTCATAACTTCCCCAAGGTGTCTAGCATTAATGCAAGGTCAGAAAGAGGCAGAAGAATTGGGGAAGTGCTAAGCTTTCTCACATACAAAAACATGACCACCCCTGGCAACTGAAGAAACCCTTTGTTATTCAAAGTCCAAGGAACCAATTCTGCTCAGTAGAAGGTGAATGTTTTTGATTTAGTCTCAACTTTCTATGTGATTATTACATTTGTAGCTACATAAAAAGAGCAAGTGTAAATCACAAACAATCAGACGGGGACTATCTAACATATCTGATAGATACCAACAGACCTCCGCTTTTCGGCACAGGGAAAATAAGGCTTCTTTCACAGGGGAAACAAAAATCCGTCAGAGGTTGTTCTCTACTGCAGTACTGTTATTAGTTTAGAATTTAAGAAATGAGTACAGATAATTCGGTATGACAGATTCAACAAATACTTCACAATTATGCTGGAATAGCTTGTACAAGGAGTTTGCAAAAGTCCAAAACATTTAAAGGAAGCATTTTCCCCAGAAGACTGCATGGTTGTACAAAGTAAGCCATGCAAAGCTCTTCTCTCCTACAGCAGCATGACTTTGTGAACAAGTATTGGATCCACATCAGTCACCACACAAAGCTGTTGAACCTTCCAAATCTAATACTCACTTATTCTCAATTCACTCTGCCTTTTCCCTGCTTCTGATACTATGGAGCATGACCACACCATTTTAGAGATTGCTTAACTGCCTATGTTGGTCTGGTTAAAGAAAAAAATTCAAAGCACTCTTGATTCAAGGCCTTATCTTCAGTGTTCTTAAAGCAATACGACTACTTGAAAACCTGTTTTATCATATTAAAACAAGTAGTGTATGTAATCCACCATTATATAAAATTCCAAGTATAAAAGGGAATGATTATACACACAGACCACTATACAAATCAACAGTTGTCAAGATATATAAGTAAAGTTTGGATGCCCACTTCTCCAATTTCATTATCACAACTGAAAAGACTAATAGGTCTGATTATCAGCTATTGGCAAAATATTCCTACTAGGAAATTTCTGAGATTTCCTGTATACAAGGCATATTGAAAATATCAATCTTGAAAACTGAAAGATGCAAGTAATTCTTGATGATCTAATCAAAGGAGTGGAGAAAACAGATGGATCTTCCTCAATATGAAGAAAACAAATTAACTTGTCAAGAAGCTGGGTTGTAGAGAGGACACCAACCTCTTGGATTCTGCCTTCTGTTCCTTTCCAACATCAATTCTATAAGTGCCTTTTTCTCCCTCTTTCAGTAGCACACAGAACACAATCTAATGGACTCTTCTGTCTAGACACAACTGTACTTCCTGAGAAGCTTCCCTCAGTAGCCTCCACTTCTCTCAACACCAGCATGGTACTTTGGGGAAACATGGCAGACCATCATGGGAACATCTACCATTTCTTCAACAGCTATTGTTAGGTAGATACTGTTTCCCAATTACATATTGACTTACAGCTCAAAATTGAGCCAAAGGGTTTTTTTTTAAGTGTTGGGACACACAAAGTTCAGGCCTAAAAACCTCGTGGTTTTTCAGTCTGACTTTTTTGCTGTCATTGTGCAGAAAAAATGCAGGTTCAGGATTCTTACTAGCATGTTGAATTAGACACAATACCTTGCATCTATCCCAAGCTATAAAATTACGTTTTCCAAGATCCTCCTATACCTATAGTGTTTATTCAGGGGAATAATGTTCTTTTTGTTTCTCTACTATGTTATTTCTGAACAAGACCTCTGCACATCACCTTCTTTAAGTCCACCATTGCACCAGCACCTACCACCTTTCCTTGCTATGCCTCAGAGAGCACTGCAGGCTTTATCCAGTAAAACAAGAAAAAAGCATGTCTTCACATCCAGTAGGAAAAAAAAAAAAAATCAACAAAATTCCTGGAACAGTGGAAAAATACTAGGGAAAATACTGCTACTAGGATTACAGGGCTATAGACAATTACTAGGGATACAGGAATGTTTCCTATTATGCAACAAAGCAGATCCCCCAAATCCTTTTTCAATTTCCAGTTATCCACAAAACAGCTGAGAAGACGTACAGACAGTGAGTCCCTGCTGTGTCTTAACAGGGATGAGTAAAGAAGTAAGTCAATTCTAGAGGTAGCAAAGATTCAAATGTAACAGGACAGCCTTAACTGAACAAAACCTGAAGTCTCTACTGTAGGGTACAGTTTCACATAACATTAAACTGAGCGTAGCTGTTGCTGCTGAAAAGAGGTCCCACCCTCCCTCCTCCAACTGTCTGACCATGGACTTCCATTGTTTCTCTCACCAGACCTAAACCATCAGGCTGCCACATGACAACTCAGTTCAATAAACCGATCCAAAGGAAAAAAAATTAACCACCACCCAACTCATTTTTTCAGATAAGTTTTTGAAGCCCTAACAATAAGGTTCCTATAAATGAAAAATAAATGGTACGTATTACAGTTATATGTAGTTATTTACCAACTATATAACTTTGTTATATTCAATACATGATATTTGAAAATAGTCTGTTATTTCATCTCTACAGTACTTCGTCTTCCTAAAAGTAATTACTAAACAATAGGAAAGAGATGTCTGTTTAGCAATCTTATGCTGACAATATACAGGTATAAGAAAGTGACTGACATTTGCCTTTTTAGTATCGTATTATCACTGAATTTCAAATCATCATGGATGAGAGGTATTTCTATTAATATACTAAGCAAATAACTCTGTAAATAGTAGGCAAGCATTATAACAAACTTTTCTGTTTGGCTGTAACAAGTTCTGCAGTTGCTACTTTCAGTCTTAATCTGTTTGAGCACAATAAAGCCCAAAATACTACTGCATTTATTGTCAAAATTGATTAGCAAGCTTGCAAACTAAGCAAAGAGCAGCTTCTTCTACTCCATCCCAAGAACACAAAGAAAAGCATGGGGTAGGAAGTCAATTTGGCAATTTTTAAGGAATTCTAATGAGTCATTTAATTCAAGACTATTCTTTCCAAGTGGGAAAAGGATGCCAAGTTGCAATCCTTACAGGTTAAAACAATGGAAGTACTACAGATGTCACTGCCACAACCAAATAGCCACATCTGCCACTCATTCAGGGACAAAATTAAAATACTTAATTAGGAATAGAAAGACAAAGTCATAGTGTGACAATACTGTTGACAGACAACATACCATCCCATAGTACAAAACCAGCTAAAAAATGATGTTTATTTGAAGGAGAGCCTAAAACTTAAAATAAACGTAGTAAGCTTTAAAATCCTGAACCTCAGGTGCCAGCTAAATTACCCCACTTTCTCCCCCACATCCCCCTTCAAAAATGTATGCAGTTACACCAAAGGAACAGAAACAACTAAAAAACATGAAGTAACACAGGAAAGTGCAAGGAACTACCTGCTATCTCATAGTCTTACAATGATAAGCATGGTAATAATTCTGGAATTACAATGCTATTAATTTTAAGCTTACAATAATTTACTTTGGCAATTGAATTATTTTAAAGAGGAGACAAACTTCTACACACTAGATACAGAACCATACTGCCTTAAAATAAATTATAGAAATAAATACCCAACATAAAAATATTGGAGCTTTTGTTTTTGCCATACTCACTTTCCAAAACAAAATGTCCTTTAAAAACAAATGAGTGGTATAAATACAACTCAAACAGCATGCAAAAACATACTTTTTTAAAAACAATTTTTAAAAAAAATCAAATTTAAGAACAGAGTAACAGTTATCTGTAGCAATTAGTCGCCTCTCTCAGAGCTATCAGTTTTCTCCAGGAAAAAAAAAAACATGATTGTTTAGATTTGCATTGATTTTATGCATGCTGGCCCAACAGCATATATAGTTTTAGTACATATTCACTCACACACATTCCACCAATTGAGTTCTTAAGAACAGAAAATGACATGAGGCCAACTACGAAAATACTTCAAAGTACACTAACTTATTCAATATTGCATGATCCTACAACACGCATAAGAGTCCCAAGAACAGCGATGCTGCATGACATAATGCACATAGAACTCTGACCTTTGATTACTTAGTCTACTTTAGATTAACCATCATGTTGCACACTAAAAATGTAAATGTTCATTACATAGCTTTAGACTTCCCTCTGATGTATTTGAAGAATGCTATTGCTTCTAAATTATGTAAGATTTCTCTGAAACAAAGCATTGCAATAACACAAATATGTAGACATGTATATCATCCAAAAGGCCTTCCAAAGGCCCAGGCTTCCTAGACCTCCAGAAATAAAATTTAAAGTTTGATAGTTATACTAGTACAGTCACTGCAGAAAACACTTTTGATGGCAATACCCATGCACATTCTTCCATTAAGAAAGAAAATCAGTTATGTATAACTTCTCCCTCAAGTAATGGTGCTTTTCACTCCCTCAAAGCAGAGAGACTAAAATAGATGAGTACGTGACATCTTGTCAAAGAAAGCTCAACTCCACAGAAATGGATTCTGGAAAGTTGAAACCTAATGGGAAAATTATGATCAATGGAACAAAAGTATCAATTTACATAACGATACGCATTCAGTTACAGATACATCAAAACCTTCTACCAATATTTAAGGATGTAGCCATGTATTCAAAATAATCACCATAGTACCTAAAATCTGGAGGAAACAACATTGACATACATTATTTGTACACGGATTCTTCCATTCTGTAATTCCAGTCTGGTATGAAAATGAGTTTGTGTGTTTTTGAAACTGAACACATGCTGCTTTCCAACATCTGGATTTTAAGTATAATTAGTTCAATTTATTGAAATTGGAAGAATGAAGTTAAGACAGAAAGGGTCATTGCTTTAAAAAAATACTTTGACAAGTGAATATTTATTATAACCTTACTTCTATAATTACAGCATAATCTTACTTCTAATCACTACATTTATGAAAAGATTGTGCAGAGACCTGGTTTTCTGTTCAACTATTTCATGTAACTATTAGGAATTCAAGCAAAACGAAGTAAAATTACTGTTCAAACTCCAGTCAAAATAAGTACAATGCCCGGGAAATCCAAAGAGCTCTACATGCAAAAATATACAATGAAGTCAAACAACCTTTTCACTGCAATGTAAGACTGTTAGGAAGAAGCACATAGCCCATGTAAATTCATGCTATAATCAACCATCATGGATTATGTATAGCAGTTTTATAAGAAGTACTTTTCCTAATGACAATTTCCTGATAAGGGTAAGTTAACATTACCAAAGTACTACTTTTGATGTATTCCTTCTGTTTAGTAGCATCTTCTAAGCACATACCCAACTCCTCCCTCCTTCCTATGCCAACTAAGATCACTACTTAATTCTTTCAACTAGATCAATTGCATCAAGCTGCTTAAAAAGTGTATTTATAATTAATTTTTGTCGTTGTCCTCTTAAAATCATTGTTTTACAGAAATGACAACCTGAAGGAGCTTAGATCTTTTAGTGTAGATTTTAACAAAATAAGCTACCTCAAGAAGATAAGAAAAATAACATTTAAGAAAACTGCAGCAGACCTTGAAAGTAAACAGCATGACAGTGAGAGCAGAGAGAAAAGGCATTTCAAAAGAAACAGTGATAGTTAAAGGCCTTATTTCAGTGTGAAACCGATGAGATAAACCAGGATGATACCAAAAAGTGAATCAAGCCATAAGATTCGTAGGAAAGAAAGAAAAAAGGTACATCAATCTGATCTGAACAAAATATTATATTTTTTTAACACTTTAAAACCAGTGATTGGTGTAACCCTTCATATGCAAAGCCAACCACTCTGCTCAGGAATTCAGAAAGATTCTCTGTAGCAGTTCAGCCTCCATCTTTCCCCATTCATTTTCCCAGACTGACATACCAAAGAAAAGGAGAAACAATAGCCCAGTCTTTCTTCAGGCACTGTGTCTTAGCAAAGTTGTAACTGCTAAAAGTATGCTAAAAGAAATAAGAGCTACCCTGTCCTTCCCACAAAGATACAGGAAAATGGATTAAAAATGGTTTTCAAGTAATTCTAGGAATACTCGAGTCCCAATTTATCTGACCAGAGCCATGTGTTATAACCAGAGCTGAAATCCAAGTCTGTAACAGCTTCGTTCTCCTGACAGGTAGCATGGGCCTTACATACATAGAAGATCACACATATTAGTTATTTGATTCAAAGAGAGAGGACAAAAGGGAAGAAATAAAACAGAAATTAACCATCTCCTTATACAATGACGACAAAGATTTTCTAGGTCTTTACAAAAACATCGTGGAAAAACATTCTTATCTCCTCCTCAAAACTCCAAGCCAACAAAAGTTTACCTCTTCCTCTCTAAGATATTCAAGAATCTAGTAAAAGCCCAACATGTAACTGCATCTTATTTATGTAATTTGCCTTATTTCAATTGCCAGCCAGGGTTATTCTAACCATGCAATAACTCCAGAGCAACAGCTACATGTGCTGAAGCCCTGCTTCCCAGGAAGTGGCTAGACATCACTTGCTGATGGAAAGTAGATAATAAATCTTTTGTTTTCCTTTGCTTCCCTGGACAAGCTTCACTTTTGCTTTATTAAACCACCTTCATCTTGACCGCAAGGGTTTTTTTCCATCTTATTTTCTCCTCTGCCCCGTCCTGCTGAGGAGGGGAGTGATAGAGCAGCTTGGTGGGTACCTGATACCCACCACACTTACAAAGGGGAAAAGAAAAAAAAAATCCAAAACTTACAACTGAGAAAAAAAAAAAAGTATGTTAAAATACTTCAAACCACAGTGGTTGTAAAGCCAGAACTAACACTGTCTCTATTCTATGAAAAGAAAAAACAAAACAAAAACCTACCAAACCACAAAATCTTCAACCCATTTAAAATAGCTGCCATAGCTATCTTGAAAGAGACAGCTTAACTGAGTGCCTGTTTGTGGTTATATTCTACCCGAGAACAAACTACTACTCAAAATTGCTACCATTATTTCCCCGGCACAAAAAGAGGAAGAAATAAGCTATGCTCTACTACAGAGATAACAAGAGGGTGGAAAAGGGAAGTCAGTATACAAGTTAATTATACTTCACTCATTCAGGAATAAAGCAACTGACAACTGTAATACAGCAAATGAAGGCCAACCCTTTTCCTGAATGAACACAAAAAATGAAATTTAAAGAAGTTTTTTTCCTGTTATATAATGCCCACGTGTTTGCTTGCCTGAACTTTTACATTCTTTGTTTTTTGTCTCAATCTTCCTCAGCAACACAGACTCCTGTTAATTACCACTCTGTCTCTAGCCATCTTAATGAAACCTTGCATACGATGTGGTTTTAAGAACTACTGGCATCCCAATCCCAATTTGACCACAATCAACACAAATTTTAGTTCCACTGGCAGAGCATAGTTTCCTATGAGGTAGCAAGGACTTTCTGTACAAAGAGTAGACATATTAGTTATTTGTTTCTAAGACAGAGGACACTGGAAGGAGAGGAAACAAGAGAGAAACTAACTGAATCACAGTGTATGAAGAGAAACCTGAGGTTCAACCCAAAATGACAAACAAATCTTAGGAAGCAATGACATGATATAGCTTGCATTCATCTAACACCTTGGGGCAACTGGAAGAGACAGGTTACTCATTCTCTTCCAAGCAAGCACTCCCATTCCCCTTCCCTACAATGGCCCTGGTACTTGCCTGGTTACAAGCCAACCTGTTTTCACTCGCTTATCTAATAGAAACTAACCTAGCCAGTTTTTTGCCTGCCTGCCAAGTTAGTTTACAGCACAATCCAGCAACTATCAGAGCCAATCCATATAACCTGAAGAGAAGGACATGGGAAGTAGGACAACCCTTTCTGGAAATGGAAGTTGCTAGACCCAGTCAGGCCTCCTGTGTATCTTCACCCTCATTAGTTACACTCAGAACTATTCTGATGTAATAGGTAAATTGCCAACAGCCCACCCATTAGATTGCAGGGAACATCCCTCCATGCATCTGTAAAACTTCCTAGAATTTAATTGTATCTCCTGCATAACATCAAAAAAGAAGTTACTAAGTCCAAGGGATGCATACACTGGCACTAGAAGACATAAGTAAACCCAGGTTTTTTAGATAGCACTACGTTAGCTTTATCAGTTCCTTAAGACTAATTACCTGTACAAGAGTAGCTTCGTCACGTACCAGGCAGATATATAATTTATGTCACTACCAATATGTTATTTGCCTACAAAACACTATTTCCAGTAATTCAATGAAGTTCATCAGTAACTATAACAGATCAGAAAAACAAACAAGTAACCCAAACAGTTTAAAAGCCACATTTCCAAACTACACCAAACATAGCTTTCTATAAAGCGGGACAAGATCAGAAGAAGAAATTTTCAGCTAGATTCTCACTTTCTAATTTGAGAGAAACATGATGACCATTCTGAAGTGCGAGGATATCTATATGCTCTTAATTAAAAAAATGCCAGCTTGCTGGGAAACAGCAAGACTTAATGTTTGGGGTTTATTTTTTAGAGACTAATTAGAAAGATCTCACTAATGGTTCTTGCATAATCACTCACAGCAGTTCTTAAATTCCAGAATGACCTATACCCAAGCTTCACAAAAAAAGACTTACTATAATATTCTTAAGTTACGAGTATCTCTTCAATATGATATTCATATTGAAGTTTTAATTCATTTGGGAATTTGTTGGTACATCTTCAGCAGTCTCATTCCCTTCTCAACATCTAGAAGTGTTGACTGTTCCTCATAAACAAAGGGCATGGACTGCAGCCTCCTACGGAGAGAGTACTAGCTGGTTATTCCGGTTGCCTAATAAAGATGAGCTGTTTAGAAAGATCAGGTTGCCTAATAAAGATGAGCTGTTTAGAAAGATGATGAAGCATGACAAGTACTATCAGTACTGAGTTATTTATGCAATGCACAGTCTGTAAAGCTTTCGACATCCTGAGTAATGCTGTCAGTAGGCACCATCAGATCTGTCGTGTTCTCAAGCACAATGATAAAAAAAAGGTTTGGAGATGAACAGTAACAAACCCACAATGGCCTCCTAGCCTGAGGGGACTGATTAGGGAGCTAATGATTGTTTTTAAACTGTGCCCCTTCAATGGAAAATGACATCAGGAATGATTTGAAAATATGGCTTTCCACTAACACTAGGCAATAAATACCCTTTTCTGTCTCCCACGTTCTAGCGCCAGTAACCAGTATTAGCACAACCTTAAGACTTCATTGCTGCAAATCCCTTATTCCTGGGTTAGTCTACGACTGATTTGCTGCTTTTACAGACTGCAGCAAGAGCAAAATTGGCTTCAGCCTGCTTTATGCACCTTTTAACCAGCTCCTTACACCAAAAACAGTATTACCACCTAACTGGTTTAATAATTTCTGAACTCGATTGGTCTTCAAAACCTCTGGAGCTTCCTACTAAGCAGCCTTAACACTAACAGTAGTAATTCAGAGTCTCTGCAGCTGTACCTGAAATTAAACGTTTATTACCTTCAAAATTCAACTCATTAAATAGTTCTCCTCCTTTAAAGAAAGAAAAACTCCAAGATATTTTTAAACTCCTCTGCTTCACAATTGTGTAATTCCCCCTCCAGCCTACAGTATTTTTCAGATGCTGCTAAGAGCTTTTTAGAAAGCAGAATATTTTCTGTATCTAGCAATAAGAAAATAATATACGATGGTTCCTATAGCTTTGAAATACCTTACTTTTATAAGACAAATAGACTTGCAGTCAATAGCAAGTAGAGATAAACACTTCATTTTTGAAGAAACTTGAGAGCAAACTGGCTCATCTCTAGCTCGCCATCCTCATTTCAAACACAGATGGAGTAGCTGATTACATTAACTTCTATTTAAGCTATGATACAAGCAAACTGTTTCAGATACACAGATAATGAGTTTAAATATCAGCTGTTACATTGGCTGGCTGGCAAAGCAGTAAGTAGAATAAGCTCCTTCAATCAACTAGATAATGCCTATAATTTAGAGATCTTTATTGGGTTCTCAGCTGCTTATGGAGGTCCAGAGGGGCATATGGCCAAAAACTGCATCCATGCAGTCCATAACATACGAAGAACTTACTTTTACACACTATTCCATCCACAGAAATCTAACTGTTCAATTCTCTTCAGATGGAATTAATGAAGCTCAGCAATTTTAAGACCACGTGGAAACTTCAAATAGTGCAGAACAAAGCTAAATAGAGTTTTGGGGTTGAATTACATCAGCACTAAAACTGAATTTTATCTGCATCAATTACTTCTATTCTGGATATAATCTGACACACTGATTTTAATCTAAAATTCTAAAAAGTTCAGATCCAGGTTACTGAAAACAGTTTTGCTCTATCATAAGCTATATATAGTCATCTAAATTATTTACAAAAGCATAAATCCATATTTTTATTCTAGATTCTACACACAAACTTTTAGAGATAATCTTTACTACACAGTCTGTGCTAGTCAGCTCCTCGGCTCTTAGATGGGGAAAAAAGATTTCACCTGTGTATCACCCTAGTGTACGTATGTACGGCTCTTGCAATGCCTTCTTCATAGTGGGCAAAACACCAATAATATTTGAACAAGAATGCTCCAAGAAATGCACAAGAAAAGTAGGAAGCAGAGGACCTGCTACAGAAGGTCCCCTGGAAATGAGTATAGACATTTACCATTCCTACAAAAGTTACAGGGGCATTAAGGTTCACATTGTGGAAAAAAAAAAACACAAAATTAATTCTTCAGGAGAAAATTTCTGACTTAAATTTTGCTTAACTGTTTTTATGAGAGAAGACAGGAAGTCTGCCAAAGAGCAACACATCCAAGTCTTTTATTTTGGGTGTCAAGACACAAGAAGTTATCATATTAAAATGTTTTCATATAAGCTAAGTACATTATGGCTTTGCAATTCAAGATTGAAAGTACACATTATTACAGGTCTTGGGTTTTGTCTGCAAGGGTAATCTGCACCTTTACACACTGGAGGCCAACCAGCTGGAATGCAGCTCTGCAAGAGAAGGAATTTGTAGCCCTGGTGGAGAACTAAGCTGATCATGACCCAGCAGGGCAACCCTTCCAACCTCAGTAGTCCTGTAATTTTGTGAAATTTATTTATTCTGTGAAATTTATTTTTTAAATCAAAATTTTCTAGATTAATTTGGATCTATCACTAGACTGTTATAAATCTGGTTTAAACCAAAAGTAAGACTACCTGAGGACTTTCGTTCCACAACAATTGATGGTATTTTAACTAATCCACTTAGTAAGTACAACAGGATGCAGCCTTGGAATGAACAGTTGTAAGAAACAACTATTTTCAAATCTGGAGTAGAGGAGAATGAGCAAGAAATTGCAAGAACACACACACAAAAAAAGATACACAGATATATAAGGGTATTAGAGCAATATTCAAATAAGGATGCTGGCTCCTAAAGCCTACCCAAATTTCAAGACAGACAGCTAACCACAGGGGTACCTACACTCAACTTGGCACTTCATCACTTGACCCAAAAGTTCCAAAAGCACCATCTATTCTGCTTGCCCTGCACACCCAGCCAGCATGTTCCACGCTCCCCAGCACCTAAGCCATAAGGCAAAGACCACTGCCATGCTTTCAGAGTACCAGGCTCTAAAAAACAGTTATATCTCGGGATTGAGGGAGGGAGAAGATATTTTGCTTTTCCAACTGAGATGGCAGCAGGGTTTATTCAGGTTGTGGGAGTTCAAGCCCACACATCTCAAGGGAACGTTTATCTTCAGGTTACTTTTTATGTAAAGATACTCTATCTCCCCTACTCATGACCTCTCAAAAAATTACATACCCAGAACAGAACGTAACATGACCCAACATGTTAGGGCACACAGATTATCTTGAGGATTATCTTGAGTTCTGGTCCCTGCTCCTGACATTAGAGAATAAATACATACAGTGAGCACGCATTACAGCACAACCTTTTGCAGGTATTAAGACATATTAGTACCTTTTTTCTTTATCTTAGGATTGAATAGTGCTTCCTACAAGAACATAAGAGCCTGTCTCCTAACTATAAATGCACCTTTTTTTTCTTTTTTTTCTTTTTTTTTTTTTTTTTTAAAGGCAGAACTGTCTATTTCTCTAAATACTTCAGAAACTGCTGAGGACTTAAAATTTGCTTAAAACCTGACTCATACCTGCCAGACTTTTTGGAGTGTAAGTAACACTTAACAGCTGTTGCTTTTCTGGTTTGAAAATGATAGCAATGTTTTGCTCTTCTTTACAACCTCTACTAAAATAATCCAAAAGCATCAAAAATGTTTTTCTTCAATAATTCACAAAAAGTAGTAAATACTTCACATGAGAACAATACTTTACCGTGACTGTTTCCTACATAAAGATTTATAGGTCAATGACCTCTAAAGAGCCTTTAATGAGTTCAATAATTCAATGAATGCAAGTATTAAGCCATTTTCTTACAATTCAATTACAGAAGAGTTTATTTGTATTATGTAGCACTAGCTATGAAACCAAGTAAAACTAAAAATACTAATCATCGTTATTTGAAGAGTGAGAATTCCCCAACTTTACAATATATTTTGTAGTACATTATTTTAAATGCACCCAGAGTCAGCTTTATTTAAAAAGACAGGGTTTACTTTTAGCAATTCAAACCACAGAGTTACACAAGACAACCTCAAACTGTGTATTTATCTTCAGAAAAGGCAAAAATTAAAGACTGGACTTGATGCAGCTGATTCAGGTTAGATTCCATTCAGAGAAAGATGTAGACAGCTACATTTTAAATTTAACGTTGATTATCACTTCTTATTTTCTGCACACCATAAAGTAGTTTCCATCAAATCAAAAACTCAACCACACATCTGTATCAGCATCAGCAAGCCAATCAGCAAGACTACATTAGAACATGGATCTTCCCATACTTTGCTTCAGAGTGATTGGTCATTGCAGTGGGTATTTTAGAACAGAAGCTTTTTTCACTCACAAATTAATGCTCAAATTTAAAACTCCAGACTCCTGCAGTAAAAGTTCATATTCTCCAAGCGTTCTTTGTTCTGTTAACCATTTCCTTCCGCATTTTCTTCACTTCGCTGCCCTCTCTCCATCCAGCTTTTCACCTAGAAGACAGCTGCTTCTTCACTATGCTGCTTACTCTCTTTGTAGATACCCCAATGAGAACAGAAAATTCTCCTGATCTCAGTTCTGATTTTTCAGACACTTGAAAACCAGAAGTGACATGCACTTAAAGGTTTATCTAGTACAGAGCTTTGAAAAGGAAGTATCTGCTTTACTCCCAGCCTCTTAGCATATAGTCAGTAAGTTTCCAACAACAATCATTTAGAGATTTATAGTTTTTCTTTCAAACACATATGATGAGGGTACACATGACGCTGGCAAGCACATTAAGGGATAGAGAACATTTCCTAACAAAAACCTTGTTCCAAAGTATTATGGTGCACAAATTTCACATAAAGCTGATTAACTTCTCAGAGGCTCCAAGTAAGGCATACATTTGCACAAGGAAAGAGACTTGTCCAGCTTTCTCAGGTTAGCATTATAAGAAACAGAATTTCACTATACTGTGTTAAACACCAATCTAATATATAAAATATATTTCCCTTCTATTTTTGTGGGCAAATTCGCCATTAGCTGTACAGAAAAAAAAAAACAAAAAAAAAACAGACTATTCAAAACCTTTACTAATATGATGTGCTATAAAAAGTATATTATATTTTACCAGTGTTGCCCTGGAACAGCGTAGAAAACTGCAGATAGAGACTTTCCTGCTTCAAGCTTCTATATAGTCTACAAGCAACTCCCTGGAAATTTTCCCTGAAGTCTGCATTAGGAACTGACATCACATACTGCAGGGATGCATTCACTTCCATTCTCAGCACACATATGCCAAGAGCAGTAAGGAATGCATTACAATTCATTCTTAATTACATGATGGAAATGTACTGATGCTTCATGCAACCTCAGTCCAGACAAACAAGATGTCTGCTCAAAATCCTTCTGCTGATCATCTGACCATACTTAAAGACTAAAGCTTTGTTTTCCTTTGTTGTAGTACTTTATTAAGATTTTTGTCTCATTTCCTTGTCCCCCTCCTCACACAACTTCAATGTTTAAGAATGTGTAACATCAAAGAAAAAAGGGAGTTAGATGCAGTGCTACCCTATGAAAGACAAAGATTCAGCCAATTAAGGTGGAAACACACATTGACATCCTCACCTTGGGGGACCAAAGGTATAGGAGCACTAACGTGTAATAAACAAACAGGATTGTAGAGTTCTCAAAAATGTATTCCTTCACGTAAGGAAACAACCTTTTGGAAAAGACCACTTCTGCATGAGGCATGTACTCACCTTTGTAAGAAATAGGTAACAGTACTCTTACCTGGCAACAAGTGGTACCTTCCTTTCACCAATATACAAGATTTTGATGTCTCTTATAGTAATAAGTCTATTCAGTATCCAGTACCGGAACTAACTAGGTGTAAAAAGTCCAGGGTTTGTGGGTTTTATGTTAGCCAATAAAGTTATTTCCAAACTCAAATAAGGGCCAGGAAGTAGAATGCACAGTATATTCTCATTTGGTGATGCTAGCTGAGACACCAACTCCAAAGACAAAATGAAATTAGAGTTTGCCCATGATAGTAAGATATAAAAGCCAAGCGGTAAAACTTGCAGAAGCACTTAAAAATTTCATCTTCACTTCAGAAAATTCAGATCTACTGAAATGATACTCCTAACTCCAGTTCATACCTAAATCCTTCTTACTAAAGTAAGAAGGATTTCTTTCTTCAAGCACAAGCTAGCTGACTGTGCTGGAAGCTGGGATGCTTTAAAAAGAGCACGGTCAGCAGGTCGAGGGAGGGCATTCTCCCCCTCTACTCTGCCCTGGTTAGGCCACGTCTGGAGTACTGTGTCCAGTTCTGGGCCTCCCAGTTCAAAAGGGACAAGAAAATACTGGATAAAGTCCAGCAGAGGGTTACGAAGATGATCAAGGGAATGGAGCACCTCTCTTTTGAGGAAAGACTGAGAGACTTAGGTTTGTTTAGCCTGAAGAAGAGAAGACTGAGAGGGGACCTCACCAATGGTTAGAAGTATCCAAAGGGAGCATGTCAAGAGGATGGGACTCTTTTCAGTGGTGCCCAGCAACATGACAAGAGGTACAGGCACAAACTGGAACACAGGAAAATCAGTCTCAACATGAGGAAAAACTTCTTTACTTTGAGGGTAACAAGAGCACTGGAACAGTTGCTCAGAAGAGGTGGTGGAGTCTCCTTCTCTACAGATAATCAAAACCTGACTGGATGTGTTCCTGTCCAACCTGCTATAGGTAAACCTGCTTTGCTCTGGCAGAGAGATGGACTAAATGAGCTCTGAAGGTCCCTTCCAATCCCTACCATTCTGTGAGAAGCTACAGCTACAGCATTTACTTTCACTCAATCAAGCCACTCACTTCTCGGCAAGGATGTTGGTCCAATCACTCAGTACTACAGCACCCCATTCTTTCTTATCAAGAATAACAGCAGAGTTCTGAACTACCTCTCCTGTCTTCATTACATCAGAGCAGCACATTTTACTGCAGCATTAAGAGATTCAAAACTAAGTCCCCAAAGGCCTTAGCAATTCACACGGGAGGGCACAGCATTGGAGGCAGCAAGTTGCTGCTCACCTTTGCGTCACATTGATGTATCCTCCAGGCAGACAAATCATGTAGTCAGAACCTAACATGAGATTTAACAGATTACATGAGTACACCATTTTTGTTAACATGCTTTTGGTCCTATCTTACATAAGCAGTAGAGCACAGAGAAACGGCTAGGACAGTGTGTTTGGGCTTGAAGCGGTGGCAGGTCAACACAGCATGCCATTATGAAATAAAAAGGGAAAATACTATCCTGAGAGGTAGACTGGCAATGTTTGCCTGGGCAAGCTATCACATTAGCATGGCTATCCTGCTTTTGTTACTATTCCTAGACTGCTTTGTGCTGTGCAGCTCACAGACCTGCCCATCAGTAAGTACCACTGAAAGATATACATTAAATTCTGCAATGTCTCATTTCAGTTGTGCTTGTTCTTGACACCGAGTTTTGCAAGTCAACAGCATGATGTAATCCTTCAGTGAAAAGATCCAAATATTTTTGGTTTTGAAACAAAACTAAAAATCTGTACCCTGGGCAACTCAATCAGAAGTTTTACAAGTACTATTGGGCCATAAGACATAGCCATTTCTTTCGTTGCTCTTTTATTTACCTAATTTGGCCTTTGCTTATTGGCCCTCAAACATCAATATCCCAAAAGGAAACTGTCAGTCTGTTCAGAAAATATTGCCTGATAACTGGCAAGAATGACAGATCAGATCAATCCTACATCCTCAATATCAAAGACTTCATTTCTCAGAAAGTCACCTTTCCTTGCACTCCTTTTCATGAATAGTGCTTTAAGAGCCTTTAAGTGAATAAAGCATTAATGTAAATGGAACAAACACAATTAAATTTATGAAACGAATTTCCCAGGCTAGCTGCAATGTCAGCTGACAGTTTCAAATGAAAATAAATAGACTTCATACCACAATATATTAAAAATTTAGAACAGTCATCCTCACTCCAGTTGGCTTTTATGACAGAATGATGTGGGAGGGTTTTTTAAAAAAAAGCTTTCTTGCTTTTGTGGCAAACATCAGCATTTATGCCTGCCTGAACAACAATGAACTCAATATTTTCAAAAAGAAAGACCAATTTTAAAGTCTACTTTAGTTAATGCTAAAGTAATGGAGAAAACAGTATTAAATATTAATTCCATTCAAAAGCAGAATTGACCTGAGGAGATGTAACTAGCCACATAAATCCACATTACCACCATACAGCAGACATCTCAAGACTATTCGTACTCCATACATTGTTAGTTCTATGTATTCATGAGCTAATGTTACAATGCATTAGAAAGGACTGACAAATGAAAAATAGCTTAGCTATTTTAAAAGCTGTATATTTCACTAAAAGTATCTCTCCTACATTGCTAATAAGGCAATAGCAATGTTGTTAATTGAATGTTCATACTTCAGCAATGAGACAAATGTATAACTTAAGCATGTTTTTGTTTTTTAAGCATATACATTGTACTTGCAAGTCTTTACTGATTACTCAGAGTTGTTCTGAAACAATGATATTTTATTTTAAAATTATATAGGAAGAGTACAAATATTGAGATGAAGAGTATGAGTTCATCTTGGACTTGCACAAACCGTCACGTTAACAGAATGGAGGCACTGTATCACATCATCTTTCAAACAATAATATAGAAAGTACACAGCCAACTGCACTGAGAGTAAGAAATCTGCTAACGAATATGAAAACTGTCCACAAAAAAAAAAACAAGCTAGAAACCACAAATGAAGAATGAAAACAAAATTAATATGATTTTCCCCACTGGCAGTTAACAGAGTGATACTCCACTGTTAGGCTTAATCCATTTTTATTGCCATTGTGTTGCCATAATAGAACTCAGCATTATAAACAAATCAAGATAAGTTTAAAAAAAAAAAAAAACACAAACCTAAACAAATATGCTTCACACTCCACACTGTAGCTCTGCACCTAGCAGATATATACAGAGATTAAGCGTACCAACCAGCAGCCCCCTACCCAGACTTCCCTTAACTCTATAGTTTGTACATAGAGAAGCCACAAAACAGAGCCTTCTGAAAACATTTTAATTCTTCAGTCAAATCCAGCATGTGTTAAATATAACAAATGGAAAGGAAGACACTAGAGTGCTACATACGCATCAACAAAAGACATTTCGGAATATAAAATCATCATAAATTAACTAGCTATTAAATTCACTCTTAGCCATTTAAATTACACATAAAGACTTACAGTGCCCTCGTCTGCACAATGAAGAATGGCTGAAGAAAAAACAATGACACCAAAAATATTGATATAGCTCAACTACAACATTACAAAAGATTAAAGGTAGTGCTTAAATCACTAATTTTGAACCTTTGTATCTTTTAAGTAATAGGCAACAATTAATTTGTACTTTAGAAATTAGAACTATCAGCATTTAACAATTGTTTAGAAGCTCACTAGAATCGTGTTGCAATTCTAATTAAAAAAGCTGAATTGTGTACCTTTCAGTTCTCTTACAGATCTTTATTGGACAATAGTTCTTCTTTTTCCTTGTCCTAGTTATTATGTCAGAATACATATTCTAAAACATCTACTATGATTAATTCCAGAACATCAAATGAAAAAAATTACCAAATTACAGATCTGAAGGAAAGAAGTGTTAACTTTCAAAGTATACATACTTTAAATAAAGCCAGTTTTTCAAGAAAACTGTAAAGAAAAAACTTGGATGTATAATTCTACATGTTATTACAGTTTCAAAAACTGAAGACATTTGAATACTTACTACTCTACAGTGCTTATTATGGTAGAATACATCTACTTTAATATATATTAATAAGTCTTCCCACTTCACAGATGGGAACCAAGAGAGAAAAAATGGCTTGGTCAAATGAAGAATAAAAAAGGATTGAAAACAGACATCCAATTACACAAGTGCTAGACTGGCATCCTTATTAGTAGTAGTTTCTTTTCAGTTTAACCAAAACCGTTTCAGCTTTTGTAATTAGAAGAGCTGACTTGAAGTCACTTAATTCTTTAGCAGAGGGCACACAGTCCTCTGGCTTTAAGCTCTGGCTTCCCTCTTGCCTCTGAGGAAACAAGGCTAAACCAAAGAAAAGTACGGTTAACAAACACATTAACTTTCCCTTGAGGTCTAAAACACTTCCCTAATACACAATCAGTTGCCACAGGAAGAATTTAAGGCTTATACATTATAAAAGCCAGAAAGTCAGCTCAAGAGCCTCTGGTGCCAGACCAAAGCTCTAGTGACCAGGCAATGATTTGTTGATTGAGTTCAGGCCCCAGAACATTTAAAATTACAAGGCCTTAATTTTCTGTAAACAGAAGGTCTGCACCAGAAGACTTAGTAAACAGTCTTTCTTTGCAGTCCCCATTTTTCTTGACATGAGTATCACCATACCTTGTCCTCTAAGTCTCTTTAAGACAGATGCAGGAGCTCTGCCTGTGTCTGGAAACAGATGATGCTCTGGGCTTGCAATGCCACAGCTGCACTGGAAATGCTTTGCTTGCTGCTGGACCCCACTAGACAAGCAGATGAGTCCGGGCTGAGGCCACCAGATGCAAAGCAAAATCACATATAGTGACCGAGACACAAAAACAAGGCTCCACAAAACTGTGTGAGCCATTGATCCCAAAACAGGCAGTGAGGAAGAAAAACAGGCAACTCATCTGTCTTTCCCACCCACTATCATTTCCTACAGCAACATAGTTCTCACCAGTGTTTTGCAACAGTCTGGGACTCATCCTAGCCCTTGATGAGCCTGCTCAGCTCAGTAACCCAACAAAAAGCTAATCCAGCAAAAGAATGGGTTTTGTCGGTTTTCTGAGCAGAGTTGACTTACCAAACAATCAGACAAGCACTGAAGCAGCAAAAGAGAAATTATAGTAGCGTGCAGCCAGGAGTGGGACAGCCTTTTTCAGCAGCAAAGAGCTGGCGAAGCCCATCGTGCAGAACCTCATGTATAAAGCTCCAAAACAAAGAACCAATTCAGGAAAAGTAGTCACTATAGCATGTACATTTCCTTCTTTTCTGAAGGAGAAAGTCCGCCTTCGGAGTACAAACCAGTGCATTATGAGGGACCTGTACCATGTAACCTAACAGCTGCAAGAGGAAACCTTGATTTTGAAATTGAGATCTGATTAAGGAGTGGTTGAGAAATTTTACATTTCTTCAGAGACCGAATGAAGACATGGTAAAATCTATACAATATCAGAAAAACTATGTTCTACATGAACTTAGCCCAGATGTGATTTTGGCACTGATTTTTTTTTTTCCAATTTCAAAAAAAAAAGTCTCAAGGCACCTGCAATTTAAATAACCATCCTCAAAAGACACACGAATCACCTTTCTTTTCAATTTATGATATTAAATGCTTTTTAATAATGAAAAAGCTCTAAAAAACATCAAATGCTTAATGGTAAGGTTCTATATACCATCAATGAACTGCTCTAGGAAAGGGGGGAAAAAGTTAATTCTTTCAAGACAGCTACAGAGAATATAGAATTAATCCTGAGAGAAAGAGCTATCCATTTAAAAACAATTCTACATAGATCTAATCAATTTTATTTCACTTTGCAACAGAAGTATGTAGCTATGTACATGACACAGAGATCAGTGCTGTATCTCCTTTATTGCCCTCTAACCTGCTTGAATGAAATGCGGACTTCTGTAAACATAAAAATTTATGAAAGAAAAAGAATTTATGGCTTCTAAATTTAAGTCTCATTTGCACTAAACACCAAAGATGCGAACTGAGCAAAGCTGGATGAGCCCATTTCTCTCCATCTTCTCAACAAAGAACACCATTCAACACCAAAGTTGACACCATTATGAAATTTTGGGGAAAATTACTAGTTTTGAACAAAAAAGGATGCTTTCTTTTCCTATTCCCCACTGCTCTAGCTCTGAAGGATAAAATATTTTGTTTCAAAAAAATCAGGTTTTAATGCAAAAAAAAAAAAAACAGGTTCAAAAGGTTACAGGCATTTTAAAAGGCAGAGACTGTTACTGTAATTGACATTCATACATCTGATAACTTCTTCCCCGTTTGTCATTGAGACATGTTAGAAGCTCACTGTATGTCTGTTGAGAAACAAAACATCCCTTGGAAAAAGGCTACACAGAAAACTTCATAGGGGCACCTGGATTTTTAATTCTCAGTTTAAATGACTGTCTTCTTCATGTCCTTTTGCAACCAGTAGAGTACCAGTACAGCTTTGCAAAGCAAACAGCCTTAAAAAGCTAACTCTACGATAATTTACTCCTGAAGCATTACAGACAACATTACATTGAGCAGACAAAAACTGGATTATAGGCTTAAACTTGTTTGTTCCTACCTGTCCAAAATCTAGTCTACAAGAATAAATGACATCCGTGCAATGAACATAAGCCTAGTCAAGTACAGGTATTACAGGCAGAAAAAGGACAAAAATTTCCAAGCTGACAATAGAATTTCCATAAACTCCACAAACAGAATGGAACAAGAAGTCAACTCCAAGAACAGAGATGACTATGAGATTGACTAAAAAAAAAAAATAAGAAAAAGATATATGTGGCTTTATGCACAGAATATCACACACAAAAAAACCACACAAATGAGAAAAGACAGCAGTATGTAGTTCACCTAATAACTGAGTTAGAGCATCAAAAAACAAAGGGATACAAGAGACAGAACAAGAAGTATCATGCTATAAGACATATCATTTGGACATGAAGTCAAGAACTTAAATAAGTGACAAGAGCTACTGAACAGCTTCAAGAAAAAGCTGAACACTTAGTGCAGCATAAAGGAGTTTCTCTGCTGCATTCTAGCTGGAGTATCCTAGACAAGCCAGAAAGGGGAAAGCAGGCTAATGTGAAGTTTTCATTTAAAGAAGATAAAAAGAGCAGGAAAAATAGATAAATTGTCTAAAGTTTGCCTAGCTGAAAGATCTGAGTTTGTCACATCTCTGTCTCTGTATTCGCTCTTGCAAACCATTCAAGAACCTGATGAAGCCTAGAACACCACACAGACAAATACATTATGCTCTTTTGTTCAGCAAGAGGTAATTGCACAAGATTGCAGCCGGATGTTAGGCCCATTCGTGAGCAACTAAAACCCAGAATGTAGGTTCACAACCTTGTAAGGCATATCTAAATATTTGTTTTTACACAAATATTTGCCAGAAGCAATAAAATGCATATTTGATAATACTAATATATTGATAGTAAGCCAAAGTACAATCATTTGAAGACAGATAGTACAAGAACATCCAGATAAAAGATCACATAAAATTTAAAGGGACTAGTGCCAATCTGTCAGAACAGACTTTGTACTGCCTCCAGCGTATTCCTAAGGCACTCTCTTGACTATACATAGGAAGGCAGCAAAGAGTCTGTAATCCAGTAACACGTGCTCCCTATCATGTTAGTGCACCACAGCCTCAAGTAAGCATGGGGTTTGTAAGTTTCTTCATGTGAAGTCACATCATTCTATTCTGGGGGATGGATGGACAGGATTAAAAAAAAATAAAAAAATCATGAAAGCATGAAACCAAGAAGTTCACCAAAATCTTCAAGAGTTGAGAGTGCATATTTTCTTTCACAAGCTACGTACCAATCTTCACATACTTAGACCAAGGAAAAAAAGCACTCCCAGAACAGACCACAGCTGGAAGAGGACAGCGGTCTCCCAAGATCCTGTCCCTTAGCCACAAGACAGGGTGAGCATGCAACTAAATCCCAGTGCAACATGGCTGTTGGCAGCTCCTGCTGGTTTACTTGCTTTCCACGCTTAGGGTTTCGGGCTATCAAAGCAGCTCAGTGCTTGCAGTTTTTCTACCAATTGCATGACAGAGCACAGGGACCACTGTGGATCTTTATGCAGATCAAGATTTAAGAAAGGTACAGAGTGGTCTGTCCCACCTTTGTATCAGTCATTACTCTCCTCCTCTTAAAAATTTCAGAAATTGCTTAATTTGTACTCTAGTAATATCAGTGCACAAGAGTGGCATTAAGTTAAGCCTGCATGTAAACTGAACAATTGCCAAGGCCGACTGAAAGAGAAACACACAAATGCCGAAAAATACTTGCAATAGAGAGAACCTGTAACCTTATAAAGACCTTCAGGCGATGTCTGCACCTTTACTATAAGCACGGAACAAGTTTTGACAAACTTGTATTTAACTCCCCTAATCCAAAAAAGCTGTTGTGCGTCTAGCTTCAAACAACAGTACTGGCAAAAGTAATAGCAGTCTAGTTAAAAATATTAACGAGGGGTTGTTTTTAAAGGTATGACAATTCTGCTTTGCCAGTTTTTAGAGTTTACAAAGCCCTTTTCATAGTTCCTATTATACTGTGGTTTGAGCCGAGGGAAGCCCATATACAAAGAGCATATCAACTCAACGTGTCTACAAATCAACAGCTGAAATGCTGAAAGCCTTCCTTTCATCCTAAAACGTGGCAAGAAAACACCCATGTGTAATAATTACTGTTAAGTAACACCTAAGTACGCAACCTACTTTTAAGCCAGTGTTTTTCTTCTGCCATGGAGGGGAAGGGGGGGGGGGGGCGGACGGACACGGACGACGACAAAACAACAACAACAAAACCACACAATCACCGTTTCTGTGCGGAGGGCAGGAGATGAAAGGCAGAGGCGGCCGGACCGCCGGCACGACACCTCTCCCCGACGGGAAGCCCTCCCTCTCCCTCCCTCCCTCCCCCCCCGCCGCACCGCTTTGTTCGGCTTTCGTTATAATTTGGGGACCCGGGGTCGGGGTGGGGGGGAAGGAAGGAGTGTAGCACCATCGGACTCCGGGCCCTACCGGGCGACCGACCCCGCTCGGCTCAGCCCCACCGGACTCCGCCACCCCTGGCCGGCAGAGGGCGAGGCGGCCGCCGGGCCGGGAGGCTGTTTTTGTTAGCACGGGGGGTATTTAAATGTCCTGCTGTCAATCACACCGCACTTCCGACACCACCACCACCACCGCCGCCCGCTCCCCGGCCCCGCACGCCGCCGCGGCTCCCTCACATAATGGGGGCGGCAGCTCGGAGCCCCGCCGCCCCAGAGCCCGGCCAAGCCGCTTCAACCGGGAGCCCCCCAACTTGCTCCTTTGTTTAACTGCCCGTGAATCCCCACCACCACCGCCGCCGCCTCCTCCTCCTCCCCTCGCCCGCAGCCGGCAGGCTGCCGCCGGGCCTTTATTATTCACACGCGAGTCGGCGGCAGCCGCTCGGGACCGGGCTGGAAACGTCAAAGCGGCGAGAGGAGCGGGGGCGACCCTACTGCCCCCCCGCCCCCGACAGAACGCGCAGCCGAGAGCCTGGGCCCCGCCGGGGGAGAGCCCGGCAGCCGCCGCGGTGCTCCCTCGGCGAAGAGACCGCCCTGTCCCGGGAGAGACCCCCCGGGGAAACGGGGCGAAGGGGGAAGGACTTGAGCCCGAAGCCAGCTTAACTTTAGGGTGGCGCCGGCCCCGCATCTGTTGCTCTTTCATAACCGGCTTCCCCTTCCCGGTCCGGCCCGGCCGCCCCCTCGCAAGCCGGGACGCATGTGCCCACAGACGGCAGCGCCCGCCCGGCACCGTCCGCTGCCACCGCCGCGGGGGGGAGCCGGAGCGGACAGGAGCCCGTTCCCCCCCCCGCACCGTGCCGCCGTCGCGCAGCCATTGTCCCCCCCGGCCGTTACTTGGGGGGGGAGGGGGAGGGAGGTGAGGGGGTGTTGACTGCCACCGCCTGTGCCCGGCGACCGACCGACCCGCCGGTTCTTCCCCCCCCGCGCCTGCGGTCCGGCGCGTCTCCCGGCGCCTACCTGCCGTGAAACCAGTCCTTGCAGGCATCGCACTCGATCATGAAGCGGGTTACGTCGTAGGGCAGCCTACAGATGCAATAGACGGGCACCGTCGCCATGTTTAGCTCCCTCCACAACAGGGCTGGCCCAGCGGGGCGAGCGGGGCGAGCGGGGCTGGCGGCGGCTCCTGCCGCGGGGTCGCTCCGGCGGCTGCTCCTGCCCGCCCGCCCGCCGGTTCGCGATGGCGAGGAGGGACGGGGAGGGGGGGGGAAAGGGCGAGGAGAAAGGGGGGGGGAGTTGGGGGGGGGGGGGAG
>JAOTQQ010000001.1:60871348-60885206 GCA_026546715.1 Gallinago undulata
AAGAAAGGAAGAAAGGAAGAAAGGAAGAAAGGAAGAAAGGAAGAAAGGAAGAAAGGAAGAAAGGAAGAAAGGAAGAAAGAAAGAAAGAAAGAAAGAAAGAAAGAAAGAAAGAAAGAAAGAAAGAAAGAAAGAAAGAAAGAAGGAATAAGAAAAAAATCAAACCTCAGAACTTCACTTTTCTGTGGAGCATGATTTAGACGTGTTGTTTGATGTCTAGGTCAGGATGGGATGAGCTGCCTGTTAGGGATATAAAAGGAACGCTGTCAGACAAGCTCATCTGTGGCTTCCTACATGCAGTCTGATAAACCCTACCCCCGGAGCTTCATCCCACCAGCTACCCCCTTTCCGTGGTAGTCCCCAAAAGCAGCACCATCGCTCCTCCGTGTGCTCCCCCCCTCCTGCCCCCCCCACTCAAACAGCTTGCCAAGGAGCTCAGAGGCACCACCAGTGCCCAGGGTTGGGGAAAAGGGAAGACAGTCGGCTGAATATGCAAACAATCCTATTCACACCCCATCACGTACAAGCCAGGTCGTTGTCAGCATGATGGAGTACGCTCCATCCCTCCATCCGGTTTGTTTTCCTTCTTCCCTGGTATTACCACATCCACACCCTTCCCAAAGGAGCATTATCAAATACTGTGCCTGAATCAGCCTTTTCAAGACAGGGGCTGACCTGTCCGATATCTGCTGATATCTGTCCGCCACCTACCTATTTGTTTTGTTCAAAAATCAAAAATAAAATACAGCGCAAAATCTACAGCTGCCATTAAAAAGAAAAAAAAAAGAAAGCACAAAAAAGGCTTTTCCGTGTTTGATTTCTGATGCCACTCACTAAGGCACCGACTGGAAGCGTTTCCACTCGCAGGAGCATCCCAGCGTGGACGCAGCCCAATTGCTTTCTGCACTTTGGAGGCAGCGTGTTTGGGAAGCTGCCTGCCCGCCCGCCTTCCCCCTGCCCAGCTTCACCCCGCAGGGACATCAGCTGGTCCCACCTCGCATCACCCCGGACAGACAGACGGACAGTCCCGGGTGGGAAGGACGTCGGGGCAAAGGTGCCAAGCGCTTTCAGGGTGGGGAAGGGGGGGCTCAGGGAGGCGATGGCAGCCACCAGCGTCACCGTCGGGGGCCCTCCAGCCTGGCAGACAATAGGTCTCTCCCCCTCCCAGCCGCATCCCTCCTCGTCCCCAAGACGGAGGAGCCTCATGAATCAAGCCGGGCGGACAGGCTGGGGAAATCTATTAACATGCACCCCCCCCCCCGGCCCCCCGCGCCGCTCACCTGCCTGTCTCACCCCTGGCAGGCAGTGTGGGAACAAAGGAGCCGGGAGAAGCAAGGGGAGGGGGGACACGGACACACACACACACACACAGAGCAGCCACTGCCCCTCGAAATGGAGGGAGGCAGCGGCTGGAGACAAAGCTCATTCGCCGGCCGCCATGGGTGTGAGGAACGCTCCCCGCTCGCCCCATTGTCTGGGGTTCCTTTGTGCTCCTCCACACGGAGTCCCCCCCCACCCCACAGGCAGAAATGTTTGGGAGCAGGACAGAAAGGGCTTTGTTGAAGGAAGCCCCTCGCCTGCGGAGAGCCTCCTGCCCTTGCCCCGCCGTACGTGCCCGTCTGGCACATGGGGCCACCCCTCCCCGTGCAAATCACATCTGCGGGACTGGTGGTGGGACCCAGGTTCCCCTGTCTCAGAGCAGAGCTGTGATTGCCAGGCTCTCCCCAGGGGTCAGTCCCCAGCTGCAGCACACTCGGCTCTCCTCCCACCGCCACCGCACGCTGGCATCGGAGGGACCAGGGCAGAGAGAGAGAAGAATCGTAGAATTATCTAGGTTGGAAAAGACCCTTGGGGTCATCAAGTCCAACCATCTAGCCTCGACTGCCTCGCACCTCCCTGCCAGCACCGCTGGCACAGGGGACCTTAGCCAGGCACAGGAACAGCCACAGGGTGGGTCTCATTCGGGCAATACGGGCAACAGGACGCAAGCAAAGAAATAAAAGATGAGGTCCAAACCCGAGGGAAAAGCTTTAGTTCTGAGAGATGCCACCTGGGGCCATGAAAGAGACCTGACATGCAAGTGCTCCACTGCACTCCAGCACAGAGAGCACCAGGGTCCAGGAATGAGCATGATGCACGACCTACCATACAGAGGCTGCCCAAGGGTGTCTGCAAGGGCAGGGATAGTGAGGAAGCAGCTCTACATGTATAAACAAAGAGCCCATTTCTCACCTTTGTGCTGGGAAAGCCAGTTTCTGACATTTTCTGGTACTTAAGGAGTGCACGTTAAAGAAGACAGCTTATTCAAAAGTTCAGTTTCTCTTCCCATTTTTCATTATATTTGCTGTATTTAAAATAAATTCTCAGTAGCTGTTGCAAAAAAGCTCCAGTGGAGACCTTGTTGATGGCCAAACAAACCTTGTTCAGAAATAATTTTTTGCTAAAGAAAACCATAAAAATCCTACTTTAAAAGAGCAACAATGAGAAAAAAAATGTAGAAACCATGATATCTAATGAGCATCACTTCCCTTTTTTGAGTTCTGCACTTCACAGTGAAGCTTCAGCAGCTCTTGTAAAGCGTGCTCAGGCTTTTTAAGGGGGGCTTGCACTGAGTTCCATGGACAGGAGATTCCCAGGAACATTTAAGTTGCGGAAGCAAGGCCACCATTCCCACAGCCACCAACCGAGAGCAGACTGGGGGGGGGGGGGGGCAAAAAGCCAGATCAAGCAAAAGCCCTTCATCTTGGAGTATAAAAATGTCAGGAGAAGGGGAGAGTTGGCACTGGGCTGGTGGCAGAGCTACTGGCTTCTCTTCTCCATGCTCCTTCCATGACACCTCCCTCCTTCCCTGGGCAAACGGGGACATGGCAGCTCTGTCCCCCCAGGCCCTGAGCATTCCCTCGTGGTGGCCTTTCAGCAGCTGGAGGGCCGGTTGCATCGGATCGGAGCTGAACTGAAGTGACTACAAGAGCCATTTTGGCATCTGAGCCAGAGAGGCTGCCTGAGTTAATGAAGCTCAGGGAAGGGAGGGAGGGAGGGAGGAAGGATGATGAAGATGAGAAGTAAATGGGGTGTAGCGAGGTGCCCCTTAGTGAAAAGCAGGGAACTTCCCCGGGCTGCCTCCAGCTCCCACAGAACACTCAGGCCGGTTTGTAACTTGCTTGAAAAGCACATCGCACAGGGTTTCTAGGAGTAAAAGAGATGTCCAGAGAAAACACCATCTGCCCAGAGAACTCCACCAGGTGCAGTGCGTTTGGGTCGTGAGAGCCTGATCATTCACCAGCCGGTGCCTGAGGAGAGCCAGCTCTGCTCTGCTCCTGCACCCATCTCCATCAGGCCACAGCTCCTTCCTCCTCTCGCCACAGAGCAGCTCCGCGCCCCAGCAAAGCCTGAAACGGTCCCCAGGTTTTGGAGGAAATTCTCCTCCCAGAAAGCAGGTGTATATGCTTTCTGGTGGGACGAGCAGGTTTGTCAGCACATGCGCTGCACATTTTGAGTGTCTCCCCTGCAGCTGGAACTTAACCCTAATCTAAATTGCACCTCCTGTGCCCTAATTTAAAGACGGGTTCAATAGACCCTGTCACTTGGAAAATTAATTGATCTTCCACTGGAAAAGCGAGGATGGGTAACGAATTCAGAGTTGTACCTCAGCATCAATTGAGAGCAACGGGGATGCTTCTCCCAGGAACGGGGGGTAGTCCCATGCATGGGGGTTGCTGTGGCTTCTGCAGCCAGTCTCATAGAATTATAGAACAGTTTGAATTGGAAGGGACCTTAAAGATCATCTAGTTCCAACCATCCCTGCTATGGGCAGGGACACATCCTACTAGACCAGGTTGCTCAAAGCTCCATCCATCCTGGTCTTGAGCACCTCCAGGGATGGGGCATCCACAACTTCTCTGGGTAACCTCTTCCAGTATCTCACCACCCCCATAGTGAAAAATTTCTTCTTGATATCTAATCTAAGTCTACCCTCCTCCAGTTTGAAACCATTACCCCTCATCCTATCACTACATGCCCTTGAAAAACATCCTTCTCTGGCTTTCTTGTAGGCCCCCTTCTGATACTGGAAAGCCACTGTAAGGTCTCCCTGGAGCCAAGACAGGCCATTAAACCCACACAAGTCAGGTCACCTCCAAAAGAAACTGGGAGATCCCAGGGATGATTTTCTATCTGCCACCTGTTGTGCTGACCACTGATCCCAGAGAGCTGTTCCTTTGGAGGCAGAGGAAGGAAGAGCAGCCCTGGCAGACATGGAGTGTGGTCATCCCACTGGCGAGCAGAGAGCCTACCTCACTGGAGGCAGCGAGGGTACATGCAGAGGAGCTGCAAGAAAGGCATAGAGGAAAGAAGGTTCTTATTATAGCCGATGACCTCAAATTGCACCAGGGGAGGTTTAGATTGGATATTACGGAAAATTTCTTCACTAAAAGGGCTGTCGAGCATTGGAACAGGCTGCTCAGGGAAGTGGTTCAATTGCCATCCCTGGAAGTCTTTAAAAGACTTGTAGACGTGATGCTGAGGGACACAGTTTAGTAGTAACCTAGAAGCGGTAAATTAGCAGTTGGACTTGATGATCTTAAAGGTCTCTTCCAACCATAAGGATTCTGTGATTCTGACCAAAGCAGAGAGGAAGACGGGAGCCCGTCACTGACCAAACCTGGGAGAGAAGCACGGGTGGATGGAGCTGCAACTGTAGCTTTTCAAAGGTACCACGGCAACTTCAGAAAGAAAATCAAAGCGGAAGAGCGGCTGAGCAGGTGGCACGCTTTGCATCCCGGCTGGCCTGGGGTGGACATTGCTTCCCCCAGCACATGCCTGTTGCTGTCATCAGGTTACCCAGCAATTGTAACTACCTCCCCACCAGCAGAGCAGCCAAACGTCCTCTGCCACCCCCAGCTTTCCTGCAGGCTCAAAAAAGAGCCAAACGGGTTTCATTCGCTTTGCAGCTTCTGCCCAGACCAGCAGAGGTAACAGCATTGGACCTGAAACCCAGAGACAAGCCTGCACTGGCCTAAAGGTCCACAGACAATCACGCACCCTTGTCTATCCAAACCTGTGGATGTCTAGAGACAACTTACGTTGTTTAAAGTGGTTTTACTTACATACTTTATAATGAGCAGTATCTGTGTATTATTCTTCTTAAGTGTCTACGCTCCCTGGAGGTCAGAGTTAAGAACATCCAAGTAAAGTTACTGGAAGCGTTCCTCATTTTTTGAGCATTTTATTGGAGGGATCAGTGATTTATCAACTACTTCTGGTACCGGTTGTGAAGATGCAACTATTCCTTACTCTGACCCACAAAGGGCCACTCTTTTAGCCCTATTAGAAGCAAGATGTTCATTGCTATTCGGATGGCACCACATCATCTGTGGTATTTTAATCAAAGGCTGGGTCTGATGGAATGAAGTATGGAGCTGATTTCTCCTGTGTGTTGTTAAAAGGGATCACAAAAAATTCACCACGCTTCCCAGTGCACTTCTTGTCTGGTTGGAGAAAGCATCTCTTCTCCCTCACGTTTGCAGAAGCAAATACAACTGGAGAAAGGAAAAAAGTTCCACTTCTGCAGCCACTTACCAGAAGAAATGGTGCATTTTGGCCATCGTGATCATTTGTTTTCCCTACAAAGACCTACTAACGAGGCCCTTGCTTCTCCGTGACTGAGGAGAAGGGAAAGAGAAACCTTGACCATAAGAGGAACTCAGTCTCTGGGAAACAGGCAAAGAGGATGCTGCTAAACATTTCAGGAAACAAAAAGGGAAAGATGGGGGCAGCCAGAAGTTTTGAAGGTTTTGATTTCTCCAAGATAATGTACTGCCTACTCTAATTAGAGGAGAAACAGCCTGTGAGCCCTCTCTCCCAGGGAGGTTTCTCCTACAGCATTCAGTACAGTGAAGGGCTGCAGAGGAGGGAACACTCTTGGCTAGATTAATTTACAAAGTTAAAAGTGATCTTTTTTCCTCAGGGGGAGTTAAACTAGAGTCATGCCATTGCTTCTCTGGGGTTGATAAAGAGTGTGTGAAACTCTCCTGATTTCACAAGGAGGGCAGGAGCATCTCCTGCCCCAGGAGCACAGGCGCTGCCGAGCCCAGGACCACCCCGGCAACAGGAACTGCCCAAGTGGTGGCTTTGTGGGAGAAGTTAAATACTTCAAATTCCCTTTTCAACCAGGCTGCTTAAGCTTGGGATCTGTTTTTGTTAAAGCCTTCTTATTTTAATTAAGAAAGTCCTTGTTGAAATGCAGTATCCTGCTACTTCAGTTACCATTAACATGTGTCTGCTGAGATCACCAGCAAGCCCTCAAGATGCAGCAAGGCTGAACTCAGAAGTTCTCAAGGAGTAATAAAAGCCCTTTAAATGTAGCAAGAGAGAACGATCACACTCTCAACAAACTGAGGGTCCAAAACAACCCTGAGAAACTCATGTTTTGGGCCAACAGGGACCTCACAAAGCACAGGAAGGGGAGCACAAAGCTCTGCCCTGAGGAGGAATAAGACCAGGCATCAGCGCAGGCTGGGAACAGACTGGCTGCAGAGTCACCCGGCTGGAAAGGACCTGGGAGTCACAAGGACACCGAGCTGTGTCCGAGGTGGCAGTGTGCTCTCGTCGCAAACCCCACCAACGGTGTAGCGGGCAAGGTCAGGGGCAGGGTGGCCCACAGGTCAAAGGAAGGTGATGATTCAACACTGCACGTGGACTAAAGCTGGAAGAGTGGACTTCATGAGTATTATGAATCCCAGAGCAGAGTTAGGGCTTCCTGGAAAATCTGTTCATTTTCATTTTGGGAGAGAGCAAAAAAAAGGAAGGAAAAAAAAACCCAAAGAAACCAGAAGTGAGATTTTTCTTCCCTGTCGTCATGTTTCTATAAACAGCCCTACATCACCACATTTAGGATGTGTATCTGAGAAAGCAAGTTTCTCTTTTAAAGAAGTTTCTTGCAGGAAGAAGGGGGAAAAAAAAGGGAATAAAGCTCTGTGCTGTTTCAGGGCACAAGGCAATGTTGCCAGAAGCCTCCCTGCCAGCAGGAGAGGGTACAGCAGAGAGACCACAAAGATGATGAGGGTCCTGGAGCATCTCCCTTATGAGGAAAGGCTGAAGGACTTGGGTCTTTTCAGTTTGGAGAAGGGAAGGCTGAGGGGGAATCTGATCAATGCTTATAAATACTTAGAGGGGGGGTGTCCGGAGGTCAGGGACAGTATTTTCAGTGACGCCCAGTGACAGGACAAGAGGTAATGGGCACCAACTTGTACATAAGATGTTCCATCTAAACATAAGGGGGAGCAGAGCACTGGAACAGGCTGCCCAGAGAGGTGGTGGAGTCTCCATCTCTGGAGATGTTCAAAACCTGCCTGGACAAGTTCCTGTGCAACTTTGTCTAGGTAGACCTGCTTTGATGGGGGGGTGGGCTAGATGGTCTCCATAGGCCTCTTCCAACCCCACATCGTTCTGTGGTTCTGTGCCATAAGGAAAAGAAGTAAAAAAAAAAAAAAAAAATCAAATTGCTGACAACTTTCCTGCCCTCCTGCAACCCTAGAGCATCACACCAGGATTCATTTGAGATGGCAGTGGCCTAATAGGTGGGTTTTGACAGGGGAAGGTGGAGAAGATCAGAAAAGAGAAAATGCAGCTGCACTCAACTGGCAGATAGGTCCTCCATCTCCTTTGGAGAAATGCATTGCTTTTAGCCACCAGGCACCAGTCACTGATGCAAGCCCAGCAGGTAAAGGGGCAGAGGCTTAACCAGAAAGGGATTTCATCCATCCAGAGCAGGCTTCAGGCAGCAAAGAGACCTCTCTGACAATCAAACACTGACACCACTTAAGGTCTAACCTGCTCACGTACCTACTGCTTCTCTACATCCTACAGATGCTGTGCTGGCTGGGGGCTGGTTTTCACCACTGGAAACAGATAGACCCGTCTGCACTGAACAAAACTGGTGTTCACCAAAGGGAACTGTGGCTCACACAACGTCAACAAGCCTTTGCCCTGGCCAGGCTGGCAATATTACAGTTAAAGCAGCAACATCCCTTGCTCAGTCCAAAGGGAACGGCTCTCGACCCAACAATTTGAACATTTCTGCACTGAGGCTCTGATATATAATCTCAGTTGTTTGACTGCTGCTCATGGATTTTTTTATCCTCCCTTCTCTTCTCGAATCCCATTCCCCTCCCGGCTTGCTGTCCCTCCAGCAGGGGACAAGGGTATTTTCTGGAGAACATCAGTACTTCTCCACACAACCTCCCAGGCACAGGAGGTGATGGACAGCAAGATAGACAAACCTAATCCCCACGTGCTATGTGGGTTTTTTCATCCCTTTCCCCTCCCTTTTACAGCCAAAGTGGGAGAGCTCAGGCCAGATCTCAGCCTCCATCTGCAACCCGGGATTATGATCTAATATCATAATATTTATTTATGAGCAAATTATCACCGAGACTTCAATGCGCTGTTGGCCTTTTAAGAAACTAAGCGGTTAGTATTTTTATTTCTTTCTGCTTTGCAGTTTATGGCTCCCATAAATCAGGTGACAGGCTGTGGCACAGAGGGCTGGTCCCGTCTGTGGGAACAAGGAAAGAGGCAGGAGAAGGGAGCGCTGACTGAGTCCTTAACCAGGGGACCTCTGCTCCCTGCTGGAAGCATCCCCGTGGGGGAGGCAGGATGCTGCCCACCAATGCCAACGCCGTGCCAATGCTTTCTTCTCTGACGATGAGTAAAAAAAAAAAAAAACAACCAAACTTATTTTTTCTGAAGGCTCAAAAGACAAATAATATATAATATTCCAAGGACTCTGTTGGATGGGGGGTTGCAGGGTTATTCACTGATGGTTTTATTGCTGACTGTACTGCTTTGTTCGTTACTAAGAACTAGTCTTTCTCCCTACACCTTCAATGCTGGTTTGCTAGTGGAGACATCGGTACAAGTGCTTGATCTTCCACTGGTAGAAGGATGGAACCACAGGAGGCAGCTTACTGCTGTTTCAAGGGAAAATCTGTGCAGAACTGGGCGAGAGGCCTTCTGCAAGGACAAACTCTGACGTGCCTTCCATTGGTTCACAGAAGCCCAGGAGGTGACATAAGCTCATGTAGCAACCCTCCCTTGAATACTCCCATGGTCCCAACCCTTCCTTTGGCATTTCCAATGCAGATGAAACCACCACCAGACATTTGAAGTCCCACAAACATTTTGCCTACAGAGGAAAAAGGCGATGCCAACCGTTGCCCTACCTCCGAGTGGCTCCCTGCAGCCCAGCCTCCACCACTGGTCCTCCTCACCTTCCCAAGGGGCACCAGCAGCTCCAGGCTGGGCACCCAGGCTGCTGTGACAGCTGCAAGAGTGCTATACTGACTGGGCAGCAAAGGGCCAACAACCACAAAGGCGGGGTGGGGTGGGTGGCATTTTATTTTATACACTTTTTTAATCAACATTTAAATGCACTTGAGAGTTCCAACCCATCCTGTAACCTGCACACAAGATTGTATGAAAGGTAAAGGGAGGAAGTTAATTGAGCGTGGCTAAATTGATGCAAGAATGGAGCTGGCAAGAACCTGGTGGTATCCCTGGCCTGAGACTGTGGCACACACTTCAGCTCCAGCCCCACATTGGGCATCCGGCCCTGCCGACCAGTTTGGTCCCATGCCTTGACCACTGGGACTGTTTGCTCCTACAAGCCATTCCGTGATGGGGGAAACAATCTGGCTTCCACCTGATGCTGAGGAAATGTTGGTCCAAAGTGCAGCCTCAGAAAGGGCCTGGGAACCTCTTATCCACATGAAGAGCACAGTGGATTTGGGGAGGACAGAGACAACAGCAGTTTCAGTCCTCTCCAAGAGGTCCCAGTGCAACCTACAGGGCACACTGAGTTTCTAGACAGGAAAGGGAAAGGCAGGACCCAGGTTCAGAGGCAGATACCAAAGAGCATAACCCCTTCCTGGGGCTCTTAGCCATCATCCTTATGAAGACATCAGTTGCTGTTCCTCCTGTTTGGTGATACCTGAAAGCAGGACATGGAGACACCCTTAGGAAGCCCAATGCAGAGGCTCCTCCGTGAGGGTTCTGCATCGCTGGGGCCACCAGCCAGCACCAGAAAGGAGGGAGAAACGGGTCTGTGCCCTGAACTCCCAACCAAGGTGACAACCAGGGAGAAACCCCCTGATAGGTTGCCCCATGTAAAGCAATGCTACGAAGCAGCACCAAGATAGCAGATCACTGCCATTAAACTGCACACAGCTGTTCCAATGAAACTGAGATCAGAACTTAAGCAGCGAGCAGTAACAGGAGGAGGACGTTCACCCATCCATCCATGCATGGTCTGGGTGCCCAGAGTCATCGGTACAGGACTCATCATGACAACTGGATCCAGGCTGTGACATGAAGGACTCCAGCCTCAGACCACAGGCGAGACCAAGCCCTGCCAGAAGCTCAGCCCCACGGCTGGGGCCATCACTGGAAGTAACAGGATTAGCAGAGAGAAGAGAAGAGAAAGCTTCCAGGCTGGTAAGGAATAAACAAAGCACCTAAGTTGTTCAGGCTGTGCTTTTAAGTGAGTTTTGAGCATTAGAGGATCTTCTCAACAAAAATGAGAAACTAGTATTATGAAAAAAAAAAAAAAAAGAAAAGGAGGAGGGGAAAAAAAAAAAAAAAAGAGTAGAAAGCAGCCGTTCAGCTCTCCCCCAGGAAGACATGTGCTGCACAGAGCAATTCCCAGACACAGACACCAGTCTTGTCCTCCCGAAACCCGGTTGTAAAGCTAACAACTGTTGCGCTATTAAAGTGTCAGATAAGCCAGGCGAAAGCGCCAGCGAGGCTCCTGGAGCTTCAACGTGCTCTGGGATCACTTGGACAGGTCAGGTTTTACCCTGGATGTAAACTGGGTATGAGGGCTAAGGCCAGAGGTAAACATTATCAGGAGTTGCTCTGCAGCTGATCGTTTACAAGAGAAGGACAATGGCACCTCTTTCACCAAGCCACCAACTCTCCTGCAAGAGTCTTCAGGGAAACACAAAATTCACTACATGCCTCAAAAAAAAATAATCATACAACTACTTCCAGCACTGAAAAGGGGCAGCTTGTTTCCAACCTCATGCTTTCCCCCTTTTGCTCTCCAGTCATCAGGTCGTGCTGTGGCTGCTCCTCATGGGCAGGAGAGCTGCCAGACCTCTTGCCCCAACCTCTTGCCCGCACCCTGGAGCCCCTCACCATCCATGTCCACCTCCCCACCACCGAGCAGAGGGGCACATTAGGACAAAAGAAAGAAAGGAGAGGGGGTAAAACAAAAGAAAAAAAAGAAAAGTGAACTAAAGCCAATTAAAAGCAGAGGGGAAATGCGGGGAGGCAGGATGTCATTACCAGAGCTGGAATTTGGCCTGGGTGCCATGGAGATGGAACGCAGCAGATGGTTAAGGTGTACACGGGAAGCACACGCACAGCACCTGACTACAGATTTAAGACCAATTAATACAACAAAAGAGAGGAAACTTGACAAGGAAGCCAGAGACCTACAAAATGAATAAGCGAACCATGAAAAGGCGAGGCTCTCCCATCAAAAAAAAAAAGCAAAAAAAAAAAGCAAGCAGCAGCAGCAGAGTGTACAATACCTACAGAGCCGTGAATAAACTGAAGTTGGAACAGATGGAGACAGAAACAAACCGCCGTGTGTATTAGTTGGCGACCAAGTAAAAGGGCCCACGTGGGGAAAGAGCTTCCCCTGCAATTCAGGGCGAGAACAATAGGCTCTGGTTCTGCAGCACCCCCTTCCCAAGGTGCTCAATGTCCTTCAGATGGCTTCATTTAAGGCTCACGAGCTGCGGCACTCTCGGATACAAGATCCTAACAAACAACCAGGCAAGCATCTTCTTTTAAATAATGAACCATGTGTCTGTGATTAAAAGAGCCTGGGCACTACACGGCAGAGACAGGAGCCTTCCCCAGCAGCCCATCACGCAAGAACAGATCCCAAATACATGGCCCTGCCTTAGACCTGGTCTGAAATGGGACGAGGGAATGACAAACAAGGGCTTTTTCCAATGGATGGCGACCGCCCTGATGGTGGCCATGGTCGCAGCCCGCTGGGTGAGCCCTCAGCAAACCCCAGCATTGCCTTGGAGGCACCTAGGTGACCTTTAGCTTTGCAGGCGAGAGCGACTTCGCACACAAACCTTTCCATTGAATTTTTATCTGATCACCTGCAAAACAAAGCCCTGGCCAGCTCAGGGATGGGACGACAAGCGAGGAGAAGCCACCAGGCTGGGGGAAGGCGAGCAGAGAGAGGTTGACACCATGCCGTTAAGCACAAAGACCCTCGCCACAAGGGCATTTAAAATCCAGAGAGCGGTGGGCACTGGGGGAGGCTGAGCCTGGGCACCAGCAGCCCCTGCCAACCCCCCCCCCCTCAACACCCAGGGCTGCAGCCCCCTCCTCGGCAAACACAGGGCTGGCCCGCCACCCTATCTGCTATGTAAATCCCAAAGATAAACAAGCCCAGCTCTGCAGACAACATTTATCACCCACTTTAAAGGCTGGCAGCTCGGGGCTAAGCCCCCCGAGAGGCACCCCCCCACCCCCAGCAAGCTCGGTCTGGAAGCCACAAGCTTTTCGCGGCATTAATTCCTGCCTTGAAGCTGGCCAGCCAAAACTTGACTGACTTCAAAGCAAGAGGGCTTTTGGAGAGCCGTGTGGTCCTGGAAAGCCCTGTCCCCAGAAGCCCTTCCTTTTGTCTGCTCTCTGGGTGGGCGCTGGAGCATCGCTGGTCCGGACAGATACAGGCAGGCTGGTGCTTTGGGAGATCCACTCCTTACAGGGCTGAGGAGACACCAGTGTGTTCCCCGTCACTGTAATGGCTTTATAAAACAATGCTGGCTGAAAAGCAGCACCTGCAACGAGCCCAAGTACAGGCCCAAGCTATAAAAAACCTCACGCCCCCACCTGATTCCCTCTGTGGCTTTAAGCAAATCACATAACTTTTCCTCTTTAGTCTCTGCACCTGGGAGAGAGTAATATTTACCTGCCCCAGAAGGGTGTTGAGAGGATTAGTTAATGTTTGCCCAGCATTTTAAAGGATAAAATATTCTGTATTAATTCCTAGTTGCTGAAGAGACTGATATGTGTGACTCTCACTAGCTCCGACAGAAGATTTTTTTGCTCGAGTTGGGCTTCGCCTCTTCAGAAAAGTAGGAGCAAGAACGCTGCCGTGTTAACGGTTCAGAAAGCACCTGCAGCACGTGCTGTAAAACCCCTTCTCTTTCACCCCATCACCAGCCTCCTGCTCCACTGCACCTGTGCTCATTAAACATCAAATCAGCCCAAACCCCACACTGGGGCTCTGCTGGCAGCACTGGGTAACCCCTTCAGAAGGGGTCCCTTTGCAGGTCCCCACCGGCAGGGAGCTGGCTTCACCCCCGAGGTGTCTCCTCGTTGATTTAAAGCACGTCCCACAAATCAACCCACTCACTGCTCGGACCCTTTGCCTTCCCAGCATGGCACCGGTGCCACGCCAGCATCGCTGTTCCCTCCCTGTGTGCTGGGCACCATGTTTCAGGGGGCCAGGACAGTGAGGTGCCACCTCTGCATGGAGTGACACCCCCAGGCTCATTTCCCTCAGCTGTTTCCCAGCACAGCTCATCCCACCACAGGGATTCCATGGGATAGCTTGTTTGTCATCCCCTCATCCCACCCTCTTCTCAATGGGAGCAGGTGGAGATGCCAGCAGCCCTTGTGGGCTCCCGGGACAGAATAAGTGGGGGAAAAGATCTGGGGGTCCTGGTAGACCCCCAGAGCATGACAATGAGCAAGTGTGCTCTTGTGGCCAGGAAGGCCAACGGAATCCTGGGCTGCATGGGGAAGAGTGTGGCCAGTAGGTCGAGGGAAG
>JAOTQQ010000001.1:60886602-60898468 GCA_026546715.1 Gallinago undulata
GGCAAAGGTAAAACCCCCCCCCCCCCCCCGCGGAGGTGTCCACACCAGAGAAGCCACTGAATGAGAAGCCCCAGGGCCAATAAAGCATCCCTTTGTGCCTTCAAACAGGAGCTTCCCAACCTCCATCGCTGGGGAATCCCAGCCCTCAGCAGCAGGTCTCCGGGCAAATCCCTGGGTGTGGGGGGCTTAATTTTTCCTTTCTCCCCCCCCATCTCTCCCATCTTGCCCAGCTTCCAGGAGAGCAGGCGGAGGTTCGAGGCACCGCCACCAGCTGCTGAGCAAAATGGGAAGCCCCAAGCCCAAAACATGACTCGTTCCTAACGTGGTGGCACGTTTCGAAGAACTCAGCTGTGATGCACAGGTAGCCCGACCTCTATTATTCATTGTTTTTCCCTTTATTTCGATGTTCTTGACAATTTCCGAGAAGGCCCTTTCGGGGACGGAGGTCGAGGGCAACGAAAAGAGCTTCACGCTGTAATCGAAGCCCCTTTCTGTTAAACTGGCAGCGCCCGAGTTAAAGTGGGTTTAAAATGAGTGTCTTTGAAGAGTAAACAACGCCACTTGAAAAGGGAGAAATATGGAAAAACTGAGCCACAACAGTGTGAGCATTTCATGTATTTATACATGTGGATATACTCATACATATGCAAAAGGATAAACACAGAACCATGCATCTATTACACGAGAAAGTGAAACTTCCTGCATTTTTGAATGACATTTTAACCAGCTTATTGGTTTTTTTATATTTAAAAATACAGCACTTGCACACATTTTTGAGAGAGAATTGTCTGTTTCGCTTCCATCCCATGTTAAACTGCTGTGGCATATTTTTTCCTGCTGCTCCAGAGCTCCACACTGCTTCACCTCTATTTCCACATTTAACCCCTTCCAGTTTGGATGGCTGGGGATCAAGGAGACCCTTTGCGTAGCACGAAGCAGCACAGTTTGAATGCATTTACACAGATTAGTTCAAATTCTACTTTTAACTCCGGTGCCGACCGTGCAGGGTGCAGATAAATCACTCTTTCCCCTTGAAAGAGGCCGATTGCATTTATGGCTCGTTTCAGAGTCCAAGGGCCCAGGCGGAGATGAAAGGCCAGGGACGGAGCGGGGGCGATGCCCCACATCCAGCGCCGTGGAGACCACGAGGAAGGCAGGGCTCCGGCAACCGGGAGAGGAACTGCCAGATTCGGTTCCCAGCAGCTCTCAGCCCTCTTGGGTAACCTCGGGTGCGTCACCGGGCCTCCCGCTGACTCAGTTCCTCATTCGTACCGTGGAAATAACACCACTTCTTTATTTCGTAGGAGTTTTCGGGCAGATAAATATCTTTTAATTGGGTACCGGAATCCGCTCGAGAAGTGTAACTAAAAGAGAGATCAGTTACGATCTAAAGAAACGACACAAGCGAGGGCTGAGAGGAAGGAACAAGACGTGCAACACAAAGGCAGGGAGCTCTCTGAAGCGAGCTGACTTCTCCTATCACCTCAGGATAGTTCAGAGAGAGAGAGAGAGCCTTGAGTCCCCGTACAGCACGGAAAATTCCAGGGACCAGTTTCCCCTAAGAGTTATGGCTCACTTTCTAAATGCCGTCTCCCCTCTCTCCCTGCCGCTCTCGTCGGGGCTTGGCCAGGAGCTGAAGCACAAGAAAGATGCAGATCCTGGGTTAGGTTCCTGACTGCTCTCCCCGGGAGATCCTTGGGTCCCTTTCAGAGGTTCCACAGTGCCTTCACCTCCTGGCCATGAAGGAGGCCCCACAAATCTAGTGCACCCTCTGCCTTCCCCCCAGCAAAGCCCCACCTGAGTCCCCCCTGGAAAAGCATCCGAACCCCTGGGCCATGCCAGACCTTCAAACCAGCATCACGTCTTGGCCTGTCAGATGTCTGTGTCACCCAGATTCTTCTACCCGTCTGCGAAGAGGGTGACAAGGTCAGACAGCTCTGCGTCTGACACCCAGGGGGAGAGGAGCAGGGCTACCTGGGCCAGTGTGTCTCGCTGCTTCATGCTCTGCGTCACCACCCCATCACCTGGACGTGGTGATGACCGCAGAGGGACATGCACGGCCGGATGGGACGTTAAGACAAGCGACCCCACAGCCCCGTCCTTGGCACGGATGTTTTGCTGCAGGCTGACCACAACCTCCCTCCATCCTCAACGCGTTTTGGTGGGTGAGGTAACAGTACTTCTCATTTTTTTCCACAGAAGACAAAGCTGCAGAAGGCACCGATCCCCATGGCAACAAAGGCAGAGGAGAGGTGTCCCAAGATGTGATTTGCTGTCACCATACCCACCTCGCGGCAGATAAGGACAAGCCATAGCTCTGCAAGGAACTGTTTCCATGGGACCCTTCCCAGCGAGCGCCGGAGATGACAGCCCAGCCGTCTGCCACAGCTTCCAGTGAGGAACAGGTCTGGCTGGTGGAGAGCAGCAAGGACAGCCTGTCCCCTTCTCACCCCCTCCGTGTGAGGAGCAGTGCCCTCCTCGCTCCCCTGGAAGCCAGCCTAACCCTGAGCAAGCCACGCTGCTGCTCCCTAATCCCCTCTCCCAGGCAATGACACTGGGACAGCAGCCCGCAGAGTGGCCACGCTCAACTTCCAGGCTAAACATCCTCCTGGGTATTTTTTGTTGTTTTTTTTTTTTAAAAACCCATGGAGTGCTACCTTGAGCTACGGCCGAAAGCTCCTTACGGGGCACACATTTTGGGAGTGCATGCCATGTAAGCGCGTTTCCTCCCGCACACTCTCATTTATCACACTTCTCCCCTCCCACCCCTGCCCCATCAGCGCCCGGGGAGGGAGGGGGAGGGGGGAAATTTAGTGAAATTTATGCAGGAACAAAGTCACCTTGAGCTTTGATCCACACCCTAGCAGGAGGAATACGTCTGTCGGCAATCACATCCTCCCACTCGGCAACTGTGTTACAATGCTCACTTTGTTAGCGCAGGAAAATACCGGCTCCTTTTCTAGTCCTGGGGACGAGCTACCACAACGGCTGGAGCAAAGGAAAGGGACTGGGGACAGAAGAGGGAGGACCACATTTGGGACAGAACGGCTAACCTGAGGTGAAACAGTGGAAGCGGGGAGAAAAGAGCAAATCTGTCAACCGAAGACCTCGACTTGTGATAAATTCCCTGGAGCGACTCCCTGCTCCTTTCCTAAGAAGAGAAATCAGCCAGCGAAGTGGCAAAGTACGGCGGAATGGGGCGCATAAAGCAATCTGGATTTCACCTCCTGGGAGCAAAGGCCAGGGTCCCTCGGAACCAGGGTGGCACCCAGGTACTGGGGCCATAACTCCATATCCCCCCCGACGCTCTCCTGCTCCCCTCGGGGAAGCCAGCCCTGATGCTGCCCCAGCATGGCAGGGCCAGGACAGTGTTTAAAAAAGGCCCTGGGAGCTCCAGTAGCCCAGAAGGGCATCACGGATGCACAGGGAAGCAAAGCTCAGCAGTGACAAGCCAGCTCCAGCAGAGACCCTGCCAGCTTTGCTCACCTGGGGTTTTGGGGTCACCACATGCCCACCGGTGCGGGCAGGGCTCCCACCTTTGCATCTCTCCCAGGGGTAACAGCTCCTTTGCCTTCAACAGCAGGAGCTGCAGCTGCCTGTTGCCTTCTGTCCTTCTCGTCGCCACGCCGGGATAAAGCAGTCCCAGGATGAACCTGCTTCTGACGGGGGAGAAATGAAACATTAATATTCCCAGAGGGAAGCCGGGGTTACGGCAGAGGGCAAGGAGGATGAAGGGGAGCTGAGTGGAGAGCGGAGCCAGTCCCGGTGAAACTCCCGTCCCTCTGGCTGAAGAGCACAGTCAGCTCTTACCCAATTGCTTTGTCATCTTTGGCACTCGTGCCAGCTTTTGTCAGCCACACGTCGCTTTTCTCTGCCAGGCACCCCAGAGCAGAGAGGTGAGGTTTCGGAAGCTGGTCCCACCTGACAAACGGGGAAAAAGAGGGAGGATATAGGTCTCTGGGTGTAGGAGTTCTCTGAGGCAGTGGCTGGAATCCAGGAGCCCAGAGAAATCAACCCATCCTGAATGCCTTTCTTACCACATTATAAGGAAAGAAGATTTAAATAGCACATCTGAATAACCTTATCCTCATCTGCTGTCGTTCCACTGGTGCACCCTGGATTATTCGTTCCCTACGTGGCCCACAAGGACAAGAGGGGGTGGTGTATGGATTTCCTACCCTAGGCAACAGAGCAAGAACACCAATGGACAGAGACTTCACCAATTCACCTTGAGATCCATCAACTCCCATCTGCTGCTTTAAAGCCATCTGAAACAAGATAGGTTGTCCCCAAACCATTTACCTGAGCTTCTGTAATCTCAGTAGAAGCTTTCCTTCTCCTGGCAGTAATGTTAAACCTATCAAGAGAGCCACAAAGCTTTTGCTTTCTGCCCTTGTGCTCCAGGAGTACGTTTGGACTTGGCCACTGCGTCTGGTTTTCACAGACACCTGCACTCTGTTGCAGAGGTGGTCAAAGGAGACATTCCAGGAGAACCTCCGAGGATCCAGCTGTACACGGACACCAGCACCACAGGAGAACCAAAGGGAACATTCACAGCAATTGCCTAAATTCTTCTTCTTTGCATTACTGTAAATATTCGTCCAAGCAACAGTCATTTAGGAAAAGCTTCAATAGAAGAAAGATGCCTTCATGGGGCTGGTACATAACATACCCTCCCCAGATCCAGCCCCACAAAATGGTCTCAGAGCTTGTATTTACAGCCTTCAGAGGAGGGTAGGCTGTTTACTAAAAGGATTAGATAAGGTCTGACAAAGGTGTAGAAAGGTGGCCACGCTGTGCCTTAAAATCCCTTTGCAATACAGAACCCAAAACATCCCCGTAGGCACTTTCAGATAGAAAAGAAAGGGTGGGGGTGGAATTGCACAGAGGTTTGGCAGAGCACTTTGGCCACCCCTGGACAGAGGACAAAATTACACAAGAGTAACTGATCAGTGGTGTGTTTGAGACATCCCAGAACAGCCAGTGCTTCTACCGGTGAGATCTGTGGGACTATCTCTAAATAGATACTTTGTCCTTTTATCTCAGAAAGAAAAAAAAAAAAAAAAGATCCTTAAAACACACTGCTGCTTCTCCTCCCCCTTCCCTGCAGAAGGGAAAGCTGCTCTTCTGCAAACTCACTCATTCTCTACAGCAGCCCACCACTTAGAGGAGAAGCCCAATCTTTCCTCCTTGGGAGAGAGCTGTGATAGCTGTCACCAGGCTGCTGGGTTCCAGACCCCCAAGAAAACCAGGACCCAGCAGCACTGCTTGTAGGGCATCTATTGCAAGGACCTCCCTTGACTGGGAAAAGCATGGTGGGGCTGAGGCACACCTTCTCTTTCATAACCGATTTGGTCAGACAGTCTGCCACATCCTGGGCTACAGCCAAGCTCCCTGAGATCCCGTCCCTAATGCACTCCCTTTGCCTTCTGAAGCAATTCCAACACTTCTGCTCGCCCAGACATTCAGTCCTTCTCCTGAAAGCACTTCCAGAGTAAACTGGAAAGTTCTTCAGGAGTAGGAAGAAGAAAAAAAAAAAAAAGTGACAGAAAAGGGGTAAAAATATGAATTGTTACTTTTCTGGATGAAAAGTATCATAGCACCACCAAACTAGTTGGGAGTTGAGGGACCAGAACCTCCATGGGTGTTTCTCCAGCAATCTAGCATTGTACTAAACTCTGAATTTAGGGTAAACTATAAAACACAAACACAAAGATCCCCACCGTGTCCCTTTAAACACCTCCAAGTCAAGGTGGGCATTTGTGTATAAAGAAACAAGTCACAGGAGAGAAGGCAGGGCCAGCAGCCACATGGCATGTTTCATTTCAAGGGGAGAAGACTTGCCTTCTACATGCAGATCAACAAATAAAACCAAGTGTATGTTCTGGCTTCTTTATTTAAGACAGTCAGTGACATGGGCATCTGTCTTAGGGGACTCTCACAAAGCTTCCCGTGAGACTGATGAGGAAGAGTGATGAACTGCAGCATGCGGGAACGTGGTCCCCATTTAGGCTGGGATGAGGGTTTGGATTTTGGCCTTCACAGCAGTTGAGTGAAAAGCAGCTGCTAGAGGTAGGCCTATGATGAGGCAGGAGAGATGCACGCTCAGCAGAACCCCATTGAGAAGAATGAAATAAAGCACAGAGAAGAATTAGCCGAGATCAAGTCAAAATAAGTTTATTCATGTGACATCAGCTTGGACGTGATCAAGATTCAAAACCTTCCTCCATCTGAGCACCTTGAGGAAATACACAGAACCAAAAATGCAGGACAACACCACCACCACTACCACCACAATGATCCTGAAGTCCTCGGCACACCCAGCTAATTGAAGGTGACCTCAAAGCACCGCCACACACTCACAGCGAGCTGCTGGGCAGCTTGCGTTTGCGGCGCTCGCAAGGCCTCTGACACTTCTCAAGAGGGGACAGAACTGTTTACAGGAAACCATTTGTCACCGGGGCCTGCCTTTCCTCCCCCTCCCCGGCCCCGGCGACTGTCCCTTTCCCACCCCACCTTTCATCAAAAGCTTATCTAGCGCCCAGACGGCCCGGCCAAAAAAGCTCATCCAGGTTGGAATTTGAAACCACAGACCCTCAGACACGGTGGCTGGGGCAAACGGTGCCGCCATCAATTTTAGAACTAGATTTCAGGGAGTTTTGATTCTATTTGTACAGGGGCTAATGAGTAGCTTGGGATGTGAACACTAACCCCAGGGCATAATTCTGAGAGCAGGATGAGAGATTTTCAGTCTCCTGCTCTAATTATACAGGCAAAAATTGGAATGGGAATGAGAAGAGACAAGAACAGGACTCAGTTCCCTCATCAGCTTAATGGCACCGCTTTCCCAAGCACTGAAATTTTTGGAGGGTTAGCAAAAAAGGCAAGAATCACCTCCACCAAGAAAGAAAGAGAGAATCTACCAAAAAAAAAAAAAAGTATACAATGGAGCAACTGAGTTTCACAGTAAGCAAAGCTGTGCACAGAGCCGTCACTGCAGGAGCAGCAATGGCCAGGTGACCGTTCGATACAGCAGAACTGTAAGGCACTAATAATGTTCCACTCGTTACAGTCAACACGTGACTAAAAATTGACATTCATAAATTTAAAAAATAAAATAAAATCCCTGTACATTTTAAAAAGGCAGCGTTTCCCATTTAAAAAGTTTCAAATTTTCAGCTCCAAGAATACTCCTGCCCCCCCCCCCCATCCAGGCATCACTGACTAGTTAGATTGAGCGTTTGGTCAGAAATTCTGCTGGTTAACACATACCTATTGCAACAGAACATCTCGAGGCATAAGCAGAAAACAATCTGTTGAGAAGTTACTCAACGATCCCATTAACGTCACCAACAAATGTCAGAGGTGTCAGTCGGTCACCCTGCTTCCTGCAGCACTGCAAAATACTCAAATACCACCACACTAAGTGCAGTCACGTGCTTTTTAGCGCTGACTTGTATCTACCTTTCTCTTCAAGATAGGTAGAAGCTCTCAGGCTCTAAAACTCTGGAGTTTGAGGTCCCCTACGCAGCCATAGGCAGAGGAGCACTGGGGAGGGGAGCAACACTTTCTCCTTGATGCTATTCCATGAGTACTTTGCAGTACCTGTCTGGAAGCCTGTGTCCGAGAGCAGCCAAGTCCCTTAAATTCCTTTAATTCCGTTCTGGTTCTCCTTTGCCGGAGATGAGCAATTGCCCAATGAGTATGAAATCAGTGACACCAGCTGCCTTCAGAGGGTCACCCAACAGTCCCATTTTGGTCAGTACTGATCAGAATTCAAATAACAAAGCAGTAGTGAAAGTATTTGTGTCCCATCAGTGATCCCCAAAGCCATTCAAGGATCCTGTAGACACATCGGATCTAGTAAGGCTTATCCTCAGAGATCACAGCAAAGTATTGCACGCTATTTGTCTGCTTAAATAGTTAAAAACTGAAATCTCATTTCCCAGAGATTAGTAATATTATTATTAAAAAATGCTAAAAACAAATATGAAGGTAACTTCTCCCTGTGGAACTACTGGACTACATGACAGTTAATAGCCACGGATAGCAGAGGTCCGTCCGTGTAGAGATTTAACAACAGTATTTTTTAAACAACTGGACAGCGCAAATTCCAAATAATTTTGCCTTTCTAAAAGCTAAAGCGATCGTAAACTTAGACTACCCATGAAATGCACTGTATGACTTCACCGGCACAACAGAGCCTCAAAATTCATTGGAAGAGAGCCTCTCCACCATCAGTTTTAAACAGCTGACCTTTGGTCAGGACATCCAGAAATAAATAAGAAAGGGTATAGCAGTGAGACCACCCAACAGAAGAACCCCAGTGTGGCTGCTGACATGGAAGAGTCTGGAAGGCCAGGACAATCCCAGCCAGGTCTCGTGGATTGTCTAGCTTAGATCAGCAGCTCCACGATGCAAGTGGTTTCAGGACGGGTATTTGGTACTTCACTTTTGAGCTCGCAAAGGCAGGTCAATCAAGTCTTGCAGAGCTATTTTGAGTTAGTCCAAACCTGGAGGATGTAAGAAACAAGTCTCCCAGGATTTTGATTAGTGTTCCAGCTGTCAGGCCCGTACAACAGTCCTTCCAGAGGGAAGCAGAAGTCACTCAGCCAGCATTCGCAGGCGCCGCTCCTGCAGAAGCAATTTGATCTCCCTCACTATTAATGGTGAAATGAACAGGATTGTTGAACTCGTCTGTGAAAAGAAGCACATCCAGGACAATCATCAGAGAGCAACCATAGCTGCAGCCACCCTGTGCTCCAATGTTCCTTCAAGGCCTCCCATGAAAGATACAGGCTAATAAAAGCAATGACAAAGTGACACAGCAGATGGAAGGACTAAGCTTGCTCATACAATTCCAGCTGAGATAATCTTATTTTCATAAAGAAGATGAGCTCTTCACCTCCTCAACTGCCTTCCTCACGGCCACTTCTGCTGCTTACCAAAGTGGCCTTTTCCCTTGTCAGCACAAATGCAAAGACAATTCCTGGCACTTCCATCAGGGAAGAATGGGTGAATTGTACAGTATTCACCACTGCAGCAACACTGAGGAGATCAGGGCCTGAATGGTCTTCTGCCCCAGCAGTACACCAGGGCAAGGCATCTTCATTTTAGTTTCAAGATCCTCATCACTCCTTCCACTTATCTTCAAGGGCTAACAAACAAGCAGTTTAACCTGTATTATCAGCTCCCTGAAAATACTAGGAACTACTTATCATGGAGATGAAGGAGGAAGAAGTCCTGCCTTGGAACTCAGTCAGGTGGTATGAGCTTTAGGAAACATGTACAGGTATTTTAAAGCAAGTATTTTTGTGCCTCTGCCACAATCTCAGTTCCTGTTGGGCAAGGTGACTTTTAAGGATCCAAAATGAACCCAGTTGATTTAGACACCCTGAAGCAGAGGCACATTGTACACAACTTCGAGAATGGCAGAGTTGGCAGCTGCTGCAGAAACAGACTGCATGTTTAAACCACAAATGTCAGGTTCTCACAAAAACTTGCAATAGAAAGTTGAACTTTGACAAAAAAAAAATTTGAAAAAGGTGATTTCTTACCATTAGAATAAAGAAATAGAAAACCCACATCCATCCCAGGTTGTCCTGGATCAAAGACACTAGATACTAAAAAGAAAGGGGAAAAAAATTATTCAAACTGGGAAGATAAGCATGACTTTCAGGCATCACTCTTTCATTTTCTAGAATTTGTGGGCTGTTAACACTCCATACAGAGCTGATCACAAACCTTCCAGCTGATCTTTTCCTGTCAGAAGAGATGACTCAGGACAGCAGCCTTTCTGTCTAAAACCCACAGTCTCAGCAAAGTAGAGATACTATCCTGAAGCTTTACAGTAATTCATAGCAGCAGAAAGAGAACAGAACTACAGTTTCAAAGGGTGACAAATTGACTCCGTTGAATACAAGGTTTTTGCACAGAACACTGGAACATAAGTGGATGTAAGTACTCTCAGAAGAACTAAAAGCTCTAGAATGGTTTATAAATTACACGGGATGCATTTTCAAGAGCTGTGCAACCACTAACTACTTAACCCTTCATCACAGGCAAGACACTTCAGACTACAGTCTGTTCTGAACTGTGTCCTAGCTCAACAGGACTACACAGGCTACAAAAGAAAATGTATTCTCTATTAACAGATTTATATTCAGATGCTGCACAAGGGCCTCCCTTCTTCTAATATACTCACTACTGGGTTTATTAGCACAAACCAGGATCTGAATTTCTAACATGTTCATTGTGCGCTTGCTGTGATTCACACACCCCCAGAATGACATCATGGCTGTCTCTGTTGAAATAAATGCAATGTTAGAATGGGAGGCAGGTGGAATTTTTCAGAACTAAAGACCCAATTTTTATGATGACGCAAGTTTGAATGGTATGTGTGGGGGAAGACAGAAACACTGTAAACAATGTAAGAAGAACATTGAGTATGAACAGTGCACTTTAAGGCATCCACAAAGCACTTGTGACTTTCCATATTTAAAGGAGATAAGCAGCATCTTTGCTATGAAACAGACACTGAAAGACTGTATTTATCAGGCAATCAATAGCAAGCACAAACCCAAATCCCCTTCCAGAAAAGGAACTTGTATGTCTTGCCTGCGTCCTTGGTATTTTACCAGCTCTAGAGGATGTCTGGAATAGAACCGGCTCCAATCTTTCTATTAAATCCCCCCCTCCCCAAAGCACCACTCTGTTCTTCCACAGAGTTAAAGCTTGTATTTGAGAAGAAAGAAAAAATGTTCCCAGTGGGTATACTGTCAGCTTCCTTTTCTGCAACAGTCTAGTCTTCAGACTTCTGGCAGTGTACTGCAAGGACTATCGAAGCAAGTGGTGCTGGATTTACAAGGTGTAAAAGACATCCGGAGATAAAAAGGGGAACCACAAATAAGAGTAAATTTTAAATTACTTTATAAACACTGTAACATTCATAATAGGTATGTCTACTTGGTATGTTTTACTTAGTAAACTTTTCTGTAAGCAAAGGTTTTGTTATCATCTTTGAACAAAAAAATCCCAAACTCTTTATGAAGTTGACCTTTACTTTCTTTTTGGAGTTTGGGATACGAAAGTCTCTAAAATTCATTTGAATTATGAGAGTGCCATAACATTAACACTACGAATACTTAGCTTAGCTCTTAATTAAATTGCTTCCACTGGAAGCTTAAATGCACATGTTCCCTTGGTTGTTTCTTGAATAAATAATTTTTTAAAAAACAACAAAACCCAACCCTCACTTTCTTTCTCTCTCTCTCCATGCAACTTTAGATTGAGGAATGAACTAATATCTCTAACCACAACAGACTCTTTGCCTCCTTCCTCAGACCTCTATTTTCCTTCAGCAGCCTCACCTGGCCCACTGCAGCACCGATACTGCCGGTTCCATCCACGATTCCTGTGACTGTTGCCAGAGCCTCACTGCTACCTTTCACCAGATCCTGGCGCCCCAGGTCAGCAGAAATTGCAGAACTGATCATGTTAGAAGGGCCTCCAATGAAAAATCCTGGAAATGCCAAGAAAACAGCCTTGGTGCAAAACAAAGCATGAGGATAGATTCTCAACAGAATGTCCTCAAAACGCAGATTTTTACCATGCAAAACTCAGGAAAAGGCTTAGGTCTAGGGACAGTGGTCACAGACTAATTGTAGTTAGAAGTGTACCCTCACAGCTGAAGCACAGGGTCGTGGCACACCTTGTGTACCTGGGGGAAGCACACAGAAATTGCCAACAAGCACATTTTCATCTAACATCAAAAACCAAAATAATTAGCTGTGCCACACTCCACAAGAGGAGTCAGGACACACCAAACTGAATACAGAAAGCTTCTTTGGAACAGCATGCCTATACC
>JAOTQQ010000001.1:60898568-60942709 GCA_026546715.1 Gallinago undulata
GTGCCACACTCCACAAGAGGAGTCAGGACACACCAAACTGAATACAGAAAGCTTCTTTGGAACAGCATGCCTATACCAGCCCTCAGTGCAAAGCAGATTTAGACACATTTCTACTTTGGAATAGTAGTATACCCCCATGCTACCGCCTCAGTCTCCAGGGATTGGCAAAGGAGGTGGAAGGGGAAAAAAAATGCAACAGGACAGAGAGTTCTGAAGTAGGAGTGTTTGAAAAGAAAGGCTCTATTCATGCAGCCTAATCTTAATTCCATAACACAGCATAGTATGTCTGGTAGCGCACAAAGCTTGTGATCTCCCACAGTACACAGGGCATCTGGGGCTCTGACAAACACCCTCAAGTTTAAGCTGCAGCTCATGACTTTGCCAAATATACACTTCCTCAGATACCAGATCATTGCTAAGTATTTTGGCATAAACCCATCCCCATCATACTGAGCCAAGGCTTTAGTTCCAAGCCATTATTCTGTACAGTCTATATTCTATACCTCCCTCTCCAAGGTAGTTTTCCTACATCTGTATTCCAAAAATAACAGAAATTGGGCCTCAGCTTTCACTCTTTCTGCAAAACCAGCAGAGATGGCAGGACACCGAACTGCATTACCACCACCTGAGGTTGGCATTACTGATTTTTCTGAAATTTATATATAAGTCTACTAGTGTAACAGAGGCATTTGACAAGATACCTGTAATTGCCATGATCACAGCATTGATAGGCTTGCTGTTTGGAGAACCTGCAAGAGAAAGACCAGATGACTGTAAATAAAACAAATGAACTTGAGAAATCCACTTATTTAGCATCAGGAAGAATCACAGGATGGTAGGGGTTGGAAGGGACCTTTGGAGATCATCTAGTCCAGCCCACCTGCCAAGGCAGGTTCACCCAGAGCAAGTTGGACAGGAATGCATGCAGCCAGGGTTTTAGTATCTCCAGAGAAGGAGACTCCACAACCTCTCTGGGGCATAAAAACATCCAGCTTGAACTGTCTGTTCAATTGACTACACACTGACAACAGTAACTTCATTTTGACTGCAGACTTCTACAGAGATTAGTTTTTACTGCAAAGTCATTTAGAGACTAAAGACCCAGAAGTTTCCCAACAGCACTTTCCAGTAGAAAAGTCACCTTTGCCATTAAAATGTTGTGCTCTATTTTGATACCAAATTTGCCTGGCTCTGGGTTCTAGCCCTTTCTATGCCTCTTTCTGCAACGCACAGCTTGCATTTACTCTCCTTGGAAGTCCATTTGAATAGCAAGAGAATCCTCCCTCTGTCTCCTTGGGGACATTAGACTCAACTCAAACTCTTCCACCATGAAGCACTTGAATCACTCCTTCCACTCATTCTGAAGTTTCCAAAATCTTTTCTAAAATACAGAGTTTAGATCTGGAGGTAGCAATCCAGCAACTGCCTAAACAACATTGCACAATGAAGTAAAAAAAATTGCAAAACCTCATATCCTAATCTCTTCTTACAAAGTGTCAAACCAGGACACAAAGCCATGTTTGCGCACCTACACGCCTTTCCAGGAACAGCAGCATAATGTGTATGTGCAGCTGGTTTTCCACTGCAGTCCCTCAGTACTTTTTCAGACATTGTTTTCCTGGTATCTCATTTCCAAGCCTCACCCAAATTCTTTACTCACCACTTCTGCTTATGGCCCACACATGGTCAAGTTCCCATGCATAAGGTAAGTTGCAGCCCTCTTCACATACACTCAAGCCATTATTACTCTGACGTGCAACACACTACGTGCAAATTATCATACTGAAGTAACTTGGTATTGCCTGAATCTTCTGTATCTGGCTGGACAGTAGTGCATGCTGAATTAAGCACAAGGCACCTGGACCCCTGGTTGCTCTGCTACCTAGTAGAAACTTCAAACTTTGTCAGCAGTAATTTTATATTTGCTTCCAATTCTCTTTCAAAACTATTGAGTTAGCACAAGAGCCTACAAAACTCCACCAAACTCCACCAAACCCAATCCTTGCTATTTCATGATTAAACTTTGACCTTAATCAGACCATCTGAGTAAGCCACCATCATTCTGAAAGGTACACTTTGCTCTTCATGTTCAGCCCTGGCAGCAATTTCTGTCCACAGATCTCTATAAAGTGGTCTATAAAAGCCAGTCTGTATCACCACCCTTTTTTGGAGGAAGAAGCAGAAAAGTGAAATGACATCCCAGTGAGTTAAAGCACTCTGGTACCACAAGACACCATGCCCGAAGACACAAAACTGTTACCCTTAGAAGAGCCTCATAGATGTTTCATAGAGCTGAGATCTACCTGCCTCCTCCTACTCAGTTTTCCTGACAGACTCCTTTCAATAACTAAGTACCAAGAACTGCATCTATTATAAAAGAGGCAGAAACTCTTAAATTTCACCACTTAAAGAAGCATAAGTGAAGTCTCAGAGCTTCTGCCTCTTTGACTGTATACATACTCCAGCACAGATCTATCCCCAGATTCTCTTTCCTCTTACTATAGGGATGCACCTGAGATTTTGTCCTGTGCCAGTTGTGGTGTTGATACAATGACAATGCCAAAAATCTCACTGACACTGGGGAAGGATCATTACTACAACTCACCAGTACAGGGAAATCCAACCACTCAGCTAATTCTTTTCCACCTCATTAACCAGAGAACAGTTTCTTTCTGTGCAGTGCCACGCTTCAGGCAAAATACACCAAAAGGCACCATTCTGATCCAGAAGCAGTTTCAAGACCAGCCAACATAATTAGAACAGGCTGTGCTCTGGTTCTCTCTAAGAAGTACCGAAGGAACCTCTTATCACTGGGAAGCAAAAGCATACTCACGGCTGTATCCAAAAAGAGAGCCTACAGCAAAGAGCAGGCTAATTGCTAGCACTGGGGCTCTCTTCTGTAACACATCAGAAATCAAGCCTTGGATAGTCCCACCTGCAAAAAAAGAAATCACTGTCAAAAAAGAAAGCACTGTCTAATGTTAACACCTTGAACAAAACTCATTTCACTGCCCGCAGTGGCCTCTTGCCTTCTCATCAATATGCATTTTGTCCAAAGTCCTGAAAAACAAGTCTCCTGCCCTTACTGCCCCAGATTCAGAGAAAACAGTAAACTGAAGTGGCTCGGGTAGAGCACAGAAAACTACTCATACTGCTTTCCCAGGAATTACTACTTTTCTTTTTTCTGGCACACAACTAGCCAGTGCTCCTGCTTTCCTTTTCCTTCCTCTATAGGACCATCACAGCTCTAAGATCACCACAAGTCTGGATGCAAGCAAGCTTAACATTGTGCCTGCACAGAAAGTGCAGGAAAAAGACAGTTCTTCTCCACAGGGAAAGCATTAGCACACAGGGGCCTCACACTCCCTGCTGTCTCACCTACTTACAGTAGGTGTAACTAATTGCTACAAATGCTGATAGCTGATAAAAATCACCTTATGTATCATTGTTAGCTCTGTAGGAACTGCTCTGCTGGCAAAAACTAGAATGTTGCGGAAGCCTAACATAGAAAAGGCCACAGAGGCAAAAAAAAACTGACCCTGAACAGACCAATACAAGGATGTCTATTCTAGGAAAGCTAACTGAACAAGGTAATAAAGCAAGAAACTGAGCACAGGAGAGTGGAAGTCTAAACACATATACAATATGTTCTTTATTCTGGAGGAACAGGGTCAGATTTTGCAGCCAGCAAAAACAACTGCAATTACATTTTATTTCTGAACATAACACAGTTGTGCTGCTCTGCTGACATCTGCGCTGAGCCTGGCCTTAAAAATACAGGACAAAAGGGACAGTACCAAACGCAGATCTAAAGTCCAGATCTAAACTCTCCCTCAAAGGCACCTGTTAGAAAAGTAGCAGCAAGCAGCAGGGATACCATTTTGTACACAGCATTTTTCAAGAAGTCTTGCTGAGTAAAGAAAAATTCCCACTGGGGGTAACATCCAAGAATACGATAGCACCCTTTAAATTAAATGCAAACTTTTCAGGGTACGCACTTATTCTGTGTTTTAGGGGAAAAAAAAAAGACAGCCAAGCAGCTACATACATAACTAGACTTTTCATATATTCAGTAAACACCTAGATGCCACTGAACATGTCTGCTCTGAACCACATTCACAGTCTTTCATTTTCAAATCCTAGCAGGGGAACTGCAAGAAGATGTCATTCGCTTGCTCACTCACCTATGATTCCTCCCACGTCATACCAGATTGAGAGCTGGTCAGCTTCTGCTTCTTTCCATCCAAAGTTGTTGCTGAGGTAGAAGGGCAGCCAGAAGAAGAAGGAATAATTCACCAGTTTCAAGCAGGCATAGGCCAAAGAGTACTGGAATAAAAAGAGGGCCAGCAAGCAGTTAGCGCTTGAGACATGCAAACAGCATTTCTGCTTCTTCCCATAAAGCTTTGTATCCAGCTAAAGCTTTCAGGTGGAAACGTTTCTGCATTTCAAATAAGAAAACAGCATTATGAAAGCTTAATGCTGAACATCAAAGGGAACCCAGGAATACAAAAATCACTGTCAAGAAGGTTATTTTCTTTTCACTGAATGCAAGGGGTTAAAACACTTTCAGTATAGTCTTGAGAGGAAATGACACCAGGCTTCAAAAAATGAAGGAAATTTAATTCAGCTTCTTAAGAGAAGGGAGCCAACCATGTGACATGAAACAAGCTTGAGATTTAGTCATCTGTGCATCATGCTGAGAAAAGTTATATGAAGTAGTTCCTCTGTGCTATCTTTTGCTGCTCAAAAGGCTCATCTGCTCACAGCACCAGAAGAGAAAGCTTTGGTCATAATCCCCACACACATATTCCAGGACACAAGATGAAAGGTTTGGCCAAAGCTCAGCACATGCTTCCAAACCCAACAGCTGAGAACCTCCTGCTTTTGGCTGCTGAGATCAAGTTCTCCTCGGCTAGCTGCAGGAGATCTCCCTCTTTAGAGCTTCCACGGGTGTGACAAAGATTTGTTCCCTGGGATTGCTGGCCCAGCACGCAGAGGGATAAGGCACACTATTTCACTAAGGCCTCCAGATAAACACTGACACAGCAGTTAAAGGAACTCATATTTGACGAGGTAAACAAGGATGAATGCAGAAAAAACAATCTGCTAGGATCATAGTTTTTGAGGGTATGTATATCTGTATGTACACACTCGTCTTTGAATTTCAAAAAGCAGATCTTTTTATATATTAAACTCCATTTCTTCTGAATTTATGTTATTTTAATAAATAATCCTTTTTAGCTGTATTATTACTGCTTTTTCACTCTTAGAGGGCACAAAATAATCTCCACTGTATATGCAAGACATGAGGATGTTTGGTAAAATTCTTCTGCTTCTGGCTGAGAAAAGTGCACTGTACAAAGCTTTGTGCTATATTTATTGCAACATCCTTAGAAACAGTCTAGCAGATTGTCTGATTAAACATTGAATTTCCAGAGGCTCAGGGAAAAGTTGTCTGTACTAAAACTCTTCCCCCGTATCACTCAGCAGGAGAAGAGAGGAACTACTGAAAAAGTATGTCCAAAAAGTCATAATAGAATCTTAGAATCATAGAATTGGCTAGGTTGGAAGGGACCCTTCAGATCACCAAGTCCAACCATTGACCTAACACTGACAAACACTAAATCATGTCCCCCAGCACCTTGTCTACCCGTCTTTTAAATACCTCCAAGGATGACAATTCCACCACTTCTCTGGGAAGCCTGTTCCAATGCTTGATAACCCTTTCAGTGAAGAAATTTTTCCTATCATCCAATCTAAACCTTGCCTGGCACAACCTGATGCTGTTTCCTCTTCTTCTAAGGCTTTGGAGGTTCTCTCCGTATTTGGTCTCTCACATAATGTCCTGGTTTGGGTGGGCACTGATCTGACATCAGATAAAACTCACAGACTCAGAGGTGTTCATGTTGCAGGGTTAATACACAGAACATGTCCTCAAAATCCCAAGTACAGAAACAACAATATCAGTTCCATAGTACCTCCTTATATTCTGGCCAATGAAAAGTCACACATCAACTGAGGCAGCCACCACCACTAAGAAATTTTGCCTGCAGGTTCTTTGCACATCAGCCTGTTCTTAGCACCAACAAAACCAACCCATAGTTTATACAGCATTTAGTCATACTAGGAAAGAACTCAAGACAGGTATGTTTTCTTTTGCCATCCCTCAACCACAATCTTATCAACAGAAATGTGGCTGTCCAGCACTCTACATTGACGATCCACCCATCCCTTCTAGATTTTGTGATGCCTTAATTACAGCCATCAACTTCTTTACTCAGTAAGAGCGTCTGAATACCGTCCATTCAGAAGCTCTGCTTCATGATCAAATCCAGACAGTTCACACTGTATTACTGAGCCAGCCACCCTGCCCCTTTTCTTGTACTGGTTCTAATATTACGGGGCCACACAGCCCACTGACACAGAACGTTAACACTGCTTTTTAATGGCAGGTTAGTTTTTCAGCTGAACCAAGTCCATGAATTGGGCAATGCTGCTGACACAGAAGTACAAGTTCTCTCGCAAGGGACAGGACGAGGATATGTGGAAACTGCATCCCCATGCCTTGTTTCCAGTTGTTTATAAAAACAAAGACCTACTTTGCCACATGTTACATCATGCTGATTAAGGCTTTTCAGGCCAGTTTTCTGCTTTAAGACAACTAATAAAAAAACCAAACCAAAACCCCAATATCACACAGAACTCTGTAGCGCTGACGTTCAGCTAGCAGCAAGAATCCCATTCCTCATGGCAACGTAGCAAGAAAGCACCCTACAGCCACCTTTGTTCATGGCCTCCCTTCTAAATTCAGCAGCAAAAAGGGCAGGATCTCTGCTGCCTTTAGTCGGCTCATTAAATACACTAAATGAAGCAGGAGTCCGATGGGAAGAGCAACATGCAACCACAAACCCAGACAGTATGATAACCCATGCACACAAGGATAACAGTCCCAACCCCAAGGTTTTGACAGCATAAGAAGTCAGATGTCAACAACTACAACACATGGTCAACATAACAATGATGTCAACAAATGCTGACAACACAAACCAGTCAGCTTTATGTTTAGTAACAAGACTCTGTGTCCTCACCAGTACTACACCCGGAAGGCAACAAGCCTGGAAAAAGCCAATGGCCTTTGGCTGGTTATCAGGGTCAGTTGTTTGAACAGAGTAATTCCGGTCATCATCATCTGCATCATCATCGCCCATTAAAGGTCTGTTGGCATCTTCCTCCACACTGTCGTCTTCATCTGCTCCAAGCTCAGGGAGGCCTAAGTTTTAGAAGGGATATGCAACAGGAAAAACGGACCACAGCCTGTTCACCCTCTCCCCACTCTAAAGCTATGCTCGCTTCTTTTAAGCAATTCTCCCTTCTGGCAATTCCCTTGCTCTCCCATACCTCCATCCTCCTTTGGCTTAGAAACTCTTCTAGATGGTGTTCTGCAGTGTCGCCAGTTTCTACCCTTTGTCTTCTAGCGCTCTTGAAAGTATTCTGTCTGATCCTGGCGTCGACTTTGTCTGTTCTGAGTGTCTGGCCATTAGTTGGAAGACACAACAAATTAGTGCATTTCCCCCTTCTTTAGTGGTTGGGATCCTTAGACCTGGCTCCTGGGTATAGCTTCCCTTGAGCATGGAGGCTGAGCGCACCAGTAACTGCTCAGACAGCTGCTGCCTGTTAACACCTCCACTGAAACAGAAACCCTGGGATCTGCACTGCGCTTTCTGGGCTGCTGAGTGCTCTTATGAGTGCTCTGTATGGTAGCTTTTAGTGCTACCAACTTTATAGCCTTTGCAGGCACCTGGGAAGCCTCCTCTGCGGCCCTGTCAAAGCCCAAAAGTTCTTTTGTTTTTCTTTTATACTTTGGCTTGCCTACCATCTTCTCAGAGAAGGACCGTATCCAAAATGACAGCTATTTAACTGGCTGGGGAGTAGACCTGCAGACAAAAAGTACTTTCCCTTCCCACTGCATAGTTAAGGCTTGCCATAGTTTTCTCCTACAATAGCCATTTATCAGTTTGCCTACTGTTTCTTTAAAAAATACTGATTTTCCAGGTGAAGAAAAACTGACAATTAGGCACATCCTAATGGAGATGATAGAGCCAGGGTGTTTTATTTTGCTTTTTAAAATATCCAGACCCTATACATATGATGCACAGTGGCATTTACTGTGATCTTGGCAAGTAAAGCATTTGCTCCACAGAATACACTGAAGTGCAACATCATTTTATAAAAGCCCTGAGGATAAATGCTGTCAGAACGAGCAGTACTTTTAGTAGCTATGTGAAAAGCTGCAGTTCTGCTTTCCGTGAAAGAACTGAAATACTACAGTTGCCTTCTACTTACCCACTTCCTTCGGTGATGTCAGGAGCCCAAAGAAGACAATGACTCCTCCAGCAAACTGTACTGAGGCGGTCACCAAGAAAGCATACTGAAGATAAATAAATAAATAAAATATTTTTTTAAACACTTTCAGTCACATAGACTTCCCTGACTAACAAGGGTTTCTTTACATTCCAACCTTGTCAGAGTTACGGTAAACACAGCTACAGCAACCCAGACTACATCCATAAAACCTGGAAACAAGTGACCTCTGCATCTCCTGAACAGACTTGGTTCCATCTAGGCTGAAAGACCACATTGAAACAGCTGTTTTAGTGCACCGAGGTGACAGCAGTGAGGAAGGAGCTCACTCAATACAACCACAGATCCAGACACATTGGAAAGGACTGCTCAAAGAAGGCTCAAACACCAAATTCAGACCAGGTTGCTCAAGGCTTTGTTCTATCAGGTCTTGAAATTCTCCAAAGGTAGATCCTCCAGGCTCTGGCCTCTTGTTCCAATGCTTACCTAACTTAATAGGAAAATAGTTTTCCAAACATTCAGTTGGAATTGTCCCTCCTTCACTTTATACCCACTGCTTTTTAGCTGTCTCACCATGCAAGCAAGGGAAGAGTCTAGCTCTGATTTCTCAGCAATCTTCTCACAGGCTCTGGAACGCTGCTATTTAGTACCCTAAGCCTCCTCATCTGCAGAGTGACAAGCTCAGCCCTGTCAGCCTGCCCTTGTAGATCATGCGCTGCAAGATGTGCTGGTTCACTTACATTCCCTGTATTTAGTTGCCTGCTTGCTGCCTTACAGCAACGTAGTGTGTGCCTGGCCTCTTCCCAGTTACAGAAGCTATGCCCCCGTCCCCGACAGAACCTCACCGCTATTCAGCCACGATGACTTCAGTTAACTAAGAACCTGTGAAGGATGACTCTGAAGATCACTTTAAGCCACCGAAATCAGAAGAGGGTATACTATGACACTAGGGCTCTTCAATAACATCAGTCCCATTTAGAGAGAAGTCTCAGGCTCATTTCTCCCAACTTGGCAGGGTCAGGAACAGAATACCCTTTCTATTTTGCCTACTGCTTGCTACCACAGAATTCAGGACGATGAAACTGGACACTCTGAGCCTGTTATCTCTCAGAGACAGGATAAGAAACTAGTCTCCCATAACCCAATCAGACATGCAGTCACAGCTAGAAGCCAGACAGCAATACCTACCTCATAGCCATATCTGAGAACACAGGAGGCAAGGAATGCCCCAAGGATATTTCCCACAGAAGCACAGGCACTCCAGAGTCCAAACACAAAACCTCTCCTGCAGAACAGGAAGAAAATTTGAAAAAGGCAATGAGGGGAAAGGTGACAGTAGGAGCAAGACAAAGACACAACATTTGAGTGAACTTTAACTTAAAAGTTACAGCATTCTCCCAGTACACTTCAAAGAGACTCAAAGGTCACTTAAACCACAAAGTAACTTGGGAGTATCAAACAGATAAGCAAGGAATGTTCTATTCTGAAACACCTGTGTTACAGCAGAGGTCAGCTGGCAACAACAGGGTTACAAACTATATCTAGAGCTCATCAGCAATACCCCAAAGTGGCAGAGTTGAACCTACAATGAGTGAGTTTCCATCCAGTTTCTCCAGTGGTTAGTAAACAGAAACAAGTTTTCCAGTGGCATGAAAAGTCAAGTTCAACCACTTTGCCCTACGGGACTTCTGAAGTTTGAACCTGTGCCTTTAACACACACAACTGTGTTCACACCAAGCTGTTCTAAGGCTCCAGGAAAAAAAAAGAAAGATGAGCAAGAATAGTAAGAAGTAAGGCATATTTCATCCCATATAACTTTAATTCTGACCAAACAGTAGGCCTTTTTGGTTTAAGACTTTCAGCTCAATCTGCTACTCAGCAGGTCAGATAAATGAGTCACCACAGAAAACTCAACTTACCCAGCTTTTCCAAACCAATTGCCCATGACTGCAACCACACAGGGCCAACCAGTGGACTGCAGCAAGCCATTCACAACCCAGAGACAGCAGTAGAACCACTTGTTGTAGAAATGTAACCATTCTGTCAGCGTGCCAAAAAAGAATACCTAGAGAGAAGGAAAAAAAAACCAAAAACCCCAAAACACAACAGAGAGGAAACCTTGAGGGTACTGCTGAAAGCCAGGCAGGAATAGGGCCCTAAAAAAGAAATAACATTTCAGGGAGAAGGTTCCCCGCAGGGGCCAGCCAGAGGCAAGCCTGGCATTGTTTAGGAAACAGCTCAGAGCTAATAGCACCCTCTGCTGAGCCACCATAGCACTGACTCCAGAGGCCAAACAACTCCAGAGACAAATGTGCTGTCATGGCATTTCCACTCCAAAAGACTTTTATCTTTGTAAACAGCACAGCTGTAACAGGAGAGGAAGAGAAAGAGACAAATGCTTTCAGTAACAATACCAAAAATAAAGTAGCGTCTTGATCTGCTATTGTACTGACATCCCAAATCCACAAGACTGTGCAAACACAAAACCCTCAGCAGTCATTTATCTTAGCAAAATTTAACATAAATACTACAGCCAGGTCTCAAATTACTAAGAGCCCTAACCCAAATTAGCCAAAATAAACACAATTTGTGGCACACTGTGCTTGATGCATGTTTGTGGTCATGTGTTTGCAGAACGCAATAGACTATAGTGGAGTTTGTAGCCACTGGGTAAATCAAAAGCACTCCGCACATTTTACCACTACTTTAATAACCAAAAAACCACAATGAGATAAAACTGATTCACACTTATCTGCAGTGGCTTGAACCTGAAGAACCCTTTTGTTTTAAGCGGACATTCCTTTTTTGACAGATGCCCTCCCAGCAATTACAAAATAAGTAAATGAATGCTTAGTATTGTTAGCATGTCATTTAAAGACGACAGCAAACGTTGCATTTGGAAGCAAAAGCCTTGATGACAACACTTGTGGGCTGGAAGAACAGTTATAACACAAAATAGTCCCTAAAGGACCAAATACGCCAATCTTTTACAAAGGCTGTTCATCAAGTCTCTAGACAGTGCTTCAGACTTTGGAATTTCCTTCTGACACAGTGTCCATAAATAGATATTTCAGGAAGAGTTGAGTCATCTAGTGTAGCTCTATGCTTTAGACAATGCAGTAAGTGCATCCAGGACAAAGTTCTCCACACCAGCTTTGAGACCACTGAGGTGCAGCTCAAGGGCAGATTCACACAGAAACAGAGCCTCTTCTCCCCTGCAGTAAAACCCTACCTAGAAACCCTAAGAGAGATTTCAAAATCACACCAGTATGTTCCCACTTACCACCAGAGCAGAGGAACACATGCCAAAAGACAAAACCCAGCGTAAATTCAGGCGATCCCCAACTATGCCGCTGACAAAGAGACCCTAAGAACAAAACACAGCGTTAAATACACCTACAAAATTTGCATCTGTTATTTGCAAGAATTAAAATGAGGTAGAAGGGTCAAACTGATCCAAACATTGTTGTTACACAGTTTGATTCTAACCACTTCTTCCACCCCTAAAGAAACCGTGCTCAGAGTTGTTCAATAAATTTCTTGTTTTTAAAAAAGTGAGCTGAGAACTCTTGGAGAGGTAGAGCTAGCCCTCCCACCCCCTGGTGACAGGCACGTGAGAAGTTCTGAAGTGACAGTATTTCTCTTGCATTTGTTAACAAGCATCTTCACATGGGTGAAAGGCATGGGCAGAACTAATAGAAATTGAAGAAAAAAAATCTGCTCCTGAACTAAGCTTTTTTTTTTACTGCATTAGTGCTAGGCAAGTCCAAGAAGAAGATCTGTTCATCCCCTCTAAACATGGGTGTGATCATCCCAATAGGATTCAACCAAAGCTTAGCAGCTTTGAGTTAGTTTTACTCACCACAGCATAGGAAAACAAAAAGATAGTATCCAGTGTCCCCAAGAAGAGAGTTGCTTCTTCTGCACTTGGAAATAAATGGCTACTGTTCCAGAGCTACAGAGAGAAAATTTTAACAGGTAAACAGGGAACAGCACAGCTCATTCTACTCTTTTTCAATGGAAATACCAGCTCCAGAGCAGAATAGCATCTGGCCCCAGCAACATCCCATTCCTCCAACACTTTAATTATCAAATCAAGAACAATTCTGGCGTTGTTTACAGCAGAAAATGTTCACTGGCACTTTGTTTCACTTCTACAGGGCACGCTAGCAAACCAGAAGTGAGAAATGCTTGTTCCACCTGGATCAAGACAAATGACTGGCAAAACAAACCCTACTTCTAAAAAGCATGCAACTCTTAAGACAGCTTCTTTCACAGAAGTACTGATGAGCATCTTAATGAATAATACAATAAAGGCATATTATGTTTTATGTGTAGTGTCTCGTCAACTTATCTTGCTGTCTTCACTAAATGAATAATTCTCTTAAAGTATTTGTCACAGCAAACATAATAGCAAATGACAGACCACAAACAGAAAAGAAAGAACAGAAAAGAAACAAGGGGAAGAAATAGACTGGTTGGAAACTATTTACAGTGAGCTCTAGTCGCTAATGTTGTTGCTTTTTTGTGTTTACCCTGTTGTATTATATTTTCAGTATGATCAAAAAAAAAAAAGTAAAAAAGACTCAATTGTCTCTAAACTAAGATTAGTGACATTAGCTGAAAATAGAAAGCTTTGAGGATGACTTGAAGAATGAATAAAGTTAATCAAGTTTTCTTCCCTCCCCACCATGCCCCCATTAGAAAAACAACAGATAAAGCCAATCCACACCTGACCTATGGATGCATCTAACTCAAATATCAGCAGTTTTAGTTTTATTCTACCCCCCCCAGGGGCACACCCTGTACCGACAACATTAATTACATATCCACTTAGTTTAAGAGATGTAACACTGGTAAGGCCTATTGACACAGCTTCTGCTTAAGTCTCATGTCCAAGAAAACTAACAGATCCCTTGAAAAATACTTTGTGCCACTTGAGGCCACCAATAGCTACTTACACCAGCAGATTTCAACTTTTAACCAGAGATCCCTGGAGGTCCTCTAGCTATTCAGAGTCTTAGAAGGATAAGTAAATCAAATCTTTTGTCACTAGGCTTAAATTCATTAAACAACCTCCACAGGACTCACAAATCTTTAAAGGCTGACAAGTATAGATCTAAGTCATCCTTCTAATAAAATCATACTACGGCCTACTCACAAAATAATTACAAAATATTTTATTATACTTTTAAAAAAAAATTTTTAAGTATAAAATTGTAGTTACAAAGATATAGCACTTAAGTGACTTCTCTGTTCATGTCCTTAATCTGTCCTATCAATTTCCCAAAATGCACTTTAGTCCTAACTGACATAACCTAAATTGATACCAAAAGGACCATTTTGACAAATTTTCTTGATCACCTCAACAGCCAGCATAAATTAAATCATCTATATAAAAAAAAAAATAATCAAAACAGCTTCTAAAATATACTAGTTTCTTGAATGTCAATTAAGGAACTAAATATAAACACAGTGTAGTTCATTGTAGCATCTCTGAGATACCACTCTTTTTTTTTTTTTACATACTATAAAATTCTGAATACGGTACAGGCTCAATTTACTGGTTTGACTTATTACAAAAAGTCAGTCATTCCTCAGTCAAACATTCAAATAACTGATGATTCTTAATGCAGACAACAACCAGGCAACTGATTTGGAAGTCTCTGCTCTAATAGATGTCATGGTCTGCGACCAAGCTGTTAATGTAAGGTTTCTTCCACTTCTCAAATGCATCGAGACAAGGTACTGCTAAAAACAAGGATGCCCCTTAAAAGGACTACAGGTAGGAACCAGCAGGTATTCCTGGCATTGCCATTTGTGAGGGCAAGCAGTATACAACTTCCTTTTCTTCAAGCAAACACTGCCAAAACTCCTACAGCTTTCACTGAAGTTAGGATTTTACAACCAAGAGGGACCGGATGTTCAGCACTTTTGGAAATCAGACCTTTTATATGCAGGACAAAAATGTCATTCTTAAGTATCAATTTAGGGTAAGCAGCTAGCCCTTTCAGATAGCTTTCTTCTCTCTGACTACCCTTTTAACAGGGTGGCAGCAGCAGGACTGCCACAGAGAAAGACACAGACAGGGTTTTACAGGGATCTCTGTAACCCCATTAACTGCTCTGATTTATTGCCTCTGATACTTCAGAGGTAGGTTCCCTATTTCCTCCTCCCCCACCTCCACGCTGCTGGCTACTAGAGAGAGTCTGCTGTGATCTCAGTTTCCATTAGAATACTGTAACTTCTTGAGAAGTTTCTCTCTGAGGACCACTAGGAAAGATTTCACCATCACCTGATGAGCCAGAAAACTACAATTCAGACACCTGAAGCTCCAACTCCCATTCTGAGAAGCTCAGAATACTGGAAGCTACCCACTGTGCTTGCCTACCCTTTGGGTCCTTACCTCATATGGCCGGAGCTCAGGGGCCGTGCTGTTTAAGAAGTAGGGAGTCCATTGGCTGGAAATGCTGACTTTGACATTACTGAATGTCTTTCTGGAAGCATGGAGCAGGGAATAACTGCCAGAAAACACAGAAGGACAGGTTAGCCAAATCTTCTCCATAGGTCAAGTGGGAAAGGGTCGCACTCAAAATAGATATATGTTGTCTAAGCAGGCAGCATAGCAGAAGACTGACAGTTTTGGACATACTAGGCAGCAGTGAGAACCCCCAAATTCTGGGCAGGCACACTGATTTTAGTGGGGAGGTGTGAAATAGGGTCTCGACTGGAAAGGACCTCCTCTTTTATTTTCAAAAGACAAAGTGACTGTGCAACAGCAATTAGGTATCAGTAAAGAGAAAAGAGAAGACGCACTCATGTGGCTAACCACCATTACGAGTGCTCTTCCATATTGGGTATCAGTGGCAGTAGCAGTACTGCTGTGAAGACCAAAGGATGTCAGTGAGGCAAAGTTTGAAAGGAGAAGCAGGATGATATTCGAGCTGCTGTCAGCTGGTGTTAACAGACAAGCTTTCAACAAACAAATGTTGTAGACTTTCAGATCTGAAGCAGTGACCTTTCTCTTCTAGAGGCTGTCCAGCCTCTGCAAACAGCATTTTTGGAAGAGGACTCCAAAAGCAATGCCAGCATGTTCCATCAGTCAGAACAGGTATTAAATGAGTTCTGAGCATTAGGGTTTGCTTCCTTCCTCATTTCAGCTAGTTCCTCCCCACACCCACCCACACTCAACCTTCTGCAACAGGCTGCTTGGCACAGTCAGCTTCACCTTTGGTGCAAGCCCTGTTTGTGGCTGGATTCCCCAGGGGCAGAGCACACTTAGCTCCACACCTGCATGACTCCCAGACCGGTTGGTACAACTCACTTCAAAGCTTGTTTTCAAGGCTCACAGCCAAAGGTTAAGCCTATTTCCCTACCTTCATTCTCCTTCTTTGGACGTGCCTTCACCCCCCTAAATTAAGCGAGATGAACCCCTCGCTGTGTAGAGATACCCTCAACCTACCTGAAGAAGGTCAGCAGGAAAACAACAATATGGTGGTGGGTGCAATGGGACACAAGGCCTCTGTTCGCAGGCTGCCTCCGTAAGCTTCCAGGCAAAGCCATCTTCCTGGCCACCCTATCCCTGCTCCTGTCCTTGGCCACAAAGGCTAGATGGTGCTTAGGTCATTTTTCTTCTCACTTAAACAGAAGAGTGTGGAAAGAGAGGAGAAAACAAAACATATTTGAATTGAAACACACATATGAAATACATATGTGTTCCCCAAACAGCTGGAATTCAGCAACTCTATGCCATTCCTTCCCAATTTGTTTCATATCACTACCCATCTCATCACCTGTACATTCCTTGACACCTTCTATGCCCAGCAATGTCTTTTTACTCTCATTCTCCCAGTACCCTTGTGGTTATCCCTCCAACCCACTTCTCTTTTGTTCTCCTCTTAGCAGATGCCTCTTCAGTGCCCACCACCGAAGGCATTTGCCCAGGATGTACCAACTTCCAGCCTTCCCATGTTAAGACCATCTTGCACCTTCTACATACTCAGTGCACTACAGAGTGGTCATAAATAAGCTAACTTTCCACTGCAGCTTGGCTGACCAGATACTGATGGTTAATTCAAGAGAGCAGCATTTGGCTACTGGTGGGAAATGGTTTTGGATCTCACTGCCTTTTCAAGATGTTGTTGAAAGGCTATACCCAAGGGTGGACTTGCAAAGTGGGGAAAAGGGAAAGTAACTGTGAGGACAGTGCTGAAATCCAACAGCAGGTCTCCCTCCCTATTCATCCTCAAGCCCTATATTATAGCTCCATCTGTCACTAACTCATTAGTACAGCATGTGGCAAGTCATACTTTCCTGTCCCTACCTGTAGGGCATGGGTGACATCTGCCTAAACATCTAGATACCAGATATTACCAGTACTGAGGAAAAGCTATGACAGACACCCTGTTTCTTAGTGCTGGCTCATGCCACACCACTCCACTGCCTCACCTGTTGTTGGTGTGGTTGAGGGGCCATTTTTGCAAACCGATTCCGGGAAACAACCCTGCTGGGCAGTGAGGTGGTCAATCTCTCTCCACACTTCCCTTCTGTTTTCTTGGCAGAGATATTTTTTAGCCAGATTTCCCTGCCACAGCTCACAAAGCAGCTACACTAACATTTGCATCTGTGCAACAGGGGGCACAGTGCAGAGAAAGATACGCTGCATATTCTGAAGGCAGAACGTGGTTCTGTTCACGCTAGCTGGCTTAAGACAGCTAGACAAATCAGTCGATGGGAACTGCATTTTCAGAAGACATTCAACCCGTACATTTTGAACGCTAAGGAGAGGTAAAATAACCCACCACCTCTGTTTCCCCCAAAAATCGGAGCATCAGAGCATAAGAGGGAACATAACGTCTTTGTATTCATGAGTGCTTTTCATAGTGACTTGTAAATCTGACAGAAGATTTTTCAAGTTCAGCTTCATAACCTCACTTGGAGAAATTAGAAGTCATTGCCCAGACTCTTTTATCCAAATTTCTCCTGCTGAAAAGCCTATATTTCACAGAGATTTCTGCTTCCCACTAATAACTTCTGAAGGTTTCATCAAGACAACTTTCACTGCAAGAATTCTTCCTTTTCTGTTCTCTCAGTGACAATGCATACCTGACCAACAAACAGATGCCAGCTACTACCGGATACATTAACCATTACAGAAACTGGGGCCACCACTGACCTCCAAAACACAGTATGGCATGGACATCTTCTGAGTAATAGGGACCCAGCTATGACACCTTTGAGGCACTGGAGTCATGTTTATCCTACACCACACCTGAACGCCTCCGTTCTCATCCAGGACAAACGCAGGAAGGCTATACAAGATCTGAGACCAACTACATCTATGCAGCTCAGGCCCAGCTGAGCCACGCTGCCATTCGGACAGCCCACCCAGGTCCGGCAGTACCTTCTTGTAGGGCCATGCTTTTAGGCTGCTCGGGTTCACGCTGAGAGAAAAAAACATCGCCTACAATAGGAGCTGTGGGAAGGCAAGGGGTAGCCTCGAAGAGGCATCTTTGCAAGCAGTCTTAAAACTACATCCACCTAAGGTCCCAGACCGTGTCTCAATATCAGTGAATGAAAACTCGGCAACCACACAAGTATCACACGGTACTACTCCCTTTCACACAGCAGCAAAACAGCTCAGGACTGTCCCTGACACAAGCTGCATGAAGAAGAGAAAGGAACCTGAGGTGCTCCAATTTCCCAGCCCCATGATCCTTACAGGCTTGCAAACCATGCGCTCTGTCTGTCCAACACAAGAGCTCATTCTCCATCTCTGCCTCTCTTTCCCCTCCCACCAGGCAACAGCAGATAACAGAGTTCTCCTGAGGAAAGCAAAACATGGCCAGTTGTGCAACGTTGTGGGAAAAGTTCCTTCCTTGGGTAATCAGTTCACAGCCCCAAGCATGAGATTTACTACTCGCTTCATGTCAACATATGCAAATATAGATCTTATTTGTCCAAGATACCAAGTCTTTTTAAAGTTAAGACCTGGTTTTGACCTTAAAGTCCCTCCCCCCCCCTTTTTTTTAATAGCATTTAATATTGAAATTATCTATTCCTCAGTTTTTTCAACATCAGCTAGCTTTCTAGAAGATGACCTTCTAGCACAGAATGACACTTTTCACTTATTTACAGCATAGAGATGACTATGAAAGATTTCAGTTTCCCCCCCTTTATTTTTTTTTCTTTCTTCCTCCTGTCCTTTTTATATTCAAAACTGGCATTCTCCCTAGAATAGAAAAGTAAGCGACTAGGAGGTAAGCAACTAGGAATTCATCCTTACAAATTAGTCTCCTAATTATTCTGAGAATACCGCAGTAAATTTGTAGTGGAGGGAGAGCAAAAACTAGGAGGCAGGATAAACCACAGAACTCAAGGCAGGGAAGCACAAGCCTTTGAGAAAGGAAGAAGATAACTTTTAGGGTGCCTTGCCTGCTTGTTTAGTGCTATCTACCTTCAGGTAACCGATATTTTGAATAAGCTTTTGTTAAGCTTACCGCCGTCTCCCTTATCCCTTCACTTAAGGTCAAAATAAGACACCTTAAGTTCAAAATAAACTTCCTTAACGCCACCCTGACGTCCTCCAAAGCCGGCAGGAAAGACCAGAATTAACATTCCTGGGGCTTCCAAAGTGCAAAGCAAACAAATGAGATATATATATATATATATATTTATATATATTTATGAAAAACAACGCTCTTTTATGCCATCTCTCCAAACAGAAGAAAAAAAGGCAGAACCCCAAGCCACCCACAGGCCCCGACAGCTGGCACCCACTACGGGCAAACGGCCCATCACCCCTGAGCCAAGGCGGGATACCGTGTAGGGAGGAAAAGGGACTCCCGAGTCGAGACCGGGACCGTCCCCGCTGCTACGGAGGCGATGGGCTGACAGGCCGCCCCTTCCCCTCCGGTAACCCAGCTCCAGCACCGGAGACCCGACCCGACCCGGCCCGGCCCGGCGCACAGGCCGCCCTCCCGGCCCCCCTCACCTGAGGGGCCGGCTCCCCCACCGAAGCGCCGAGGCAGACGACGAGGCGGCGCCTCTCTCCCCTCAGCGAACCCCCGCCCGGGGCCCGGTGCAGGTGGCCCGGCGGCCACGTCCTCAGCGGGGCGGGGTGAGCGGGGCGGGGAGCCGAGGCGAGCCCAGGCGGCGGCGGCAGCAGGGCACGCACCAGCTCCACCGCAACCGTTAACGTCCCCACCGCGGCCGTTAAACCGCCCTCCCGCCGCCCCCGGGGGAAAACAGCCAGCCCCGCACACCGGTCCCGGCGGCCAGCACAGCCCTCAGGAAGTCGGAGAGAGGCGGCCCTTCCGGCGGGAGGGACCGCGGGGCACGACGGGAGTTGTAGTCCGCCCCTCGCCGCCGCCGCTCCGGTTCTGCCCCCAGGACCCCGCGCAAGGGGGCGGGGAGCGGGCGGCGCCGGCAGCGGTCCATCAGCTGAGGTGGAGGAGGAAGAGGAGGAGGACTACATTTCCCGCCGGCCCCCGGAGGGCCGGGGCGGGTACAAAGCGGGCCCGTCCTGTCCCGGCAGGTGAGCGCCAGCAGGTGCGCGGGCGGGAGGGACAGCGGCTCCTTCTCCAGGCCCCCTCCCCCCCGGCTGCCGTGAGCCGGGCCGAGGCGGTAGATTCCCCTTTCTCCTCCTCTTCCTCCTTTCCCGTCGCTGCAGGCCCGCCCGGGGCTCCGCGATGCCTTTCTCCAGTTCCGGCGCCGACGACGCCTTCGACTACCTCTTCAAAATCATCTTGATCGGGGACTCCAACGTGGGGAAGACCTGCGTGGTGCACCGCTTCAAGACGGGGCAGTACAACGAGAAGCAGCAGAACACCATCGGCGTCGACTTCACCGTCCGCTCCATGGACATCGACGGCAAGAAAGTGAAGGTGGGTGGCTGGAGTGAGCCCGGGCGGCACCTACCTCCTCCCCACGCCCCCCATAGCCATGTCAGCGTCCCTGGGGTGCAGGGTGTCTCCTGCTTCAGCCCTTGCAGACCAGGGGTGCCGTCGAGGGGAGGTTTCCCCTCAGGAGGATGTCCTGGGGGATTGCAGTAGACTCTAATTTGTGTATGGGCTTGTCCTTGTGGCTTCTCTGGATTTACCTGTGCGGAGAGCTCCTGCTCGGCCCGCAGGGAGTTCTTTGGAAGCCAGCTCTGGTTTGGAGTGGAGGTCTCTTCCCCCCATCAAAGATGAGGGGGTTTGAGCTGGTACGGCGGTATGACCCCTCTGGTTTGGCAAAGGCCACCCTTTGATGCATGCTTGATCTGAGGGAAGAGGAAGATTTCAAGATGAACACTACAAGAAATGGTTAGCTAGAGCTTACCTCCTTGTGCAGATGAAAGTTCAGATGCCTGCCCTTTGTATACCTTGGCTTTGCCCAGCCCTGCTTCAGAGCTTCTTGCCTCTTCTTCCTTTCCTCTTAAAAGTCTGTAACGCTCTGTATCTTTTAGCACAGTTGTTGAAACTGGGTTTCTCGGCCTCTTTGCAAAGCTGGGTTTATCCTTGCAGCTTTCTCTTTGGTCTGCTTAGATTGTCTTTACAGGCATGTTAATGTCCCTTCAGATCTAGAGAAGGCAAAGCCACACCATGGGTGTAGTAGAGTGAGCTGGGACAGGTCTAGCCGCCTTCCGGACCAAGGGGTTTCAAAAGCATAGATGCTGATGGCAAACACCTAGGAAGTGGCATTTGCCAGTCTTTGTAACTTCTATCCTTTCTCTTACAGATCCAAGTGTGGGACACAGCCGGTCAAGAACGCTTCCGGACAATAACCCAGTCTTATTACAGGAGCGCCCATGGGGCCATCCTTGCCTATGACCTTACTAGGAGGTCCACATTTGAATCCATTCCTCACTGGATTCATGAAATTGAAAAATATGGTGCTGCAAACTTGGTCATGATGTTAATTGGTAGGAATCTAATTTTAAACTGTTGTATTGCTTTTTTTCCAATACCTCCTCGCTTTCCCTCACTACTTAAAGCATCTATAAACTCTGCATTAAAGAAGAATGCAGTTATAGTTAAGAGATCAGAAATTGTATCAATTTGACATAAGCTAAAAAAATCAGGAAAGTCACAGCCTGGTCCTGACAGGACCAAGCCCATTGCAGAGAGTGAAACATTTTCACTTGTTCCTTTCCTGCTGGAATAATCCAACAAAATTGCTGCTCGTCTAGCAAGCAGGGACAACCTCATGGAGGTTAGAACTGCAGTCAGCCTGACCCTGTACTCCTGGTGTGCAGGAATTTAGCAGCTCAATAATTCAAGACGAAGGGGAACGCGCAGAGCAACACAATTCCTGGTTCTCATCTTTCCTCTCTCTTCTTTTGGTATGCATACGCCTTGCTCTGTAACGGGACTCCGATCAGGTAAGACAGTAGATAGAGACATGGCTTTTACGGAGAGTGAAGTAGTTGTCTTGAATTCCTCCTCCTCCTCGTTTATTCCGCTAGCGTTCAGGAAAATTCACCTCTTGAAGAAAGGAATGAGTAGAAATTTCTGAGAACGCAGCTGGTAGGAAGCAGTATGGTTCTTATCCCGTGTGGTTCAGGTGGTTGTTATTGCTCTTCCCTCCCCCAAGCGAGAAGCTGCAAATGAGAGAACTGGCGTAGTAAAACGACCGAGCCTTTTATTTACATTCCACTGCTTCTGCCTGTCCTGCTGTGGCACAGTGCCCAGAGCAACGCGTGCAGCCACAGCAGCCCAAACTGGCTCTGGAGGACCGGCAGCCCCACAGGGCAGCAGGCATGGGACCTACGCCGCTGCTTGTGCTCCCGGCAAATTACTGACTTCTGCCACGGTGGTGGTTCTTCCTGTTCTTCCTCTGAAGAAACAAATAAATTCTGACCTGCATGGAACTGTGGCAATTAGAATGAATAAGGAGAGGGGGCGAAAAAGTGCATATTTTTATTTTTTTATTTATCTATTTCTTTTTAAGAAAAGTTTTGTATTTTTTGAAAAGAAAGCTTTTTGTCAAGGATCCAGCTTGGTGCTTTCTTCCAAAGCTGCTGCTGTTTGTTTTGCTTACTTCGGCAGGAAGTCTTTGTGCATTACTTTATGTGAGTCATGTTATACACCTTTCTAGCATGCAGTTAAGGCTAAGAAGTCTAACTTTCCCATCTGAAACTGAGGAAGGAAAGAAGGGGGCTCTTTAAGAAGGCAAATAACCCTCAAACAAGGTGTTTGGGGTGGGGTGGTTTTCTTTTGTGGGTTTGGGGGTTTATTTTCTTTTAGAAAAACTGAAAGGGATTTAACAGGAGTTGCTTTATATATGCTTTAAATCCAAGATCTGAATCTGATGAAAGGTTGTCTTGAAACTACAAAAGCAGACTTCAGCCAGGTACTGCATGTACCAGAACTGATGGTAATTCCACACGTGTTGCAACTACTTAAAATACCTTTGTCTATTTAGCTGAGGCCTTTCATGTCTTCTCACAGATTTTTACTAAAATGCTCCCAGTAGACATTTAACCTACACATGCGGAAACTTTTAAAGTATACATTTCAAGCTTTAGGTAGCTGGTGTGAATTCCTTGGGATTTTTTTGATATCATCTTAAAATTACTGACTTGTATAAATAGGTCATGTTATAATCTCATCAACAGTTGAGCACTTTCTTCCTTGGTTTTGGTGTGGCTTTCTTGGAGATCTGCTATAGACTAACAATTTTCCAGACCTTCAGAGATGAGCTTTGAGATGTGTCAAAGTAGCTTGACAATAGCATAACGTATGTAGCGTTCACTGAAGGGGGAATAAACCTTTATGCACCATCGCTTTGGTTTACTGTGGGCAGCCACTATAGCTACAAGATTTCTAAGATTTTTTTGTTAAAAAATATTTAACTTAAATGCTATCAATTGTTTAAAAACACTAGGGACTAGAGACCAAGAGTTGCTTCCAAATAATTCTCTGGCACCACTACCTATAGCAAGCAATTGGATAAACACAGGTTTTTGTTGGCTTTTTTTTTTAAACTCATATCTTTATATCATTAGCTCTTCTATGTTTGTGGCTCTGATGTGCTTGCATCTTGTTTTCCAGCAACTCTTATTCCTAACATAATTCTGTTATTTAACAAAACTGAATGAAGGTATTGCATTTAAAGGTTATTTTTTAACAAGGCTAAGTTATTGAATTATCTATTTACCTTCTTTTAAGGGAACAAATCCGATTCACTGGATAAGCGCCAAGTCCTGTTTGAAGATGCCTGCACACTGGCAGAGAAGCACGGGCTCTTAGCTGTGCTGGAGACATCAGCAAAAGAAGCTCAAAACATAGAGGAGGTCTTCACACTAATGGCTAAGGAGCTTATAGCCCGAAATACCTTGCAGCTTCATGGAGAGAATCCTCCAAACAGCATCTATCTTGATTCCAGGCCAGTGATTGCTAGTCCGAATGTGGAGAAGACCCAATGCCTCTGTTGAAGAGAGACTTCAAGGAAGAACTTGGAAGTCGTCATTCTTCTGAATCTGTTTGATTTCACTTTTTTCAATTGAGGAAAGTAGGCTCTGTGGCCTCAAGCCATCTCTCTGGTAGCTCTGCCTTGCAGTTGGGCTTGTAAGTATCTTCAGAGATCATTGTTAATGTTGGTAGCACAGGTTGCTTTGAATGTGGCAGCTGACACTTCAACAGGAACTTCTGATCTGGGAGGACTCAGGAAGCTGCCAGCCCTTGCCTTAACCAAAGAGAACTTTAGAAAATTACTGCCTTTAAGTATATCCTTAAATAATTTTCTGAGCTGTGTCAGAAGATAAATTTGCACCAGAACTCTGCATTGATCTGACCCTTCTAAGCTATGTTGTCTGTTCTAGTGCAAGCACTTTACTCTTTGCTAGCAGCTTTAAAAAGTCTGACAGATGCTTGGACAGCACTAACGCGTTGCTGCTTAAACTTAGGAGTGGTCCTGATGTCACCCATCCCAAGGAACGTGATAGAGTATATGATTTCACACCTGTACTGATTTCCTCACCAGACAGAGCTGGAGATATCCCTGGGGTTCCACAGCTTGCAGAATATGATTCACTAGGGTTCCAACCTTCTTCCTGGGGGGAGAGAAATTATCTTCCATTTTATTCTCTATCTCTAGGAATTGTTTCCAGCAGTGAAGTCTCTCTTGCTACAAAGACTTGCTAGGACTAGGTGCTTCCAAGACACCAGTAATGGCCTAAATCAATGCTGGGGTGAAAGGACCTTTTTTTTTTCCACTTCTTTTTTTTGTCCTCCAAACCTTGACTTGTTTTTGATGGGCTGATTTTAATTGTAGCTTGTGTGATGGGCCAAAAACAGCTTGAGGGTGTGCCTGTAGATTTTCAAGGGAGCATGAAGAAAAGAGTCAAGCTCCTATAAAACTCAGCAAGGGATAAGATGTGTGACCTTACCTTACAGCAGTAAGGCCATGGCATGGGGCATACCAGAAAGCTACCCCTGGGCAACCCTATGTACTACTGCTATGGAGACTTAACATTTTGTGTGCAATAGGAGGTTTGTATCTTTCTTCCCAAATGCAGGCTGTGCTTTTGGGGGCTCACTGCTTCTGTGTACCAGAACTGAATGAAAGGGTTTCTGTTCTGGGCTTTTTGTGGGTTTTGCTGGTTGGTTGTTTTTTGTTCTTTTTTTTTTTTTTTTCAGTAGATGGAAACAGAAGGAGAGGGAGGAAAGAAATATTTTACAGATTAAGTTTTTTTGACTGCAGTCTACATGTACCAAAGCATATCATTTAGGCAGTTACTGTGTTAAGCTATGAACTGGAACTCAAACTGTAATGCTAAAACACAGTCCTGGATCACATGCAAAGAAGCCCTGGGAAGGCTGGTACACTGCTAGCTTTTACCAGATGGCAGTCCACCCATGTTGCATGAATTCTGGAAAAAAAAAAAATAGGGAAAAATATGTAGCAAATATTTCTGGAAAATCTTGTCTGAGAAGCACAAAAAATAAAGTAGGATGAATCACTGATGTATAGTCTTGCAAATGTTTCTATTGTTATTAATGCTTCCTCTGGCCAGGTTCTTTGCTATCTCATGCAAAGAGCAGGGGTTAATTCAGCTATGTGTAAACTGAGGGAGAAATCTTCAATGCTAGCATTGAAGCCTTTTGCTAAGGAGAAAGCTTCATCTTCTTCAGGCATCAGCTTTCTGACCCGTTTTCTTTTTAAATCTTGATTTCACCGTGACTTGGTAATAACCTAATAGTTGCATTTCAGTTAGTGTGTTTAAGCAGCAGCACACATCCATAACCTTTCAAAGTAGCTGAACAAGTAGCAATCCAGCTTCAAAATAACTACTTTCTACACCTTTTGTCACTTAGAAAACAGTGAAATGTCAGTTTAATATTCTTGTGTTTAAAATCCAACTATTCCCAGTAGTAGTTTGTAATTACCAGTTTTTACTTTTTTTTTTGTATCCACACTTAGAACAAAATTTGCTAGCAGTTTATTTCAGAGACAGTATTTGCTGCAAATACTAATCTTCCAGGAGAACTTAAAAGTATTGTGTTCAGCTCCAGTTACACTCTTTCATTAGCCAGGAATTAGAGGAAAGATCTTACCAGCAGAGTATTAAACTCTGCATGGTTCACTGGTTTTACTGCCTTAAAGAGAGATTACTGTATGAAGTTCTCTTGCTTACCCTGAGTATGGAGGCTTTTGCTGGCCGATGCTCCCCAAACTGCCCAGCACTGACAGGTTACAGGGTTCTTGCCATTCTCCTCCTGCACACATGGAGCCACTTGCAGAGCAAGTCCTTCACTGGCAGAACGCTGTGCAACAAAGGATCACCGAGAACAGGCTTGCGACTGTGCTTTAAGCTGCACCGTTCCCTTTCAATAAACTATTTTTAAATACCTACCCATTGTGCAGCTGAAACAAGAGCATGACCTCTTTTGGTTAGTTTTGTTTGGCATCTTCCACAGGCCCTTTGGACAGTTTCAGTGAATGGCTTCCATAGGGTCATTTTTTTAAGCTGCCCTCATGTGAATGAAGAGTGAGCTTCAGCCACTGCCAACAAGAAGGTTCTTCACAGTGTGTATTAGTAAACAGTATTACTCATGAGGTAATATGTTAAGAAAGCTATTACTTAAAAAAATCCCTTTATTATAGCTTATTATTCTAGACTGTAAGCTAGAACCACTAGATTGAAATACACACACAGGGTAACTTCTGCAGCTGTGCCTTTCCCCATCACAGAGCAGAAGGAAACATGCAGCTATGACAGTGGAAGACACTAACTGCTACAGAACATTATATTAACATGTTTTTTTTTCCCCAGTATCACATGTAAACCCAGTGTGCATCATTAATGCACTTGTAGTAATGTGTAGCTTATTGTAATGTTGTTTACGATGCTATTCTAAATACTACTACTGTCCCAAAGTTAAGAGCTGCACATCCAGCTTGAAAATGAGCTTATTTGTTAAATTTTCACTTGGAAGAAGCATTTGAATCTTAGCTGTTGCACAATACTTACACTGATCTCCCACCCATGCCACAAGACTGAAGCAGCATCTTTCCACATAACAGGGTAATAAAAAAAACCCTGTATGTGTTTTAAACTGGAGCAAACTCTGACACCTCCCAGAAGCTGACTGGCTTAAAAGCAAATATAGCTTCAACTCAGCAATGTGGAAGGCACACAGCACTGCCTATGTGGTCAAGCTTTTCTTCATAGGTAGGGGACAGGCTCTTAATAACAAAAGCTGAGGTTCTTATCTAATCATTCCAGTTAATGTTTAAGTATAGTTGGGAAGGAGACAGAGAAAGCCGCTTTCAGGCCCTTGAAGAGAGATAGAGAACTCTATCCTGGAGCCTTCCTTCAGGAAGGAGATGCCCATGCTTTTAGACAGGAAACTGAAACTTTCACCAGCCAGCCAAGCACCCTAACCACAGCATGGTTTGGAGGTGCCCCTTCCCACCTGTAGGCTGCCTACAGGCAGGTTTTTAATCTCAGTTCCCAGAACACCACATTCAGCTCCAGGCAGGGGGGCTTTAATACTCACTGCTCAGCGTACCGACTCCTAAAGCCATTTGCAAGCCTCTATCAAACAAGTGTGTCAAGGACTGGAACTAAGACAAGCAATGCTGGGATATCACAGTCCTTTAGTTTAGAGAGTAGTTTTAGGCAGGCCAAGAGCCCCTTTTACTTAAGATTACTTTAATTTTTAATAGGAACTTGAAGTTTGAGAAAGGTAGGACTTTTAAAAGTCTTTTAAAACTCTTTTTCTAGTGCTGCTGCTCTAAAAATCAACCTTAATTCAGCTGCCTGCACAGGCTCTGACTATGCAATCAGATCAAGCTGTTGCCAAACAGGTGTTGACTCTGGCTTGACGGCAAGTGACAAACAGCACACCCATGAATAAATGTAGCAAGTAAGGGCAGAAATTTAGCATGTCTGCAATCCCACATTTCCTTGCTACAGCTGTGTCCATGAATATCACTGCTTATTGCTGTTTTCACTGCCAAGTCTGTCTAGTTTTGTTTACAAGCGAGGCTCACAACTACAGTTTAACACTAGCATTAAATTAAAACTGACTTCATAGCAACTTGATCCCGACAGCGCAGTCCTGTATTGTAACTCAATTGTAAGTAAAGAGACAACATGTGGTTTCTCTCTGGTTTTAAGCTGCTATAGTATTAGTAATTCCATCTACACAAGTTTTGTTCCAAACATGAGACACCCTGTACCTCACTGTATCCTCCAAATGGAAATCCATTTTGTACCTGCTGTAGCAGGAAAGAGTTACTTTGTATTTCACTAAATGAACAAGGCATTCCATCAGCAAGGCTACGATAATACACCTTGGACTACAATCAGGAAAGAGCTGTGCTATCAGGGTTTGAACTAAAGCAGCAGAGGTTGTAAAGGTGTTCTCTTTGCTTGTATCATCACGTCCAGATCAACTGCAATGGGCAGCAGACACTTGCTTCGCACTTACCACAAGATGCAACGTTTTAGATCAAACCATACATACATATATTCTTGCATAGGGAATAAAGTCAAGGCACATCAAGCGAGAGTATGCATCTTTTTCTAAAAATTGTTTTGAACTCAAGGTTTTGCTGGTGGAAGTTTTTACCTTTTACATCTTAACGCTACTTTCATTGGCCTCTTCCATTTCTGCACCTTAGATATTTGCCTAAAGAAAATGTAGCACAGCCAAAGTCATCACTGTCAATATTTTTACACTAGAAGTTTGCCTTAATTCGACTGACTTTATTCCTTTTCTTACAAAGAAAAACCAGAGCAGCCTACTAACATACTTTACCCCTTTCAAAGGCCCTACTCTCTTCAGTCATTCCAATTTGGGGTGGGAAATCATAATGCAACAGGAAGCTGACAAACAGGCCTACCAATGGCAAGATTCAAAGTGGAAGGGACACACAGCAGTATCGCTTGATGACAAATATATGCAGTTCTTTAACTTACAGAACAACCACAGTACACTTCAAAGCAGATCAACTGAAACTACTTGTCATGATGCTCTTGACTACATCTGTCACCTTGCAGCTAAACAGGAAAGCCTCCACCAGAGCTAATCACCTACATTCTCAGCTTCCCCTGAACATATACAGAAGGTTTAGAAGCAGCAGCATCCAACAGTGCCACACATACAAAAATAGGTAAAGCATGTTATTTCTGACCCCTTATGAAGGAAAGCTGATCTACATGATCTGGCTCGTAAGTTTATTACCTTTTGCCACCTTATCGGAACACATCTTTGCTAAACTTATGTTTGAATGCAGCTTTCAAATAGGATGATAACAACTTACATTCACTATGTGGGGGGGGAGAGGTTAGTTCTACTACAAAACCATTTTTTCCTGTTTCTCCCTACCTCAGTTTTAAATGTTATTTGCACAAATTACATTCAAATCCATTTCTCCTTCTGCTACTTGCCTATGGAAAAAATCCAAACCAACCAAAGATTGTTTTGGACTGATCAGTTAAACTTTTCTTAGTCATATCCCTCAGCATCTGAATATATTTCTAGTAGTTTACTTGCAACTTCATGTATTTCTGCAATGAAATCCTTATTTTCAAACACACGCAGGCTTAAAGAAGCATTAAAGAAGCATCCACTTGAGAAGTGGATTCTCAGGAAGTAGCCCGTGGCAACGCTTGGGACTTGCTGTCCAAACAGCATTATGACAGGAAACCATCAATAGAATATATACTACAATTGATTTTGTTCAGCACAAAATTAATAACATAATGCAGAACTTGCATCTGAGAAAGCAAGCCACGTCTGTTCCCCCAAACAGCCCCATATATTCCATCAACAGTTCAACTCTCAGCTGTCTATTCAGAATGCCTTCCTCACATTACAAGCTCTTTGCTAGAGAGGTTATAACCACATTAAAATTCCATGTTAGCATGACATAATTCTGCAGGAGTTAAGTGACATAAATACCTTTATATTTACAAAAACACACAAAAATAATCAAGCAGAAACACAGAAGCTTCAAACTTAAAAGAACAGACAGACTTTTTTTTTTTTCCTTTTTTTGACTTTTTTTATTTGGGAAAAGTGCTTCTTACAAAAGGCAGCTGCAAAACAATACGTTATAGACCTCAGAACAATTTCTCATTCCATTTAAAAGTGAAAGGAGAGGCAGTCTAAGGGACAAGAGCAGCAGGAAAACAGGTCACGGGGCATCCACAAGTCAATAAAAAACAGCAATAATGAAATGCAAGGTTAAAATTCCTGTGCTGGGGCTTTGGTGGCAAATTAATTTCTCAATGCAAATTACAGCCAGAAACTGCATGACTGCCTTTGTAAGCAGTAACTCACGTAAGCCGAACAGCTTTACCAGGCAACCTGCCCAACTCACACGCTGAGAGGCACGTCCACCTCAAACCAGCCGAGGAGCACAGCAATTTCCTAGCGAAGCTCAAAGCTTAAGTGGTTACACCGAGTTCTAAAACTTAGAGCAATAAAGCTAAAGGGGCCTCTCTCTGGCATTCCTCTGATCCTACCTTAGCTAACCGGATTTCTGCTCCTGGACAACCCTAATCATACACATGAAAGAGAGCTGGTGTATTAGGGAGTGCTATCTATTAAGTTAAGCGATAGTTAAGATCACTGCCACAGACTGGGCTGAGACCACTAAACCAGTTTCATGTCCAATTGGAGGCTAGACTTCATGCACCAAGAGGGGATGAAAGATGGTTTTGTTATTTTTAACTTACACAGAGTCTCCCCATCCTTGAGGTCCAACTCTACATTTATCTGTATATACACATAGAGAGTTCTCCTTTCACAAAGACATTTTTCCTTTCATGCTAAACACAGTAAAAACCCAGAACGTTCACACCTGGTTCTGGTTACACAGTAGTAATAGTAATGTGCAAGTAAACAAGAGACCAAAATCACAAATGAAAATGTGTACATGAGGGGGCTGGAACGGAGCTGATGCCAGAAAGAGAGTATTTGTATCTGGCCTGAAGTCAGAAATATTGGTACAAAGACAGAAAAAAAAGAAAAAGGCCATCAGCCAATTTACATCCCCACTGCATGGCCACTGCTCATTTTTGTATCTGGGCTCTTCAAAATGAGTGTGGAAGTCCTGTAAACACTTTAACCCTGGAACTGGGTGAACTCTGTTGGGTACACAGATGAAGCAACAAACCTAAGCTAACTGTTTGACAGTTAAATTCATTTTTACAAAAACTAACATTTTAAAGATTTATTTCTTGTTATTTGTTTAAACAGAGGAAAAACAACACTCCTGGGGTGGGAGGGGATGGGAAGAGACAGACCCTGGGTAAAAGTTATTACAACAGCACCTGGAATTGATTGGCCTGCCTAGGAGAAACACAGGCACTGCCACAACACCACAGGTAATAGCTACTGCCTGAAGCCAAGACGACAGTCCACATTCGACTGACAGGTGCTATAGATCCAAATCATAATAATCTTCCAGCTCATCATGAAACAAGTCCCACTCATCCTCGGAATCTGTTAGCTCATCGTCACCTCCTGCTGCCAACAGCATAAGCAACATCTCACCAAGCTCAAAGGTCACCACCTCATCCTCATCGGTCTCGAACGGATCACCATTCTCTCGCTCCTCAATGAACTCCCAGAACCGATTCCTCCGTTGGGCCTGCAAATGGAACACAAGCAATTCCCCAGGTGACCAAGTGGTACAAGGTAGGAGTCCTCCCACACGCTGACAAAGTTCAGCCCTCAGCATGCTCTCTGACATGCAAGACAAGAAACCACATTTTCTCATTCAGGGAGACACTGAGCTCCAGTAGAATTTACCCGCACACACCTCTCTAGTAATGCTGCTCAACATTTCTACTGCAGTATGTTGGTGTACTAGGAAAGATTTTAAAATCCACTTTTTCCATCTTGGCCTCCGGCATTCACAAACTTTAGACCACCACCTCCTTCAAATTCACCACTACACAGATCTATCAGAAGTAACAAAGGTCACCACTTCCCTGTCCTCAAGGCGGCTGATGTAACACCATCACCCCCCACCACCACCACCCCCACCTGTGCTCTCTCTGTGCAGATAAGACAAAACCCAACAGCACTGACCCGGTATCTACTCGATGTTCCCACTTTGGGTCTTTGCGGCTCCTCTCGGCGGCCATCAGGATACGCATGCTTGTAAAAACAGTTCCCTCCGAATGGACAGCTCCCACGGCCTTCATCAAAATACCTGCACGGCTTGTTGCTGGAAAAGGAAAATACCGCAACCCTTACTCACAGCAGACCCCAACCAGACTTCAGAATTGACTTTACCTGTAGTCCAAAAGGATCTCAGGTACCATCTGGAGCTGAAGACATTTTGTCTGTATAACACCTACACGCAGAAATAATGTATTACAAACGTGTGTGGGCTGATGCATGCATAGGGATACTGATGGGTTGCAGCACACAAGCTCATACTGCATTATGGCTACACCGTCAGTTTTTTTGTGTATAGAAGGGAAAGACTGAGGTCAAAGAACAGGAATAGCTTCACGACTGTGTGACTGCATGCATCTGTGAGCAGATAGGTAAGGACGCATTTCACATGTAGTGGTGGAAATGAAATGTGAGAGGGCTTTACATCAACACCCTTCTGCTCCGGGTATGTCTTTATCTCTGCTGACTTGAGAAAAGACTGCAGCGCTCATACCTCATTGCCTCCTTGTATTTCTGAATGAGTTTCTGCTTCTCTTCCTTCTCCTCCACCCAGTACTCACTTGGAATGACAAAGTTAGATGTGATCCGACATTCTGGGCAGGACCTGGGAAACGAACAGACTGCGCTGCAAAACTCCACATTACAGGGTGCTAGCTCTCCTATATAACAAGTCATGGCATATATCCATCTCTAGAGATGTATTGTACCCGCACACTTGCTGTATGGGCTTTTCAATCTAGATTGTCTTTTACGCATGAAGATAACCTCAACTCTCTTCTTCCAGAACTAAATGGCAGCTGGGCAGCTTGTCTGAGAATAGCTTGAAAAAACACTTCACACAGACTCCTTTAGAATTAAATAAATTTATTTTGGCTTGATATATGTATTTATTCGATTGGAACTTTATGTTTTTAAAACAGCCTTTAATGGAGAAATGTTTTGCCAACTAATTAATGGACTAGGGCAGTAATGAATTAAAAAGCATACATTCTGAACTAATCTGTTTTCAGATTCCTGGCTGGGTGTCCAAGAAGTAAATGGTAACCATTGGACAACATGCTACTAAATAAACGAAAGTTATTTTCTACCATTAAGTGAGTTTTGCAAACTCAATCCATATTAACATTTGCACTCTGATTTGGTTATCCCTAACAATCATTTCACTTCCAAACTAAAGTTAGTATGCATTAAATGCAGTCTGCATCTGGAAGTCTGTTGCAAGTTGTCAAAAGTCACTAAGTTCTTCCATAGTAACAAAGCACAATCAAAATGGGAAAGTGCCTCACTTTATAATCTTGCTCTCGAATTGTTTAGCACTCCTCCACTTGCGGATGCACTTGAGACAGTAAGTGTGGCTGCAGTTGGAGAGGATCCCAAAGCGGCGCTCACTAGGATTAGCTTTCTCATACACCACCTCCATGCATATCCCGCACACCATGTCTTTACTACGCTGGACGGCAAATGAAAGCTCCATGTCCTTCTCGTGAGCTTCAATGCAAGACTGAAAAGGAGAGACAAAGAAAACAGCTACAGAGACAACTGGTCACCTGGTGAACTCTAAGCAGGTTTTTAAGCTCAGTCTTACTCTGCCGTTTTGCATGATGAATGGAGTATGATTAAACTGAAAAAAAATTTATCTTAAAAAAAAGTTTGCTCAGACAGCAGGGATCAATTCTGAGTTCAAATTCCTTTCTTCAGACATTGCCTTTCTCCTGTTTAAAAGCAATCTAAAAGCCCATCCGGTTTTACTAAGCAAAGAACAAAGCTTTTGTATTTTAAGCAGACTGCTCTCCCAGCACAGATAAGGAAACCCAGCTGCTTCTGAATATAGCCCTGACAGGAAACAGTCCAGTTTACAACAGGAATTTCATTCACTGCCTGAACCTGCATGCATCTTCAAATGAAAGGGAATTAGTGACAAGAGACTGCAGGGAGGTAGGAAGCAATAACTTAGAGCTGTTTAACACCAGACAGTTGTTTGCTTACCTTTATGTGCTGGGATCTCTGCGCAGCATCAATTGGGTGCAAGACCTGCAGCCCACACATATCACACACATCCCCATGGATATACACGCAGTTTTCTCCGTAACGACATTCTCCTACTGCAGCGTAGGGGCACAGCTCCTTCTTTATCTCCACATCTACTTGCTTTTCATATTCTTCTTCTTCAATCACCATTTCCTGCAAGGGTGCTTCAGCGCAGGAAGGAGCAGCTGAGAAGAAAATTAAGGACAGTAAGAAATACAATTCAGATTTAGAAAATACGTTGTTTTAAAGAAAAGTAATCTTTAGATAACCCCGCTCAAGTTATCAAAAAAGAAAAATAAAAACAACCGAGGTTCACTTCAGCCCAAGTTTCACACACCCTCAACCTGAACCAACAGTTCTTTTCCCACTGAACAAAGCACAGCCAATTTCTTCATCCTTTAAACCAGACAAAACTAAAACTCTCAAGGTTTCAGTGGTCATATTCAGATCCATTTACAAGCCAAGTCTGCATCAGGATAATTTCACTAGTCCTTAGCAGCTCAAGTACATTTTCATAACAACTCTGGTTCAGCAACAATTAAATAAGGTTACAAACCTCTCACTCCTTTGACAATCAGTTCCCCATTGGCTAAAGTTAACAGGCTTTTTCCCAGAAATTACACAGCTGAAGCAATAAAAACGTATCCAGCATAACAAAATGCTCATACAGAAACACCACACCAGCAGTTCCTTATATGCAGGTTAATTAGCATTTTGTTGTTCAGCCTGAACCACAGACTTTCACTTCTAGACTCCCATACAACCGTATGAGGTGTCCACACCTCTCACCAAACTATTCTAGGCATTTGCCAAAACCCCTACCCCTATCCTACACAGATATCAGCAGTCAGACACAAATCTAGCTTTAAGAAACTAAAATTCAGGGAACTTTCACTGCATTCTAAGCTAGCCATCAGTTCACAAAACCCTGGCTAAATAAATTCCCTTACCTAATTCAAAATTGAACTCAAATCTGTATTAATTTCCCTTTCCCGTTTAGACAGCATCTGCTTTACACTTCTCCCTGTATCTCCTGAACATATGCTTGTCTGTATTACAACAAGCCAAACAGCCTTTTGAGATTATTACATAGTAGGATGATAAACTTGTAAAGCAGTCAGTTTGAAACTGAAGATACAGTAGAATGCAGGGGAACAACAAAGCACTACTATATGCAAAATAAAACCCAGGAAGAACAGCAACTGGACTTCCTTTGCATAACAAGTAGTCATTACAAGAGTAAAAAGTCATCTATACTATTAAAAGTGTAACTTTTATAAGCTGTTCAAGCACTAGATTTGGAGAAGTATGCAAAAACTCTCGAAGGCATACTTGGATCAGTAAAAGACAGACAACTCCTCAAGGAGAATCAGAGGCTGCACACTCACACAGTTTTCATCCCCATGGAGCAGAGAGATACAATAAGCATCTATCAGCCTGTTTGCTTTTGGACATACAAAGAAAAAGCAGGTCCCCGAGAGCTCAGCTTCGGTGGATAAGCAAATATGGAAAGTTACCACAGGAAAATATTAGCTCTCAAAATAAGTTCACATCTGCTTCTTGAACCACCTCTCACTTTAGAAGTCACTCATACTGATGTTGGATCAGTCTGTTTGCCAGAAACATACTTTTCAAAAACAATTAAGTGACAGAATAACAAGTCAACTGTCAATCTACTCATTTTCCAGCACCGGATTCCTAACCAAAAAATCTTCATTACCTCTTCTTCCCCATGAGTTCTAGTGAACTGGCACCACAAAAGGTAACAAGCCCTAATTTACTAGGCTCTACCTACTCTTCTGAGTAGATTAGTATAATACAATAATTTGTACTTATTAACTGAAATCTCTCTTCACCTCGCCCCCCAGTTTGAAATCTTCCGTCTCCACTGCCAAAAGTAACAAAAATCACAACTATCAGTCAGTTTCTATTCCCTTGACTGTCATTTTCCCTATTGTTTTTTCTAGTTATTGATTCACCTGACTTCTCACATCTTGTTTGACCATTACTGAAAGAGGAGAGGTTAGTAGATCTAGTAGAGGATAGTATGGATGGGCAGTAGCCTACAGACAGACAAATGTAGCTGAGTTTTAAAGGAACCGGGTAACACAGTACTTCTTTTAATGGGGCTGGCAAGATATCTTTGATTAAGACAATCCTATATCCCTGGAAAATGCATACTTTGAGAGGCGAGGTACATTTAAAGCTTACCAGAAAAATTTTCCCGAGTCACCTGCACTCCTCTCAAGGGTATCTTGTCACAACTTCATTTAGTAATGGTTTTAGTCATTAAAAAAAAAAAAAAAACACACCGAAACCAACAAACCTACACCACACTTAGTACCTGAGGTTCTTTGAGAATAAAGGCTTTGAAGTCTTACCCCTCCAGAGACTGATCTAGAAACCCATTTATATTTACTATGCTGGTCCACAGAAGGAGAGAGCAAAGTTTCGCATCTTGGCACAAAAGAAGTATAGAGTTGTTACTTAAATAGTTGTTGGTGGTTTGTTTTAAGTCAACATGCGCAGCACAGCTACTAACTTCCAGCCCAGTCCACAACATCATCCTTGCACAAAGTAGTACAACCAGTTCTTACTGACTAGACATCTAGACAAAAAGATACAGATCTATGAATGTTAGTCTTTAATAATGGCTCTGAATACTTGGAAAAACATGCTAAGTGAACACTAGTTTTCTAGTCCCAGTCTTCCATGTTGTCCCAGCACTTCTCTTCAGCAAGCTGCACTTCTGTGAAATAAAAATTGAATGAGTATTTCCACTGCTGAATATCTCATGCTTCCATAATCTAAAGCCCTGCATATGTATCTCCTGAATCTACTGCACTGTTTCTGCTACAGTTTTCCTTCCTCTCTGAAAGCATAATTAGAGAGATTCACAAGACTCCATTACCTCTGTAGTTTTGAAGCCAACATCCCTCAGAGTAACATTTACTCTATCCTGTCTGCTCTTTTCAAAACCATCACTCTCCAGCAGGTGGACCCAATATCTATCTTCTCACTGCCAATATCACAGCCAACAGGGTTAAATTCATACTAGTGAAAAAACTTGTTCATTACCTTCAATTCACACACCACCTGCCTGCACTCTAGGACACACTTGTACTTGTAGCAGCATAAAACAGCCACTCAATTCAGACTGGTTCTTACATTTCTGCCTTTCTACTCTCCCTCAATTATTCCAGAACAACAGCAGCAGCAGAATACAGCAACGTGGTGCATCTGTACATCAACAGAGTGAATATCTGAAGAATCATCACTATTTTCTTTGCTAGGCCTTGAGGTAAGGTTTAGTCCCAATTCAGAGAATCACCTGCATTAGCAGAATGTCTTGTCTCATACTAAAAGATTAGCATTATAGCCCAATTATATAGCTCCATCATAGCCCTTTAACCATACGCATGGTTAAACTGCCAACCCTGAATCTTCAGCATTTCTAAGAATTTAAAACACACAGACTTCTAGCTAATCTTGAGAAATAGGTTCCCTTTTAAAGTTTCCAAGTACCCGTACATTTTTCCAGGCATTTGACAATAACAATCTGTAAGGCTTTGAAATACGCGCTATAGAACACACTGCACACATCTTCCTGATAATTATGGCAAGGTTCTTCAGTTTTATAGGTTAAGACAGTGGTTGAAGAAAAGTTTTTTAAATGCATTTTTTAAAAAGTCATCATTGGAATTAGCATTATAAAGCACTGTTCAGAACAAATAGATGAGTATATTTGTACATTAAAATACATAAAATTTCAAAGGATATGAATCTGTGGCAGCCACAAGTTTCCCTTAAAAATAAGCCTAAAGCCCTAGAAAAAGGAACCACTTCGTTAAAGCAAAGTGAGTTAAAGGTATAACAAAATGCTCTTTCACTTCAGGAACTTAGGAGAAAGCACCAGCTCTCCTAGAAGGAGTAGTATACTTAAAAGATCTCTGTGTGTTCAAACTAGCAATGATTTGATTCCAGTGGAGGGTGTCACCCAGCCTTTAAGGGGGCTGAAGTCAATGAAAAGAGACTGAGGAGACTGAACTTCTTGAGCGTAAGAAGTTATCTTATTGCTCTCTTTAACTACCTAACAGAAAGGGAAAAAAAAAATCCAAAAACTACAGAGACAGACTCTTGTCAGATGTACACAGGACAAGAGACAGAAGGCAAGCAAAAATCGATTTACATATTAGGAAAGTTTTTCCTTGTGAAAAAAGTCAAACACTATGAAGGCTGCCCAGAGCTTATAGCATTTTGAACATCTCCAAGGACAGAAATTCAGCTAATCAAAGCCCCTGGCAACCTCATGTACCTGACCCTGCTTTGAGAAGAAAATGAACTAGATAAAATCTGTAAGTCCCTTCCAATCTACAGTATTCTATTTTGATCAAAAGATTTTAAAAAAGGCATCCTTCATCTCAATGAAGGCAGAAGCTGTATCTTATGACAGTAAGGTGACATATTACCAGGTGGAAAAGAAGTTTTCATTCCTTTTGCCTATATCCAAATCACAGATACACTAAACAATTCCATAATCAAACTTCTCATCAACACTAGCAAAATGTTAATGTTGCCCAACCATTCTCTTCCCCTTCACCATTCCTCAAACCAGACCACAGCAGGCTCCAGCAGCAGCACCCTGTAATGTTGAGAAGGTAATTCTCTTTTCAGATATAAGAAGTGCTGTGGAGACAAAGAAGTATTATTTGAGCACTGTATGACAACTTCAAACTCTTCTGGGCACAAGGGGTCCGTTTCAGATTCAAACAATTATTTGAGTACCATTATTTGAGGCCGTCAGCCTTCAGTTTTAGAGTGCCAAGAGCTAAAGTAAACACCTTCAGCCTACTTCTCACTTAAATTATAAACCTTTGTGCTACCTTTCTGCAGGGAAATCGTGTAACAAGTATTCTACTTTAACATTTTGGTCCCACATCATGACATTCTTCAACCTCATTCTCAACGTGAGCTGTCACAGTATTAGAAAGTCAAGTCTCAGAGAGGTAACCAGAAGAAATTATTTTCAGCTTCTAGTCTGAATCACTGTGGGATTCATGAAAGCAAGTATTAGGCTTCAATTCATTCTACAAGAATCTGTATGTCCACTGGAAAACTTTTAATTGCAAATAAATCTCAAACCAAACAAATAAAAAAGCCAAAAAACAAAAGGCAGCGTATTATCTTTCCAGAGTAGTGATATTAATTGCATCAGCAGTATTTTCTTCTCCCATCACATACGCAAACTAAATTCTAAAGAAGGAGATTCTCCAAGTCATTCAGAAACATAACAAGAGGAAGCCAATTATGCAAAGCCTCTCTTTAAGTATACCTGGTTTCAGATCATCAGGACAGCAGTAGCAACTAACACGGAACAGTCTGACGTGGGAAAATTCAAGTGTAGGTTAAGGACAGAACACTTGAAGTGATTAAATATGAATAGCTGTACACAACAAAACCAAAAGTATTAAAATAAATGAACTACATAGAAACTGTTGACCCATGATAGAAATTTATTGTTAGCACATGATCAGCTTACCACGTCCACAGTATGGCTGCCCAGGGACAAACTCTACAGCATTCACCCAGTCTTCAGCACCTACTCCTGCAGCTGCCAGATCTGCATTTTCATCTTCTATCTCAGCAATAATTTCTTCAACTGTTTCAGGGAGTAATGCGAAGTCTGAGGATACTGAGGCATAAATTTTTTCATCTGGATTCACATCAGTCAATTCTTCTTCTTTCAGTGGCTTGGTATGTTCATATCTAAAAAGTTAAAACACAATGTCAACTCTTCACAAAAAAAAAAAAAAGACCTGCATAAAGCAGCCCAATGTATTAGAAATAAACTGATTAAGGCAAACACACTATTTGGAAGGAAGACCTGGAATTGGCTTGGAAAAGAAAGCCACTGAAAAGCCTTTATAGACATTCTTCCACTTGAGTCATCTGCCAGCACTGTGTAAGGAAGCAGAAAATACTCCATAACTTTGGAGGAAACGGAGCAGCATGCACAATGCTTAACTTATATAGAATAAAATTCAATTATGTCCAAAGCCGGTCTCATATCTATTATGGATGCGTAGTATTACCGAATGAGATAAATTAGTTCATTCAGCTTCAAAAAGAGAAGACCAAGGGCAGATACTGCTGTCTTCAGCTACCTTGTGGGAAGCTACAGGAAAGACGCTGCCAGAGTCTTCTCATAGGTGCAGCAATAGGATGACAGTAAGTAGAGAAGTCTCAAATGGGAAGTTAGAGGTTTTCAATTCAAGTTTTTAAATTCACTGTGAAAGTAGTCAAATACTGGAACAGGTGCCCAGAGAGGCTATACAATCTTCATCCGTGCAGATAATCAGAACTTGACTGGATAATCCATTGGGCAACCTGATCTAAGTGGGCTCTGCCTTTAGCACAGCTCCAGAGATCCCAACCAACATAAATGATTCTTTTTGTGTGTCTGAGCATCTTGTCTCATTCAGATTTCTCGTTGAATTTTAATAGTTATTTCTAATGCCTCTTTCAACTTACCGTGGAAAATGACGCTCACAACACTTTCATCCCTACCACCCACAATCAGCAGGAAAGCACCATTTCCCTCAAAAACTGCCACCCAGCAACTAATAGACTACATGAGAAAAACTGCAGGTGTACCTTTGAAGTCTTAAGATATTTGCTGACTAATTTCAAGGACAGAGGGAAGGAATTTTTGGAGATCATACAAAACTTTTAAACCACTGTGATTCATTTACCTTGTGTCAGATTGAAAATAAAGTGTCACAATTCTTGCATATTAAAGAGATGAAATCCTTTGACATCTTTTGAAAAATATGAAATCCTAAGGAAGCTACGAAGCACAAATTTAAAAGTCAAGCCTTCAGACCTCTACAGAGGCCCCCAAAGTGATATGCATACGCCCTATGAGGTAAGCAGACAACCCACTGGGGTGTGGAAAGATACTAGAACTTCTCGTCATTATTTTTTCCTAAAAAATAAGAAATTAAGTTTTACTAATATTTAACATACAGATTAATGACAGTGTCCTCACTCGGTCCGTATGTCAGAGTATCAACGTGTATGGTATTCACACGGTGTCCTGAAGGAGGAGCAGGTGTTCTACCACACCGCAGGGCTGACAGTGGCACCTTCACTTGTTCATTTACTTCCAGTATATTGCAACAGCTTGTGCCCAATTAAATGGATTAGCAGATAATATTATCTTGTTTTACCTAAACTAACTCTGACAAAGCGAGTAAGTGGCTTAAAAAGATTCCTCCAAATCAACTGTGGACTGAAAACAATACTGATAATGTGACAAAAAGCAAATAACAATAACATGTCAGAGCTAACACTCCTCCTACTCCTATTATGAGCTTTTCATCAGCCGCATAGCAAGGTAAAGACAATGCCAACCTACTTGGGGCTCACAAGAACTTTGGGGGGAGAAATAAATCTGAGATTACCAAGATGACTATTTGAAATATGGATTGATATCCACTATTATTAACAACAAACCTTGCCCTCAGTGTACTTTGTGCCTTGAAGTATTAGCTAATGGTAGTACAAAGCCATCACAATTATCAAGACTTTAAAATCTAGACATCCAGAACATGAAGACAAACCTCTACAATTTTTTCAGAGATGCTTCAAGACACACAATACTCAACCCAGTACTTTACAAAACTTCACAATACATATTTAGAAGCCTCTTTTGAGCCTTTTTACATAATAGGGAAAGACAAAAAGGCCCATCCCACTGGATCAATTGTTCTTCCTGCTGTGGTAAAAATTACTGAAATAACACATGGAAAACAACATGGGAACAAAGTAAAACACATTCCTTTGTCAGCAAGTAATGTTGGGAAACACATAGAAAACACATTGCAGATTTAAAGAAACAAGTATTGTAACAAATTTCACAGCTGGATGAAAGTACAGATGTTTCTAACATGTCTCAGCTTACATTATTTGCTAGGTTCTTTTTCAACAATGAAAGACACAATGAACTGCTTTTTGTGAGCCACTAGAAAATACGTACCTGAAGAGATATATTCTCAACAAACTACTTCTTTATTAAAAGACAAAATGATGGACATCATTCTCAATAGTAAACGACTTCAATACAAGACAATGTTTTATGGAAAAACTGTGCAAGCATAACCACTGAAGGAGCCGCTGTTTTAACTTGAATAAAAAAACACCAAACCCAAAAGATTCCAGGCTAAGGGTAGAGAGATAGCACTACCCCAGAAATTCATTTATAAATCCTTCATAGGTAAAATATTGTAGCAAAGATGGAGCCAGAACCACAAGTGCTACAGAGTGACCTTTAAAGAGTTAAATCTTTCCAACGCTTTGTTACAAGACGGAGAGCAACCATGAAAATCTTCTGTGTCAGAGTTTGCTCCTTATTGCAGTAAAGCGCTTAAAGCTGCCAAAGATGAGTTACGTGTTTTTCTTTCACAAAAAGACAAGTCTTCCAAATTTGCTGACCTCTACTGTGTCACACTCAATCTGTCCTTTCAGGGTAAAGACATTTTAAGAATAAGTAACCACTTTTTGAAAGAAACTTCTGGTATAGAGACAACATTTTGAATACCGCTGCTCCAAAGCATTTCTACCATTATGCTATTCTGTTGCCAAGAATGATGCAAGTATCAACTATAAAACACTCTCATATTTGTACACTTCAACTTGGAAACAGAATTCTCTTACACATTTAAAAATCTTCCAAGGAGCTTCAGTGGGTTTTGGACCCAACTGTTAAAAATATGAAAATTCAACACCTTCCAATTAGTCTGCTAGAACAGCTCATCAAGATCAAGGAAGATGGAAATTTACTAGCCAAATTTTAGCAAAAAACTTTGCATAATCAGAGGATATTATTGAAAAACTATTTTCACACATTAGTACGTGGAGCCAACAATAAAATTCTTCCTTTTGGATCTACATATCGTTGTGAAAGATCTTTTTCAGCTACGACAGCCATTAAAACTACATACTGAAATAAACCAAACTTAGAATGTGGCCTTCAAAACACTGAATTACAAAACGTTAAATTAAGATTTTAAGAAATAATGAAGCATATTCAATCAACATTACTATCAGCAAAAGAGTATTATTACTAATAAGGCTTTCAGCGAGAGCAAAAAATGGTTTGGACTGTTAAAATATTTATAGAATGTTGATTTCATCTTTATGGCATCATTTTTTAAATTCTGACTTTTGTGTATGTTTTCTAATGTACATAATGTATTAGTAGAGTAGTAGATATACAATATCTACAAATATATATATATTGGGGTGCTCAAAAATTTTTTACTGATGAGGCAGGTGCATGATCGAAAGTTTGTAGACTGCTAATCTACATGATCAAGAAAGCAATGTTGGCAGATAGAAGGCTACAGAGAGACTTATTTTTATCTTTCTTGCAACCATATACTAAACATGAAAGTAAAGCTATGAACTACCACATGAAGTCACAATGCAAATGTTTCATCATGCATTAGAGCTGCAATAAGACAGAATGCTAAAACTCTTGATAAATTTTAATTAAGTAGACCTAAGACAATGCAAACATCCCTAATCCTTTGTAAAGCTTTGCTACATCACAAAAACATCCTTCTCCTTTTTTCATATTTTTTTTCTTCGTAATAATTTCAGGGGTGGAGGTTAAAATCATACTATGTTTTTATAATGTGGGGCCATTTTGTACAGGCAACGGTTTAGAATCTATATGACTACACTCCAGCTACTTTTCCAAAACGACAGTTCAAGTGTCAGAGAAGCAACTCCTGAAGACACACACACAATCCAGGGAAGGGGGGAATCTTACCTGTTCAGGCTTTTATGATGACTTACCAAATGTAACTCAGTTCTATCAGCTCAGCTAGTTTGAACGTAGCCTCAGATTTCTATTAAATCATCTACTCACATTACTAATAAAATCCACTCCACATATTGACAACTAGTACTTTTACAAAAAACAGTTCTCTTCTCATCTTGCCTTTACTTATTTATTAGCGAAGCAAAGCAAACACTGTAGTATTTTACCAAGAGAAGCCAGTCTGTGAAAAGAAGCTATTTTTATAAATTTCTGAAATTGTAATGAAAGAGGAAAAC
>JAOTQQ010000001.1:60942809-60983080 GCA_026546715.1 Gallinago undulata
TATTTTACCAAGAGAAGCCAGTCTGTGAAAAGAAGCTATTTTTATAAATTTCTGAAATTGTAATGAAAGAGGAAAACACTAAGATTTATTGCCTGTGAGATCTTTACTCAGGGACTCAGAGTGAAATCACTCTCCTACAGGATGGTCAACAGCATTTCTTTACCTGCAGCGATCTCCGTAAGCGCAGCATCCTCGTTGATAATACCTGCACACCATGGCAGACTGACTAGTGGAGAGATCATGGGAGTAGCGACAGTTGTCTCCTTCCTTGCAAACTCCATGCATGAAATACCTGTAAAACAGCAGATTACTGTGAGTTAAGGAGAAGGACTAAAGCTGTAAACACTATGTAGATGATAAGTTACTCTATAAATTGAGGTATGACTGTCTCAAGGGACCACATCCCAGTACAAACATACAAATAAGAACAGCTGGAAGAACATGAAGCCTCAGCTATTCCAGTGAACTGCACTGCACATGTAGGGACTTACACTTACAAAAGCCTGAAAAAAAACCTGCAAAGAAAACCTAATACTGGTCTATAACACAGAAAGGAAATAATCTTGGACAAAGTAGATGGGGACAAAGTTTTACTTGTAGCTCCTGTGTTCCGACACCAACAGAAACCCTCGAATCCCACCACTGAGCCCAAGAATCAAAATCAGCCACACCCTAAGCAAGGTTCCTGAGGGCTTAAATCCATTTTGAATTTGTAAATAACTCAATCAAAAGTAATTTCTTCTCCAAAAGCACAGAACATGTTTGCAATGGAAAATTACATCTGACAAATCGTGCATGTTAGTTTCTGCCACAGGACCCAAGTAGTCAGCACAAGTGCCCTGCTTCAATACTGTGCCATCTTGAAAGAATTGTAGTTTCAAAGCTTTTGAGGACAGTTCACTAAATTTTAGCATGTCAAGTAATAGAAGTATAATTGAGCATCCTCAAATTCAGCTATTCAAGAAAACTGAGCAGTGAGTTTCCATTTAGTTTAAGCTTTTATCTAGAAGACAAAAGCATCTTTAAGGCACTGTATCTATTCAGGCTCAATATACTCACATCAAAACTACAATTGAAAATGCAAGTTTAAGTACATCTTTCCAATCAACATAAAAGTATTAGCCAAGAAAAAAAAAACAAAACACACAACATACCAGTCATGTAAGAACTGAATCCTCCAACATTTACCAACACTTCAGTTTAGAAAAAGCGTTGGCCCCTAGATAGCAATAAGTTGCAAATTCTGAACTCATTGGAAATATCCAGACCTGGTAAACAAGAAAATTTGTTGGGGTTTGCTCACCTATAAAACACCACTTAAGGGACTCTTGAGAAGCAGATTATACCCTTCTAAGCCTATCTTGCTGCTGAAAGGGGCAGTCTTGCCCTCCTACTCTTACACACTTTCACCACTTTGCATTGGTACTACCACACGTATGCAACCAGCAGAACCAGGTCCTCCAACCAAGTGACTGCACAGACACACAGCAGTACAGTCAGCACAACAGACAGAAGGATCATCTCTCAGCAGCCCAAACTAAGATTAGGATAGCTCTTCACAAAACAGCACATTCAAGTTGATATTCCTAAAATTAAAAGGCAGCAAATCGTTGAACTGCATGAACTCCAGCATAGGTACAGTCTGCTATATTTTTAAGCAGTCAGATAAATCAAAGTGAACAACTCACCAAAAGACCTAAGCAGAGCTATATTTGTAATTCAGTATTAGGGATATACTAGAACTTGAAATGAGTCTGAAGAGGGGTAATAACCCTCCACGTGCAAAACCAGCAGTGTGTTCAAGGAATTAAGAACAAAAAATCTGAAGTGTCTTTCTAAGCCACCAGCTGACATTCGCCATCAGTCTGCAATTCCCACTCAAAACAAACACCTGTCTGTACACCACAACCTCAGAGTAACCAGATAAGAAGTGTGGTCCTACATAAAAATAAGTGGTATAAGATGAGATGAGGCTCCTCAGGATGTTCTCCCAGAGAGACGAGTACTCGAATCAGGTTTGCCAGGTGGCTGCACAAACAGCTATGCCAGCACACAGCAGGGGTGTTGCAAAAACACAGCAAAAAGCCCACACTCCAAAACCAGCTCTCTGGACTGCAAGGGAGTGGGGGCGGAAAGAAAGGAAAGAAAAAGAATAATAATAAAATCACCAAAACCCCACCACACACACACCTCCCAACACAACACCACAACCCACCCACAAACAAACCCACCTCAAGGCCAAAAAACAAACTCGTGGAACCAGAACACAACTGGAATTTCTGGCTTGCATTTAAGAAATGGGAGCCACACCAATAGGGTAAAAAAAATTTAGGTTGTTAAACATTTGTTCTTTTAACTACTGTTATCTCCACCCTTTGCTTATTTCCACATAGCACTGCTTCCCCCATGTGTTGGGGCATGCAATTTCATAGTCATTTGCTGACTCAGATCAGGAAATGGCTTCAGATGTAACCTGATGTTCCTTTTGCTGCCCCTATGGTTATTTTTAAGCTAGATCAGATCACTGCTCAGCCATGCTGCTACTTACGCCAACAAAGTGTTGGGACACCATTACAGCTGAAATAAGTGACTGAGAAAGAGGCACCGGCCTGAAGTAAGGACTTCTGTTAGAAAGTACTTGGTTAACATAACTTATCCTAAATAAAGAAGCCTCAAAATTACGCCCTCCCACTTCTTCTTAGACAGGGGAAATGGAGTTCCAAGTCCTCTTCTTTCTTTCCCAGCTTATGGTAGAAAATCCTCTGCAAATACAGACTCCGTATAATTCTGTAAGTTGTCACAATTCATCACATCAAAATGGTAGACTATAAAGGGGGGGGGGGGGGAAATCCCAAACCTAAAATACAAGCTCAATTTAATTCACATATCACTTTTAAAAGCCTGCAATCCAACACAGCAAACCCTTAAACAAGATGACTGGGGTGGGATGAGAGAAAAAAATGTATTTCTCTTCAAGGATTATACCAACTTCCTCTCCCCGCCCCGAGGTACGATTTTTTTACTTTAAGGTCACAAAAAAATTAACATATGAAAGATTACATATGAAATTGTGGTGTTTCGCAAAAAAATGCTTTGGTCTTGTTGAAGAAAATAAGTAGAGTGCATTATTTTTGGTGAACGGTAACACAAGTTTTGTTGGAGAGCACTTACACACATACAGATCATGCAATTTAACTGTAACTTTACACTTTACCAGCCTCTTGTTTCCAGTTACAAGGAAAAATGATCTTTAAAACTGAGAAACATGCGAGTTAGGTGCCTCAGTGACATGCAGAAGTCTATCTGAAATTTGCATTCTGTCAACTACTCAGAGAATACATATCATTTAATCTGAAAAAATAGAACTAGATCAAGACAAGGATATAACTGGATTTTCTCTGAGTGCCTATGATGCTGTCATCTAAAAAGCACTTATTCTGGCAGCAGTACTCTGTCTTTCCTATTGAGATATACCAGCATAGTTTGGTGAGGCTGCATGGGGAACCAGACCAGAGAACTCATCGCAGTCCAAACTCCAATCATCTCCCCAGTTCAGTTCATGGCATGACTGTACAAAACATGAGTGATAACAACACACGGAACAACCATCTAGAAGTAATAATTGCCTGCACTGGCATTTTATTGCTGAAAAACCTTTCAACTCATGTTCAGTTACAGGTGCCTTGCTTAAAATAGCATATCCTGATTTTCATGGGGTACTTAAAAAAGGTCATAGAAAATCAGGCTTTGCACACCCAAAAAGTCTCAAGTTGTAAACAAGATCCACTAGGCATTTTTTGGAAACATACAAACACTTGTCCAAGGCTGTAAAGCTAATCATGTCTCCAGTTCACTGAACTCCAACTGCTATAGAGACAAGTGCTACAATTAATTTAAAAATTTCAAGTTTATCCAGGTTTCAACATCCTTGATTTCCATGATGCTTTAAAGTATAATAATCTACAGAAAACTTTGGTCTCCACTGCTAGAATATTACTTCTATTACTTGCCATAACTAGACAAAAAGAACTTGCAATGCCTTGACCAAAAACACAATGCAGTATTAAACTCATAACTGCAGTCTAAAATCCTGAATACATACCAGCTTCTTTCAGATGCTTCCTTCTATATGAGGTCTTTTACCCTGTAATCTTATTAGTCAAATCAATACGCAAAACTTCTTTCCATAGCTTCTGAAGCTTGCAAGGAGTTTGCATATTCAGGTATGGCTTGCTCTTGACTTCAGAACCACTTAATTCTGCTTTCAGGGAACCTTATTTTGTTTATTAAATGACTGGTTTTGCTGAATTAAAATGTCACACCCAAAACCAGACCTCCTTCAAAAACTGAGACGTTGCCATGACTAACAGACAGGGAACCTCCAGATAATAGCCAACTGCAGTCATTAGCTTCTTCAGGCGCCATGCAGGGACTGACTGAGAATTCTCAGGGAAGAGCCCATGCTTGCTGTTCCAGCACAGCACATGAGCCTTCAGCCACGTGAGTGGCTGATGAAATTCTACATGAAGTTAGTAACATTAAGAAAAAAAGGAAAATGAAAAAGAAAGAAAAAGTAGGTTTTAAGAGTATTTATCTTCTTGTCCCTTCTTCTCCATAACCTCCTTCAGCAAGAAGCTAGTGGGGGGATCCAGAACACAGCAGCTAAGAAAAGGGCAGCGATAGCAGGCTGTTAAGAGGTTTGCGCTCCACATCATATCACTTAGTGTTGCCCTGAATTAAGGGGACATACTTTACTGATAAACTTTCTTCACATTAAAAAACAGAAAAACCTAGACTGGGTACTTACCTAAAGAATACCAAAGATACAAACATGTAGACAACTCTCGAAATACATTAATTAGTTGCTAAGGGTTTTATTTATGTTCAGTTATTAAACAAACAAATGAAATGTAATCTATTTACATCAACTTGATGATCTTTACTATGGCATGACATCTGGAAAACACAAATATCTGGAGCTAACAGTGCAAAGTCCTTGGGAAAAAAATGTTGGCTATACTACTGCTCAATAAAACCACTTATTCTTCTGAAACTGGGAAGACAGAGAAGCTTGGTAAGAACCACTATTCTTTTTATTTCAAACACATCAACAACAAAAGGATGAGAATATTAAATAAGAAATAGTTATTAAGTAAATTTTTACTCACGTGTTTTATCCCAGATTAAATTATTCTAAATTTTTACATACCACAAAAGCCTTGAGAACTGCTAAACCATAGAAGCAACGTAAGAAAATTATTTTTCATCATTTCATAAGAAACATAATGAATTGCTACATTTCACCTTGAGACTTCTAAATTTGGCTGCTAAAAAAGCAGAAGGGTATCATCTGCAAAACTAGACATCTAGGAGAAATCACAGTCCTTCATCTTAGTTATTGCATCTCTCACCCCTAGCATCCCAAGGATATCACACTGATATAATAAAACTCATTAACCAACCAGTTCATCATATCAGGTATTCAAAGGAGCACCAAGAACTTATTCTACCAATTCTAAGATTTCCAGTTTTGACAAAACAGAAGCACCCCCTCACCAACCATGAAGTGCCAAGTATTCTTAAACTTCTCCCAGAAGTTTTTCAGGCAGCATTTACTGTCACTCATATGAAGATTCAAGTAAATAAAGGTCAGAAACAAATAGAATTATGCAGTGCTACTCAAAACAGAAACTGCTTTACTTACTATATTAATAACCTGCATTTCAAAATTTAACCCCTTCATCTCAGTTAAGTCATCATGCTCTATTATGAGGGTAAATCAGGATTTAATACTAAGAAATATAATTTCTTGAATATGAATACATCCTATTGAAAACAAACTTAGAAAAACAAAATTCTTACCATACATTCCCAGAAGCTCAAGTCAAAATCTTAATTTCACTTTAAAGCCTAAGGAAAGCTAGTCTGCCTACAATCTGAATGGCCTACTAAAAATAAGCAAGTAAATAAGCAAGGAGGTAACTGGAAAGCTTAGTCAAAAAAGAACAAAGAACAAGGAGATCTGTTAGTTCCAAAGCTGAGACCTCATTTTTATTTAACATCACATTACAGCACATTAATTGTTACAAGAGTAGCTTTAACTTCCCACTAGTCCTGAGCCTTTGTAAATAAATATATTCATTAGACAGACTGATTACACTGCATGACACTGATGAACTTGACTGCTTCTGTACTATGGCAGTCACTGTCTTCAATATATTGATTGATTGTGTCCGTTACCTGAGAAAATAGATGCGTATATATCTCTCCCCAGCCCATTTCACCTAATTGAGCCTTTCGATCTTCAAAAATGAGGCAATCTGTATAGAGGGAGCACTAACCTATACCCTTGCAGCTCACTTAAAAGCTGAGCTAAGCATCATTCCCGGCCATTTCCTCATCACTGGCCTAGGTTTAACTGCCATGCATCAAATATTAACCCGGTTATTTACAGGCAGAACTCTTTGTATGCAGAAGTACTCAGGGAGAGCTGAGAAACAGTACTTCTCCAACGGACATGCTAACAGTGCATTAACTAAAATAAACAGTGATCAACAGCTAACAGGAATGCTTTAAATACTGCAGGGCATACTTCATAGCAAAGAAGAGAGAGACAGCAAGCAAGCTGTAAAAGCCAGGGGACGCTTCTCAATACTGCTATCTGAATCTGAAATTGGACCAAATGAAAAAAATATACAGGGAAGATAAAGATCACACATTAAGATTTAGAGCCTCTTCCTTTCTGCTCAAGGAATATTCCCTTTTGCTTCCAAGTGATTAGGAATTTATTTGCCCAGGAACACATTCTGGTTAAGCATGATTTGCAGTTTTATTTAAATGAAAAATAAAATAATAATTTTTAAAAAATAATCAGGAGATGCTCATTGACGCTTATCTTGGATAATCACTTGCTTTTGTATAAGCTGACTAATTAATATATTTCTATATTCAGAAAAACTGTTTTAGATTCCTTTCAGCCTGCAAATAGGCCGGCAGTGTAAGTTTAAAAATAGTCCACCTGGCAAGCTTTGCAAAATGCAGTATGATTTGCATAACCTCATATAAAAGATTTCTCAGGAATACACTTAGAGGAAACTACAAATAGAAAATGACGCAGCATCCAGAATCTTAACGTAACACAAGTAGCAGCAGTCCTTACACACTGCAGTCTATCATGATTTATTCCCATTCTCCGGTTCAATAAATAATTCTTACTGTATCAATTACGAATTCATTTCCATTTTTAATTTTTTAATTGAGATGGACAAGAATTTAAATAACTTTGCATTTCCGGCTCTATCGTACTTTCTAGAAAGCAGCTACAGGAGTTTCACTCTACAGTCTCCTTCACACCGATCACTGCGGGCACATTTTCATACAATAAGTGGTGGCCCACGGCCCCCTCATAAGGGGATTGGGACGCTCCAAATCCCCTCCCCCTCCCCAGCATGGCAAAGGGACGGTAGCCACACGCCATCTGCACAGCGGAGCCGCAGGGAACACACCCTCCCGCAGGGCAAAGGCGGAAAAAAGGCCCCCGCCCGCGGGCCCAGCTCCGGCAGGCTAGGCCCGGCTCCGGCTCGCTAGGCCCGGAGCACTCTCGACGCCGACCGGGACTTCCGGCAACGGGCCGCTGCCGCCTGGGCCGCACTACAGCCCCCACAAGGCCCGACAGAGCGGCGGGTTTCCGCCAGGGCACCGCCGCAAGGCGCGGCGCGGCCGGGCCAGCTGCGCAATTTGCCGCAGGCCTCCCCCGGGGCGCCGGGCGGGGCTGCGCGGGGGGAGGGGGGCGCTGCGGCCGCGCGCCGCGCGTACGTGACCGGAGGGGGAGGGGAGCGGCGCTGAGGGAAAACGACCGCGGGGGGGGTAGGAGAGGGGGGGGGGAAGGGCGACCGCGACCGCCCTTCCTCCGCCGCCGCCCCCCCTTCCCCCTCGCTCCGGACAGCGCGTACCTGCAAGTGACCTGCTTAGTCCAGCCGCCTCCTCCCGGCCCCACGACGGGCGGCGGCACCGCTGCGAAGTCGAAAGCCGCAGCCGTCGCTCCCGCGGCCGCCGCGGCGGCGGATGTTCCCAAGGTGGCCGCCGCGGCGTCCGCCGTTGTTCCCAGAGCCACCGCCTCCGCCATTACTGTTTATCCCAGATGGCGGCAGCACCGGAACTTCCGGGAGCACATCCTTCCGGCCGCAGAGAGCAGGCGGCGGGGCGGGGCGGAGCGGCGGCGGGGGCGGGGCGGGGCGGAGCGGCGGCGGGGCGGCTGAGGCGAGGGCCGGCTCCGCTCCCCTCGCCTCGCGCGGAGCGGGGAGCCGCACCACCCTCCCTTCCCCCCACCCCCGACCCCGAGCGGCGCCTCCGATTGGTGGAGGAGTACGTCCGGGCGGGCGGGGCTGGGTGCTGCCGCGCGCCGCGACCGCTGTCCACGCGCCGCCTCAGAAGTTTTAACGGCCCGTTGAGGCCTTGAGGCGCGGACTGCGGACCGGGCTCACGGTGGGCGCTGGGCCTCGAGGGCCGCCTCGCCCCCCCCTTTCTTCCCCCCCGCACTTCGGAGGCGCCCCTCTGGCGGGCTGAGCTGAGCTGAGCTGAGCTGAGCTGAGCTGGGCTGGCTCAGTCGGCAGAGGGAAAGCGGGAAACGGGCCGTGCCCTTGGAGGGAAGGACACGTAACGGCAACGTGGCGCCGGCTGCGGCGAGGGGGAGGGGGCGGGGAAAAGAACGAGCCAGTGGCAACTCAAAAAGTCCAGACCCCAAAAATTGGCACTAGGCCACCAGAGAGGTCAGTGCTGCTAGTTTGGGGTGAGAAACACCATGTCCTTGTGCTCCTGTAAATTCTGGTTGTGAAACTACTGTTTGCCTGGCCTGGCTTGTGGCCTTGTCTTCCTGCTGCCAAGAGACAGACTTTCGCCAAGGACGAGACGTGGCCTGACAGGGCAGAGCGACGTGCAAGAATGCAGGGGCAAGGTGATGAGAGAAGTTTGTCAGTGCAATGCTACCAATACTTTGTATATCTCTTTGAAAACACATTAAAAAAAAATCAAACATATCTAAGCCGTCAGTCACTTCAGAAAATACTGAAATTAAGCCTTTGTTCTAAAAGTAGGCAGTAAGGACACTATCCCAGGATGGCAGGATGGAAGTGCACTAGAAAGGTCAGAAGAGGTAAATCTGGTTTTGGCCTTGAAACAATGGCTTAAGTGCCCTTGAATGACCTGCAGAATGAGGTAATATGAGTGCATTTCAGGCATCTTCTGGAGTATGCAGAGCCGTGACCTAGGCAAACAGAACTCTACAAGGTGGTGAAGCATATCTACAGATTGGAACAGACTTCAAAGCAAGGTAAAGGTATGCAGCAGAACAAAAGATTGCCAAAAGGTGAACTTCACAAGATTCAGTGGACAGAGGTCTAGGCACAGAGATGTTTAGTTCTCGGGAATGAACATGGTCAGCTGTATAAGACTAGCCTTCACCCAAGATAAGGAGCGGGCATCAGAGAGAGACCAGGATCCACTTCTCTGTGCAACATTGATAGTCAGGAGTAGCCACTGACTACCTCCTGAGATCAGCAGCACAGTGATCAACACCAGACAGTTGGTAAATTCGGTTCCACAAGTCACTGTTGTGAGAAAGTCAGGATGTTCAATGGAAAATTGAGCCATGAGAATCAGGAAGACCTTTTGTTTAAAAAAGTTCATATTAAATCAGGGGAAACTTATTTTCCACAGCTGATTCCATCTCAGAGAGCATTTTTCATACAACATTCAACACTGAAACACAAGTTCAAAAACCGCATCAGGCTTGTTTGTTCAGTCTTACATTCTGTTAGATGGAGAAAAAGTACATTAGGGAAAAAAATATTAATCAAATACTTTATCACCAAGCCACTAAAATAATCTGGAAAGTTGTTTTGGAACCATTAGAATGATCATGAAATGCTACTAAAAGTGCACGGGTGTAAGCCTTTAAATACAGGTTAAATCACTAAAGAGGAACTTTGTTGGGGCCACTGTATTGGTTAGATTGTTGCCTTACATGGCAGCCCTGGCAAGACAGACAGTTCCAGGCACCACAGTTCACACAAAGGTAAAATAGATAAATGATTAAATAAGTGTGTTCTGTATGATTCTGCGTGTCCTAGTACATTTCTTGGGTACTGGCACCCTAGAAGCAAGCTTCACAACAGAAGAGACATTAATAAGTACATTCCAGCTCATAGAACTGCTGCAGGTTCGTAGACTTTTACAAATCAAGTACACAGGGAAAGGAAAATAATCTCCCAAGGCAGGTGTGCCAATGTGACAAAACTAATTTGGAGCTTCTCATTTCCCTAACACCTTCAGTAGTGATGCCCCTGAGAGAGAAAAGGTTTCAGAGGAAATTTTAACTCAGGTACGAATCATTCCCAGATGAAAATGCAAGAGTGGCCTGAGGACCCAGCTCCCAGCAGGCACTCGGAATTTGTCATGGCAATTTCATTTGACACAGCAAGCTGTTTAATATTAACCTCTACTTCTGAGGCCCGGAGGGGGAAGCACCAGCAGCAAGCTCTCTGGGTTGCTACAGGCAGACAGAACTGGAAAGTCAGCTAATGCTACAGCAAGTGGAGCAGCAAGTTATATGCCATCCCCATGGTGTCCTACAAAACCTGTCTCCAGCTGCTCTCTTCTCCAGGTCACGTACACACTGTGGTCCAGTCACATTCACACCTATACCACCAGCCATATATCCCATTATATATATCCCCCCTGGGACCAACACAGCCAGCTAGCTTCTCAGGGACTAGCTGGTATCAAACTGGCCCATTCTCTCCCTGTTTCAATTTCAAGAGCTATCCCCATCTTTTACTCTACTAGAAAAGTAGAGTAGAGTAAAAGATGCAGCTAGCCCTTGAAATTTACTCTTATAAGCTTTTATTTTCATTGTAATAAACCCAGAAAACAAATTCAAAACCTGGGACTGCAGGAGTGCCCTCAGAGAGCCGCTTGTGCAGCCCTGATTTGTCTCAGGCCTACAGGTTCGATTGAAAGTTGAGCTAGAAATCCAAGAGGCTGTTTTTTCACTTGGCTTGAACAGCAGTACGGCAAATCAAGCAACACACTCTTACCCTGACTTCTCTGATTCAGCAGACTGAACTGGGTGCCTACTGGCCATCTTGAGATGAGATCTAATTGAAAGTACAATGGTGGTGTTATAATTTGTGTATATTTTTCAAAAATGTAATTTTACTTATCCATTTCAATACGCCTAGCTACCCATCCCCCCAGGAAGAAAATACCATTCACAAAATCTTCAGCACCCATTTATGGTATCTGAGGATGCAATCTATCAGTCCTGCAATTAAATTCCCTGCAAAGCACATAGCAGAAGTCAGAGGCGGATTGTCTTTGTAATTTAGCAAGCTTTGTTTTAAATTTCCTTGAATGTGTTTAGTTGAAAAGACTGCAAGGATGTAGAAAATAAGAAGACATTCATGATTGCTGAGTAAAACAAAAGTTGCAGGAAACTTCTTTTGAAGTGTAAAGTCCGAATACTGCTTTAACAACCTATGTTTTACAATTTCCTGATTAATTGATTGCAGTAAAAACAGTTCCTTGACACAGATTACTTCAGCAATACACTAGCAATTACTTTAGCCAGTTTTATATTATTCACGGACATATTGCATACAATATGTCTTGTCTTTTATCTTGTAAATCAATTCCTTCATGAACAGCCATTTAACTCTGATATTTTCTGTAGACTACAAAATCGAAGCATGCGTAATAGCTGAGCATTAGATCTCAAAGTACCCTGGATTTTTTTTTTTTAATGAAGATCTATTAATTTCAAAGTCCTCGTTCAAAGCCATCCTAACCCTGTTAGAATAAATTGTCTTCACAGTCGGAGACTATGATAGTTTTTCTCTGTAAAACCCAGCTTGTGTTCTCAGTGTAGCCGGGCATCTGCGTCCTATGGAGTCTCACCACAACTGGCTTCAGACCTAGAGCTTTCCTGGCTGCAGAGGCCGGGAGCTGAGTAGAGCTCTAACCCCGAGAAGAAGGAGCTTAACAGCTGCATTTGGCAAAGTTGTGGGGGAAGCATGAATGCAATTCCGATGCTTTTTAGGAACAAGTACAAAAGGGACTCAGTCTGCAGAGGCATTGTTTTAGTGAGCAATGAATTCACCGATTTAAAAAAAAAAATATAATAAAAATAATCTAACAGCCAAAGAATCTGAAAAATGAGAGAAGTCTTATAAAGAGTGAGGGGGAAATCTGGCACCGTGTGAACAAAAATAATCACAGAAGCTTTCCTCGTCCTGTGGTGAAATGTCTCCCCGCACCCCAGGCAGCCAGCAATTGCAGAGTTCAGCTGTGCCTGTGGTTAATAATAAATAGACCATGTCAGCCAAGAGTGCCTGGCCTTCACACCCCCATGCTCCTGCCGTCCCCCCCCTGCCTCCTCCCGCCTCTCCCAGGGCTGCCCAGGCACCGCTCCAGCACCCACCCAGCCTCCCTACGTGAGACGGGCACCCAGAGGTAAGAGACACATCAGGCCATTGCTCCACGAGGTCGGTGCACCCGATGGGTCACGAGGGGAGGCGAGCAGGGATGGTTTGGAGGAGGGAGGAAAGCCAGGCTGTTCTGGAGCTCTGCTAGGAATCTGCAAAGTTTCATTAAGAGGCAAAAGGTCGGAAGGGTCTCGCTGCAAAACTCGCCAAGCTTCAAAAATCTTTCCACCAGCTCAGGCTGAGCGTTGGCTGGGTTTCCAGCGAACATCAGCTAAATCGTATTGGGTTTCAGGTGGTGACCAGCTGGTTTTTATCCACCGGCCAGCACAGCTTGAGCACTCCTGGCCGTTGTGCTTCAGAGTTTGAGGGGGGTTGTTAAAATTCAGAGCACAACTCGAGCAGCTCAACTGATCCTTGGCGTAACCTTGTTGGTTTAATGAATTGATTCCAAGCTGACTTTGCCCCGGAGAGCAAGGGGTGTGTACACACACACAGAGCAATACCAGAATATTTGCATGAACCACTCAGGCTCCTGGCTGCTGAACTTAGCACTGCAGCAGGCCGAGGCTGTAAGCATGAATTAAGAGCTTTTGCTACCTTTTTTTTTTGTCATGATATGATTCCATAAACTTAATTAAGATTTTTGCCTTTAAAAGGCTTGTGGAAAGTGGAAAAAAAGCCTTACAGTTTCTGTCAGGTGTGTATTGCTTCTTATGACAAAGTCTGTCTCTATAGCTGGAGATGTCATGCAGAACCGATCCCTCTTGTCTTGTATTACACAGCCCAAGCTGTCCTGTAGAGCTGAAATCTTTAGATCTGGACAAAGAAACTCTCTTCCTGGGCATAAGATGGTTCTGTACAGCTGTCGTGTCACACACTGTACTGAGATCAGAGCCACATTCTGCTAGATGTAACGCTAACACAGTAGTGTATTCCAAATAATTTACCATCTAAGTTAACAATAGATACAAAGGACTGAAGAAAGGAATCCTTTCCTCCTGGTGAAGGGGCAAGGAATAGAAAAGCTGGAGAGATATGGCCAAATGCCTAGGGAAAACATGTGAAGCAGCCAGGCATTGAGTGAAACTGCCCGGAGGTCCAGATCAGACCAGTTTCTTAACCTTTTCAACTCTCTCTCCCTTCTTTCTCTGTTTGGAAATGAATTTAATTAAAGTGAATAGGAGTTGCTAAGAGACCAGAGGAGTTCTGGAGTTTGTTGCCGGGGCTGAATTGCCACTCTCCGCTTCCAAGGCTTTGCACACAAGGATGATGTAACGTGAGCCTGCATAAAGCGCTCCCAGCTCTAGGGAAAGCTGCTCTTTCCTCCTTGTACTTACAGTCTGGTTTACCAGATCTCAGCTCCTTTTTTATTTTACTTAACTGCTTGTTTCCTCCTAGACACCAGCAAAAAACAGGTTCATCTCTTTATAGCATTCCTCTACCTGTGTCTGCCTTATAGGTTTCTCCTCGTGATCTTTCAGGTTGGAGGTGGCAGTGGCTGAGCCTGCAATTTGTCATGAGCAAGTAGCTTTGGAAATTAAAAGGTTGTTTGCTTCTAAACTCTCTCTAGTTCGTTACTCCTCATCCTTTCCTCTGCTCCACCATATCATCCCAGCATTGACAGTGGACCAGGTGAACTCTTCCAACTCCATTTCTGCAGCTTAACATTTTGCTTTGACACCCCAGCTCATGCTTGAAACACCAAGAGTTTCCAAGCAATCTTCTGGGCAAGAGTTGTTTACTTTCCAGCATCAAGACAGTAGATGATATGTTAAGTTCACATGGTCACACATCATTGCTAAATTGGTTATTTCATTTATACCTGACTTTCTTTCTCTCAGGACCATGCATACGAGCAAGATGATTAGGAAGATAACCTATAGCCTGGGAAGATGTGTGTCCATTATGGCATGTGGGACCACCCAGGTGAGAAGATTTCTGCATGGTGAGTAGTGTATTCTGAAACAGTTTATGGGTGGAAAACCTTTTCTTCATCTGAATGGAGCAAGGTCCTTGCTAGCAGTGTTCTGGGAGCAAAGCAAAGAGCAACAATAGCCTTGATAAATTATAGTCTTAGAATATATTGAGTTACTATGGTATCCTTGGTGCTTCCGCTCTTTTAAAACATATTCTTTGGGCATGGTTGCAGAGTTCAGTTCATTCACATAATGTTAATGTAAAGTAATGTTACTGGAGCCAGTGACAACACATCTCCAAAAATGGTGACAGAGGAACACTCGATGATGATGAAGATTATTACTCATATTAACAGTAGAGATATTTTGCAAATATTTCACTTACATAAAATACAGCTATAGCCTTCATGAAGTTATTTGTGAACTCACCCCAAAGAACAGCTGAAGAGGAGGATAAATTTATTGTGATTGTGATAACTTACCTTGTATAAAACAGTAGGTACTGCAAATACCCACACAAGTAATTAACTTTTCTGTGTTTATCCCCAGGTGCTTATGTCAGGATTCAGCCCTCCGTACAGGAAGCCCTCATGGCGGGGAGACCAGTTGTAGCCTTGGAAAGCACCATCATTACACATGGCATGGCCTATCCTCAGAATCTGAGGTGGTGAATTTTGATGTTCCTCATTCAACAGAGTTGTAAGAACAAGGCATACAACTGGTAGATCAGTATCAGTATTTTTGGTAAAGTCAAAAATCTTGCAAGAGCAAATGGAAGTGCCAGGTTGCTAGGGATGCAGAATATCAGCCCCAGCATAAAACAATTGTATTGGGACTTTTAAGGACACATACGGGGAACCTATTTTTATTTCCTTATCCAACACCTTAAATTTCTGGCGTCCCTTAAAAAGTGGCAGCAGATAATGTCATCACTTGCTCTAAGAGAGAGCTGCCAGCATTTTTGGCTGCATAGTTTGCACAGACATTGAAAACACCCTGCAGTTTCTTTTAGCATATCTTTTGTAATGCAAAAAGGACTAGAACACAATAGTGAAATCTGTTCCTTGGCCTACTCAGAGCAGCTACTGTGAGAGCTGGTGGTCCCTCTCACTGCCTTCTGTGCCCTGCATAGAAACCCCCCTATTTTTACCCTTTATTTATTGATGTTAAGTAGACTTGAATTACAGTGCCAGAAATCACTGCACTGTCCCCTCTATTCTTGCTTCCAGGAAGCACAGGAAGGCTTTGGTAATGATATTCCATCTTGCTTTTTACCTGGCCTTTATTTTGCCTGGCATTCTGTTTTAGAATGAAGCTCTAAAAATTTGGAGAGGTGGTAGTTTCTCAAAAAGGAAGAAGCAGCTGCTCTTACAAAGGACTTTGTATGAATGATCAAGTATAAAACCTGCAAAGTTTAGAAAGAGCTAGTTTGCAGCCCTGGAGAATCCTCAGTCTGCAGCTTTTTGGCACTGTTGTTACTCTATATCTGACTGCCTATATTGTGAAAAGTATATCTTGGTCATTTGAACAGGGCTTGAATTACCTGGGCTTTCTGTGAAGGGCTATCATCTCAGAGAAATAACAGATATTAGATATGTCCTATTTTGAAAAGATCCCTATTTTCAGTAGTCTATTGTATAACCAGTTTTCCCTGTAAAGTGGGGGTGCTTTCCTGAAAATGGGAGCTCTGCACTTCTGCATGTTCAAATGCAAAGACTTCTGCCATTAGGAAGATATGGAAGAGGAACTGACTTAGCTGGAATCCCAAGAACTGTATAAAACTGGAAACTAGGAATGATGGCCATCAAACACAACAGTTTTCTTGTCTGACTGCTCGCCTCACTAATTTTGTGATTGTTGTCTTGTGTATCTCATTCTAGCATGGCCAGAGAGGTGGAAGAAATTGTAAGAACAAATGGAGCAGTGCCAGCCACTGTAGGTATTTTAAGGGGTCGAATCCATGTGGGACTCACAGATGAGGAACTTGAGTTCTTGGCAAGCAGTAAAAATGTAGTTAAAGTGTCTCGGAGAGATCTTCCTTTTGTCCTCAGCCAGGTATGGTATGCAGACTTTCTGTTGTGGTGTTTTCTATACAGCAATAGTCAAGTGCTCTCCAGCTCACCCCAGGTGGCTTTTAGACCTCTTGAAAATATTAAGTAAAGTGGTATCTTATTGGTAAGATCAAACGTGGTCCTAGTTAAAGTCAAAATACAACAGAGTAAGGGAATAGCAGCCATGAAATAGGGCTTCTGAAAAATCATTCCGGGTTGGCTGGCAAGCCATAGGCACTTGGCTAAGAATATTCTTATTGGCATGATAAGGCATCATCACGTTACATGTAAACTATGTGACACACAGGCCATCTTGAGCTTAAGGTGACACTAGCTGCCCGTGAAGCCTTCTGATTGGAAAGCCCTGGAGAAAAAAGGCCTTTGCTATCATCAGGGCAAGAACGGCTTACATAGCAGGGACGATGATTCCTCTACATTTTTGCCTAATAGAATACTTGTATCAGAGTTTCACCTGTCAGCAGGTAACAGCAGGCTGTTGTGACGTTGCTGAGACCACAACCATAGCTGCCCACACACAGTATTCCCCAGGCCACTCTGGGTGCTGACTGTAACTGGTTGTCCCCTAACAGGGCTTGTCTGGTGGCACTACCGTGTCTGGAACAATGATTGCCGCACACAAAGCAGGAATCCCCGTGTTTGTGACAGGCGGCATAGGAGGCGTCCATCGAGGAGGAGAGAATAGTAAGAAAATCAATACTTTCCACTTTTTTCTGTGTTGCTACCATTTTATTTAATTCCATCTTTTTCCTTTTTCCCAGTCTGTCCCAGAGTAACAGTCTGTTCAGAAGAGTAAAGTTATCATTCTGCTTGACCGTACTATGTTTTTTTTTCTCCCCGGTGCCTCCTTTCCAGAAGCTTCAGAATATTCCTCTTGACCACTCACCAGTTGTTAAGAGGGTGGGAGTTTCTCTTTATCCTTTGCTTTCACGGGGTTATATGGATATTGTTTGCTGGTGCAACAGGAGCTGACTGCACCACTTTGTAATGGCTGGATAACCTAACAGCCCAGTGTTGTTATCAACTGTCTCTCAGCTGAGGAGAAGGAGAGTCTCACCACAAAAGAGACTTAAGCCCTGGTCTGTGTTAGAGGTGCGTGCTTCTCTCTGAAAAACAGCCCAGCCTTGGCAGTGTAGTGTGTGACCTTTAAGTACATTCTCTCTTCTTAGCCATAGCATAGCATATGTGCACTGCCCCGCTGGATGCCATCCCTTTCAGATGTGATGTAAATTCCAGAACAGGGAGTTTCCTGAGGTCAGCAAAGTTCCTGTGGCGTTTTTTTTACCAGTGATGTCAATAGCAAAATCAAAATCTACTTAAATTATATTCCATCTCCTTGAATTTTCCCTTGCTTTATAACACCCTCTTCTTTCTTTTCTTCAAATTTTTGCATGCTGTTTATTGATGTGATCATGGAGCTGAGAGATACACCTCTGCTCTAAGCCACGTGACTTCTTCTTGTCGATACCTCTTTCAACACCTAAGGGCATGATCTAAACCTGTAATATTTGTGGATGTAACTGGTTGCAAAAGCAGGCAGTGGCATCCCAGTTAGATATGGCTTTTTAAGAGGGCAAACCACATCAGCTTGGAGTACAACCCAATCACCCAGACAACGGCTGCTTGTCCCTTGACAGCTCTGGATGTGAGTGCTGACTTGACAGAGCTAGGACGAACTCCGGTTGCTGTTGTGTCTGCAGGAGTCAAGTCTATCCTTGATGTTGGCAGGACACTGGAATATCTGGTAGGTAGCATGGGCTCCTGAGCCCGAAAGTAGATAACGTTGTACTTTGTGTACAGAATTCCCAGTGGTGTTGGGGCAGGTATTAAGCCTCAGATTTTTAGAAATTTCTTTTGAGAGGACTTGAAGCCATATTTAATGTTTTCTAGTCCTGGGGCTATAAAAGCACTGGGCTACTCCCTAACATAAATCTATCCATGCCCAGGGGGCTGTTCCAGCAGTTGTTCCAACTGAGGCCGAAGGCAGAGCTAGCCATGCCCCCATCTTTGGCCTTAGACTTGCTTTTTTGGAAAAATGGTCCAGAATCATGTAAAGTGGTATCTTACTGGTAAAATAGGCAGGCTAGATCCGTCAAACACTATTACAATAATACTGCAAATATAAACTATTTATATTTTATTATTTATTAAAACTACTTAATATTTATATTTATTAAAATATTTTCTTGTATAAAATAGTAAATGCAGAATTAAAATAATAATAAAGATGACTTTCAGTAGAGTCACTTTTAAAGGTTTGGTATGTTGGAAACCACCAGGGCCAGTACTCCAGGTGACAGCCAATGTCAATAGTTCTCAATTGCAAACAGAACTGATTTATATTCCTGTCAGCTCATCACATTATCTTCAGATCCCAGGTTGTTACCTTGGAATCAGTATTGGGCTAATGACAGCTGCATGGCTTTTGATCAGCTCTGAGCACAAGCAAAGTATGTGCATGTCTCCTGTATCTCAGTAAGCCAGATTCTGTCTAACCAGTTACCATATCTGGCTCTTTGCTTTGAAAAATGTTGGTGATAGAACAGGTTAGAACGGAGTGTATAAAAACAACCAGACCCTGTGCTAAAAAAAAAGGCAGTTTCTAGTTGGGTAGAAGGAAAAAGTCCCTTTCTTTTGGTGGGTCACCTTTCCCGCCACTGATTACCTGCTTATCTCACCTCCGCTGCTGCAGGAGACGCAGGGAGTCTGCGTGGCTGCCTTTGGTGAGTCAAGGGAGTTCCCAGCCTTCTTCTCACGCCAGAGCGGCTTCCAGGCACCATATCACGTCCGGGATGAAGAGGAGGCAGCTAAACTCATTGGTGTGTTTCAGAAGGGAAAGGTCCCCTGGGAAAGACACAAAAATCAACTTGGATGAGGCACTTTTTTTATTTTAAACTTTGGAGAATAGTTTGTCCTGAAAAAAAAAAACCCATCCTACCTCCCTCAGTTCGGCTTCAGTGCTTCGAAAGTAAAGAAGCAGGGAAATTCAGTCTTCACAGCAAGCCTTTTAGCTTGCTGCAGCCACCTTGGCATGCTCATACATGTTTTGCTCACCCTGGTGAAGTGCAGGGAACACGTAAGTTAATGTGCTGAGAAAAGCAGCTTCTGGGCCTTCAGAAGTAGAATTGGTTTCTTTAAAAAAAATTAAAAATTCTTTCCCCTTTTATTGTACAAACGGATTCAACATAAAGAGGCAGATGTAAATTGATTGGTAGTGGGAAAAGTTCTTGGGCCAGCTAAGAACAGGAGCTCCAGCAATGTGGGTACCTTCATGCACGCCCACTCTATCCTTTTTCTTCAGCATTTAATTTATCCAAAGAGAACCGCTAACGATCTGCCTGTCCTCTCCCAGCCAGTGCTCTGGGGCTAGGCCTGAGCAGTGGGGTGCTGATAGCAGTGCCCTGTCCTGAAGAAGGAGCTATCTCAGGCCAGGTCATCGAAGAGGCCATCCAGCAAGCTCTCAACGAAGCCAGGTGAGAAGCAATTTAAGGTGTATCCTTTGCTCGCTCAGTGAGGCCACAGGGTCAACCCATGAGCACAGCTTAATCTTGGACATGGGTGAGCCCACAACATGGGTTCAACTGTAGTTTTATCTAAACTGAAGCTTGTTTACAGGTCATTTTATGGTATGTTTTTATGGAGATAAAGTATCTGCTATTAGCAGTACTTCTCCTCTGGATGTTGTTTCAGCTCAGTCCTCATATGCACGCATTTTCTTTACATTTGCAGGTCCAAAGGGATCAAAGGCAAAGAAGTGACCCCTTTTATGCTACAGAAGATCAGTGAATTAACTGATGGGAGATCGCTGGACTCCAGTATCCTTTTGCTGAATGGGGGAAAATAAAGTACTCCAGTGTACTTCGTATCTCTTCTGATAATCCTTGATGGAAAGCACTGTCACTTTTATTGACAGTCTAGCAAGGGGCAAACACTTCAGTATCTGCAAACAGGTAAGAGCTTAGTGACTGCATCCTGCTTTTTCAGGAGCATCCTTACTGTCCTTATCCACTTTTGCATTACAAATTGCAGGCCAACACAGACAGCGGGTGGTCCAGAGCCCAAAGAGATCCCTCACATCTGATCCCTAAGTTTGACTGCTCCGTGGTGGAGTCTCAGAACACTTGTCTGTGGTGGGGTACCTACCGCTGGAAGGTGCCTGGGCTTCCTACAGCACTGCATTGTATATCACACTGCCTTATCCAAGTCTTCACGCAGATGCAGAGTAAGAGAAACTTGGAAGGAAAACACCCATGAGTAAGCAGGAATCCTTTTGCACAGGCAAAAGAAAGGGAGATCCACTGCTGGGATGTCAGTGTAGGATCTGGGAGAGCCAGGTTCACATCCAGGCTGTGCTGCCAGCCCTCTAGGAGACCTGGCTTGATCAGTCAGGACAGATTGGTAAAGGCATTTTTGGATATTAGAGATGTATGCAGCCACAAAGTAGTGCTTTCAAAGCCTCTGATACTCTGCTCCCAGTGAAATTGCTAAAAATTTTTTTAGAGAGTATTGGCAAAATTCCCAGTTGGCATGTCTTTCTGGAAAAGCTGGCCAAGATCCTCCAAGGTTTTTAGACCCTTCGACTCTAGTTTAAGCACTTCACGGCTTTAAGCACTTCTCTTTTCTCCATGTAACCTTTGCTTCTGTTCCCTACCTGTCAAATGGAGATGACAGGTTTTCTCTCCATGGTCACTGGGGGAGGAAGGTGAAAAAATTTAAAAATTCAGGGTGTTTGTGCAGTATTGTAACACAGTACATGTGCCCCCAAAGAATTATGGTACAGGTGATGTCAAATATATTGAGTCTTACAGCATGTATTTTCTGCTTTCTCCCTCTACGCAGTTCCTACATAGGCTTCTGACAGGTCAGTTTTGCTGGTATTTTTTCTTTTCCTCAAAGAAATGCCAAACAGACCTTGCTCTGATCCAGAACAATGCCAGAGTGGGCAGCTGCATTGCAGTGGCCGTGAGCAAACTACAGAAATCCAGAAGGAGGGGAAACCCGCCTCAGCGAGAAGACACAACCCCACCTCAGCCAGTGAGTCCCCTGCTGCCCTCCATATAATGCCTCTCGTCTGACAGCACAGGATAAATTTATATCTGTTCCCAAAAGTAACAGGTGACTCAGCCAGAGACCAGTCTTTCTGCTTCACACTGGCAGATGTTCTCTCTTTGGTATTTTTTATTCTTCTCAGATAAATACTCTCTCCTTCTCCCCCTATCCACATTTACAGGGAATGAACACTGGCAGTGGTCTAACTCTATTAAGTCTTAGAGCATCAAATCCATTAAAACTTTAATCACCTTTTCACTGTGTCCTTATGTACAACTTCAGCTGTATTGGTCTAAGTGCCAGGGAACTCGTGACTACAGAAGTAGTCCTGGAAGAGGGTGAGGGAGATATTCTGAGCTGCTGAGCCATAAACATTTTATAAATATCTCTTTTTGCTGGCCTCCTGCTCATGATTGCCAAAATTACACAAGGTACAGCATATCCCAAACAAGATCCATTATAACCCTAATACTCTATTCACTATCTTGGATTTCATCTGTGCCACATAATTTACAGGAAATCTATTTTAGGGAGTCTTTAGAGAGCTGAAAATTTTTCAAAAACCCATTTGCAATAGGGTTTGTCAACATAAAAGAGGGCAGTGACTCCAGAGGCAATAACCCAGCACTTGATGGAATGAGAAAAAGCAGCTATATGTCCCCAAAGAAGCTGGAAACTTCCTGTTTGTGGAGCTGTACTGCTTTTTCTAGCTTTGTAGGACAATAAGACAGTGATCTGTAAAGTGTCACTGGGTACGGCAATTTCTCCGGGGAGCTTGCAAGAAAAGACTGCATTTTTCTGCCCACTTTTCCCCCATTTTCTTTGCTTTGTACGCTGCAGCGTTTGAATGTTTCTGGGGTTTGGTATGTCAGAAATTGTGCCAAGAGAGATGGCTTCAAGGGCACTGATGTGACTAGACCCATGCAACTTCTCCTATTACTCTATCACCACATAAAGAAACTGCCAGCACCCGTGTGTCTACACAGTAACATCCCATCTGCCATGCTTGGGCTGGCTATGAGCAGGCATAATTCAGAAAGCAACATACGGAAGAGATTTTGATTCTTTCTAACTGGGACTGTGCAGAGCTGTGTCTAGCTATCCAGAATAAGCACAGGCCTTCACACTCTAAATTAGGTAGCTTCCAAGAGAATGGGAAAAGTGATTAGGAAAAGCAAAGAAGACTTGGAAAAGTTTTCCTGAAGTCCTTCCAACCATTTTTTACCTCTTTTTTCCCTTTTAAAGGTGGTGATTGGAGGTATCAACGTTGACTTTATAGCCAAGGCGCAGAACCCTGTCATCCTGGTACTGTATCTACAGCAGTTTTCTTAGCACTACTGCGGTTTCCAGCTAAATTTACAGGAGTGTCAAGCCAAAGGGGGGTGGAGGGGAAGGTGGTATCCGTGCACGGTATCCACACCTCTGTATGCACACACAAGCACAAATTTGAGAGGTGTAATGCTGTATGTTTGCTTTTTGTCTAGGTGGGCAATGAGGTGAGACCTACTCTGTTCCCGTGCTGAAAGTCACTGTCCCTACCATTCGAGACAGGAACAGAGCAATGTCTCATCCTTACAATCTCCACATATGACTCCGGCCTCTACAGTCTATGTTAAGGTGCCTTGGGGTTATTCTCTGATGCCACAAGCCCAAAGAACTCTTTTAGCTGAAGAGCTGCCCAGGGCACTCTCAAAGCACATATGCAAAGAGCTAGAAGCAATGGGAACAGACCCTCTGTGTGCTATGACAACCTTTAATTCAAGGACAGGCCCTATAGGAAGGAAATCCCCATCTAAGAGCTGACCCTCTCCTTCTCGATTTGGTTCGAGCAAGGAACAACCAAGAAGCAGAAGGGGAACAAACCTGGGACATGCAGATGACAGCCATTTGCATGTCCTATACAATTTTTATTGAGCTGTATGAAGCACTACAGATTGAGCTGGTGAAACTTGCTTAAAAGTTGCTTGATGTCTCAAATCTCTCTGTGCTGATTGCCAAGTCAGATGGGGCAGTCTGTTAAGACCTATCAGTTAGATAGGGAAAGACAAGTGCTTGGGAAGCTGTCCTTAAGGAGGTTGGCCATTCAATGATACAGAGGCAGGGGCTGAACAGTATTATAAGAGTTAAGGGTGACACATGCTGTGGCATCAGCTATGAAGGCTTGCAAAACGAGAGTTCAGTGCTTCAGCTGTGATCCGACTGGTAACATACATAACCCACACTCAGCTCTCAGGACAAGGAGTAAGCAGTGTCCGAGGGTGGGCAGCCACCCCTTGACATGTCAGACATGAGCACAGATCCCTGGACCACCCATGGCATGGTGAGAGGCCAAGGGCAGCTACAGACCCTTTTAAGGTTGCATGAAGAAGTGAGGCATTGGTTGCCCTTCTTGATAGCAGCAAGTCCTAGAGGTGGGGTCCCATCATGCCAAGCTGCAGGGGGATTTGGGAACTGACAGCCAAAGCATCCCTGCTGACAGCTGTTGGGGTTAAACACAGAAGAAAAGGCATACTGAAGAGCATTGCTTTGGTTTGGCTTTTAAAGACAGACTTTTTTTCAAAGAGCTCAGCACCCAGCGAGTCCCACCATTATGCATGTTGGATTTGTTGCAGAGTACTGGGGTACTGCTCACACCTCCTGCTGTCCCAATTAGCAAGAAAGCAGCTGTATTCTGTTCTGGATGTAATCCCCACATGGCTTTCAAAGCTGTCCAGAAGCGAAGTGCTTTATAAGTAACTATCTGACCTGCAGCAAATAATGCACAGTCTGGCTCAGAGAAAGGTGCTGGAAGAAGATGCATTGTGGTTATAACTCTCAGGATATCCAGAAGTTGAGCAGAGTCTCATTTTTACATGAGGAATTCAAACCTCCTAGGGCAGGGAAGAAGGTCCCAGGGACACTCTCATTTCTCTGAAACATTGCCAGAAAGCAACAACCCAGTCTTATTTCACATCACCTCAGCAAGCCCATTTTCATCTGAGTTCTTTCATCTTGACCAGCTCCACTTGAAGACAATGTAGAAGAAATAGCCAGGTGCTACAGGAGTTACTGGCTGAGCTGGAAAGGTGCAGTGAGAGACAGTCATTTCTTCTTCAAAAGCGAGCTGCTATTTTCTTTTTCACTTCACCCACCTGCTACTTTTAAAGAGAGATTTAGCATCTTAATTTCTTTTAGGCCCTGTGGGGTCGTACAACAGCAGAGGGCACCCACAGCTGGGTCCTTGGGTGGCAGGCTGGTACATCTGCTATTAGGGCAAGACTTGCCATAAAAAACCTGAAACTGCCTTTGGGATGTGCAGGGGACTAAAAGAGATCAGCATGCCAGAAAACGAGTTCATGAGTATTTTCAACATTCCTGCAAGCCTCAGTTTGGAAAAATACATACTGGAACTGCATAAAATGGAGTTTGTGCTCATTACTGATGGCAGTTAGCACCCTCTTTTAATATTGAAATAGGCACCAATGTTCAAAGTGATGTTGTTTGACTTGCCTAAACAAACATTGTTGCTTTTTATTTTGGAGTAGGTGTAGGGTTTCCTTGTTTTTTTTTGTTTTTCCCTTGGCTGCCTCTATTATGGATAGTGAGTTTCAAGTTAAAATAGCCAAACTCAATGCTTTGGAAACCTGCAACACTCAACAGCGGACAGCTGCAGGTGAAAATATCCTTATTCCTGGCAGTGCCAGTGGCAATTACCCGGGAGCCCAAGCAAATGAAACAGAGGGGCATTTGGTTTAATGAGGAGTGACATTTAGTGGAAAGATGGACAGAGACCATAGGTTGTTTATATACAGGCAGTTCTCTCAGGTGTTCTGGGCAGTTCAGGGCTCGGAGAACTGCCAGACAGAAAAAGCAAAGGTGTCAAGAATTAGTACCAAGTCTTAGAGGCTGCAGAACTGGGTAGAATCAGGGCAAACAAAACCAGCCTGGAGGTCAGAAGGGTAATAAAAGAGCATATTTAGATATTAGAGCAGCCTCTTACAGTCACAAGGCTGGATGCAGAAGAAAGCTTTGTGTGCAAAGGACAGAGCTTTCAGGCGGGGAAAGAAGAAGGGTCCTTGGGGACCTTCAGTATGAGTTTTGAGAATGCCCAAGAACAGTGATGGGTTGGAGGCAGAATATCTCACACTACAAGATGGCAATACATTTACTTGTTTAGGATAGATAGTGGTGCTTAAGAGCAAGAAAAACGTGTAGGTGCAGGGATATTCTGGTGCACCTGGGCTACCGTGGGGCAAAGAGAATCTGGGCCAGGAGCTGCTGTGTATGGGCATGCACACGCTTCAGTGCTTGCCGCCTGAATGCTCAACATATTCTTGAAAGCTCTGATTTATCCAGAACAGGGAAGATCATTATGACCGCCAGTGGCAAGCTGTGTTCAGCAATGGAAAATGTGTTTCAGGATTTTATGAAACAAGAGCTTTAAAACCATTTGATTGTCAGATGAAGCCCAAATTGATCTGTGCACTTACTGATGTAATTTTTCTGGCAGGAGAATTAGGAGGAGGAGATGGGTGAGGGACTGCCCGCATTCTGACAATTTGGCTGTTTGTGACAGACTGACAGATGGACAGAGGAGTAAAAGGCAGAAGCAAGAAAGAAGTTGATAACCACATAGGTGGAGAAGAAGGGTATTTTTGATGGGGCTGATATTTAGGAACAGAAGGGAGAGAGAAAAAATTATTCAGTCATTGAAACATATCCTTCCACAAGTTAAGTACAGAAGCAGTACAGGCAAAGGCAACAAATCTCATTTTACCTTCAAATTGGAAAAAAATCCTCAACAGCCCAACCACAATAAAAATGTCAGACTGCTTTAGTGGGGGGAGCTAAGTGGCCTGGAAGGCAGCTGCAGAACCCATCAGGTCTGGGTCAGCAGTTCTGGATGTGAGCAGGTCTTCAGAGGTCTGCTCATATCGACTGAAATCCTCTTTAACATTGTTCTAAGAGATCTTAGCAAGTAAGACCAAAATAGCAATGCGTGGGGAGACCAAACTGATCTCCCTCCTAGGAACTGGGCTTTTGTCGTCAAAGTTGAAGCGCGTAGATGGGCTGTGGAAGTTTGCATTTCCCTCAATCTGGCAGTTAGGTGGCTTCTGCTCCCTTTAATTGCTGACCTATGTTTCAGCAGCAACAACTTCACTTCACGTGTTAACAGACGTGTAGCATCTATGCCAAGCAGCTCTCCCAGTTTTGCCAATTAACAATTTATTGTTCCAGGGTGGTGGGCAAACGAACACTGGAAGAGTGAGACGAACTTTTGGCGGCGTTGGAAGAAACCTGGCAGGTGGCTAGTGCTTGGGTTTGCCTGTGGGTGCATACCAGCTGTGATTTCTCCTTTGGTATTCCTTCAACAGCAGGAGCTCTTGAATGCTGTTAAGATCTGGGACACGTAAGGCAATAAACCAGTGGGCTGACTGCCTTGAAAAGACAGGGGCCATTCCAAGAAATAAGAGGGGAGGAAGCTGGGATCAAGAAAAAAAAAGGTCCACAAATATGAAGGTAACTAGTATATAGCACAGTGGCCCCAAACCAAAGTTAAATAAGCATCAGTGATCTCCAGTGACTGCTGGAGAGCCTGGCTCTCCATGTTGAATTATTGCCAGGTTAGTCCCAACAAAAGTATGTTCTTGAGCTAGAACTTGAAAGGAATAGGCTCATTCAAAAATAATCATCCATGAGCTGCAGAAAAGAGAATCTGAGGTGCAAGAATTACTGTAGAAGAGAAAGGACTACAGCTGACAACAAGAGAGGATCACGTTGTACCTGGTGCTTCACCACAAGCAGGAGCAGACCAGTGTTTGGGTATTTGAATTAGCAGAGGCAGATTACAAAAAGATTTTAGGATCATTCCAGCCTTTTGACCTTTCCCAAATCTTCCTAAAGCAAATCAGATCACAAATAGATACACTTGAGGGGAAAGAAAAAAAAAAAAAAGCCACTCATGCCATCCCCTGAGGTACAATTTGTGGTAACTTGAAGGGAGAGGAGGAAGGGTTTTCCATGAATCCATTCAGATTCAGTGGTTCTAGTAAGCGTGGTGGGAACAGCACTGTGGGAAGGCCAGCAGCAGGAAAAGCCATGCACAGAAGCAATGCATCAAAGCCCATATGCCAAAGAGATGATGCCGGGGTCTCTTCCCTCTTCTTCTCTTTTTCTCCATTCCCAGATGTTCCAAAAAAATCCAGAGAATTCAGAGGGCTTGTGCAGCAGGCAGACGTAGATCATGCCACTCAAGCCCAGGAAGTCATTTGCAGCAGCTGTGGCTGAGTTTCATCTTGAACATCCTTCTAGACAAGCACTGATGGGCATTCAAGTTTTCCAGGAGAGGACTTGACTACAGACACTCATCCTGCACAGGCTGTCACTGTCTTCACAGTACTCTGATAGATTTATTAATATCTTTGTTTCCATTTGCTTTTTAGACTGCTTAAGCCGTCTTGGACACACTCCTCTCTTTTTATCAGCTGTGGGGAAGGATGAACATTCAGAGTCTGCCCTGCGCTGCTGTCACCACATGGTATGTTGCACAGTAGTGGCACTCAGGAGCATCCAAGTGATGACATTACATAGAGGGAAAAGCCTTCTCAACCCTGATGGAGATAAGAGCTATCTTCCATCAAGCTGAGAGTAGGAATAATGCAATGCTTCTTCAGTTACAATTAGAAGGCAAGGAGCCACCCCCTAAAACACAGTCTAGATGTATGTACTGCTTGGAGTCTGAACCATGGGGGCTGAATTAAGGAGAAAGAGGGATAAATCAGGAGGAACCATGAAAAACTCTAGGAAGGCCCAAGCACAGCCATAAATATGCAAAGCCCGACCCTGAGGCTAGACTGCCAAAATCAGCCTGGTTTGGGTAGAGCATAAAACAGAGAAAATCTGGAACTGGGAGCCCAGGCTGGACACCTCCCAAGTTCAGAGCATTAAGGATCCTCCCCATAGCCACATAAACCCTTAACTGTGCACCAGAGGAATACCTGACTTCAGCATCAGCTTGTCCCCCGAGGTCAGGGAGCCAAGAGCAACAGGACCTCACCAGGGGCAGCAGAACAGAGCCTTAACACCCCCCCATAGGGAACAGAAAAAAACAGAAGGACAACCCTAACCTAGGGCACCAGGCACCTCCATGGTGAAGAGGCGGAGCTGAGGGTGTGAGTGGAGACCCCAGGTGGGGCTGATCAGGGCCATTAAGGCCTATTAGTGCCCTCAGAGCCCTGGTACCCAAACAGAGCACATGGGGCCTTAGTTCTAGCTACCTGAGCAACTCAGTAAATGAAGCAATAAGAACATGAACTCTTTTTTTTGGTTTATAAAGGCTTCATAGCAGCAGGTCTATAATCCCTCCTCTATCCAGCACAGCACAGTTTGTGCCATCAGAGTGAGCAGTCTCCCAAGGGAAGATGGACTAACTGGCCAGCTGTCAAGCAATCCTTGGCTGTAACAAAACACATTGCTACAAGAGTTGGAGAGGACCTTTTCCTTAAAATGTCCCTATGAACTACTGGCAGGGATACATTTCTCCATCCACATGTATATTCCAAGAAATGCCCTGATTCTCTAAGCAGATCATTCACAAAGATCCACAGAGGAAGGACACCTCATCGCTCTGTCTGCAACACTGCTGTAAGAATGGCTCCAAGGCTACCCTCAAAATCAGGCTGTGTGGTCAGTGAGGTGGCTAACGTAACTGCTTGCTGGAGCTTGCCACCAAGACATGTCCAGCATGTTAGCAGGCCATCAAAGTGTCACACAAGCTATGGGAATGGATGGCAGGAGCAGGCAGGGCTGCGGACCACTCTTCTGTTGCAAAAGAGACACAAGCTATGGAACTGCATAGCATAGAGCTGTCACTCTCATTTATTAAATGATTTCTTTAACCTGTGGCATTTATTGCAAATATTAAAAAATAGCCATCTGCCAGCACTGTCTAGACTGAGATAACTTGGAAATGTTGCTTGTCTCAAGGGAGAAGGGAGGTTGAAGGGAGAACAGCAAGCTGGGCTACTGGTGAAATGGGCACAGAGAAAGAATGAGCTGAGTGTGGCAGGGAAGAGAAACGTGAATGACTGTCCTCCCTGTTCTAGGACATGAGCGCCGTCCTTCAGCTGGAGGGGAAGAGCACAGCCACTTACTGTGCTGTGATCACTAGCGCCGGGGAGCTGAGCGTTGGCTTGGGAGATATGGACATCCACCACCAGATAACAGAGCAATACGTAAGCGTACCATCTGGTTTGTAAGCTTTTTCTTAAGGACCGTGGATGTGTGTTGGTGAAGCTGTACCAGGAAGGAGAGAGCGTGCAGAGGGACCAGGGGAAATCCTAAAGTTAGCTCCCTCACATTGGCCACTGAGATAGCAGCATGGCAAGTTACCAGAGCCTTCTGTTACTGCTGACCTAGATGGAGCTTTTATCTGTTTCTGCTCCATACAGTATCACCACTACTGTCATCCTCTGACATGTAAGTCAGAATCCTTGTCGTTAATTAGTCCCAGCTAACCTATAATTTTTGGCACCTTAAAGCCAGCAATAAATCCAGTCCACCTGTGGACTCCCCCTCCAGGGAAAAACAACAACAACAAAAAGTGGACAGAACACTGGTTAAAGCAAATTTTCCTGTTCCATCCCCTCCCCACCATCTCTGTTGTTTCTACACGCTGAGCTCTGTCAACAGGCACTGCTGCTCAGCAAACCTTCAAAACCTTCAGGGCTAATGGAAGCAGTGATTACGGACTGCACCCTCCTTCCCTACTCGCTTCTTTTGTTGACAGAACAAAAGCCTGTGCTTCATGACTGACAGCATCATGGAAGTTAAGTGCCATTTACTTACCAGTGGCATCCCCATGAGGTGGAGACTTTCTAGGGAAAAATATGGTCATTGCTCCCACTCCCCTCCCCACCCTGCCTCTCCCAAGCCTTGGCACAGAAAACCATTACACGACAGATTCATTCTCCTGAGCTTCACAAAACAGTTGTGGCCAGTGGAAACTCTGAACCAATCTTCTGCTGCAGATTGTGTTCTGGCAGCCCTTCTTTCCACCAGGATTAGCCGAGGTGTGGGAGGGATGGTGCACGAGGCCCTATAGCACTGGTCTGCTGGTCAGGCAGAGTGGAGCAGCCTCAGACAGCCAAAGGAGGGAATGGCACCTCCACCCTCTACTGCTCCACTGTCCCCCATCCCTACACAGTCCAGTAGGACCCAGGAGTAAAATGCTGTGATGAACAACCTGTCTCAGGAGGCATCGTGCACAGGGGACATCTAAATGACATGCACAGTGCAGTCAAGCCAGGCATAGCACAGGGAAACCTACAGTGACATTAAATAGCATCATCCCCTTTCCCCGTAGGGAACTTTCCCTAACTAACCCACAGGTACCAAAGTAGTCTAGTGAGGACCACCAGATACCTTTCTCTGCTGGAGGGGCTCTGCCGTTTGAGTCCAGCTTTTGATGGCAGGGAGCAGGGGAAGGAGAAGAAGGGAAGATGAGACAAATAGAGAAAATAGAAATAGGAAATTTTCCTTAGGGAATCACTCTTTTAGATTCATGCCTGCACCTAAGGGCTGCAATAGGAGCGAAAATCCTACATCCTGAGTCTGAATAGCATTAATTTTGTCCCTCTGCAGTGACTCAGATTGTCTTTACTCTTTGTCCTGGATTTTCACTAGGTGTCCCAGTTCAAGGAGAGCCTTTGCCAGGCACCTCTAGTTTGCATTGATGGAAATGTGCCTCTTTCCACTATTCAGTACATCTGCCAACTAGCTAAAGAGCATCAGCTAGCAGGTAAGGAGAACTCACCCAGCCTTGGCCCTGTGGGTCCCTAACCAAGTGTGTGCCAAGACACTCCGCACACCCCGAGCCATCTCCACTGCTGCTTGCTGGGGATACCCGGTTATTGTCCTACACGTTGTGTTATTCAGCACTCTTTTCTGTACTCTGCTACTCTATATTTCAACCAAATGAAACATTTCTGCTTTCTCTGAGTTTTTCTCGTTCTGCAGCTAAATCACATTTTTCTGTCATGTAGGTGCTATAACCCTTGGGCATTGCCAGAAAGCCAGGGAAAGCTGCTCCCTTTACTTTTAATCTCAAGGCAAGCACAAATGTGTGTGTGCTTCTGCCAGTTTGAGCAGCAATATAGTTTGCTTCTCAGAATAAGTGCTAAAACATCTTTTGAGAGGATTTCTCTCCCACTTCCCGTAAGATACAGAACCCCCTCCCTTGGTATGCAGGGAACCCTTCACAAGGCTTCCTAAACCTTTGGAGTTATGCCTTCATTTTTAAAAGCAAATCCTGAAGAAAGATGTTTTTAAAACCTGGCAGAGGCTCCTAAATCAGCTAAGAGGAGTGAAAAACCTGTAGTCTGGTTATATCACTCCAGAGCCAGAAGCAATGGCATCATTGCTGAGCACCGGAAAGGAAACATTAGGAGACTTTGTCCCCAACGTGGGGAAAATAGTATTTCAGTATCTAATAGATTACACAGATAACCCCAGTTGTGCAGATCACACTAAGCCTTCTACACTGCATCCTGCTCTGGCATAGAGATGAACCACTAATTAATTAATTAACCAATTGCAATGTTGTTTTGAAGTGTGCTATGAGCCAACAGATGAGAACAAGGCCTCCAAGCCATTCCTCTCGGACAGCTGGAAAGCGCTCACATACATTTCCCCCAACCTGCAAGAGCTAAGAGCAATAAATCGGACCCTTGGGAACCCTCTGCCAGCAGGTATTGAATGCTCAGGAGGATCAGTCACACTTTTAGATAACCTAGAACCTGGAGAAGAGCATTTTCCTCCCCGCCCCCTATTTCAAGCAAATTGGGTTATAACAGTGGGGATTCATAAGCACTTTTGGTGTCTTCCACCATACAGCCATCTCCGTGTGGGCCGTATGGCCCAGGCTGGACAGATTATCTATCAAAGAGCACAGTAGGCCTAGGATGGCTCCTTGTCCAAAACCAGAGATCCTATTTGCCTCAGTTCATCAGTTAAACGGGAACAATGTTTGGTTTGTAAACATGTCTCTGAAGCATGATGCTCTGAGGGTACCTGTCCCAACAGTACCACGGTTTGCGGAAGTTAAATAGCCCACCACATGCAGGTGGAAATCCAACAGCTTTAAGACAAGGAAATCATACCTCAGGACAGTTTTTTAATCTCTACGGACACACGTTTAGTCCCATGAGGGATGATTTCCTCAGTGTAGGATAGAGGTATGGTATGGCAGTCTAACATTGGAGAATTCCCAGTTTCCCATGATTTCAAGAAAAAAAGGTATATCGACCACATTTCAGAAATGCTCCTAAATAGCAGTAGTAGTGCTCATAAAGAGGCTGCCAGCCCATAAAAAGGCTGGTTGAGGACCTTTACAGCTATACCATATTTTTTCCTCTCTGTTCTCTGAAGAGCTGCCATCCAGATTGGAGGATGTTGTCCAGGCTGCAGTGGCCTTGGCCCGCCCTTTGCTGGCCCACCTGCACTGTGTGGTGGTGACCCTTGGAGCTCATGGCATCCTCCTGTGTGGCAAGAGCCTGCGAGGAAGCATCTCGCTTCATCCAGAAGCCCACAAACAGGTAAGGGCACACAAACTCTGAGCTCGCCCAGGCTTTTTTCTGGGACCATATAGCGCCGTTGCTATTTCTGGTGGCATGGCAGCAGTCCTGGGAAACATGGCATCACTGCTGGCAAATGTATGTGTTTTGGGGGTGGAATACACAGTTCTGAAAGAAAATCAAGTTCTCTGTCTGTATACTGCTGGCTCCTAGCAGCAGTGTTTATAGTCAGCTAGTTTTAAATGTGCCTTCTGTGAATATTCATGAGTGCAAGCTTCATTTTCAGGAAGCTTCATTTAAATCGCTGATCTCTTTTGAAATATGAAAAAAAGATTATTGCCCTCTCTTGGTTTTTTTCCCTTTTTCTTTTTTTTTTTTTTTTGGCATCCATGCAAGTCTGGATGGCATCAGCCACACCAGGCCTTATCAGTTTGGGCAATTCCCACTTAACTTCCCTTCTCTCCCCCCCCAGACTGCTGCTGCCAGCCTCTGCGCCGCCCACTACCCCGCCATCCACATCAGCAGGGAGGAGACAGTCAATGTCTCGGGAGCTGGTGACAGGTATATTGCTCACAACTTTGTCTTCTCCGGCTAAATGTGGAAGGGCCATAATAGGATTGCTTTAAAATTCTACCACAAAGGCAAACAACATTCTGCTGCTTGAGGAACAGACACTAAGGACACAAGGACAGGACAAGTTACTGTGCTTCTTGCAAACCTTGCTAAAAATGTCCCCCTGAGCATCCTGGCAGCCACTCTTGCCATTACTAGTTTTGCTTTTCTTTAAGATCCAAACCTTTCATGGCAATCTAGTCTGAATTAGACCAGGCTGAGCTGCTAAAAGCAAAGTAAACCACCTTACATCAGAGCTGTCTTGCTAATTAACTACTTCCACACTTCTCCAATGGAAGTGGGACTGCCACTCAGTAGCTAAAACTGCCTTATGAAAGCATTTCATCAGGTTCTGCATTTGCCTGTGGCAATAGCTCATGCTTCAGAAGCATCTGCTGTAGGATTCATCTGTGTACGCAATGCTGTACACAGGAGTAGCAAATGACAGGTATTATTCCTAGCCCCACTGATCAATTCTCAGCCTGTCAGAGTAATATTTTATTATCCCCCTCGTTAACTTCTCAAACTATATGTAGTAGTAAGGTGGGTTTTTTTTTTCTTCTTGCTTTGTACACTACAATAATTGATTCCAGCCTTTCATTGCCTTGGGCTAGACCAAAAGGCTGTATGTGACAGATATTTCCTTTTATTTTTCTACTCTCATCTACCAACAACTCAACATAGCAACACATTTTTTTAATGAGTGGGCAGAACGAAAAGTCTTTTTTTTTTTTTGAAACTTACAGCGTCCTTAATATTTGAGTTAGGATCAATCAATAACTTCTTCCCAAGCTACTTAGCCCACTTAACACCAGGACGCACTCCTTGTGCCCCAAATCACCTCTGAGATGAGCTGACTGCAACTGCAAGCTGGTCTTCTCCAAAGAAGACCAAAGTGTTCAGAGCAGCAAGTGTAACAGCAGAGGAATGGGGGCTGGGAGGAACCTCGTGGGGTCAGCCTGTGCTAAGGAAAGCTCAGCTTTGCTCACTACTTCTTGCAGATGTGCCCAACTTCTGCTAGCCCCTCCAAGGACACAGCCTCCACTCTGCACCATCTGCTCAGAACACGATTACCCCTTACTGCAGGATGTTTTTTTTCTAGGGGCTAATGTCAAAATTTTCTTTAGAGTTTCTTTTCTCATTTTAAAAGCTTAATTTAAGGGAAGCACAAAGGTGAGAGAAAGCGTGCCGCAGCCAAACACCTCCACTGAGTTACACAGGAGTACTCTGAAGTTTGTTTTTCCTTCCGAAGTTATCTGAAAGCCAGGGTAACCTCAGTTGCTCCACTGAGCTGCAGAAATCCCAGTTCTGCAGAGTGCCGAAAAAAGGCTGGAAATGCCAGGATACTACGTGGGAGTACATGCTACCTCCACAGCACATCAACTGGCAAAGTCACCCAAGCCCAGCCTGCTGGCACGTTGAAGGGACTATACAGCAGGGTATAGCACATTCATGAACCCTCACACTTTTGAAGCACTGCTCAGGGGACACCGTGCACCCAGAACAAGCGATCAGGGGCACTTCACGCCTCACTTGGACCCCGAAGCTCTCCTACAAGTGCAGAGATGCTGCCCAAGGAGCCGTGCGTGCGTGCAGGAGCAGCGGCTGTTTGCTCCTTGCACCTTGCTGCCGTGACAACACAACACCACGTGCCCACACACGGCATTGCTAGGGGATGCTCCCCTAAATATTTACTCTGAACCCCTGGAGCTGTTGAGAGATTGAACAGGCTTTGGAAACCATGATCTTCTGTGCCTTTGTTATGGATAAAAAGATGTTGAGGTAATTAGCCTGAGTGCAAAAAAGTGGTCTTTTTCCCTTCCCCGTAGATTTGCTCATTAATCCTTGTTGCCGTCATGTTTTCCTGCCCTTGTTTCTTCCTCTTAGATGTCATTATTTTCTCCCTTTTCTTTCACTTCTCCTTTGTCCTTTCTTAGTTTCTGAGCATCATTGCTGTATTTAGCTATGAAAAAACAGTAGTTGTTCCCAGTCAATCACAAACACCACCCTTCACATATCCATGCCTCGACAGAGCCTTCCCCTGCAAGCCAGGCAGGTGGCAAAGTCATCCCCTTCTCCTGATGGTCTCCTCAGTGCCTGAGAGTGACCACTGCTCTTCCAAGCACTCACATTTTTACTGGGCAATCCCAAATGGAAAACCACAGCTAAAGCTTACAAAAATCTACAAAAGAGTCTACAGTCTCATTCCAGCTTTGGATTTCTTTTTCCAGCTCTGTCTGTTGCCCCACTCACATCATATATGGAGACTTGACCTCTCCTCCCATCTGCCCCTTTGAGGACAGGAGGGAATGTGACAAGACACCAACAAGGAGCAGAGAAGTAACAAAATAATTCGACAGTCTTCCCTTCTGAGATTCCTTTCTTTAATCCTGCCTCACCTGAAAAACTGGGGAGAAAAGAAAATGTGGTAGAAGGGGAACGTACCCCAACTTCTCAGATGAGAAGCAAATAAAACGCAAACGATAGCACTATTTGTTACTCCAAATTTAAAAATAAATATAAAAAAAAAAAAGTAAAAACTTTTCATTAGAACCTCACCTCTTCCTTGTGACATACCCTGCTTCTTTAAGTGTTGTTTGGGTCCAAATGACTGCTCTTACAAATGAATGGCCATCTTACCCAGGTCAAAGCTGTTCCCCAGTGTTCAAAATTGCTTTTCCTTCTCTCCACAGCTTAATGGCAGGAATCCTTGCAGGGGTGCTGGCTAAACACGACACACATACCTGTGTCCGGATGGGTCTTCTTGCTGCAAGCTTGTCTCTCCGTTCCTTCGAGCCCATTTCCCCAGAAATTAGCACTTCCAGTGTCAGCCAGGAGCAAGTCAAGAGCAGGAGCTGGCCAGAGGTAAAGGTATGGAAGATGGAGTAGAGCACCGTGGGTTTCTCAGCCATCACCTCCTTGCATTCCCAGCATTGCTATTTCCAGGAAGGGGCTGTGTTTTGAGCTTTGAGCTCAAAAGCTGGCTGATGACCAGAGGACTTAAACTCTCTTTCCACACTACCTTTTGGGAGCTGGAGTGCATTTAGTGACAACTTGTATTGCACTGTTCACACTCATGTTTGTCTGCTGTTGTTTCCTCTCCCTTTTTTTTTTTTTTTAACCAGTTACAGCAACCACAGCTTGGTTCTTCTGTCTACTGCCTGTTGGCAGAGCACTGCATGCTGCGACCAAAATATTCTATCACACCTTTGCTTCCCTCCAGAACAAGAAATCTCCTGGTACCATCACAGAAGCCCAGGATAACAATGGTTTCTGGGAAGGAAGGGAAGCAACAGCCCTTGTTTACAGGTGGACACGCAAGCTCAAATGACTCTAAAAGCAGGAACAGAGTAGACCTTCCTTGACCCTGTCCAGGCTAGAGCTGCACAGTTATTCCTCTGCCTTTAACCCCTCCAGCATCTTTATTAGCAAGGTAGCAAGGACATCTACATGTAGATCAATTTTATATGAGCTAAATCTGGTCCACAGCCTTTTGGCAATTAGCTAAGGTAGCCAGCTTGGCTACGGAAATCAGCTTCTCACACTTCTGTTGTGTAACTTACCTCCCAGAGAGAGCTCCTCTAGATGCCTTTCAGCCCCAGAGCCATGAAACTGAAGGGTGGGAAGACACCAGCTGGGTTTCTGGTTTTGAGGAAGGACCATCGGTGGCTGAAAGGGGAGTAACAGGGGATGGCAGGGGGCCAGCGGCCTGTGAGGATCTCATGTGGGGGGACGCTTGCTGGCTCAAGCCTGCTGAGCCATTCCCACATCAGAGATAAGAAGGATGGTGACCATATGAACTGGTCCACGGGGGAATGCCCACCATGCAACTGCAGATGCCAAGGTGACGTGTGGGGGAGGCCAAGATGGGATGGGAGTTCCTACATAGGCTTCAGGTGCAGCGACTGCAAAACAGCCTCCCCCCCGCCCTTACAGCTGCTGCCACTGATTGCAGCGTCCAGCCTCATCATGACAACAGCTGTGCGTGAAAACACCTGTGTTTTGGCAGGACACCTTTACTGGCTGTACAGAAAATAATAGCAGCAGGTGTGTAGAAATGAGCTCTGTGGTCTTCTGCCTTCCTTTTGCTCAAACCCAGGGGAATAGGCTGACAGCTCTGCAGAAGACCCTGCTGTGGCGGATAGTTTTTCTTTTTTAAGCTATGGTGGGACAAGGGGAACTGTCTCACTACACCCTCTAGAGTCCTTCCTCCCACCAAGAGGCTGCAGCAGCACCACGGACACCTTTTCACGCTGGAATTCTGGCCTCGGCCAGAGGCGGTGGAGGCTGCGGTGGTGTGAGTGCTGCCCCGCTGCCCAGCTCTTTAATTCAGAGCTATCTTCTGGCTGGAAGCAGTAATTGCATCCTACCCAAACGCTGCGTCTAAAGCCAACCAAAGCCTGGTCAGACACAGCTCTCCCGTGTGGGCTCTGCTGTTGAATGAGAAACGAGCTCCGGCTGCAATGGATGGAGGGGGTTCGCTGGGTGTCTGCCCTACACCCAGACCACTTTCACCAGGCTCCTGGGAACTCATCCCTTCCGAGCCTGCTGCCTTTCTGTCAGATTTGGCGAAAGCTGGCTGGAGAGCTGAGAAGCTGAGGGGTGGGCTGGAGAACGGACAGAGCTGCATCGCATCAGTGCTACCTCCTTCAGAAACAATGAAAATTTAAAGGCTGCTTCTCCAGAGGCTGCTTCCATCCTCTCTCCCTCTCCCACCTACACATTTACCGGCAGCCCCCGCTTTACTAAGACCATACTTGCAAGTGCCATTTAGCTAAAAGACTCCGTGCTCCCATGTGCAGGCACACACCTACCCATCACCGACCAGGGATGGGGTGGCCGTGGCAGGAGGGTGCTGGGGCCTTTGGGAGCTCAAGGGAGGGGGGATGTGGCCCACACAAGCAGCCGGGTTTGCTCCCGTGCGGGGAGGTGGGACACAGCAGGGGCGGGGGAAAAGGGCTGCGCCCCGGGGTAGGACCCTGTGCTATAAAAATGACTTTCAACAGGATCCAGCAGGAGGAAAGAGAGGCACTTTCCACTTCTGCTCCTGCCTCTGACAGCATTGTCCGGGCAGGAGGACCCTGAGCAGAGCCGGACCCTGAGCAGAGCCAGACCCTGAGGATGAAGGTCCAGGTGCTCTCTGTCACTGCGCTCCTCCTGGTGCTGCTCCCTTCAGCCCCGACACCATCTGAGGCACTAGGAAGCCCCACCAGCACCCTGAAGAGGCAGCCAGGAGCTGAGGGCCATGAAGAAGACCCTCGAGCACCTGGAAATGGAGGGGACAACCTGTCCAGGCAGGGCTTGGTGGGGAGCCACCCTCTGGCCGGTGCATGGGAAGTGATGGGAGAGGCATCTCCCAGCTCCAGGTCCCCCAGCAGAGCCTTGGCCAAGCCCTCGCTGGGCAGCAGCGAGCAGCAGCCCCCTGGCAAGCTCCGGAGACTCCCACGGCAGCCCTCCCGCAGCAGGATCCCGGGGCTGAGCCATCACCTGAAGGGACACGGGAAGTTCAACGGGGACACGGTAAGCACAACCCAGGGCCAGGGAGGATGAGGGTTTGCAGGGACAGTGGGAATGAGGGGAGGCGCCAGCTCTTGACCCCAAGGTTGGGCAGCTCAATGAGCCCCTTTGGCTGACCTGTCTGCAGGGCATTGAGGGACCACACACAACGGTGTTATGAGCACCTAACGATGAGGATGGGGCCAAAGAAACGGGTCCTTGTTATAACAGGGGGCCAGCAGCAGCTCTGGCAGGTCTGAGCCACCCAGAGACACCAAAACCAGGCAGGACAGCCCCAAAATGTGCTGCAACGCAGGGACAGGAGAGCATCCCCCTGGCACAGCCCCATGCCCTGAGCTCCCAGCAGTTTTGCCACCCAAACTCTTGCAGTTTGTTGGGCTCCACACCCACAGCAGGCAGCCAAGGCTGGGGTCTCGGGAGAGCGGGGCTGGAGCAGCACCTGCCCTCCAGGCAGGGGGTTCCTGCACCCACACTGTGACCCACGGGCTGCCCTTACGTTGGCGGTACCTGCCCCAGCAGCTCAGCCAGCTCCCCAGCTTCAAAACCAGGTGTCCCCCACACACGTACCTGAGCCCCAGCATCCCACACAGTGCCTCGCTGCCCGGCAGTCCCCATGGGGACATAAAAAGCAGATGGGACTGAGGGCAGCAGGAGCAGGTGCTGAGCGTGCCCTGTCCCTGCAAACATTGGGTAGAAAAGCCACTTTTGGGCCACTGCTCACAAGCCAAGAGTGACAGCGCCAGCCACAACACGGCCTCACAGCACTGTTTGCCTTGTGGCACAGGCAAGGGCGGTGGGCAGTGACAACCCTACCCCCATCTGGTACCTGGAGAGGCTCAGAGCAGAACCTGGTGGTGACCAGGTCAGGAGGTGAGCAACAGCCTGGGTCTGTGTCCCAAAACGCTGTGCCCAGGGGGTGGGCTGGGGGCACCCATTTGTGCCACGCAGGTGGCAGCACTTCTGCCACGAGGGCCAGCCACTTAACGTGCTTCCTGCAGTAACGAGCTGCCCCCAAAACTCCTTCCTCGGGCCTCGACTTCTCCAGCTCCTTGCTTGAAGCTGCTGCTCTGCAGCCTG
>JAOTQQ010000001.1:60997326-61010517 GCA_026546715.1 Gallinago undulata
TGATGTTCTGGGCACTGCTCAAGCTGGATTGTAGAATCATAGAATGGTTAGAGTTGGAAGGGACCTTAAAGAACATCGAGTTCCCACCACCTTGTCATGAGCAGGGACACCTCCCACCAGACCAGGTTGCTTACAGCCCCATCCAGCCTGGCCTTGAACACCTCCAGGGATGGGGCACTCACAGCTTCCCCTTGTTTCAGTGCCTCAACACCCTCACAGTAAAAAATTTCTTCCTAATATCTAATCTAAATCTATTCTCTCTCAGTTTAAAACCATCACCCATGCTCTCCTACTGCTACACTCCCTGATTAAAAGTCCATCCCCATCTCTCCTGCAGGCCCCCTTCAGGTACTGGAAGGTTGTTACAAGGTCTCTCTGGAGCCTCTTCTTCAGGCTGAACAATCCCAACTCTCTCTGCCCGTCTTCACAGGAGAAGTGCTCCAGCCCTCTGATCCTCTTTGTGGCTCTCTAATGGACTCACTCCAACAGATCCATGTCCTTCCTGTGCTGAGGACTCCAAAACCGGACAGAGTACTCCAGGTGGAGTCTCACCAGAGCAGAGCAGAGGGGTGGCCACAGGAAGAGGATGCCTCTTTCTGTGAAATACACACGCCCCTGAACTAACCAAACTGCTGAAAATATGCTGGCATTTGACAGTTTAAGGCGGTTTGATTACGTGGTTTTTGTTTTTTTCTTTTTTTTATAAGCTCTGCTACAAAAGGACTCATTTTACAAACACCTTTGGATTTCTGACACAGTGTCACATCTGGATTTACTTATGATGGATCGCAGGTCTGGTTTACAACATTTAACAGGCGCAGGAGCTTCCAAACTGTGCCCCGTGACTTTGCGCAGCGTTGCTGCAAATCCCACCAGGATGACGCCAAGTTCCACCAGCTGTGGGGATCGTCACTGTCTGCCACCAACGTGGCAGCTTAGTGCAGGTGAAGAAGCAAAGCGTTAAGATGCTCTGAAGAAACAACGCTATTATCTGACATCCAAACTTCATCCTTGGGTTTCTTCTCTCTAACCACAATGCAAAAAGAAGAGATCTGGGAGGCTGGGATTCACAGTCCCAGATTTGTTTTCGTAGCACATGGAAAAGGCTTCTTTTTGATGATTAATTACTTTTTGCTGGGGATGACCACATTTAAAGTGTCTACTCTAATTCTTTCAGATCTGCCTTTGATAACAATGGCCGCTTTGCATTGTTGACACAGCTGTGGTTTCTGGCAGGGATAGGGGCTTGAGTTGGTGAGATCCACAACAGGCTTTTGAGGGGATCTGGAAAAACAGTGCCTTGATTTTAAGCCCATGTAAGTTTTCCTGATTTAAACAGCCCTCTGAATCTAACACATCTTCCCCTGGGCTCTAGGTACCTTGTGAAATCAGGCCATTTTAAATCGTGCCAGGCAGCATCACTTGGAAACAAAAGCAGCTCTTGCATTGCAGTGTCTCACCCGTGCCATGGCCTCTGCTGCCCGAGGACTAAACAGCACAGGAGTGAACACAAGCTACAGAAGACTATGGAGACCAACACAATTTTAACAAAGTCATTTTCCTGGGTTGCGAGGCAATGTATATGCCAGTTTCCATAGTGACAGAGGTGAAAAAAAAAAAAAAAAAAGAAACCCACCCAAAAACTAATAAACCAAATTCTTTCCTTTTCTGCTGCCAAGCTTTGGATTGACAGGTCTTTAAAAAACACTCAATGTTCACTCTAAAGATGGAAAAGACAAAGTATTTCACTTGCTGTACACTTGTTAGATGCATTTTTTGGCTCAGCTTGAAAACATTTCACAGTTCACACAGTATTTGGCAAGAGACCTTCCAGTTTTCTTTTCCCACAGACTATTTTATAGCAATTAAAAGAGGTAAATAAATTGCACACATCATTTTCTGTCACTTATACCCAGCCACACCTTTAAATACATGCACAGATAGTTACTGATAGTGCCCACATGGAGAACTGTGAAGATGAATGATAAATGTAATTTATTGTACATCTTTCACCATGTCACCTGCACTCTCCCCGTTAATCCATCTCAGCTGGATTATTTCTAGCATTCCTAACCTCTGAGCAGTTTCCAACAGCTGCTTTTATAGTTTTTTTTTTCTTTTCTTAAGCTGTTGCCAAAAAGTGGGGGGTTTTTTCTTTCCCCTGAAATAGTCATTTTCACTCCTAAAGTAAATACTACTCAATATTCATTGAGTTTAATGCGTTCTTGGTCCCAGGAAAAGTATCATTTGGACAGAAGATCCTGTATCTTACAATACCATCAGCTTTCAAAACATGAAATTTCCATCAACAAGTAGAAGAGACTGTTGACCTTATGAAAGGCTCACCAATCTAGTGCACTGAAGTCACTGGACTGGATTAAAATACAACACTTTACTTAATTTTGAGGATTATTTTCTTTGTTTTCTGTTTTTCAAGCCTTTACAGTCTTTGGGGTCATTTTCAGTTTTTTCCTCCACAGAAATAAGACAGAGAAACTTCATATTTAGTTAAAGGAAAAGAAAAAGACTCCTGAAATTGCTCAGAGCAAGGTGTTCTCAGAAACATCAAATATTAAAGGTCTTGTAGAAAGTTGGCAGATCTATGGCAAATAGTTGAATCTGAGCCCTGTGGCCTAACAGACCCTGGATCTTTAAAACGTGACAATTCTTTTCTTCACAGAAGAAAGATGTTTATGGTGTATTTAAAGATTTTAGAAACTATGATTCTGCAGCTCTCTCCCATTCTCTTTTACAGGCCCCGGCAGCTAGATTCATTTCTAAGGACCCCAGGTATACTGAGAAAAGATACAGGGGGTGGCAAAATCAATCACCAAAATCCATCGATGTACCTTGAATTAGAGATATTCTGTAACACACAGCAGAATATGTGGTAGTGTGCTGTCATATAAAGATGGGATAGGAAAAGATTTGGTAAATAAATGTTCATTCTAAAGTGATGCTTTAAAAAAAAAGGGAAAAAAAAGTTCCCTACCATTTGCTTTAAAAAAAAAAAAAAAGAGGGAAAAAAACCTTCCCTACCATTTATTCTTGTCCCCCCTCTATGTAGTCATTCAAATGCCATCTGTGTCCTTAACAGATTTTCTCAAATGTAAAATTTGTCCTACAGAGGAGGCAAAAAAACTTTGAAAACAAAGCCTGTCATCATAAATTCTCATATAAATCATATGTGCTACATAGAAATAGAGCGTTTGGATGAATTATCTCATTTTCAATGCAAATCTGAATGCTCTGCATGAAATGTGTGGCTTAGGTATCCAGAACACTAAACATCTACACTCGTAAAGTATCAGTGATTATAAAAAGGCAAATCTTCCCCTCCTTGACCCAAGGCAGCTGCCAAAACCTGCAAGAAGCCAGTGCTGCCTGGATGCTACAGCTTCCTTCTCTCCAGCCTTTTCGTTCCCGTGATGAGATTGCCTGAGCTCTGCCCGCAGAGAGCCCTGTATCCCTGCAGGAGGAATTTTTCCCTTAACTTTCCCGTAAGAAGGGGCCTCCCCATCCTTTGCCCCAGCGCTCAGTCCCAGAGGTGCAGCCTGCTGGCTGGGAGTTGTGAAAACAGACAGCTTAGGGGCATTGGACACTCCTGAAACCTGAGTGTGCTCCTAAGTGTCATTACTCATCCAGGCAGCTTTTCTTTCCCTGGCCTTGGCGAACACTCTGAATCCTCAAGTGCTTCAAGGGCTGGAGAGCTGCCAGCCACCAGCTGCACAAGACCTTAAAGAAACCTGGGCCCTTTTTTGTAATTTAGGAGAGCAAACAAAAGAATTCTGAGAAAAGCAAATCGAGCAGATTCAAAATAGAAGGGGGAAGTCCTCTGTCTCATTCCCCTTCCCTGCGTTCTTGACTTTCATCCCTCCAAAAAGTCTTTAGAAACCAATATTAAAATACAGGCTGAAGATTTAAGATGTCACATCAGGGAACAACCCAGAAGGGTTGGTGAACTCTGCCGAAGGCTTGATCCTTGGAAACTCCAGCACAGCTCAGTGGAGAATGCTGCAGCATCATGGAGCAAAAGGAGGGGTTTCATTTATTTAGCACCAGGCCTCTGCTCTATAACCATCTGGTGGAAAGGGAATTTGGTTCTCCTTGGGGATGAGACGCAACATGCTTTTTGCAAGCTGCAAACTGAAATTATGGTGCGTTGGCCTGAGCTCCCTGCTCCTGGGAAGGACAGCCCTACTCACATCAGGTAAGAAGTCGGAACGGAACAGACAAGAAAAAAAGGAGCAAGGCAGAGCAAGATCAGTCACTGCAGTCTTCTCAAACCTTCCTTCCTTGGCGGCATTTTGTTTAAGGAAATGTAAGAGGATTACCTGAGCTTGTCTGCGATAAAGATCACCCTCCTTTCCAGAAGCAGGGAGGCGAAGACTCTGCTCAGGTGCCGCACGCTGAGGGATGTGAACAAGGACTCGAAATCAACATGTTCAAGCCTGGAGTCAAGAGGCCGCCGCAGCTCAATGACCTGGTGGAGAGAAAAAGGCCATGGGTCAGCTCTCGTTGTCCATCCATACTGTGGCAAGAATGGACATCCAACAAGCATTACCGATTGTGCTGGTGAACACTGCACAGCCTTAAGCCCTCACTCTTTCTTTGTGTTACCTCCCACAAACCCTTCTTCCAGATGAAGCTGAAGACAAGCCAGTGATCACCCCAGTGGGCACAGCATGAGACCAACCACAAGTTCTTTCCCCGCTGGACTGAGGACAGGCAGCTCTTCATGAGGAGAAAAACTAGTTTGTGTCCAGCTAGGAGTGGTTTCCAGGCTTTCTGGCATACAAGCAGCAGAATGGCATGGAGCTTTTCAAATCTGCACTCTAATTTTTACAGTTATGATTTATTTATTTTTTTTTTTTTACTTTACTGCAAGAATCTGGATGCCTAACTTACTGACTATAAATTTTTAATACTAATTACAGAAAAGGGCAGCCTATGAGCATTTTTCTTTGTTCCCACCTACTTAAATAACGCCTGTCACAGCACCTTAGCACTTCATACTCCTTATCTAAGACAGATGCTTATCTAAACTGTTTTTGAAAGCCTCTGACACTGCACATTTCATAAATCCCGTAAGAAAATTACTCTAGTTCTGAACTACCCTTAAACACCACCAAGCCTGCAGTGAAAGGTGTCAGTGGCAAATTACTTCAACTACTTGTTGCTCTCAGTAACACAGAGCTTCCTCTCAGTACCCACTCAGAACAACTGGTCACCTTCTTCTCTGTAGGAAACTTCTTGTCTATTGGAAGGTTACCATCACGTGTTCTCCTTTGTCCTTTGTTTTCTATATTAAGAAAACAATTTTCTCAAGCTTTGCCTGTATTTTCTAAACCACTTAGTAAGTGGAACTACTGTTCCGCGTATTTCAGCTACTGTTTGCATTTTTTTGGAAAATGATACTCTAATAAATTTCCACCAATGCTGGAAAGCAGAAAAATTGGCTTTATTTATTGTTCATCCTTTCACAATACACAGAATCACACAGATTGATATGGGGTTGGAAGGGACCAACCTGGAGATTATCTAGTCCAACCCCCTGCCAGAGCAGGTCCACCTAAAGAAGGTTTCACAGGATGGTATCCAGGTGAATGTCTCCAGAGACAGATACTCCACCACCTCTCTGGGCAGCCTGTTTCAGTGCTCTGCCACCCTCAAAGTAAAAGTTCCTCCTCATATTTAGATGGAGCTTCCTATGTTCAAGTTTGTGCCTGTTACCTCTTGTTCTGTCCAAACTATTATCCCGGTTTGGGGTGTGGCAGAGCCAACTTTCTGTTCAGTAAGAGGGACTGTTGCTTATACTTGATGCTGTGGCAACCAAGGTCAGCAGACTTGCTGACCAGTCAGCAGACTGGATTGTTCACCCCATGGAGGGATTACACCTGTGGGGAGGAGTGGACAAGCCAGATGACCCAAACTGACCAACAGGCTATTCCATCCCATCTGCCATGGTCACTATGAAAGCTGAGGGATCAAAGGGGTCAGGTTGGCTCCTCTACAAGGCTTTTTCTTCAATGAGGAGGACCTTGTGAGTTTGTCTACCTCCAATCCCCATCAGAGTGTTCAAGAATCCAGTTCCCATTTGAGTCTGGGACTTTCCTAGTGCCTGCTGGTGACATCTCCCTGGGAGCTTGATACGGTTTTGTATATATATTTACGCTTATTGTATCTATCTCATTATTTCCTTTTTATACTATTATTAATATTTCCCTAAACTCATAAATCTCTGTGTCTCTCTTCTTCCTCTCCTTGGAGTGACAGATTGGGAAGAGCATCTGTTGTCTTGTCATTAGCCAACATGGCCAAAACTGTGACAACAGTGCAGGAGCTTGTCTAAATAATACCATACTATTACTTCTGCTCACTTTATGGCCTGCTATACCACCAGATCCCCAAAGCTCTGCACTCTTAAAACCCTCCCACTGTCCTCACACCACACTATGGGAGATGCAACACATGCCCTTCACCTGCATGCTGCGAAAATGCTTATCTGAAAGGCTGCAACATTGTCCACGTGTGGTTTCAGGTATTATTTGACTCGTGCTCCATCCCACACAAACGTTGGTTCTACATTAAGGATGCTGGAGCATATGCTATTAACCTGCTCTTCAAGAAGTTAAGTGTGGGGGGCCTTGAGCAGATCCACATTGTGTGCTGGGCAGCACAGGGCCAGCCAGTCCGTGACACCTGGCCTCAAGGCCAATGCCCTGTTTGATTTTGCCATATTAGCATGGTTGTGTCCTTACGTCATTTTTACCATATGATTTCCCTTCTGATTCTGAGGTCACTGAAGTCCCCATGCCATCCCCTCTGGTCCCCTATTTTACTCCCTAGCTTCCCCACACACCCCTTGAAGACTATAGAATGGTTTGGGTTGGAAGGACCTTAAAGATCATCTAGTTCCAAACCCCCTGCAGCTAGACCAGGTTGCTCAAAGCCCCATCCAGCCTGGCCTTGAACACCACCTCCAGGGATGCGGAACCCACAAATTCTCTGGGCAACCCATTCCAGTGCCTCACCACCCTCAGAATAAAGAAGTTCTTCCTAATATCTAATCTAAATCTCCCCTCTATTTAATAGTTTAAAACTATTACCCCTCGTCCTATCACTACACTCCCTGATAAAGACTCCCTCCCCATCTCTCCTGGAGGCCCCCTTTAAGTACTGGAAGGCTGTTATTACGTCTCCCCAGAACCTTCTCTTCTTCAGGCTGAACAATCCCAACCTGTTCCAACAGGTCCATGTCCTTCTTATGTTGGGAACCCCAGAGCTGGATGCAGTAATTCCAGGTGGAGTGTCACCAGTGGAGTAGAGGGGCAGAATCACCTCCCTTGACCTGCTGACCACGCTTCTTTTCATGCAGCCCAGGATACAGCTGGCTTTCTGGGCTGTAAGCACCCATTGCTGGTTTGCATTGAGCTTCTCATTCATCAACACCCTCAAGTCCTTCTCCTCAGGGCTGCTCTCAATCCATTCTCTGCCCAACCTGTATTTGTGCTTGGGATTGCCCGAGATCCCCAGAGCTATGTAACAGCCCTAACTTTCAGTCACCAGTCCAGCACTATTTGCTGCCAAAGTCTCCCTTCTCTCTACGGTGGTGTCTTTACCTCTGTTCCTGAGCCTGGCAAGAAGTTCTTGACTGTAATCGTCCGGCCCAAAGCTGGGAAAGGTGCCTCCATGACACTCCTCATGAGAGGCTGCACCAAGGCAGGGGAAATGCCCCGTCTCTTCTCAACTTCATCCAAGATCTGAAAGAAGAAAACCATGTTACAAAAAAGATACAAAAACATGTAAATCAGGAGGAGGGATGTAACACCAAGAATAAAGTGCATTCTTTCCACATTCTGTCCTTAACCCAGCATCAACACAGAGCCTTGAATCATATGGAAAAAGGTAAAAGCTGAAATTGAAGACCCTGCATTTCCTTCAGCAAGAGAAACACAGCTACACTCAGATCAATGGAAAGCTTACAATTTGCAAATTCTCCACCACCCTCAGAATCAGGACCCCACCTTTAATCTTTCAATGCCTGTGTTCTGGTAGTTCTGCTAGAGTAACAAGGTAACAGCTGACAATCTATTTTTACTTTTAACTATGTTTTTGCTAGGTTCTGGTATTAGCATGTGGTTGCCTTGCCAACACATTTCAGGCCCTTTCTTCAGCCATCAGCTTCCCTGATCCCCATTCTTCTGGTGTTGACTTCCCTTTCAGTTCCCTCGGCCTACAGCACAAATTCCCTCTCTTTCCAACCTCACCTTAGAGAAGAGATTGAAGCATCCAAGGCGACTCACAATGCAGTAAACTTCTGGGAGACGCTTCCCTTTCCCACTGGGCTTTCAAGACAAACGCAAATACACACACAAAAAACACCAAGAAAATGTCAGTTACAACTACCGCAGAGACAGTGACTGGTCTCTTAGTTCTGCAGCTCACTGGCTGGTTCAGAAACTGGCAGACAGTTGACACAGCACACTGCTGATGGCAATACTTTAAGTCTGACTCAAACCCTGGTACGCTAGAAACAGTGGGGAGAAACGGGCACATCCCCAGTACGATTCCAACCTTCCTAAGATAAATGATTAAGGCAGGGCAGACTGCTCTACAGAGACAACTCTGAGCCTACAGGACCTACAAGCCTACAGGCTTAGACAACTGTTTAGTAGCTATCTAAACCCAAGGGAGTCAAACCCTGTGTTCAGCTCAGTGGTGAAACAATGGTCCATGGTCATAATATTAAGCACTGCTGCAAGGCAAAGGTACAAGAGCTCTGCCTGGAGTGGAGGATGGTGCTTAGACAGGGACTTTGGCACTGAGCAAAGCAGAAGAGAGCAAAGCTGCTGTGCTGCCCCTCTTTCTTTCCACACTGAAAGAGAAGGGCAGCAGCTTTCCACTTTCCAGAACAGGTGCCAGTAAAACCAAGCCCACAAAAAGCTTCATCTCTAGGAAAAGAAAAATCCAGGCACAATTACCAGCAGCCTCCTACAGTATCCAAATCGCCTGCTTCCATCTTCCCCCGTCAGGACAAATGAGAATGTCTCACTGCAGAAAGAGAAAACAGAATGACAAATTACCCATCATCCACATTAAAAGTCTCTGACGTACAAAACCAAGAAGCCCACAGTATTTTTGCATTTCCAATACAGCCCTCTCAGGGCTCTGCCCAATCTTCTACCATAACAGCTCTCATATTTAATTAGCTGGTTACATAAATCTGTTTCTCATGAATCAGGACACAAAGTACAGTACTTACCTGGCAAACTGATGGATGGGGGCCCAGTCCTTTGCATCAGGGAAGCAAAACTGGGGAATGGCTTTCAACTGATCTTCAGCCTCACGCATGAATTTGAACGAGCGCTCGAGCTAGCAGAACAGAGAGAAGGAATGTTTCCAATTACTCATGTGGGGATGGAATGACTTCAAATATTTCTCCTGTGACAAATGAAGAGGTGATGACAGAGGCTAAGCTTCTGCCTGGAAGATATTAAAATTTCTGTGATTCTGGCTCACTTAATCTTTAGATATCTTAAAGTAAATCTGTGCCCCCAGTTCCACCAAGCTCAGCATCTGCAGCACCTGCCCAATCTGGGACACATCTTCCAGCAAGGGGCAAGAGAATTAAAGTCTGAGGGGAGCTCTTGTTACATCCATTTATAAACATAGTCACACTGGCTCTGTGTTTCTCCTATTCCTTGTTCCCCATTTTGAGCTAGACTACTGGTGAAAGCTGTGCCTTCCCTTTAAGAACATGTGTCTTCTCCCAAGTGTCAGTTTTCTTCAAAGAGAAAAGGGGAAGAAAGGGAATAGCTACATAAAAGTCATAGCCAAGGGCAGCAAAAGACCTAAATTAGCTGCTCTTTCACCAGTGACGAACACCACAACTGCAGCTCCTCTGTCTTCAGTCTCACTGAACACTGGCGTAGCAGAGGGTTACTGATATAACGTGGAGTCACCAGAGAAGCTGTGCAGGAGCACCACGCAACCTGAGACATGTCAGACAGACTTTCCCGACAGGCACCGCACCTTCAACGGGAACTGTTGGGTAACTTCAGGGACATAGGCAGCCCCAGCCTGCTTCTTGTGCAATGACACCACGACGAAATACTCAAACAGCTGCCTCTCTTGATATTCAATCAAGTCCCGTTCCAAGGTTTGGTACCGTGGGGTTTGCTTCAGGCGAGATTTCACATGTACCAGGCGCTGGCTGTGAGCTACGAAGAAAAAGATTGGAGAACATGACTTTGTTTAGCTCTTTGCACAGAGCACCAACAATGCTTTGCAGAGACTTCTGGACAATCTTGAAACAACCTCACTGCATTTACTTTGTCAGTGGCTGAGTAAGAGGTGGGAACCTTTTGGAAGCTGCACTTTAAATATTGAGAGAGACAGGACCTAATCTTGTGAGTGCCATCACCCTGAAAAGCTTTGGCAGCAGAAGGATTCCATGGATAGCTTTGACAGCTGAAGACAACCCAAACTGAGATCCATATGGGACGTGGCGTAACAGATAATGTCTGGGCATTCATCCTAGCATTCATTTATGCATCTTTCAAAGCCAGGACAGTTAGGTGATTGATCCCCTTTGTTCAGAGGAGGCCATGGGCAGCAATCCCCACAGTTTTACAAGACCAGCACTTGGGTCAGGCTACGGCTCCACTGGCTGAGTACCACTGGGGACTCCCAGTTTCAGTAACGCAGGCTGGGCTGCAGGCCAACAACAAAGAAACATGGAAAGAGGTGCAAATGAAGAAAGCTGGCTCATGCCAGTCCTTCCCGTGCCTAAAATTAATCTCTCAGGACCGTGTTTCTACAAGTTCACCCAAGACAATGGGAAAACAAGAAAAACTGCCAAGCAAGCTGTAACTGCAACACACGAGCTGTGGGACAATAAACATTCCAGCATGGAAAGTAATGAAAAGCTGCCTGCTGAGAAGAGACCAGATGAGATTCCCTAAGACCACCCCCCTGCTTTGTTTTACAGTCGCATCCCAAATTAAGTCTCCATGATGTCTCCCTTACCCCTACTACAAAAGAAAGAAAGAATTAACTACAAGCAGACACTACAGCACATTCTCCCAACTGTGCTTTTTGTGAATGCGGATGGCAACATAACATTTTGACAGAAACAACAATCACAGGGATACTGCAGGAGCTCCAAATACAGAAGATGTCTGCTTGGGAGAGAGGGCTTCCCAAGACACGGTATATATTTTCAGACAGAGCCTTGACCTTTTGTCTGGTAAAATTGTGCCACTCGTGGACTATTCCATACAATATAATTGAAAGCAATCTTGAGGTGCCTCTTAAATCAGTGTAACACCCTGGACAGTTAAAGCCCTGAAAAGATGGCTTAGACTCCTTTCTCTCATCACCTATTACGCCACATGCTCTAAGGCTGTAATTCTTCAAAAGTTTTCAGAATTGGCCATTTTACCAGGGACTTCAAAAGGAGCAATGTCACAGCAATGCTGAGAGCTTGTGAAAAGCTCGCTCAAGCTCTGCATTGTTTATATTCCACGCAACCTACTAAAGATACTGGGATTGTACTGCTGTCATCATGGCAGACTTTGTCTTTGAACACTTTTCCTTCCCAAGGGTCAGTACTTATGGCTCTGACATGCCATGTGATGATTTACTATGTCTCCCATGATGTACAGTGACTTGATAAGCAGAGGCAACTGGCTGGTGTGTCTGATTTCTTAAGTAAAACATACAGAATCGAAAGTCCCAGATGTAAGAGATTTGCTAAATCATCTCACTTCCCTACTCAAAAATAGGAAAGTCAACAGTTCCACAAGGCATAAAGCAAAATATAAGTGTAGCTAGAGCGAACAGCAAGTGCCAGTGCTCTTGTTCACAGTTATGTAGTGACTTGCATGTCACTCAGATCCAGATATGGATGTTGTTCAGAATCCAGTGCTGTCGGATTTGAGGTGACCACACAATCTCCATTATTCCCTCTATAGGCTGTTCCTAGCTGCAGTTCTATAGAAGTTACAGAGAAACCCAGGATGATGCACATGATTCACTATGGCAACCAGTAACAGACAAGAGTGAGTCTTCCCGGCCACATCTACACTGTCTTTCTCAGCTACATCTGAACATGGACTATATTTCACAACATCATGTTTCAAGCCAGTTGTGAACTTAATTTGTGTGCAATCTGGGTGCAAACCCTCTCTCTCCAGGCTAACTTGAGAACTTGAGCTTGATCTTGCTAACACAGCAGTACAGATAAAAGATTTCCCAATGCAGAGGAGAGCAAGAGCACAGATAGAGTAGTTCTTGTGTGGGAAGCTGTCCTCACAAGAGGGAACTCAGTCTGAGGTTTCTGTTCTAAAAACCTGCAAGAGGGTAAGGACAAACACTCCTAAGCACAATGCACTGTGGTTGACACTGAGTGGGAACTGCTGCTTAAGCCTGTCTTTTCAGCTTGGGAGCTGACCTGCTACCCATATCAGCTGTGTGTGTGAGTCAGGAAACTTTGGAATCTGAAGGAGTTTCTATCTTGCATTCTACCTCTGCCAAGACTTTGAATTTGCTACATAAATTCCCAAAAGACCGTAATGCCACCAGCATGTCACAGGGCTAATTACCAGTACAAGAAGGTTTCAGAAGAGTATTATGGAGCCCAGTATACCATATAGGTCCACCTGAGTGACTTTATCCTGACTCAGCCAATGCAGAAGAGTTTAAGTAGCAATAAATCATATAGTGCTATTCTGTTTTCCTAGCTAGCCAGTCTGGCTGGGTGGTTCTTGTCCCTTAGTAAATGTGTAGTGGGGCTTCTCAACACCCTGTCCCATGCAATATTGCTTCTGTCAGTCTGGTGTCACACATTTGTGACTGTACTTAGAGAAACCTCACTGTATTTCTACAGTGTCCAAGCCATCTCCTATGAAAGTCAGCATGAAGAGTTTTGACAGGAATTGGAACACGTTTGTTTTGGACTCCTATAGTCCTCTGCCTACAGATTTTCTTCTGCAGTGTTGAAATCTTAGTTTTCTCACTGTGTTCTGAGTGAGTCAGGAAAGTTTGGAATCTGAAGGAGTTTCCATCTTGCATTCTACCTCTGCCAAGACTTTGAATTTGCCTTTGAATTTAGCGGCCTTCCAGTACCTGAGAGGGGCCTACAGGAAAGCTGGGGAGAGTCTGTTCACAAAGGCTGGCAATGACAGA
>JAOTQQ010000001.1:61010617-61050118 GCA_026546715.1 Gallinago undulata
CGAGGCCCTGGGCAACCTGGTCTAGTTGGAGGTGTCCCTGTGACTGCAGGGGGGCCGGACTAGGTGACCTTTGAAGGTCCCTTCCGGCCCAGATGATTCTATTCTATGATTCTATGAAACAAGCTCCTTCTCCAAAAGCAGAAGACAGAAGAAAGATCTAGACACAGGATCTCAGAGCAGAGTTTATCAGGAGCCATTCACTCTCTTCACATTTGCCTTACCTTTCAGCTTCTCTTCAGTATCACTGTCTGATTCGCTGTTTTCATCTGTAACTAGGAAAAAAGAAAGGAAGATGAGTTAAGTAAAGCCTATTTATAACTGGGCATTTCTTATTACTGGCATGAGAAAGCTAGGCCTGACAACTTAGGGGGAAGACAGCATAGATCCCAAGGGCCTTGTTCTTTTCAAGGGTGCACATACCCACAGACATTTATCTTACCAACCTTGGTATCCTCCCATTCATTGAGGGAATAATAAAAAAAGAACCCTCACAAAGTCAGTTTTGCACAGCCAAAAAAGCTGCCTAAAGAATAAAACACCAGAGCGGTATTTTATCCAAGTCTGCATAAGCACACCACCAAGACAAAATATTGATTAATATGCAGTAGTTTGCAGGACAAGGGATAAAAACAATTAAGCAATAAAAAAAGAAAAGACCCAAAAAACCAATTGCCACATTGAGTCGGATGCAAGGTCTATACGATCCAATAGACTTTTTTGTCAATGATGCCTTAGATGCTTCAGGGAAGGGTATAAAAAATGACACATTTGGAATGCTTCTCCTGAAGGCTCGTATAAACACACTCATCCACCCTGTGGGGGTATATCCTATATAATATGGGATAAATAGTATCCAGTAATTGTGACAAATATATAGACCTCTTCATCACCTTTCACTGAAAATTAGGGTGTTTTAGGAAAAAATACGGTGCTGGAAAGACATAATTTTTACAGAGATTAGATGTTTAAATTAATTGCTCTGAAGTACCTGAACACTTCTAGCAAGTTTTTAATTGACAGTGGGAGGCTGAAAGTCTCAATCTTGCTATGATGGAGGTGGTCTTACAGTCAACTCTAGAAACCCTGATTCCCAACTGAGGCTATTTGTTTATTGGGATGCTGAAGGAACTAGAACTGTTTCAAAATCTATGATCTTCTATTGGACAGTTCACTAAAGTGACACATTCCCGCAAAATATTTTGATCTCAACAAATCATTCTCTTTGGACAGAACATTCCTCTACAAAGCTTCCAGCCTGTTCCAGAAATAAACATCAAAAAGGGGGGACATTTTTGGTGTGACCTATAAGGTTATCATGTAAAGCTATTGAATTAAAACGAAGCAAGAAAAACTAAAAAGTTCTGTTTCAATTAAAGTCTTTTGGGCAGAGGAAAAGCCTTTGTCTTCCCAGAAGAACAGTGAAAGTCCCAACTCAATCTCACCCTGGACTGGAAGAAGCACTAGAAAATGGCATATAAATCAGTCAGCCAGCCTAAACTCTAAGACAAGTCCTCAAAAAGTTTTAGATGTATGATGGAGTTCCTTTACCTTTCCCTGAATTGCTCTCTGTAGACTGTGATAGTCTCTTGACACGTTTCTTTCCCCTTCGTGCCTCATAAATGGCATTGATTTTCAACACAAGCTGCTCAGCAAACACACAAAAAAAATAAACAAGGTTATTTTCCTCCCCAGGCAAGAAAGAAAGTTAAAAATTCATGCAAATTGCTCTGTTTCCCAACCCTGGACATACTGAAGCTCTTCACTTGACAGCCCAGAACTGACAATAACCACAATAACCAGCACCTGGGCTGCTAACAGCCATGCTCACTCCAGTACAGAAGCAGCACAGTCATGCTGGTGTGGCAGGAGCCCAAGGTAACAAGCCCTGATGAAAGGCCAGGCCTTATTGCACCTCCACACTTTGTGGCTGTACAAGCTTGACAGTGCCCACCTGGGTCTCTCCATATGGTGATCCACGCTCCAGAGAGCATCAGAAGGTCCCTTGGGAACCTGCCCTGGTCTGCAGGTTTGAAAGCAGAAAACGGGCTGGAGGATGACAGCAAACTTTAATGTCTTTCTGCCTTTAACATCTGTTGTGGGATGTGCTGAAAAGCCTTCATACCAAGAATGAGCACATCATACAAGGAATGACGAGACCAAGATGGGTGGGAGCCAATGATGATGAAATACTTTATCCTCGTGGTTTGCTTTAGAAGTTCTTTAATCCCTGGCCTCCCAGATGACCAGGAGAGAGGACATTTCAGTGACGGGCATACCTGGGCTTAGTGGCTCCTTCAGTGCCTCTGGTCTCCCTGTTCAACCCTGAAGAGGAGCAGAGTTGCAGAAGGACCATATGCCAGGCTTCCCCAAGCCTCTTTGAGCAGAGCTGCCTCCTTGTCAAGGTCCCAGGCAGCAGCAGCGGGACATGGCCACAGCATCCAGATTTATTTCAGAAAGTCTGGGGTTGCTGCACACATGTTCTGAAAGCTCAAGGTAAGAAAGGCCCACCACACACTTGGTCAGGGAACTCTGAATCCAAGGATTTAAGTGAGAGGCAGGATGCTCTGATGTGGAAGCGCAGCCTCCACCAAGCCGCCCAGCTCAAGCCTCAGGTTGATCTTGACACTGACACAGTAAATCTCAGTTCTGAACTTGCTCTGCAAGGCTGCTCAGCGGCACTGCCTGGTAAATATACATTTGCAATCTTCCCTTCAGTTGACATAAAAGTACGTGTGAACACACTGAAAGAGCTCAAGCAGATGCACAGACATGTGGGCACACTGGGAGAGAAAACCCTAGACGTTTCTAGTCTTTGGCTCATTCCTGAAGAGCTGAGGTATACAAAGAGGGCATTCAAAAAATCAGATGTGCAAACATGAACACAGATCCTACAACCAGGAAACAAAGAAGATACACAAATACACTTCTTCCCCCAATGAAAACCGTGGGATCAGGAAAAAAAATAAATAAATCACCGCACACAGCCCCTGGTAGTCTCTGCTTGTTCTGCAAAGACTGGGATAAGCAACTGTGTTTTTATAACTGTGTTTTTGAAACATTTAATAGATAGACTGCTGCCAAACCTCATTTGGCCAGAATACACTTCCTGCTAGATCTGAAAGAAAATAAAATTGAAACGGAATCATGCTGTATCCAAATATGAAGTAGGAAACACTGCTCCAGAAAAATGCTCATGACTACAGACAACTCCTTTTGTCATTCAAATGTCAGGATTTTCATTTTTCACCCACAATCACATTCTACCTTGAATTAGAAACAGCCAATGCATGAATCAAACCTAGCAAAGAACAATAGATTGACAGGAGGGAACACCAACACAACACACAGCCAATTTCTGACTATTCTATCCATGAAGCAAAGAAGGAAATATGATGGGGTAAGATTTTGGTAAAAATATCACTTGCCTTTTTCCCATCTGAAAAACCAACTTTTATCCAAAAATTAAAAGACTTTTAAAAAATTATTATTATTTTATCTCTCCTGACAACTATGATACCTCAGATAGAAAATAACTTCTTCAAAACTTGCAGAGGTGTTTATGAGCCTTCTCCTTCAGGCAGAAAGGGGGTTAAGCACAAGTCAAGTCAACTGGCAGGACAACAGCTATATTGCAGGGATATTACATGGAAAACTAAAGAAAACATTGTCTCATACTCACATTCCTGCCTGGGAGAAGCCAATCAAAAGAGGGAAAGGCCTAGATTTACCTTGGGAATCTTCCTTCTCCTCTTGCCATTCTGAGGGTCTCCCAAGGAGAAGAAGGTGTCATCTGGACTGCTGGGGGTCGAGGGAGGGCTGATTTTGGATGGTGACCCAGTCCCATCACGGCTCAGTTTCCGTATGTCTGGCAGTTTGAAACTCCGCCGCTCTGAGTTTTGTCGGAAAAAAATGGGCTTGGAAAGCAACTGGAAACGGAGGAGAAGGAATGAATGAACACATCACCTCACCTACCTTTGCTTTGTTACTAACACTGTCATGACAGTAAATTCAGTGTAGAGGCCACAGTGTTCAGTTGCCAAAACAGCCCAACTTCTGAGAATGGTCACAGATTTCTGCACACACAAGGAACTTACACAGCTGCTGGGCTAGACCAGGACTATCTCGACCAGCAGTTTTACCATCCCATATTCATTCCAGACCACAATGCAATCTCAGGGCTTAGCCAAGAAGCCTTGCTCCAGTGTTAAAAAAATCTCCCAGGACTTGTGTAACCCAGAGGCTGGGACTGTAAACAGGACAAGATTAACCAACCAGCCAACCACAAGCATTTGGGATAAGGAGCAGCTAGCCAGGAGGAACAGAGATGCAGAGACCAGACAAAAAGCACAGTCAGTATAGCTGTCTTTGACAGCAGCCAGAATTAAATATTACAGAGTAAGGTTCAAGAAATGCCATGATAGACAATTATGGAGACTGGTTTCCTCCTAAGGTCATTAGCAAGTTCATTGGGAGTACACCAGTAGATATTTAAGTATCAGCGTAAAGTTCTCAAAAGTCCCTGACCAAAAACAGCATCAGAGAGGCAGAAAGTTTAGCTCCAGCTAAAGAAGGGCAAACCACTTGTGACAAGAAAGATGCTTAATAAGAACTCTTTTTGTTTTCTCTTACAGAATTTCCCAGCAGTTAGGATAAAGTTAAGTTACACCTTTTGTAGGGACTATATTTGCACTCCCAGAGGATGTATCTACACGGCACTAAGCAACGTGGGGGAGAGGTATTCAAGGCAATTCTGAACAAGTCACTGCAGGACCATCGCTGAGGCAGCATAATGGTCTGTCTCCATCAACAGACACACTCAGCAGAGTTTTTAGCCAGACCAATTCACTCATTTGGGTTAGCTCAGGTGTCTCTGGATGGTTTGGCAGAAGATGCTCAACTCACAAAAATGCTTACTACCCACAGAGAAGTCACACATTAAAAATGAGCCTGGGAAGAGTCTTCACACTTAAGGATCTCACTCTGCACTAGTGATACAAGCTACTACTTAAAGTCTGTCCAGACCCATTTCTCATCAGTCCCTAGCCTGGGCAGGCTCTCCAGTGTGATTCACAGTGCAGCTGCAAACCCATCAGTTGCCAAGAGAGCTGTAGCACTTATTTTCTGACTGATGGCAGACCATCACTTTTAAATGTCAAAACTCTGTAGTTTAACATAATTACTCCCATTCAGCTCTTTAGCAAAGTGTCTCCTTTGGTGAAAGGCATCTCTGTATAACAGTGCATCCCCCTTCTGATAGCACAGGTGGGAAATCAGGGTGTGCAGGTGATTTCAAAGCTCTCCGAGGGAAATCACCTTCATCACAACACTCATGTATTGACCCAAGCTGCTCTAGACCCACATAGAGGCCAAGAGAATGGACTGAGAACTGCAGAACAATTTTCACTTTGAAGTGTTGGATCACCCAGATAAACCTCAGTTGCTGATTAAGTTGGTTGGAAAAGAGCAACACATCAAGCAAACTTCTGAAAATACTGGGTAACAGCTCTAAAAATAGTTGAAACTTGGAGAGCATGAGAAAACCCTTTGATTAGGAAAACTGTGTTTAGATCCCTGCTATTCACTCTGAACCCAGTTGTCATGATGTCTTCTGCTCCCACATTTCCCCTGCTGTTTCAGGCTTGAACTATCTAAATAGACAACAGGAACCAACCAAAACAGCTCGCCAAGCTGAGAGCAGGACTGCCCTCAGTAAGCTCTGAGCAAGAGGTACAGGCCAATGTTTTACCTCTTCTTTTGGTTTCACTGCCAGGGAGGAAAGGGGCACTGGGCTGTCAGCTATGCTGCTGGTGGGGACACCCTTTTGGTATCAGCTTCCTAACCAGGGACTGGCATTGCATTAGTTACCAGCACTGAGTCTTATCAAGGAGAGAGCAAAAGAGGCATCCTAAGGGAGAGGGTTGCAGAGGCATCTTGGCATCAGCATAGGCAAACCCTGTACTGCCCGCTGACACTGAGCCAAGACAACGGCAGGGCTTGATGACCCAAGCAGTTAAATGTCCTCTTTGAGGAGAGGAAGACCTTTCTTATACTGTATTAGCCAAAGGTCTTCCCCTCTACTAGGCAAAGGTAGCCCTCGTGTGAAAAGTGTGAAAAACAATGAAAGCCAACAATGTTTTTGTATAAGGGAATGTTGTTTCTTCACCTTGCTAAAGGGCAATAAAGCCCCTCTTATCACTCCATCCTCTGACCAGCGGTAAAAGACAAAATGGAAAAAACCCTGACAAGATAAAAGTCAAATCAGCAAAACTCTACTTTTTCCCACAGAATCCGGATTTCACCAAACAACCTTCTGGAGCAAGAGAGGTGGCCACTTGAATTTAGTACCTTAGTGGGAGTCCCAGGTACAGAAGAGGTGGGGGATGCTGGGAAGGTCAGGACACATTTCTTCCCCAAACAGCGGCTGTTGGTTTCAATGTCTTCATAAGGGTTTTCCTTCGATGGTGGATCTGCAGCAAAAAGCCACAAGCAAGAGACTGTAAGTGCAGAAAATCCTTGAGGTTTGCCATAAAAATCTGTTTGGGGATCTGCTGGCCTTCTCCCACCTCCCACATCAGACATAAAGACCTGTTCTCAAGCATTCCTGCAATTGCTTCATTCTCTCCATAGCTCTAGAAGTCCAGCTGCTCACTGGACAGTGTCCAAACCCTGACGCTGACATATGCAGCCATAGAAACTTATCACAGATACTACAGATGGAAAAGACCTAGAGAGTTCTCAAGTTCATTTCCCTGTCTTCAGAGGAGCTGTAAGGTTCTCATGCATGTCAGTCCATAATTGTATTTCCTTCTTTCCAGTCTTCTGCTTAGAATTGTCTCCAAAAGGAACTGTGAGCTGAAGGCTGGCGTAAGAGTGCTCTCTTCTCTGTTTAAACCCCACATTTAGGGGGACCTCTGGTCATCACTTAATTGGGGCTGACACAATGCACTGCTCTTGGGCTGACTGTGGAAGGATTTAATCCACTCTCTGAACATGAATGTCTCCCATATAACATAGGTTTTCAAATCCATCTGCTAACCATGGATGCCTCAATCTCACACGCCCCATTTTAAAAAGAGAAAAGGCATAACCTCACCTCACCAAGACCATTCAAAGTCAGGATGGTGTTTCCTTGGAGGGTGGGGGGCGGGAAAGGGACACCTCTAAAGTAACATTCAGCCCATTCTTTCTTAGGATCCCCTCAAAAACACAAGGCTTGAACAATCACACAAAAGCATCCCTTTCTTTCCACTGATTCTGGTGACAAGGCATAGAACTAATCCAAGCTTTAAATGCCCAAAATGACATATAATGACCTTCTTACATCCCACTCTTCAACAATGCTGGGAAATGCAAATGCAAAGAACACACAGTTCTGAAAAAGCAGGTTGTGACAGCTCCATCCAAGCATCTAAAAAAGCAATGGCAAAGGCTTAGCCCAAGCATCTGCATGGGCAGGCAATTTACTATGAGATCTCTCTTTTCATTGCCACCATTTCATGCCATCCTAGTGACAGCTGGGACTTGCCTTTCTCTTATTGTCATGTAGTGCTTGGCTGAGAGCAAAGAGTGGAGGTCAGTGATGCCGCAGGCCTCCGGAGCAGGGACCAGTAATGGCTCTATGATCTGTCTTAACTACCACACTCCCACCTGCCTGCCCTCATGGGGCAGGAGTGTAGCTTAAGTCTTCAAGCAAGGACAGAAACCTAAGTCTTTCCCAACGCTGTCTTCTATCTGTGGCTTGGTGACACCCAGCGCTACAGCGGTGGATCCGAATTCATCGAGAAGGAGAGGGTAAGCACGTGTGACACCAGCAAAGCAAGTCTGCATGAACATTTTGTCAGCAAACGTGCTCCTCTCCCTGAAAGTGACTTGACTTTCTAATTCCAATGGCACACTTCAGTACTGGAAATCTATTTCAGCTACCATTTAACTGGGTAGACTGCAGAAAAAAGCCCAACAAACTTAGGTTCTGTTGCCTACCCCATCCTCAAAATGCTTGAAAGCATATCCTATTAGTCTAGAAAAAAGAACACCGTTTCCCTCTTTACGACAAACAAACTTTGTTGTCCATCTGCCCAGTACAATTTCCAATATTCCAGCTAAGCAATGACAAATGGTGCATGAACAGAATCTCTGCAACTTGCTGGGAAGGGGAATGCTTCTCCCACCAGCAGCTGAACCCTCCCCAAGTCACGCATGGGGTGTATGTATGTGTTTGCATGCCTTGATGGACATGCGTGATTATCTGTGGGTCAGCACTAGTGTCCTGCAGGTGAGGTCTTGGTTCTCCCTCCATTCCTGTGGTTTTCACATGTTGTTTATGTTTTGTGGACAATACCCGCCTGTGGTCTTGTGAAAAACAAAACTGTAGCTTTTTTTTTTTTGAGTTATCCCTGTCCACCCCTTTTCCCAAGCTTCCACGGCAACACCACCAGGATTGCAGGATCCAATTAAAGATCACTGACTCCAGGCAAAGCCTAAACAAGAAGCAAGAAAACAAAAGCAAACGTGCCCCAATTACCCATAACTTTGTTTTCTTTTAAGCTTTGCAACTAAAAGCTGGAGGGGAGGAGGTATTTCCGCCTGGTATTTGAGTCCACTGCAAGTTTGGGGCACTGGGGTGTGCTTGTGTTTGAATGGACAGATTTGCCTACACAGCCACTCTGTAATGCTATCCATGTTATTCCAGCTGACAAGGTGACCCCTACTTAGTGGTTTCTGAGACCTCCCACCACGCCCCAACACAAAAAAAACCCAGCAGCTGCTCAGGCACTCCCTGTTCCTTTGGACCCCCAAGTAAAGAGAAGAAAAAAGCAAACACGAGGTCCCGAGCTCCACAAATGAGGCTGACAGCTTCAAAAATGTCAAAAAGGTCAGACTGGCATCACCTTGTCTGCCATCAGTCCCAAAGGAACAGGATTCCTTTGAGAGATCTTTCTCATCAAGCGTGATTGGATTCTACTGATATCAAAAGAATAATGCCCTGCCTGCTCCTGAGGAAGTGCAGTCCCTCCCACGCCGAACAACACAGCCCACCTTTGTATGATTACAGCTGCACGGCAAGAGCTGATGCAGCTCTTCTCTCCCTACTCCACTGAACTCAGCCAAGAGCTTTACACAGCACCAGCCTACAGCGACTTAATCTTCTTAAAGCTTTTTCAAGAGAGATGCTTCTATTCTTTGTACCGTAAAAGGCCATCTAACTCACAATATTAAAAAAAACACTGTACAAATTGGGAGCGTTACAGGAAATAATCTTTAAAATGGCACTGAGCTGCCATCGAAGTTAAAACTCCATTTCAAAGATTGTGGGACCCAGTTTCTTAATTTCAGTAGTACCTGCAGCGATACACAATCCTATTTCTGAACCACGGAACTAACTTCAAGGCTATGTTTTCAGACTGTTCACATTATCTCAGTGGCGACAAGCTCACCGCAATGGATGGACCAGAGCTGTGAGAATTGGTCCACAGGACGAAAGGAAGACAGAGGAGAGATGCCAGCAAAACAGAAAAGCTGGTTCCCACATGCCTCAGGTTCATCTTTGAAGCTGATGGGTTTTGAAATATTCCATCCATTTTTCTTATTACTTGCCAATAATCTGTGTAAAACGTGTCTAGCTTTGCATTTGGATAATAAACACACTTTATTCAGGACCTCCAGTGAGTGCCTGCTGACTACGAGTCTTCTCAGTTACTCAGCGCTAGCAGTCAAAACCCTCCCCTGTCCAAAGCTCCTACCCAGGATGTCTTCGTAGACGTTCTCCTCAGATAAAGTGCGTGTGAGGGCCAGCTTGGTCTGCGCGTACCAATCCACCCGGCCGTTCTCCGATGATGACTGCAGCAAGTCTTCAAACTCATATGACTTCCTGTGCCGGTGATGGCAGGGGAGAAGGAGCAAAGAGGAGAACGACACAGTTAACAACACAATTATAACCAAATCTCGGCAAATTCACTTCTCCAACATGCCCCACAGCTTGCAAAATGAATTACTGAGAAGAGAACATTTCACAGCCTCATCTCATAAAAAGCATGAAAAACTAACGCTGAGATCGGTTATTTTTATCAGCCACACAAATAAAGGCACTTTGGGGATGCCGCAGATAATCTGAGTTGTCATGGCAATAGTACACTGTGACAATGCAAGTGTGAAGTGGCACATCTTACAACCTGGCACAGAACCTTAGGCCGTGGGAGGTCCTGTTCACAGCAGATTCCACCCTCGGCAGGAATAGAGGGGGAGGCCAAAATCAGCTCTCTTTGAGAGGAAAGCAATAGTCACGTGCAGGATGGTAGAAAGGGTAAAAACAGCTAAGCGTCCTCTACCAACAAACCTGGAAAGTTTCAATTTCCTTCCTGCACTCCAGCCAGGAATTTTTAGGTGATGGTTTATACAAAGGGCATTAGAAACAGCTGTGCGTTTTATGCTCCCCACCCCACAAATGTGTGGCAATCATCTGGGAGGGGAGAAAAGGCAAGAAAGCTCTACAAAAGAATATATACACATCAGATTCATTTTGAGGAATAGGTTTATTATGAACAGTGAAATTGCTGTGGTAATGTCTAGAGATTATTATTCCAGACCTTGTTCCAGACCAGCTGTAGTCATTTTGTAATTAAATAGATTTTCTGCTAAAACCCCAAAACAAAATGCCAAACCTCTCGGTCTTGGGCTTGAAGGTTAAGCCTCGTAATACGGTGACCTTAAAGCCCAAGTCTGCCACCATTCATCCCTTCACAATTATCCTGTGAAGTTGTATTGGCCACTCATAGTTCCCAGAAAGGTGACCAAGAGCTGGTTATGACCAGCAAGGCTCTCTGGGGATTATGAGTGCCCAGGGAAGACCCATCTCTCCCAGAGAGATATGGGAAGGCAGGACTCCAACATCAAGACCAACACCTTTGTGAAATACCTGTGGTCGGCGTTGTTCTTGTGCTTCCCGCTCCAGAGTCTCCTGCTGACAGCTGACGGAGGAGGAGAAGACGGAAGAGGTGGGGGAGGAATAGATGGCAGAGGGGGTAAATTTCTTTTATTCCTAGATGCTGGCACCCAGTCCTCTTCCCCTTCGTGTTTGAAAGTCCGTCGGGGTTTTGGCAGTGGGTTGATGAAGGGTTTCTTCTCTGGCAACCCAGGCTCTGTATACACATTCTCCACCGTGCAGTCCTTGGATTTCACATGAGAAGTTCTTACCTCTTCTAGAGTCCCAAAAATTGGCTCATTGATTTCAGAGTCCGAGCCAAGAAGCCTTTTGTTGAGCTCAGCCCCACATATGCTCTCATGGCCCTCGGGAGCAGTGTGTCCTTGTGCTGCCTTCTCCTGCAAGCACTGTGGGGAATAGTAAGTACCAGGCAACTGTGGCTGCAGCTCTGCTGGGCCGTCTTTCAAAGCCTGCTCTAGCTTCTTGACCTGACTAAGCACTGAAAGATTCTCCTTCTGGACCTCCCACTTCCCACCTTTCACCTCCTTGCATTTTCCAGGGCTGGACTCCATTTCCTCATCCTTCTGCGCTTCCCCCTTTCGCTCTGCTGCCTGCCCTGTGCCTTTCTGAGTTCCTGCTTTCCGCTCATTCTCTTTGCCTGCCCCTTTGCACTCCAGTTCCCAGTTCATGAACCTCTTGGTCTCCACTTTCCGAACCACCAGTGCTTCCCCACTCATCTTCTCAGTTACACAGGGCACCTTGTGCTCCTCTTTAATTCCCTGCTCCTCCTCCCTGCGTGGAGCAGACTGTGTTTCCTTTTTCCCTTCCCATTCTGAAATTTTGTCCTTGATGCTGAAGGACTTATTCCTCAAGCCAATTTTTCCAGGTGACCGTATATTCTGAGTACCTCCTATCTGTCTCTTGATGATTTTACTGTTTTCTTTAACATTCAGATCCACAGATGGGTCACTGATGATCATTTTGGGACTAAGCATGTTCTGCTGAAAGCAGTCTAGCCTTGGATCCAGCATCAAGTTCTCCAAGGCTCCCAGTGGGTTCTTCACCACAGAAGAAACTGGTTCAGCTTCGGGTGTTAAACCCAGAGAGGCAGAGGCACCTTCAGAACATTTCTCGCTCAAAAATGCACACAAAGGGCTTTCTAATTCCTTCACAGCTGCTGTATTGTTTTTATCTGCAAGCTTGATCCTGCACACCAAAGACAAAAAAGAAGAAACATTCACCACCATTGTTCACCCTTGGTTTACAGAATCACAGAATGATATGGAGTTGGAAGGGACCTCTGGAGATGATCTAGGCCAACCCCCCTGCCAAAGCAGGTCCACCTGCAGGAAGGTGCACAGGAACCTGCAGGTTGCACAGGAACGTGTCCAGGCAGGTTTTGACTGTCTCCAGGGATAGACTCCACCACCTCTCTGGGAAGCCTGTTCCAGTGCTCTGCCACCCTCAAAGTAAAGAAGCTCCTCTTCATGTTTAGATGGAACTTCCTATGTTCATGTTTGTGCCCATACCTCTTGTTCATCACCTTTAGACCATCAGCTCCACAAATTCTATTCATAAAGCTGGTAACAGCAAAGGATGCTCAACAGAAGCACTTGAAAAATGGGCTTATGGGGAAGGACACTCACAGAATAGTCCTTATAGCCAGAACACAATGTTCTCCTCTTGTTACAACTAAGAGAGAGTTTAAAATGAAGTCTAATTAAATCTTTCTCTGTAGCAAAAGTAGGCGGCAGGTGAGCAAGGTAATTTTTACATGTCAGATGTGCTGATACCACTGAGAGGTTCACCACCATTTTTGTGTGTGTGTTTAGAAGTGTAGTAGAGTTTTGGACATTTTCAGGGCATTAAGCAGGCCCACTGCAACTAAATCCAAAAGGGACCACTTGCAAACAATAGCAAAAATGCTGCTGGTAAACAGAGGAGAAACCATGTGATACAGTTGGCATTCCTCCAGCGCCTGCTCAGAGAATCTCCTTTGGTTCATCCAAATGTTACCCAAATGCATATTAACGCACAAAGCCTCACTTATATTATTAGATTTTTATGACCCTGCCCTCCCAGGCCACATGTAGGCTTGGACTTCCACGTGCCTAGGTACAGTCCCTCAGCCTAGAGCATGTGAAGTAGCACCCAGACACTAGATTCAACATTCTCAGAGCAAAGGATTAAACGTCTTCCACTGTTTGAGTCCAAACCACACCAAAAAGCCCTAATGTATTTAGTCTAGGGATTTCCAAGTGTGTGATATCACAACATCAGCATTGCGATATTTTATCAATACAGTAAAGTTCCAGCAGGACAGTTATTTCAAGATAAAATGTTTCTAAAGCAAAGCACTTAACCGTGTCTTTCCAGTTTGCCTGGGCTTGGGAAGGAGCACCAGGACAACACAAGGTAGTAACTGGAATCAAAATTCCCTATCGTTAGTCCCATTTAACCATGATCCCAACACTGAGATTCAACTCAGGAAATTGCTTTATTAACTTAAATGTTTTAAGTGTGCTTCTTCCAGAACTTTGCACTCTTGTAAAAGCATCCATGTGGACACACTGCCCGCTGGCAGGCTCGAGTTTTGTCCTGGAGTTAAGCAATGCTGGCAGCCATTGCAGACTCCGTTGTAGTGCAAACTGAGTCTGGGATGGGTTTCTGAGGGACCTGAGCCAGATACTGTTCTTCCCTAGCCTCACAGATATTTAACTCCTGGCTGTCTCAGAGACAACATCATGCTTTGGTCAAGAACTGGCACTGTGAACACCATGGTCTTTCCTAAGGAGCAGGGCATCGCAGTGCCACTGGTGGTTGGACTGTGCAGTACAAACCAAGGTAGGACACTGGGAAAAAAACTTGGATAGGTGGGGACAGTAGGGCTTGTCTGAGGAGTCCCCAGAGTCTCCAGCGTTGAAGATTTCAAGTGCAGGAGGGGAAAACACTGACAGTGATGTCATCAGCACAAATAAGTCTTGCCTTGGGGCAGACTTCTTCTAGCACTGGGAGTCTAGGACATTATCAATCTGACTGGATGCTAGAACAAAGAGTGTTACAGTCCTGAGATGGCAATTAAACCATCTGAGACGTACAGCGCTGTGTTTTAATGTGAGAGCAGCGTGCGACAGCGCGGAGCAGAGAGAATGTTTCCTCCTGTTGTTTGTCTTTCTGTTGGGGATAATAAATGCAAGCAAAGCACCCCAGCACTGAAACATGGAAAGCTTTCACCTCTCAACGGACTTGCAGACACTGCTTTCAGTCTTGCTGCTCACATCGGTCGCCTTGCTAGCTGTCATCATGTCAGCACACAGCAGGGCAGCAGGTCACCTGCAGAAAGACACAAGGAAGAGGTGTTGCTCTGTGCTCAGCATCCTTCTCTCTTCCTCACACACACATGCACACACACATGCATGTTTCTTGTTGAAATCCAGAAGAGCAGAAGCAAGAGACGACATGGGGTTGGAAACAGGTGATCTTTAAGGAACCTTCCAACTCTAACCACTCTGATTCTGTGACAGCTCTACCCCTCAGAAGCCCAGGGAGGAGTCGACAGGTTTCGTAGGCAGAAATTACCTTTGACTCCACATCAGCTGCTGTACCATGACTTGAATAGGGAGAACATTTTATGAAGGCTTTTACTATTGCCAAAATCTCAGGGGATTTAGGTGTTTGGGTTTTTTCCCTCACAGAATACTGAAACAAAAATGATTTTAAAATTATGTGTGTTAAGGCCAGATGACTTAAGCAGTCCCTGTGCATGCAACACTATCACAATGTCCCCAGCTTGGGACAGATAACATTTTAGGCTGAAGAGACACCGCACTGCAGCAACTGGTTACCTGACATTTTTGCCTCTGGTGGGCCATGTTAGGCTGGTCCACTTTCAGAAGACAACTCCTTGTTGGGGGTAAGATAAATCAGTCACAAAAATGAGTCATTCTCTTTGCTTTACAATTTCTAGCATTCATGGAGCAAGATTGATCCTCTCTTTCCTTTGAGCTTTGAGCACTGCTGCTACCCAGTCAATGCAGCAGATTCCTTCTTTTTATTGCCCCACAATACTCTAACTCATTAAATAAAAAATAGAAGAATTACTGAGCTACTCTGCATCACCATCTTTCCTCGCTTCTCAGGGTGGTCTGCCTGCTCTGCAGCATTGTAATGACAAAGGGCTCACCATTTTGTAGGCAATGCTTGGAAAAATCTGAAGCCTCCAAAATCTGTCCACTTGGCTGGTCTGCCAGGTGCTGCCCCTACATGCTGAGCATTTGGCAACAAGACCGAGTGGCTCAAGAAATTTAGTAAAAAAATAAAAACCACCACACCAGAAACAGTAAAGAACAAAAGGATCTCTCCTTTCCGCAGTCCAAGTATTTTGGACAGAGAGAGGAAAAAAGACAAGAAGAGCAAAAAAAAACCCCAAACAGTCTTCTTGTTTGTTCGCAGTTTTCTCTCCCTCCCTTTATCCCACACTGGCAACGTTCCTAAGGCGAGGAGTGAACTCTGGGTCAACTCAAATGTGTACACACTTGGGGCAGCTCATTGCTAACCATTTAGCGGACTCTCTTTCCCCTGACAATAAACCCCCTTGGCTTCTCTTCCTCGTTAGTAACTGGAACGAACACCCACTTCACTTCTAGACACAGAGCAGCCTTGCAACACTGTCAAGAAAATTTACCAGCCCGAGGAACAAAATCTATTCATCCATCCGTTAACTGTTATGGATTGAAAATAATGAAAAACTAACGATCGCTCGTGTCCCTGGCCAAAGAATGACTCACCCAGGCAGCCAAAGCAGATTCCTGCAAAGCTGCAACAGAGGCTGCTCTGCACTTGGCTTACAACGTCCCTGGAGCAGGGTTGGTCTCTTCACTCATCATTCACGTAGTGCCTTGCCCAGCAGGGTCAGTGGCCAGAGCTCCTCAGCACTGCCTTCAGCAGTAAGATAGGTAAGAACAAGAGGAGTAGGCATACACACAACCCGTGTGGCTCCACTGCCACACCGAATGTTCCCTTGGGATGAGCTCCTCTGTCTTGGTAAGACCCCACAATTTCCACATCAGGAAACTCCATCTCTCAGCCTTTTCCAACAGCCCCCTAACAAACACTGCCTTGAAAACGAACACCTGGGTATGAGCAAATATTTGCTGGTGCTCAGAGTCATGAACCTGGTGCACCTTCTGTGGGAGAGGCCAAAAAGAACATAATAAGAGGTCCAGTCATTTCTTCGTCTGTAGTGGATGGGACAGACCCCATCACCCCCAGTGAGCAGAGGCAAGGCACAAAGCAGGACAAAGGAGCACCACTGTGATCAGCAGATCAGCATGACTTGGAGCCAAGGGCAGAAGTGGCTGTCCCCCCACAGCCACCATGTCTGGCAGGAGTAACCAAACAATGCACTCACGCTAGGCAGATGAAAGAGCAGGCCAGGAGATTCCAAAGCAGCAACACATCAGATGCTGCAACATGACGACGACAAGGTACAACAAAAGCCCCGTAAGGAAGTAAAGTCATCCCTAGGAGATACACAGATTGCTGTGCCTTCACCCTTGAGCAGCAGGGTATACAGGGTGCCCTCAGCATCACCTGGGGGATTATTGTAGCATATTAGATGGTCCTGCCCAAAAGAGTAAATATTTATCCAAACACACTGGAAAACATGACGGGGGGGAAAAGAGTCACCTCTGGAATAAAATAGCAGAAAATAGTAAGGTACTCCCAATTGTCCAACAGTCAGATAAGTTGCTTATTATTCCAAGCCAATCCCAAGCCCAAATGAATTTCAAAGGTGATAGGATCATCTCTTCCATTAACAAGGCCACCAGAAACAACTTGCAAGCATGACCCACAGGCATTGCCAACACCCAACAAGAGGAAGCTAGGATGGCAGCGATGGAAAATTGCCTCAAGTAGGACAACAAAAGGTAGATCTTCTTTACTGAGGTTTGACAGAGTTAACATGACAGGTCATTGCAAAGGGCAAGGGGAGCTCCTGTTCTTCCTGTCTCCCCACGTCTCTGCTACGATTGACCACACGCTACCCTGATTGTGTGCTGGTTCGGGCTCTCTTTGGAGCACCTCCGTGACCTGCTACAGCTCACTGAGAGTTTTAGACAAAGCAGCTCATGGAAGGGGTCCAACATGCACCCAGTCTGATACAATGGAGGTGATGGGACTGCACGGACAGGAGAGAAAGAGGGAGAGAGAGCACAAGAGAGCGTGAGCGTAGGGATGGGGAAGGGCGACCTGCCAGAGGCTCAGAAGTGTTATCCAAAATGTGCTGCTTTCCTGCCTCATGCACAATGTGATCAGCGTCCAACAGACTACCCAGAAGAAAAAAGCAGGGCTGAGCTCAGCTAGCAGACAACCCAAGAAGGACATACATACATCAATCCAGTACTTCTTGACCGACTGCTGCTTTCTGTAAAAACCACACAAGGACTTCCTAGCAGCAATGGGAAGCACAGCCCCATGGCAACCCGAGCCCAGGGCCACCGCTCCTAGCACGTACACCCTGGAGCAGCAAGGCCATAAAAGGGGAGAGAAGATGCAGAGCCCCATTTGGAGAGCCTCACCACTGCAATTTATTCAGTAATCCCTGCCATTGTTTGGGGGAACAAAGCAGCCATCTGATATCGTTTCAAAATTAAACTGGGAAAGGAAGGACAGGGGAGGAGGCGGGAGGAAAGAGGGAGGGGAGGGAGCTCTCAAACCTGTTGACCGGACCCTGGGAAGGATATGAAGTCTCCCAGCAGAAGACTCTCGGCCTATCTCCCACACGCACACGGCCTCACCATTCCCAGGGCCATGTGATAGGGGCTTCCTGCTACCAAGCAAAGCGAGACCTACCCCGACCTCTCTCTTCCAAACAGAGTTCCTGCCTGCTTTGTGTTCGCAAAGAGGCGTTTGTTTACTGATCCACCATTGGCATGCAGGAAACAGCCTTGAAATGAGCTGTAATCATCTGTCTCCAGCAATAGCTGTTTGGCTTTCTTCTAATTTAAGTTTTCCTCCCCCTCCCACCCCCATGCCCTCTTCCCCACTTCCGATCAAAATGCCGGTTGGAGTGTGCACATCTGGTTCAGGGCACTAGATACGACGTGATGCTTCCAAAGCAACCGGTGAATAAAAGAGGGGCGCTGACAGTAGGCAGGCTCCCACCCCCAAAGGACAGAGAAGTCTTCCAGAGGGGTATGAGCTAAACCCCTTCAGGGAGAGGAAAAAAAAACAACAGCTTTGCTCACAGAATCACAGAATGATACAGGGTTGGAAGGGACCTCTGGAGATCATCTAGTCCAGCCCCCCTGCCAAAGCAGGTGGTCCTAGAGCAGGTTACACAGGAACTTGTCCAGGCAGGTTTTGAATGTCTCCAGAGATGGAGACTCCACCACCTCTCTGGGCAGCCTGTTCCAGTGCTCTGGCATCCTCAAAGTGAAGAAGTTCCTCCTCATGTTTAGATGGAACTTTTTATGTACAAGTTTGTGCCCATTTCCTCTCTGAACTGGGCTCACTGCACTTGGTGTAGCCATCAGATGATGACAAAATCCAGAGGAGCACCCAATGCTCTGCAGCCCACATCCTCAGAAATGTATGCAGACAGTGTGTGGGTCACACACATGGAGTCTTGCCTCCACTAAGGTTAGACCATGATGGCAGCAAGTCCCAGCCTTCCCTTCTTTGCTGTTTCATTTGTGGGAAATAAACCAAGGATAACCTCAAAGGAGCTTGTGGTTTGGAGATGGGTATCACCATTGCCACATGCTGGAGGCCATGTCTCAAGATTTTCTTTGCTCTGTTTACTTTGCACCTCGCACAAAAATCGTGTCCAAGTCCGTAACTGGATACTAGTCACACCACTGCTGCATATAAACAATACGGCTTCACATCACCAGGAGCGACCCACAGCTGGTCAAACTCTTCTCCAAGAAGAAAAAAAGACATGCTGCGTTTAAAGCCCATGCATGCTTTCTTCTCCTTGGTGCTCACAGAAATGGCCTCTCCAGTTACTTTCACGAGTAACCCTCAGCAGCCAGACAAAGCCTGCAAGTAACACTTCTCCACTCCTGTGCCTTACAGAACAAAGGAGGCAACATACAGACAGCAACAATATATAACATATATATAGAAAGAACAGGAAGGATGCCAAGAAGACAAAACACTAACAGGAAAATCGTGAGTAAGGGGAAGCCAACAGTTAAAAACATCAGGGCTCCCTCCCCCAGCCCTCGCTCTGTTTGGAGCCCGTTTCCCTTTGGGGGAAGAAGCAGGCACGAGGACGCCTGCTTGTGCACGAATGCACACGCACAGGCCACCGAGTGGGTCCCTGGGCACAGTCCCAGCACCGGGCAGTGTCCCTGGGCTTGGGTATGAGCACGCTGCCTTCCTGAGGTCCCCGGCAGCAGCACGACCTCAGTGGGGGAGTCCCCACAAGGTGAGGAGGACACCAGCTGAGTGGGGAAGAAGGGCAACAGGACCCAGGAGTAGGTTCCCTTGGTGAAACAAGATGTTTGCAGTGGGGGAGTCACTGACTTGAGGTACCCAAGGCCAGCCAAGCAGCAAGGCAAGGGGTTTCTGAAACGAGCTCAGGGTGTTTGACCCAAAGCTCCATGCCACGAGCCTTCCCTAGCTGACCGCAGCAACAGTTCCTCCTCAGAGGACTTCGGTCAAGTCCACTTCTTTCCTCTCCCAGTCAGCCCTGCAGGTGGGTGTACCCCAAGGTCTGGGAGGACTGGACACCTCCACAACAGCAGGGCTTCTCAGTGGTGTCCAGTGAAAGGACAACTCAGCCTACACATAAGAAAAAACTTTTTTACCAAGAGGGTGACTATGCACCAGAGAGGATGGGGAGGCTCTATCCTTGGAGATACTCAAAACCTGACTGGACAATGTCCTGAGCAAGCTGCTCTACATGGCCCCATTCTGAGCCAGGGCCACATGGCCACCTCCAGAGGTGCTGTCCCACCTTAGCTACTCTGCCATTCTGTGCTGGGCACAGGTAGGTTGTGGCAAGGTGAGCTGTCACCTCTTTGCAGGCACCGATTGTCCTGGCCAAAAGAATCCCCGGTGGGCCATGGAAACTGACGACACTACCAGAAGTTCAGTTCATCGCACTAGTAATGGGATCCTAATTGTAGACAGTCAGACCTGAGTCATTTATTAAAGAAAAAAAAGCAGGATAAATTTATCCATGAAGAACCAATGGCTGGGAAGCAATATGCTCCTATATTATCTTTTGGAGCCAGATCCCACACAGCCTCCTACCCGGCTTGCCCTACTCTATCCCAACTTTTCCCTTTGATCTATCATATCTCACACCACAGGGCTTACAAGGGGGTCAGGAGAATCCCATGTGTCAAAACAAACTGTATTTTCGAAAAGGCCAAGTGGAATCGACGTCCCGCAACCTCTCTCTTTGTGCGTGCACCCCATGTCAGAGGGACAACGCTGCAATGCAAGGAATGCAGAAACTCACAGTGTCGGCGTTCAGCCTCCGTGCAGAAAAGCTGTGTTGTGTGTTATGATATGCCTTTAATTTTATGATATAATTCGTTCTGCTGACCTCCACAGAGCAAACTCTCCCCCACTTCTATGTCACTAAGCTGATTTAAAGGATTACTATGGTTAAAGGGACTGCCCTGCTCCTCCCTTGGCTGCCTGCAACGTGGTCTCATCCCTGTCCTTGGTAAAATACATGCCTCATCAGATCTAGTAGTTGCCATGGACTGAGGATGTGCCTACTTCTTCCTCCCTTCTTGCTCCTGCTTCCTTTGTCTCAGCTCCAATTTTTGTAAAGCTTTTTCCGAGATAGCAAGGGCTAGCAAGCTAGCTATTTAAATTCGTTAAACCAGCAAAGAAAGAAGGGAAAAGCAAAAAGTTTTCTGCTTGGATAATGATATCAGTCACCTGTCATGGGAAACCTGATGAGCACCGAAGTACATGGAAGGGATGAAATCATATTTCTGGGAGAGCCTCACTGAATATTTTGCTTCCTCCTCACTGCTTTCCTTCGAGGACATTTGTTGCTCACCATATAACCATATAAATGGCCAACGGGGTTGTGCAGACTACAGGCCAAATTACAATACGCTCTAAGAGCAAGACTTGATTTTTCAGACTCTTCTGACTGCAAACCCCACTGCCTTCACAAGCAGACGTGAGGCCAGCACCACCAGGCCAGGGAACACACAGCTGGCTGCAGCTGACAAAAACTCCGCTTTCTGGGTTTATCTGACACAGCAGCGAGCTCTGGGAAGGGCAGGTGAGGAAGCTCCTCACCATTCCTCCTTCATCACCTGCCAAATTAAGCAAGGAAATCCTGCAGGCGCCTATTTCACTTGCTACATTACCCTGACTCGCCTCCAGAGCAGGCCCCTTCTGTTGTACTGAAGGAAACCACAGATGGACCAAAGAGAAGCTTGTGACCACCCAGCCAAGCCTGACCACTCCAGCACACGCGTGGAAGACACAACCGAAACTGCATGGACAACCCTAGATGTGATGCTTCTTGGTTTCTGAGTGCTCCATTTCACACATACAGAAACTGCATTTGGAGAACACAAACCAAGTTTCAGTTTTGGGTTGGTTGGTTTGATTTAAGGGCAAACTGAAAAAAAACTCCACTGGAGTCCAACAGTGTGGGACGGTACAGTTACCAGCACAGTTGGATGCTTTGGCTCCACCACAGGGACCTCTGCCACCCGAGTTAGGGGAATAGCTGGTAACAGCAGCACCGCCAGGAAGACGATGGGACAGACGCTCTGCCAGGGGTTTTGCACACACTTGGTGGAGCGCAGGGACCTCCAGGAACCACAGGTTCCATTCCAGGCTTTGGAAGTGAGCAGGTTTTGGGGGGCGTGCCATTATTTTTGAGTTTGTTCTCTGTCCTTTCGCTTCCTCACGCTAGAACCTTATTATATACAGTCTTCCTCATCTACTCAATGGCGGATCCTGCTTCCCAGGGCTCCTCTTACTCAGATAGCCCAGGTTTAACTCTGAGGTCACTATCTCCCTCCCAACTTCCAGCTTCAGGAAGACTTCACCATTCAACCTATTACCTTAAAAGCTGCTTCCCCACAACTTCCATGTTTTTGGGTTCTTTTTACCTGCCCCCAGGCATAGTCTCACCTGACACCAGATTGGCTTAAGCACCTCCTTTTGTGGCAAAACTTGAGAAGCTTGCACATTTTCCCAGATTTTAGATCCACTACAGCACTCTACTGGCTCTGAAACATCCCAAACTCCTGGATCCATAGTGCTTATCTGAGACAATGCTTACCCTACGTGGACAGTCTGCGTGTACACACTGAAGATGGTGGACTCCATACGTGCATTTCCACTGCCACTATCCTGAGTGGGTCCTACATCTCTCCCTCACGGCATGTCCACGCATGAACAGTGGAGCAATTATTTCTTTAGAAGCAGAATGAATGCATCTTTATGTCCAAATCATTGACCTTGACTAGAATGGAGGATCTTTTCCTTCCTTCCTGGTCCAGGCCTTGCCTCTTCTGGATACTAGTAAATCAAGATGTTTCCGCCTCTTTTCTGCTACGGTACCAGTGGGATAATTGATGGTACAGGAGAGAAAAACTTCTGGTAGTTTAGTCCACTGTTCCTAGGCAGAGATTTACAGGGAAGTCCTACTAAACCCCAGAAATGTACTTTCTGGTACCACTGGTAGGAGGCCAGCCTTTGGCTCTGAGCTGCAGATGGCATGTACCTCCCAGGCTGGGGCTTTATTATAGGACCAGTATTAGGACTTGGGCTGGCAACAAGGCTTTGCTTGGAAATAAGCTAACCCTCAGCAACTAGAAGAAGAGGAGACAGCAGGACCTGCTGCAGACAACATTTTGTGGGTCGTCCTGAGTCTCAACTGCATCCTTGTTCTATCCTTGTTCTGGAGTAAAGCCGCTGAACCCTTGAGAAACTACCCTCACCTCCTGTCCATCAATTTCCTCCACCACCCACCTGCTGAAGGTTGTAGCTGAAACTCCAGATGGTCAGTACCAGGGTCACCAACCTGGTACAGGGAACTGGAAGGACAGCCCATTCGGTAACAAGGTAACTACTGAAGACTTTAGCTACTAAAAATAAAAACCTCTGCTGATGGTGTGCCAGGTGAAATTTTCTTCCCACAAAATCTTTGAAGAGTTAAGTTAAGAGATGACACAGAACTGGCAAAGGACAAATTTTCAGTCCAAACAGCACTCAACACTTGTTTCACAGCATAAGATTAGTTTTAGCAAAAAGTAAAAGCCTGGTGCACTTTCTAATGCAGGGGAGACAGCACATTTTTCTCCCTTAGCTTTGCTTTTTGAAACAGCTGAAACATTTTGGCTGAAGGCTTTCAAAAGTAATTCAGCCAGAGGCAAAAGCTCAGCATGGAAAACTGCAGACTGAAACAAAAAAACATTTGACCTGAAGGCAGAAATCGAAAACAGGGTCTTCACAATGTGAATTGTCTTCTGTTAAAGGTGGGGCTCACTGCACCCACTATTATTACGCTTGTCCCATATTTCCCATTGTCTTATTGTCCCTTTGTTCCTCCCTCTAAACACATAACAAACAGCAGAAAAGCTCAACAACTCAAAGGGTATTCGACATGCCTCCAGTTTCCTTCAGGCCACCACACCCTCAGCTGAAAAACAGCATTTCCAGGGTTAGCAGTGGGATGTTACATGACCCTGTCAAACAAAACAGCGGGGCTCCTTTTCTAATTCACTGCTCATAAGCACAGATTAAGTCTCGCACATACAGAAGGTAAATACTGTTATTCTTTGTGGTGGCAAGTATGGTTTGCATTGCTGCTTAGAGACGTGATGAGTCTTCGCTCCTGCAGCTAGGTTAATGTATATTAATAGAAAATTCACATGGGAAAGAAGAAAAAGATTCAGTATTTCCCAATCTGGCTGCTAAAATGAAGCCTAATTACAATGTTTAGTGGAATGACATGTTTCAGGCTAAACTTTCTACAAGTCATGAACAAAAGATTAAAAAAACAATAATTCCAGATGGAGAAACCAAGACCCCGGGAAGTGAAGGTAAGAGCAGAGGACAGCTCTTCTGTGACGGTTCTTGGCAATACTAGATCATCTCCCTGTGTTTTAGATCTTGCATTAGCACATGTGTGCACTCAGCAGGGTTGATCAGCCCCTTTCAAAGTGGGATAATATTTACTTATGCTCTGCAGCCTAATAAATGAAAATTCAGTCACTTTAAGTCGAGGCTGAAGAAGACATTAGTGGTGAATCTTGCGTTACTGAAGCGAACACGAGCTTGCTGATGACATCAGTGGAGTCGGCGTTTCATACCTGTTTTATTTGGCTTTGAAACTACCCACATACAAGATGACTGTAGTCAATATGGAATAAAACAAAAGAAACACGGACAAGTTTTACACAAGCAGACATTTGCCTGCAGAACCATCTACCACCCACACAAAGAGGCAGATGCAGATCCTCTAGCAGATGCGGGGGAACTGGCTTCAGTCCCCAACAAAGGTGAAGCTACATTGGCCAATACGCACTTCTACCAGTGTAGCCAACTGGTGTAGATACTTTCCCTCCTTTGACAGGAATGCTGTATTACAAATATACCAGTCTTCCTACAGCAGTAAATCACTTCCAGTGTAAAAAGAATTGGAAAGAATTCAGGGTTATTATTACACTTACAAGAAACTCAAACATTTGACACCATAGGAAACAACCTGCCACTAAAATATAGCGTTCAGCCCATGAACTGCACTGGACTTCATTTTCAATGTGGTGAGATAACCTCTGCTATTCTAGGATAAATGGGACCCAAAGAGGTTCCTTCGATGAGCAACTCTGCAAAGAGTTTCCTGGCAGGAAGACAAATTGTCTCACGTTCAGAAAGGAAATGAGAGCATTAAAATGAAGAACCTCAACTTCTTCCAAAATAAGTTATCACCAGGGAAAAAAATAGAGCCTCAGCAAATCTCTCCTTTGGTGGCCTTCACCCTACAGGATGCTGACTCTTATGCCTCCTGATGAGGATTTACTACACAGTTTCCTGAAGTGTCCATCACCACAACTTGGGGGCACCATCTGCAGAGCCCTGGTCACTGCGTGCTCCAGGAGGCCTTCCTGTACCAGCTCCGAGTCCATGACCTGTTGCTATATTCAGTCTCTACTAAGCATCATCCGAGCTCAATCAAAAAGTCAACTGTAGAGTGCTTTTTTGGTTGCGGAGACCCCGCTTCTCCCTGCCTTGCTCAACCTCCTCTTTCTTCCCATCCTCACTCTTCCATGTATCTCGGCCATCACAAATGCAGAATCTGTTTATTGCGGGTCTTATTTCTTATCAAAAAATCTTTCAACCACAGTGCAGCACCCCACCCCCTCCTTCAACCTTCCGCAGCAGAGAGGCAGGGCCAGGCAGCACATAAGCTGCCAAAGATTTACCAACCACAAGAAGTGAACCTGCACGGCTCCAAAAAAGAAAAAAATACTCTGCAAAGAGGGTTTGCTTTTATTTATTTTTCCAGGAGGAAAGTTTCTCTTCTGTGGGTGTGTGCGTGCGTGCGTTTGTCAGGACAATAGGAAAAAGGACACTGGAGCAGAGCTGCCAGGAAACAGTCGGCCATCTGCCTGCAGAGAGAGAAGTTTTTCCTTTTCTTTTGTACGAAGAGGAATGTAGCCGAGAGCCGCCATCCGCCTGCGCTGGGAGGAAATCTGAGAGCCTCTGCTCTGCCAGGGAGAGGAAGCGTGGGGGAGGGAGCGCGCCCCGTCCATGTGGTTAAGCGGTCATTACACTCACGGCCAATAAAAGTGGGAAAAAAACCACCACCCTAACCAAAACCTCCAAATCCTGGGGGAAAAAAAAATAAAATAAAAAAAATAAAAATCACTCTTCCTCCTCCGCCCTTTCGCTCTCAAGCGCGGTTCAATGCTCTCTCCCCTCCTGGGGTGATCCCGAGTGCAGGAACCGGCTGAAGGGGCTCAGCAGAGGAGGGTGTCGGGAGGACAATGGCCTGGCCAAATGCAAGGGTTTTCCTGGCACCCCTGGACAAGGAACACAGACAGAAAATCACCTCCTATCACCAGGTTGCTCAACTGCCCGCATCCCTCTCCGTAACCAGGCATTTAGCAACACAAGTGCTAAACAGCTTGGGGAAGGAGCCTGACCCACCAGACAATGGTGGAGCGTAAGGAGCAAGCCTACTGCTTGGAAACATCCATACATCCTTCCCCAGGGCCTTTGGTGCCACTTCCAACTTATAAAAGAAACTACGTAACAGGAGGGAAAAAAGACCTGATCTTCTGGTACCATCAGGCGAAAATGCTGCCACAACCCCATGATGGCTTGGTAGCACATTCTTCTGCCACTTTGGTGGCAGAAAAGCCCCAAAAAATTAAGAACGGTAAATTTTTTAGAAGTGACTACATGGCTTTGAAGTTTAAGACCAATTTTCAAAACCAACTGAGGATCAAATAGTTATTTTTTTTTTAAACAAACATTGAAAAAGCAGCTAACATTTTCAAAGAATTGTATTCTTTACTACTGGTTGCAACAGGACACATTGTGTAGGTGGTTTCTCAATTATCCCAGAACATCTGTCTTCATCTTCATGCACCTACGTACCTCACAAACTCTGGCACTTACCAGGTGCCAGATCCAGCTCCACAGGGCCAGCACAACTCACTAACGTTGGAGATGACCGAGATAACAGGTCACAGTCCTGAAAAATGTACTTCCTGAAGATCTGATTAATCCAGACATGGTCTGAAGAGCTTCCTTATATCCTGGCAGCTCAGAAGACAGACAGACTGACTGACCTAGTGACGTTCTGCACCTAAGCGTGTCCAAGTCAGACCTGGACTGCCACTCACACATCCCAGTTCCTTTCAGAAACGAGACTCAGGTTTCCTGACTTTTTGAACATTTTACTTCTCATAAAAAGAAAGCCATCAGTGTAGCTCATGTGACCCGAAGCCACTTCCTTGGATGCTTCTCTCTTTGGTGGATGAGAGAAAGCAGGAACAAGTATAAACAATATAGAGACTTGATATAAGGAATTTTATTTTTTTACCATAAGGATATTACAACTCTGGAACATTGCTGGAAGTTTTCAAAACAAACCCCTGAGCAACCTGGTCTGAGCTCAGACCTGAATCTCTTTGAGCAGGAGGCTGGAGTAGAGACCTCCTGCAATCCCTTCCAACCTGGATTATATTATGATGACCTGTTATTAATAACTCTAAAACAGAGAATTCACTCTGATTTTTTCTGTGGAAAACAAAACAAACAAAACCCCAAAAATCCGAAAAAACACCCTCCCAACCCTTTCAAAACACTGGTACTAGGTGGCTTTTCCTCCCCATGAGGAATTTTTTGCCTTTTTCCAACTGACCAGCAAGCAAGCAGTAAAAAATGGCTGCTAAAATAAGATAAACAATTTTGCTACCCCTATGACACTTCCACAGTCTTTTGTCCCTAGTAATTCTGCAGTGTCTAACAAACTTCAACAGTTCAGTGGAAGCCATTAGGGAGGTCATATATCCACCAGTAAGTCTGATGAGTGCTGTAGAATCTCACTATGAGAAAAAGAAAATAAGTTCTTCCTGAATTCATTCCACTTTCAGAGATTGGGTACAATTTTTTGAAAAGCTTAAAGTTATTTCATAACTAAATTAGAAAAAAAAACAACCTGAGAAATGCTGAAAACATTTATTTGGGAGATTTAGCGTTTTTCCTTGCTGAAGCATCTTTGGGCTTCTTATGGCAGAAAACCTAGAAACTGGAGTTTCTAGAAGCACATATTGTTCACTACTCTCTTCTTAGGGATGTGATAAAGGCAATACATAGTCTAGAGGACTTTAATTTCCATTATTTACTTTCTTTCATATACATCAAACTGCTTGATAACAGAGCATCCATGTATGATTTCCTCTATTGAGCCCTTATCTCATGACTGAAGCAGAGCTATTCTTGCAGAAGCTTCCAACCCGGAGAACGTGCATCCAAGTTTTGTATTCCAGGGTAACCACAAGGGCATACTCCACCCAAGATGTTTGAATGTTGTCCTGGACTGGGCCCCAATACTGTTTATTGTGCACAGGAAAAACTCATTACTACAAAGCAGCCAGCACTGAATGCCTTTCACAAGGGCGCATTTTACAGGACCCACAACAAAATATCAAAGTAGGAGTCTTCTGGAGTCAAACCCTTCGCGGAAGCCCCTGTTCCCTGAATTATTCAATAAACATCATCCCCTTTCATCTTAAATTCTCATAAACATCTAATTTCCAGCCTGATGCTAGGCGAAACCCTAGCTCTACTGAAGCTATTGATTTGACTCCAGTGATTATGGTGTGGCTTACATTTTACCCTACAATCCCTCCACATTCACCTCCTTTCTGCTCCTCACCAACACAGTTCTACCTACGGAAACACAAGCAGAGCCCCCTCAGTTAAGTCTGTAAACCTCTCTGGAGCGGACAAGACTTACAGGTTCTCATATGATGTTAAAAGAATATAAAGGTTTTCTGCAGGGCGAGAGATGAGATCTCCCTCAGTAGATGACCAGCACTAGGAGACAGGCAACCTACCCAATACAACACCCTGATGACATGCAGGTTCCTCTGTGAATTTCTCATCCCCCTGCACCAAAAATATCAGCATTACACACTCAGTTCCAAAGATCTGGCTCAGGAAAAAGGCTCCTCATAAATGTTTTTCTCCCTGCAGAGAGGAAGGTTATGTTAACAAACACGCATGTTCTCTAGATCAGATGCCCTATGAACAGGCCAGTTAGATATTCCTTACCAGAACCACCTTCTTTATGCAAAGGTAGAAGCTGCATTATGTTGCTTCAATTATTCATGGCTGAACACAATGGATCTTTTGGTAACAACTAGATTTTCTTTACTGAAAAGAGAATGTCTCCAGACGTTACTGGCAAAGTAAAGCTAAATTCAACCTTTTAGGGGAAATTCCCCAAAACATTTTCTTCAATGAGAAGAGGCACAAGAAGAGCTTATGTAATGCTATACTTGATTTACTTCTTGGCTGGTAAGAAAAATGTTTGGCATTCCAGTAGGCATTCTTCTTACCATTTCTTCCACATACAATAACTCAAACATTCAGATTGGATAGCATTGACTTAATAAAAATCTGTCATCTACTTTTCCAAGTGGGTTCACTGCATTCATATTAAAAAGAAAAATAAGTCAAAAAAGAAATTACAGCACTAGAAATAGGTTATCAAGAAGCTATCTCTGCTTACACGCCTTCCCAAGCAAAAGGCATATCAGAGATACATAGTGTTTGTAAATACAGTTATCATATAAAACTAAGAAATCACTTCCCTTTAGACTTTCTTCACACAAATTTGACTTTTGATGACAGTTAAAAAGGATGATGAATAACAAATCAGTCCTACTTCAGGTCATATGTTTGGTGAGAGTCACTTTCAAAATATTGTACACTGAGATAAGAGTAAGCAGTTTATATGGCAAACATGCTCCCAGATACCTCAGATTAATATAAATTTATATGGAGGAACTACACTGGAACAATGGGCCAATCCATCTCAGCTAACTCTTGATGATCACCTGTAAGGTACTCTTTTAGCCTCTTTAATACTTGCCCCTTTAAAACTGTTAAAGTCTGAATCATGCTGTAAAAGTACCTGTTTCTTCTCCTCCGTGATCAGAAAGGGTCTAGAAACTACATTCTCTGGGCAAGATGCACTCATCTGAAATACAGGTGCATGGTCTCAACAATTCTATTTGCATAAATCACAAAGAGGTTTAAGTGTTTATGGATGAGTAAATTATGGTTTCTGATCAACTGAAATTTTTTTTTTGCCAAGTTTGATCTAAATTCACTATTCCAAAAATCCCCAACCCCAACAGAGAGAGAGAAACTTTCAAGAAAATGTTTGATGTAATATGAAGGAAACTTACAAGAGTCAGGTTCTTTATTGTGAAATGACATTACCTATCAAAATTTAGATACACTAGATACGTGTGTGTTAAAACCTTCCCTTCAAAAGGAGGCAGAACACTTTGTTTAGGCTTCCCCTCCTTCTCACCATATATTTTTTTTTTTTTGGAAGGGAGGGAAGGGAAGAGACGAGGCTACCCTGCCATCTTTCTCCAAATAGTCATTTATATAATATTTTTATTCAACTACAAAACTGAAAAAGATAGACCACAAAATTTCCTCCAAAGCACCAAAAAGCCCCAAACCTTGCTTCCAGGCCATTGCTCAGCTGAAGTGAATGGAACAATGACAGTTGACAATACCTTGTTTTTCTGGTGATCTCATCCACATATGCTGATGAAGCACAGTGAGATGTATCACCAAGTTACACTGATCCTGTGAAGCAACTACTTAAGAAAAGTTGCATTATACAATCTTCTGCTTAATTCTGCATTCAGGGATTTCATGATAAGTCACACTAAATCTCCTCTAGTGCAAAACATTGCTCACAAGTTTAAAAAAAAAAAAAAAAGAAAAAAGTTATATGTGTAACAGAGACAGGGAGCTGGCTGAACTTCTTAAATCCTTCAGGAAAAAAGACTGGGTTTGTGACTACCCATTTCCAGGCCTTTTTGAAAATCTATTTTTACTTCAAAATAAAAAGAAAGAAAAATCAATGTAATCCAAGGTCAGGATTGGTTTTTCAAAAAAATCAGATCTTTACCAGGAGCCTGAAATAAAAATAAAATACTACTACTGAACGCATCCACAGGAAGGCAACAAAACTGGTGAAAGGGCTGGAAGGCATGTCCTGTGAGGACTTTGGGCTTGGCTAGTTTGGAGAAAAGGAGGCTGAGGGGTGACCTTATTGTTCTCTACAGCTTCCTGAGAAGAAGTGCTGAGCTCTTCTCCCTGGTACCCAGTGACAGGACACAGGGGAATGGTTCAAAGGCACGCCAGGGGTAGTTCAGACTGGACATAAAGAAGCATTTCTTTACTGAGAGGGTGGTCAACCACTGGGACAGGCTTCCTAGAGAGGTGGTCGATGTCCCAAGCCTGTCAGTGTTTAAGAGGCATTTGGACAGTGCCCTTAACATGCTTTAATTTTTGGTCAGCCCTGAGTTGGTCAGGCAGTTGGACTAAATGATCACCATAGGTCCCTTCCAATTGAAACAGTCTAGTCTATTCTACTAACAATAACAATAATTAAAATCTAATAGCATGCTGTCTTGAGCATGAATGAGCAGACAGACTGAGATCAGCATATATGAAGTTTGGTTTAAAGAACAGAAAAACTAGATTTTGTAATCCTGCAGTGAATGCTTGTCAAGAGTTAAGCCCTTCACTGCTCTGACAGGGCAAGTTCTCCATTTCTGATGTTTCCAGATTTCTTTGGATAAGAAAAATAATTTCTGCCCTTGCAAGCAAACATTAAGCAAGAGGGACACAAAGCAATATATTGAATGTCAGAATAAGTTAGCTTAAAAGTAATAACCTCACCAAAGTCTGACAAGATTTTAAGAAATTTGTACCTTTTAGAGGCAATACTATTTTTCCTTGAAACACACACAAAAGCGTCTTTCTCTGATTAGTGGAGGAATTTACAAATTTAATAGAGGAAACCTTGGTTTCCCACTGAATTTGTGGATGCTAAGCCATCCTACAAGAAATGTTTCCTACTGTGCAAACAAGAGGATACCAATGGGGCAAGCTTTAGCACAAACACAACAGCAATAGCCATCAGTATCCTTCACCAACACAAGTACAGGACTGTTGTATGCGGGTAAAACTTCGTGGCAAGACTTCAACTTGGAGTCACTCATCATAATCTCAGGGGACAGAGACAGAAATTTGATGCAAAAAACAGTTACCATGTGTTGGTTTCCCAGCAGGAAACCTCTCAGGCCTCTCTCTGAGTTTGAAAAGCTGAAAAATGGCAGCCAAGCTAGATCAGGGCTTCTTACATCATTTGGAAAGAGCTCAATATCTTACACATCTCTTTTCAGCAAGAAATTCTCTTGCAGAATTTGCCTGCAGATTGCTGCACATACAGCCTCGCACGTCAAGGCAGGGAAAAACAGATTCTCAATTACAGCCTGATCCCTAACTCCCTGAATTCATGCAAAAGCTCCCATGGACTTCAATGGACTGTGGAGGATGCTTCAGGGTCTGGTTTTAGCTAGATGTTGGTTTCTGAAGTGCATGTGCTAGAGAAGACACCCTTCTCAACTTTAGTGAGAGGCATTTACTTCCTTTTGCTACTATGCCACCCTGAGCTCTGGATAATGCAAGACTCAATTCTTACCGACAAGAAAATGGGAAATCTGTAAGATTCACAGCATGTTTTGCAGCTGAAACACATCACATTTTTGTATGTGGAAAACATACCCATCTTTGGAGGTGGGGAAGTTTAGCATTTTTAAAGAAAGAGCTCCAATAGTCTGAAAACTCTCTGGGAGCTCTTTCCTTTTCAATTTAGCAAGGTGGTGTTTGGCTGACACTGGCAAGCAAGCTCCTATTTCCAAAGTGCCCTCACAGTGCCCTGTGAAATTTGCCATTTCCCTCTATGACAGTCAGCGCAATCTGTCATGAGAACATAATCCTCCAGGGCAGGAGACCCAAGCCCCTTCCCTGCTCTCCTCTGCAAACAGATGTGTGCACGTTCCCCAGCTCTGTAAGTCACGGCCGGCTTTTGGCAAAGAACTTCAGCAGCTGCACATCTGCAGAAGGGAAAAGCTTTCAGCAAAAAAAAATACAGAGGGGGGGGATCTCATCCTCTCCCCCCTCCCCTCCCGCCTGCAAAGCAAGCTCAGCATTTGCTTCTCTCCAGATGACACCCTGATGGGTTGATTTAATCATTCACATATGCATGCCTATTCACAGTGCTAGCAAAATACCAGGGCTGTGACAGCATCTCACCTGAGCTGCTCGCAGTAACACGGCTCGTCAGCACGTGCTTGGCAAGAAGTCTCGCAGGATATTAAGAGGAAAGCAATGTTCAAGGACATCACTAATATAAAAATGATTCTACCGAACATAACTGGGGGTGTGAGAAACCACTCGTGATGAGGAAAACACCTCAGCAGGTGTTTAATAATTTTAAACCTGTGCTCAAAGCCCACTATCTTCAATTAGATTTAAGCTTGTGTGTTGCATGAAGTCCAGTCCAGACTTTCCTGCACGGGAATGATGTACTGCACTGGGAGCCAAAGTGCTCTGCTGGGTGGATTTAAGCATGCGCTTAGACCTACATGTCTGCTTAAACGATCTGCCAAACTGGGGGCACCATTCAGAATATTTAACTGTAGCAGGATCACAGAAACACTTCACCACTTTGATTCCCAAAGGGAAATTTAATTAAAACACAGAGTATCCAGCCATTTAAAAATTCTTCTGGTTACAAAGAGCCCTAAACCCTTGCCCCCTGAAATAGTCTCTCTGGTGGAATGCCAGAGTCCCTGGTAAGTTTCTGGAAACACAACTTACGTGCCTGAACTTGGTAAGGAGCCATCTGCTCTCACGGATCTGCGGGACCAGGAGCCTCAGTGCCTGGCAGGGTCCCATCCAGAAGTTTTTTGTCCACTTCCAAGTGAGGTGGCACCTTTCCCCACTCAAGCCGCCCCTAACCATCATCAGCTCTCGACATTTTAAGTGTCTGGGCCAGATTTTCAATGAGCTCAGAGCCAAGCTTTTCTGACTGCTCCTTCAAAACCAGTTTTTTCTCCCAGGCAGTCTCCTGCACAGATATCTAACCAAGGCAAGGCCCTTCCAAGCAGGGTCAGCACCCGGTATGCCGAACTGTTCAGCAAATCTCATTACTTACTGTGATGCCTAATGAGGAGCTGGGCATAGGAAAATACATCTGCCAGCATCTACTTGCAGAACCTGTCTTTACACTAGTCTCAATCCAGATTGATCTCTGCTGTACACGTGCTAGAAGGAACAAGACCAGTAAAACAAACCTCCATCTCCATTAGCAATACCATTTTACAGAGGAGACAAGGCTCGCTTCAGTTAAAGGACGTCACAGTTGAAAACAAAGTAATGCCCTTCCAACTGCTCACGCAGCAGCATCTACCTTTTTAGTAGCACAGCACCAGTAGCAACTCACAAACCCCATGTCAGGCACCACAGATAGAGCCAAAGAACAGCTAACTTACCCGTCTAGCTTCCCTCCTTTTGCCTTTTACTCTGATCTTCCATCACACATCTCAAAACGATCCAAGTCCCATACCCACACTCCTAGGTAAGACCTCATCAGGACTGCACATGAAGCCAACTGCGTGAAGAACCCAGGGGACAGCCAGGCCCATCTGTTAGAGGCTTTTCTCTGCACGGGTTAGTGTTTTTATTTTAACTCCCTCTGCTTCTGGGCCCCTCTCTGTCTCTTGCCCCTCCCATCTCCCTCTCTCTGCTCATGAGGAGAGAGTTTCCATCCTGGCTCTGGGCCAACACATGTATGGGCAAAAGCAGTGTTCAGGAAAAGCCATCTTCTGCTCCCTTTCATCACATAAACACTGCTGGTTCCCAGCCCAGGAACTCAGGGCTGAGTGAGAGCTTTGGCTGCAGCTCAAGGGGTTCTGAGGACCCACGACTCCTGTCCAGGCTGACCACAGTGTAATCACCTCCTCTCCTGGTCCCCCTGCTCCTCGCGAGCAATGCAAGGCTTTATCCCAGCCACCCATGAGCTGCTCATCAGATGGCCAACATAGACTTATCTCATGTTCAGCAAAGGACCACGGGTAACAGCACATAAAGATAACAGGTAACATTCAAGCCAAATTCTCGTTCGCACAAGCAATTGAAAAAAGAAAACCAGAAGACCCCAAGCAAACCTGTCTCGCAGTGTCCCAGTGCCAGGGTGATGACCTCACCCAAAATGCACAAGGAGGCTTTAAAGATGTACGAACTCCTATCAAGCTTAATTAGTAAAAACTGACCTTTAATCACCGCTGTAACTATTGAATCTGCCCTGCTACATCCCTGGAACTAATAGTATGCCGACTGCAGCTCATTTCCCTAACCTGGGGAGAAGAAGCACTGAAACAAAGGACAAAGATTATACCAGCACTCACAGAGCTCATTCCAGCAGGACATTACTCTTTTGAGCTTCTGTCTTTCCACTCTTCTTTCACTCAGCTTTACTGTGTGACAGTACTATTTGCAGAAAAGACAGAAATAAGGTCCTCAATACACATCACCTGATTTAAAGAAATAAGTCCCAATGTTTCAAACTTCTTGCAAGGAAGATTTCTTGTGAACCCCCTTTTGGGGTCTATCTTGCACATACGTGGCACCCCACACTTGACTAGCAAATGTTTAGGCAATGTATTTACCTTGGAGCAGTACAAACCCAGGAGGTTCAGAATAGGATTACCCTGGCCATCACACCAGGATTATCCCAAGAGCAACTTGTTCGCAACTGCAACAGCGACGGGCAGGAACTGATAGGGTTTAGAGTTGCTCACAGCCATGTTGAGACAGGAGGGACAGGACCATCGTAATGGCAGAGCACTAAAGAGGTTTCAAAAACCACTATGCTGTGAGTTCCCACTGAGCTCCCGGTTCACTGAAAGACATGAACTGGTGAAGACTCACATGTATCCATTGTTCTGATCAGGAACTGGACTGAGGACTTACAACTTTCACCTTATCAGTCCTATATCTACAGACACAGAGTACCTTGACCAAGCTAGGTGGTGAACTAAATAAAGGCTGGGACAGATCTTGAATAAGACTGGCCTAAAGGACCATAAGTATTTACTTATGTGAGATAGTGATGATGCCTTCTAGTGCCATAGTGACCTTGAACTGATCCTCATCCTGTTCTGTGCCAGGTTTCCACCCAAGGACACCAGCCCTCAGTTGAAAAAGCAGGGTATAGAGAGTTAGCAGCTCCAGGAACTCTAGCTTCTTTGTCTTGGGCACCCAACTTCAAGATCACCCAAGGCCCCTGCAGAAGCCTACATTTCAAAAGCACAGCCTTCACAAAGACAGGAACCTGGAGTTCAATCATATGGCGTACACATGGCTGACCACAGACACAGAGAATTAAAGCACTGCTCTTTATTAAAACCTGTGCTGAAACCACCAAAGGGCATGCATATTCACAGATTTCAGCCTGTAGTTTCACTTCCAGTAGTTGGTAAATCTGCTGACGTGAAAGCCAGGGAAAAATCCCATAAGCAAGATAAACATGCTATTGTGTTTTTCCCTGTACTTCAGAGCTACAACCAAGGAAACACTGTCTCTTCTCCAGCCTTGTCTAGGTAAAACAGTGCTTACAGATCAGTACCCCTCAGATGCAATGTTATTTGAGCTGTATCTAGGCAAATCCGGGCTCACAACTATAAGAACTCAAAGGCAAAAAGGAATTTATTTCTAGCTACATCCCACTCCCTTCTTCCCTGTGGAGAGTCTTCTCAGTCCTTCAGGAACTGCTATGCAAGTTCATTAGAAATCCTATTTCAGCATTTCCTTCATAGTAGAGGCCTCTTCCAGCCAGCTCTTGGGATCCTGCCAAAAGACATATCAGCCACTAGTACTTAAATCCTTCCGCTAAAAAATGCTTCCCTAAAGAGCTTATACCCTGTTTCTGGATGCCTAAGAGAGCTGATCATCAAAATTAAACAGCCTCAACAAGAGCTTAAGAGAGGTTTTTCTCCCCTCTCACAGGCTTAATGGTGTACCTCAAGAGCCTTTTCTCCCCTTGGTCTGGCCTCCACTTAAGAAGGAAGAGCAACTTCAGCTCAGTTCCAATCAGGAAATAAATGTCAGGTGCCACAAAAGGAAGAGAGAATGCACTGCCTTGGATGATGCCTTCAGGGGGATCCAAAAGAACACAACATTCATCAGGCACTTCTGAAATGCCGAGCATCTCCCCATGTTTAATCCTGGTGCTGTTTGCATGAAGATCTGATTGGAGGATTTCTTAAACCTAGCACAAGGATTGCCTTTGCCTCTGTGTCCCCAGATCACCCAGCACAATAGAGGTTTTAATTACTGTCCATGAATTACTTGTTATGGTTGATATTCAGAACAGCTCAGTGGAAAAGCTCCTATTGAGCTAAGACTACCTCTGAAGACCACAGCCTTGCAGCTTACATGGTCTTTATCATCTCCTTGTCAAAATGAACTTTTCTAACACATAAGCATACCAGGCATGGGAGAAAGACAAGCATATTGTAAGCGGTTGACAAAGGATCTAAATGCCCTTCTTATTTTTCAAGAACAGAAAGCATCACATGGTTGTGTCTGCAGACAAAATGTCCTAGAAGATTTCCCAAGGCAGTGAACTGGGGACACTACTGAAAGCAGCATTTTGGGACACTCCGCATGCATTTGTGGTCTACAAGGAGGACAGTGCTTGGGAATGTGAGCTGATGAACAGGGAGCGCTTCTGTGCTGCCTGTCAGGACAGGGAACGTGCCAAAGGACAACCCAGGCTTCAGCACACAGCCTTCTCACCCAGAGGCAGAGAGAGGTCCCAGCTGAGCCATAAATCTTTAGCCTGCTTTTTACATCCTGGGTCGCTCCAGCGCCCTTTGTTTTCAGTGCTTTCTCTTCCGTTTCTCAAAGAGACGCTGTATTACCCTGGGAAATCCTGTGGCTTTCCTCTCTTTTCCATGCTTAAAAGAGTTTTCAGTTGTTTCCAAGTCTGACCCAACATGGCAGATGTCCATTCTCACACGCAGAAACACTGTTTGCATTACTTAAAAAAACCCAACTAAACAAACAAACAAAAAAAACCAACACAAAACCCAAACCAATAACCACCAAATCCCACAAATACTACCCTGATTACAACAATTCAGAATACAACACAAGGATCGAGGAAACACATTCCTTTCCTCTGGCAGGATGCAGTAACAACTCCCTTTCTGGTGGTTCAGAAACAGAGCCAGTACACTTTATTGAACTTTGCTACCACACACCAAGAATGAGTGGTCAGTAAGGTGGCAGCAAACACAGAAAACGGGTTTTTAATCCACCACCAACACCAGCAGTTCCCCTCCCAGTAGCAAATGAAAGCCCTATGGAAATCTCTCTGCCCCTCTCTTTAACCTCCCCTCTGAGCTGCGGGCCAGAGACACTCCTCTCCAAAAGCAACAACCCTGCTTAAATGGAAAGAGCAAAGGTGGCCAGAAACACCTCAGGGTCAGGAACAGCTCCTGTACAACTTGCTGACCTGTCCAGGAAACAAATTGTGGTCTTGTAAAGAGCACAAAGGATTAACTACCCCATGCATAGAACTTACTACCTGCTCCTGCGAGGCTCCAGCGCAGTCCTAGGCAGTCAGAAAGCCTCAATACTCCCTAGACCATCCCTTTTCCAGCACTGACCATCAACAGCCAGGCTCCTTAGAGACTCATAAAACCTAAACCTCTGAAAGCGTCCCAAATACACCTTGCAGTTACCCTCCAGTTTGCATCTGACGCCCTGGGACCATGGCAGCAGACGGCTGTAAATTCTTCCCTGTCCTCTTCCCAACCACTGTTCCCTTCCACCAACTCTACGCCTAATGCATCAGCACTCATCATCCCTAGGTACCACAGCGGGAAGGTAAACTGGCATTTCCCCAGTACAGGGGAATACTCTTATGGGTCCCAAGAGGGAGTCAGAAATGCCACTCCGTTAGCTACGGGCTGCACCCAAATGCAGATGTTTCCTCCCGCCGAAGGCAAAGCAAGAGGAAAGCAGGCTCTCCAGGGCAGAAAGAGAGAAACGCAGCGGTCACAGAGGGAGTCTGGGTTTTACTGAAATTGAGGGGGACTCTGCTGTTTGCTCAAGTAAGGCCCCGAGCTTTCCCCAGATAATTTACTCAGCGTTTCCTCATTTTCTCTGTTGCAGGGTTGAGTCCACCCAGGGGCCCCGCGGTGGGCGGCTGGGCTGCCTCCGCTCCCCCGCCCCACCGTTCCCGAACCACTTGGGCCGGCTGTTCAACAGCGGGGGCCGACGACCGCCCCGCATCCCCGTGGCTCTTCTCCCACCCGCCCCCGGCCGAGAGCCGCCTGGGCTCACTGGCAGCCGGCGGGGACGGAGGGAGCAGCAGCGCTCCCCGTTGCCGGCGGGAAAGCAGCGGGGCCGAGCGGCGAGTGCCCTCAGCGGCCGGCGGGGCTCGGCTCACGCCCTCCCCCCCGGTTTCCGCCTCTACAGCCGAACGCATTACCGGGGAAAGAAAAGCCAATTTGAGGGGCTAAAGAGAAATAAAAGAGCCAGCGATTATTTTTTTTTTTTTTCCGGAGCAACACCGATCCCCCCGCCACGACAGACGACAGGGGCTGCTTCCCTCTGCCCGCTCTCCCCCCCTCCCCGCCACGGGCCCCCTCCGAGCCCCCCCTACCTTCCTCGGCGGCGGCAGGGGTGGGGGGCCGTGTCCCGGCATGGCGGCGGCGGTGGCTCCCGGCGCCGGGCTGGCGGCCTGCGGACGCGCGGCTGGGGGCTCCCCGCCCGCCGCGCCATGCAGCGCCGCTGCCGCCGCCCCCCGCCGGCACCAGCCCCGGCCCCGGCCCCGGCCGCCCTCCGGCGGGAGCACCGCCCCGCACCGCCCCGCACCGCCCCGCCGCCACGGCAACCGCGCCCGCCCCTCACGCCCAGGCCGCGGTGGGGGGGGGGGGGGGGGGGAATAC
>JAOTQQ010000001.1:61050139-61094324 GCA_026546715.1 Gallinago undulata
AGGTCTCCCCTCAGCCTTCTCTTCTCGAGGCTAAAGAGCCCCAGCTCTTTGAGCCTTTCCTCATAAGGGAGGTGCTCCAATCCCTTCATCATTTTAGTTGCCCTAAGATGTAGTGCACAAGTTGCCTTTCTGGCTACAAGTAGGAATATCTGAGGGGAAGTAAAAAGAGTCCTTACCTGTGGTCAAAACGGCACCGGTTACTCCCAGTAGCTTTCCATCCTCGCTGGAGGAGCCTGTCAGGACATTGGGGCAGCTGCAGGACAGACTTTCACGGGAAAGTGGCTGGCCAGCAAAGCCTGAAGCCCATGAGAGGTTTTCCATCGGTTGATCGGTTCACCTGTGTGGGGCCAAAATCCTGTTGGCACCAAGATTTGCTTGGTCAGACCTGAGCCACCCATTAAAGCGAGGGAGGGAATTGGAAGAGGCATTAATTCTTCCTATGGGTATTTGGTTCCGGGGCACATTTAAAAAAAGTCTCAGAAAGAGGTTTTCTCCTCTGAGTTGAAACCTGCAGTTAGTAATGTACACTCAAAGCTGGGAATCAACCACACTCCCAGTATGAAAGGCCACAGCTGCCAACCCAAAGCCTCCCGGCACAAGACTGTAGCTTTGCTGAGGAGCCATGATGGCAACACAACTTGCGGCATCACCTTCGAGGTAGCTGTCCCCTAAAACACATTCTTTGACGGGTTGTGGTCACATACACAAAAAGCTCCTGAAAGGGAGAGATGGATGATGTCCTCAGCTGCAGCCTCGGCAGCAGGTTCATTTGCTTCAATTTATAAAAGGCACATATCCTTTACAAAGAAAAGGAGGAATCCTCTGTAGCCATTAAATTACAAATTAACACAAATTGCTGGTTGACTTAGGAATAAGCAGGAGACCCAGCACTGCCATCAGAGCAGAAAGCCCAAGGTTCGGAGCGAGCCTGGAAGATGAAACAACTCAGTAGCTCCACTGAAACACCATCATCACCTCAAGAAGAATTGTAATTTTAATTTCTTTTACCAGCTGTCATGTGCCCTCAGATAGTTCTATTACTCAATTCTGTGACTGTTTCGTTAATACCACACTAAGGAAGTCACTAATAATCACAACACTTCAATAGCCACAGTCAGGCTACCACTAGAAAACCTGGGCTTTTGCTTAAAAACAAAACCAGCACCACCAGCTTCTCTCACATGGTGGAAACGGAGAAGGGGCAGCTGCCCCTGCAATGGCTGAAGCGCCCCCTGCATGTATCAACCCCTCACCTTTCACCAGCAGCTCGACTCACCACACCGCTCCAAACCAACGTGGGCTCAGAACCAAGACGGCAAGAGCCCATCTCAATTGTCAAAATGGATGCAGGCGCCAAGGCCCCCCACCCAAGCGTGGGTCCCTTCCCTCTTGCCACTGGGCCACAGGCCTTGTCACAGGCCCACAGGTGGGCAAGAGGGAAGGTGCCTCTCCTTCTCCGACATAGCCCAAACCCGAGGGGACGCTCCTCCTCAGGAGGCTACCGCTTGGCCCAGCGCTTACTCTCACGGCACCCAGGTGCCATCTTCGAGGCGCAGAGAAACACCTCACCTGCCTTCGAGGCTCCCGCTCCTGCCCCTTTAAGGGGCGGGCCGTCATGGCCCGCCGGCGCTGATTGGTTGGTTCCGCCCGCCTCCCCCCCCCCCCCGCACCGGGCGGCCGGTAGAGGCCGTTAACGGCGGCGGGCGGGCGATGGTGGTGGGCGGCGCTGTGCGGTTGTTGCCGCTCCCGCGTCCTCTCCTCGGGCGGGCCGCCGGGGCGAGGGGGGTGCTGGCGGGTTGGGCGGCCGCGGGGCGCGGCGGGCTGCGTACCGGACGCTGGGTCGCCGTGGCCTTGGCGGTGCCCGCTGGGAGCGGTTGGAAGGAGAGGCCGGGACAGCGGGGGCCGGTGTGGGTAGGGGAGCGCGGCTTGGAGCGGGCGCCCCGGGGGCTGCTCCGCCGTTTGGGTCTGGTGTTCCGGTTGGGTCTGCGGGCCTGCGGGTTGCTGTTGCGCTTCGGTCCCCTGCTGCTGCTCTACCCGCTGAGCCGGCTATGGCCCGGCCTGGACGCCTTGTGGCTGCGGCTGCTGAGGAGGGCGGCCGAGGCTGCCGGCCCCACCTGCGTCAAGCTGGGCCAGTGGGCCAGCACCCGGAGGGACCTGTTCTCTGAGGCCTTCTGTGATGAGTTTTCCAAGCTGCACGTTGAGGTGAGCCCGCACCCGTGGGGCCACACAGACGAGCTCCTGAGGAAGGCCTTCGGTGAGGACTGGACAAGCATCCTCAAGTTCCAAAGCCAGGAGCCCGTCGGTTCGGGCTGCGTCGCCCAGGTGTATAAAGCCTATGCTGACCTCACGGCTATCGCTGGCTCCGAGGCCAAGGAGCTAGCGCGACGCTCGGAGTTACAGTCTGCTTTCGAAGCGTGGGAAGTGTCAGGCTTTAGAGGCCTCCTCAGGTGGCTAAGGAAGAGGAAGGAGATGTGGGATGAGAGGAGAAGGGAGGAGCAGAGCCTAGCAGACTGCTCCCGGGGAAGTCCTCTGAGTGGAACGTCCCTTATGGAGCAGATGGCCAAACCGCTCCTGAATGCAAATCCCTCATCAGCCAGACATCTCACGCCTGTAGCCATTAAAGTAAGTCATGCAGCTGGCCAGTAGATGTATGAAAATAGGTATGAAAGGGTGCTGGACAAGGCCAACCAGATTTTGATTCCCAAAGAGATGAGTAGCTGGCTTAGGCCAGGTAGAGCAAAAGAAGTGATGCTTGCCTCCCTCAGTGTCTTTTCTCAGTGCTTTGGTTCCAGCTAGCTGCAGTCCAGACTTGTGGTGGTCACAGCTCTACCCAGCCCAGAGAGCCTGAGTACACTTACTGCCTATGGCACCTTTGATGTGGCACGCAGATACCAGAAACGCCTGCAAAGGCCCAGTTTGTATTTAAATGATGAACATTAAGCTTGGTTTCACTTTCCAGAAAATGAAACTCCTTCTCTCTTCAAGTGAAGAAATCTGGAATGGATAAGTTCTTTCCAGCAAAGTTTATTTAAAGAAATCTTACGTTTGAGCTGTTCCAAGTGCTAGTCAGTACTGCATGGCACAAAGAGGGTGGGAGTGCAAAAGCAACGGAAAATGGCACTGGCTGAAGTTGTAGGCTCCAGCACAGATCTATTCAATTTGAAGATTATAATGTATTTCTTTACAGCTTATACCATGGCAAAATATGAATTATTCTGTGGACTAGCTGGGGAAGCCTTGATGGCTCCCAGTTTTACAGGCTGGGTTCTGTCTATTTGGAATACATCCCTTTAGCTGATTGAAATGGGTCTGGAGAGTTGATCTTGCCACTGTTCATTCTTGCACAGGTTCTGCACCCTGGGCTAGTCCACCAAGTCCAGATGGATCTGTTTCTCATGAAGATGGGTAGCCACGTCATTGGACTTCTCCCTGGATTCAAGTGGCTCAGTTTGACAGAGATTGTGGAGGAGTTTGAGAAGCTTATGATTCAGCAGGTGCGTGCCATGCCATGCTCCCCATGTACTGAAGCAAAACTGCCCTTTGTTTTGCTACTGGCTGGCTCTAACTCTGTTCACACCACTACTTTTTACAGGGTTAGATGAAGGCTTACTTGTTCTTTATTCTAATCAGCCACATAATGTACTGTAGGAAAGCTTATATGCTCACAGAGTAAAAAAGCAAAGCTATGAAAAAATTTATCGACGTGGATATTTATTAGATTAAAAAAATCTCTTCTAGACTTTGAGTATGTTTTCTAGTGAAGAGCCTGAACAGCTAGCTAGCTGTAGTTGCAGTCATTTTTGCAGCATTGTGAAAGACAACCACTGGTCAGAGACCTCTTCTTAGAAAAGAATCTCTCCAAACAAGTCCTCAGGCATGTGTTTTTTCTCTTTAATCCTACACATATGTTTGCAATCTGTACTTGCTGGTCATGTTTGTTAGCACTAAGGTATATATTTTGGCATAACTAATATACTTTCACATAAGTTAGTAATTCATTCTATATTGTATTATCATCAGACTCATAGTATTGGTGAAGGTAAGCTTTGCAAATAGATTTGAAAACATGCCCTGATTCAATAATGTCTTCTAAAGACACAGTTCTGAAATGTCCTTACTACCAAACTTACAAAGATTCCACTACAGGCTTAATTTGGCTTATTTTTCTATTAAAACAAACCATTATCTGTTCATTTCATTTTTGTGTCTATTTGCAGAGTCTGAAGTCTGTTACAAGCTCTCTGAAAGCCTTAATTCTACTATTGTAAAAAAAATCTACAGTAAATCCATGTTGTAAACTGCTGGCTGTATTCAGATGTGACTTGAGGTCACTAGTACCAGTTTAGTCTGGCAAAGTTTTGAGGGGATGTGCTGAAAACTGAGTGTAAGGAGAGCACTTGATACACTTGTTGCAATTTCCTTTCATTTCTCTTTGAAGAACGAGAAGTATTCCTGGGGATATTTCCCATTGCTCGATGAGGGACATGAGGCAAGGTTATCCTGCCTCCTTGAGCAGCACAGTGGGCAGCAGAGATGGCCTTGTGTCAAGGCACTGGATCACTAAAGAGCTAGGGTCAGAATAGTAGATTATTTTGTACATGTTACATTAAGTTTCTTCCTGATATGGCTGCCTATCTGCAAAGTGAGGCTGGGGCTGTGGTTCTTCTACCCTGTCTGTCTGCCTTGCTATTTGGACAGTAAGCTTTGCTTCAGCATCTGTCTTACCCTTGAAAATAATACAGTCCTGGTCTTCTTTGGGACACCGTGCCTACAGTAAGAGTCAGCCATATTTGAACATGCTAGGTTGTGGACCATCCATTGTCTAGGCTGTTCTTCTACTTTTCCATCAGGAAAGCTATAAGCATATAAGAAACGTCACCATTTTGTTTTCATTTGGCTTTCTGACTAGTTTTGTTGATATCTAGTATTGTACCATAGAATCATGTCCTCTTACAGGATCCTGAAGATCTAATTCTAATTGAATCTAATTTCTAACATGCTTTTTCTTTTTCTCCCTTGAGATTGACTTACGCTATGAAGCCAGAAATCTGGAACGTTTCCGACAAAATTTCCTAGATGTCGATTTTGTAAAGTTTCCAACTCCCCTTCGGCCTTTGGTAACGACAGATGTTCTAGTGGAAACATTTGAGGTAAGAATTGCAGGGTCTGGGAGTGATGGTAGAAGTGAGAAGACCCTTAAGAGAACATGCCAAGGAGGTGTGTTTTTTTTTGAGGAGTGACTGGAGGCAGGAAGATGCTTTTCTCGTAGTTGCTTAAAGAGATTGGTGTTCTTCCTCAGTGTCTCTTCCACTCTCTTTGTTTGTAAGCAGTAGAAGGTTTGTAACTGTTCTGGTTTGTAACCAGAAGACAGGTGGCAGGCAACTCCATATAGAAAGGAACACTTGTCCTGAAACCAAGCAGACCAGGGGTGTGTCCAACGACCATGTGCTTGCCTGTGCTTTGCAAACCAGCACCACACTTCAGCTCTCTTCTGTGTTGGGGCAAAGCAAGGAGCTCTGCAATCTGATGCTTTCTGATGCCTCACTTCCCTTGTGGATGTTTGAGTCACAGACCAAAGCTACTTTCAGCCTTATTTTTTGTGCATGTGATCCTGGCAAGAGTATTTCTGCCAGAGTCTATATCACACCCTCTTTCCAAAGGAAAAATCCTTGTTTCTCTTATGTTCTCCATCACATTAGGTACAGTCTCTACTGAGCAGGTCCTTTTCAGGGTATTCTCATTGCCTTCCCTGAGCTCTCAGTACCCGTGTTTGACTCCAGCTCCGTCTTTATTTCAGGAGAGTGAGCCTATTTCACACTATCTGCATGCAGAGATTGCTACAGAGCTGAGGCAGAGACTTGCAAAGATGGGCATGGACATGCTGCTAAAAATGGTAGGCACTTGGCTGAGGCTGGAAGTGAAGGTGGTTTTACTGCAGAAGCTATTCAGTTGGTGTAATAAGACAACACGGCTAAAGACAGAACATGTTTGCTTCCCATGCCTCCTACCCTTCTCCCCATGGACTCAAAGATACAGCTGTGCCTTTTGGAACCAGCCTGTGGATGCCAGGTATCTGTGGTAACCCAGGACTGGGGCTGCTAGGTCACTGTGCGGTTCCTCAGCTGGCAAAGGGAGGGTCTGTACTTCATGTGCAACATAACACAAGGCCTGAGTAAAGCCTGGCTAGATACACCATTGCTGTAGACTCTGACGTGGAGCCTCTTCCACTGCAGAAGGGTGATCTGTTTATACAAAGGAGGGTCCTCTCATGCAAATCGATCGGTGCATTGCTTCAGAAACCTACTAATCCATTTAGTGAATATGCACATATTGCCCAAGTGCTATAAAGTACAATGTAATTAGCAAATATCATGCCCTCTGCAGAGACTATGGATGTGACTCACAGGGAATGCAGCCAGCTAATTTCTTCATTTATTGACCCCTCCTCCAAAATTGCCTTTTTTAAAGGAAGAATTAAATACAGAGTAGAGAAAACAAACCTGGCCAGATTCAGCTTATGATTCCCCTTCTGGCTATCTAGCTCTTTTGTGGCTGCAATAATCACAAATTATCTGGAAAGGAGTGTTGAGAGGTGACACAACTGGCTTGTGAGGAGCCATGGGAACTAGCAGGGAAGAGCTGCAAAAGAACCTCACAGTACTGACTGTGTGAGAAGTAAGTGGTGGGTGAAATTCAGTTGATAACTGCAACATCATGTTAGGGTGGTGGCAAGGCCTGCAGTTCTGACTCCGTGTAATATGACAGACTCTGAAATACCTTTTACCACTCGGAAAAGCAATGGTGGAACTAGTTTTATGCTAACATTGGATTCAATGGTTAGGAGCAAAGCAAAAAGCCCAAATTTTAGGAGTAGAAAAGAATTAAAGAGCAAAGGAACAACATTATGGCTGTAAGTAAAACTAATACCTGTTTCTTGAGTACTCTGTGCTGTTCTAGTCCTTTGCTGTCTAAGACCCTCCGATTCAAAGGCTGTAACAGAACTAGAAGAGGTGCAAAGGAAGGTAGCCAGGATGATGATTACTGGTGTGGAATAGCTTCCATACCAGAACGATGAAGTAATTTGGACTCGTACCTCTGGAAAGCAGAGAAATGAATAGCTTATGACAAAGATATATGCAGTCATGAGTGTGTGAGAGTGAATATGGATCTACTGTGATTGGTTTCTCAAAAGAGAACATAGAAATGTTGGGTAATTTTTCCAGGTAATGCCTAAAAATCTTTTTTTTTTTTTTTTTTTTTTGGTTCACACAGCTCTAATTTTTTTACCTGGCAATTGCACAAATTCGTAGGAGAAATCCATGAAATACAAAGTAACCTCCTTGGAGCAGGAAGTCCTGCAGTCCCAGGTGGCCAGAAGGGTTAGTGGGGAAGTACTGTCCTGTGCTTGCCCTCTTGTTGGTCCTTTCTGTTGCTAATTACTAGCAGAGACAGAGAAGTGCTACATACACTTGGTTCCTCTTCTCTTGTTTTCCTTGCTTTTCATAATAGTTGTAATGTGGGTTGATGTCCCAGACTAGCTAAACGTAACCCATTTATTATAACCCATGGTACTTAATGGCAAATGGCATATTCTTCACAGAATCTTTGTGGTTGGAAGGGACATTTGAGATCATTGAGTCCAACCATACACAAAAAACCCCAAAACAAATGAACAAAAAAACCCCAAATGAACACACCACCAACACAACACCAAACAAAACACCCAACCCTACAATCTCAGGTGCTAGAGCATGCCCTGAAGTGCCATGTCTACACGTTTCTTAAATACCTCCTGGGACGGTGACTCCACCATCTCCCTGGGCAGGCCATTCCAGTGCCTGACCACCCTCTCAGTAAAGTAATTCTTCCTAATATCTAATCTATACCTCCCCTGCTGCAACTTCATACCATTTCCTCTGGCCCTGTCATTATTCACTTGGGAGAAGAGGCTAACACCCACCTTTCTACAACCTCCTTTCAGGTAATTGTAGAGGGCAATGAGGTCTCCCCTCAGCCTCTTCTCCTCCAAAGTAATCATACCTAATTCCCTCAGCCTCTCCTCATATGACTTGTTCTTACTGCATTGCTCTTTGCCAGGGCCCACCAGTGCACCCCCAGTTTAGGGTTAATTGCCAGAGAGTACTACCCTGTGGAGACTCTTGGCTGTCTTAAGTGAACTCTATGAAACATGGGATTGCTTCACACAGCTCTGCTGACTCCCCTAGAGCGAGTAGCACCCATGCCACTTCAGCACAGCTGGTCTCCAGCAGAAGCTATTTGCTGTGTTGCTGCCTAGGGTGATGCACATTAGTAATGACAGCGAACAGACCAGAAACAAACCTCTGCTGTTTGCCTCGGGGTTTTGGTGTTGGCAGATTTGGTTGGAACGAGCTGCTCTAAGACTTCCGTGTCCTCTAGGTCTTTGTTGACAACTTCGTCCACGCTGACCTACACCCTGGGAACATCCTAGTTCAAGGCATGGCCCACGTCAGCACCAGCTGCAAGGAGCAGACAGCCATCGTGGACCTGTGTGACACGCTAGTGGTGGAAGTGCAGCCACCCCTCAGGCGGCTCTGCCTGGTGCTGCTGGATGCGGGGATCGTGGCAGAGCTGCAGAGCACAGACATGCAGAACTTCCGAGCCGTTTTCACAGCTGTGGTCCAGGGACAGGTGAGGCCTCTGTCACCGGGCTGGGGAGCTAATGGTGGGGAAGGGAGACAGCTGGAGAGTCCGATGGCCATAGTTTTTTTCTCTATTTCCCCTTACAACCCTCCCTAATTGGGGAGAGGAGACTTGCTAGCGTGGAAGTTGTGCCAGACACAGGGATAAGAGAGATGTTCAGCTACAGCAAGGAGGCTGCCAGAGTGGAGTGGTTTCAGTGGCCCAGGAAACAGAAGGTGTTCAATGGGAAGCAGTGGCTGCCACTCCCTGGTTAGGAGTGCTTCTGATGCAATTTAGAACTGCCTGGGAGCCACTCGTGTTTGAGACTTGCAGAATCTGCCAGGTTTTGCTAGAGAACAGGAGGGAATGTATTAGCATCTTGGTCTTCCACATATGTTCCCTTCTGCAGCCTTGCTGCTGGAAAGCCCATATGCCATCCTCTATTTTGCTGCTGTGTCAGTGTCTGCAGAGAAGAGGAAGGAAAACGGGTTGCTTCCCGTTTTGCCTCCAGCCGAGAAAGCTGCCAGGTTCCTCTATATAAGGGGAACTACTTTATCCTCCTTCCCACTTAAAATACACTCTCAGATGGACTGAAGAATCCAGTGCTGATGTCTCTTGTTCATTTCAAGAACAAGCATCTGTGCTCATACTGGCATGTTGCTGTTTCTCAGCTGTGTGTTGGATGGCTCACCTCCTGAGTCTATCTCAAGAGGGACACATTTTAACTTGGTTAGTTTAATCTGCCGAAGCATACGGAGAAGTCAGTGCTAAACTTTGTATTCAGGCACCCATCCTGTGCTGCCAAACTTATTTCTCAGCTACCAAGCAAGAAGTACAAACATTTGATTGCAAGTCCTTCATGGCTCAGGCTGGGTGAAGATCGCCACCCTGATCTACATGCAGCAAGTCTTATTGCCAAACCTGGGGCCCCTGTTTCTGTACACTGCTGTCAGACATGTCTTCCAAGAAAAACTATAAAGCCTTTTGCAAGTGAAGTTTGGGTATGGCTCCCCCCTGCCAATTCTCACCAGGTATCTTGTAGCGTAGAATCAGCTTTCTCTTCCCCCGCAGTTTGCAAAGGGAAGGTAGGACTTAGCCCTTAAGCGAGGTTAATATATGCCCTTCCTACATGCCAGCCCTGTGGGCTTTATTTTTCCCCCTGAAACTTCTCCTGGCTGACTGAGAGATGCCTTTGTTGTGCAAGAAAAATAAGCAGGGTTTTGCCAGATATCAGCTAAGACTTTTGGACCAGTTCTGCTCTTCCTGCACCTGCTTCTGTCGATATGTTGGGTCTCCATTACTGGAACGGACAGGAAGGCATAGCCCTGGGAGTTCTCCCTGCAGAATGCGTCCTCCAGGGAGGAGGAGCAGCAGAGGCCTTCTAGGGACAATGATGTACAGCTCCCCGTAGACCTGCTGCCACCGTTGATCAAGTTCTGATTCTCCTTTTCAACTTGTTTCACAGGGGGAGAGGGTGGCAGAACTGATCCTTCATCACGCCCGTGCTAACCAGTGCCAGGACATCGAGCGATTCAAAGCTGAGATGGCGGAACTTGTGACCAAGGTCCGGGGGAACACTATTGCCCTAGGAAAGGCAAGTGCTCAAACAGTGTCCCACCCTCACTTGCCTGTAATTCAGTGCAACCTGGCTTTCAGAATGATCTACATGGAAAGGCCAGCTCTGATCTCATCCACATCACCAGCTGGTACTGGGCACTTTCAGTCTCTCAGGTGCAGCAAAAGTCCATAAAATCCTTTTGCATTTCCTTCAATTAAGAAACCATGTTTTTGGTTGTGGGGCTTTTTGGGGAGTTTCTTGTTGTGAGGAATTGCTGAACCTGATGTTACAACTTGCATCCTGTTAGCCAAGGCCAGCCTGGCACTTCAGAGGGTGTTCTATGGTGCTATTGAGCAAATTAGTGCATGTTGTTACTGCTGCGAGGTCAGTCAGTCTTCCTGGGCTGGCAGGTAAGCAGAACCATGGGTCACAGCTGAACTCCTTATCCTGGATGGGGTTGGGGGACCATACCTTGATATTGGCTGTTTTCAGCCCAATAATCTTGTCCCACCACCAGAACCAAATGCTAACAAACGCTGAGAAGAATCCTGTCTGTCGCTCACATGGCTCAGTCTTTTTGACTGTTTTTTTTGATCAGTTGTTAACTTCTTTTGTATTCCAGCTTCAGGTGGCAAATCTCCTCTCGAATGTCTTTAAACTATTGATGACCCATAAGGTGAGGTCCTGTCACTGTCTGCCTTCAATAGCTGGAAGTTCATTTTGGGGAGGGAGAACTTCGGGAAACATGGAGTGCTGAGAAGGAGGGGGGCACTGACTTCTGAAACGAGCTGCTAGGAGAGGGACTGCAGGAATGTAGCCAGGTGCTGCATGCAAACTGTTTCTCAGGCCTTGATATGTACCCTAACAAGACTAATTTCTGTTTTGTTGGGTTTTGTCTTAATACTCCATTTAATGGTTCATATTCTTTACTAAAAGGGATTTTTATTTATTTACTAAAAGGAATGTTGCTGTAACACACAGGTTTTTTTCTTATCTTTTTTTTATAATCCCTTTTTTTATAATCCCTTAGAAGTAGAACATGAAATCTGTGTTTCCCTTGTGTCTCATTGCATGCCTTTGTCCCTGGACCTCTTTCTTGATATATGGCTATGTAACAGCACTAGGCCATTTTACTGGTTTGTTAGAGGCCTCAAAAATGAGGAGTTGCTCACACAACAGAGATTCCTTCTTATTACTGATAGTATTTTGGGGGACAAATTTCCACTGCTGCAAACAACTTTGGAAATCAGAAGATCTGTGGTGGCCTGAACTTCTCATCAGGAGATGAGAAGGTTGTCAGCCACCGGCGTGCCCAGCCTGCAAAGGGTCCCCCTAAACATCCCTTAGTTAGAGGTTTTTGTCATTAAGTCTCATTAAACTGGCTTCTAACAATATGAAATGTAATTTAGGCCTTTATAAAGCAAGTCCTCCCAACTCCATGAATTCTTAATGCCCTGGTATGCCTTGAAACAATCCTGGTGCCTGGTTGGGGAGTAGTTTGTTCACATGCAGAACAGGGGATCGTTTCCTCTGTGATCTGTGGGGGTCTTTTGTGGCCATTCAGAAGGTGAGTTCCCCCTTACACAAGTGCATGTGTTCAAGGACATTGGATACTAGTGCGGCTTAAAACTACTCTAGCAATGGTGAGCACTCCTAAGCTCCTGCTATTCAAATATGGAAGAAAAAAAAAAAATAAATTCTATTCCCCATCTTGGAACTGAAAAAAAACCTCCCGGGTTCCCTTAGGGCACTTACCCTATTTCTGTTGCTTTGTTTCTGGGTCTGCTGCTGGATTTCAGCGTGTTCTGAAAGTCAAGTGATGGAGTTGCAGTATAGTTTCAGATGTATATAAGCTCTCCCCAGCTTCTTCCCTTCCCTCTCAGTTTAGCTACAGTTGGTACCTCTGTGGAATGGGCTCAAAAAAAAAAAAAAAAGGTCCACGGAGTTGATTCAATCACTTGTTGTTCCAGGTGAAGCTCGAGAGCAATTTTGCTTCCATCATCTTTGCCATCATGGTTCTGGAAGGTCTTGGTCGTTCGCTGGACCCTGAACTGGACATCCTAGAGGCAGCTAAACCACTGCTCATTAAAACTGCAGCTTCCATCCTTGAATAGACTCTTGTGGCTGCTGCCCTCTCACTGTGCAGGGTTACCTATGCCATCTGCGAGCTGACAAAGAAGCTGAAGGTGGGAAGTCACATGTATCTCAGAGAAGTTCCATGCAGTGGTTACTCTCCATGAATGTTACCTTCTGTCATTTCAGCCAAGCACCAGGCATGCGATGCTTAGGAGGTTTGTTCCAGAAACCAGGAAGACTTTGCACAGTTGGAAAATTCTTGACTCATTACATTGTTCTAAGAGCTAATGTGCTCTGGCAGTTTTTAAATTGACATATCGTGTAGTTTAGGTGCACAAGATCACTGCAGCCTGATGAGAAAAACTGTCTTACTTGTCTAAAAAGTCATTTAAAAGATGTTCATTGATCATGTCTGTTTTGAAATATATCAGGGTAAATATTTCAACTTAATTTACTGACTTACCTGTCACTGTGGTATGAGAAAACGATGTTCTAACACCACTGAAGCTGATTCAGGCTGAAAAGAGCCAATAAAACTTACTGTCTTTTGTACTTTTAACTTCTGCTTTTATTGCAGAAGCGTCCCAAGATCCTGCATGGAATGGTCTGTTCTTAGTCGTTTTGGGTGCTAAAAACAGACAAGTCAATCTGATTTTTCAAACTTCCGTGCTCTAGCACAATACTACAGGAGTTTGGATTTAAACAGCAAAAGAAAATTTTTGCCTAGGGAGAAAACCTAAATCCATAATAAAAACAACTTTTGGGAATATTTGTACTGGTTTTATGTTTTTGTTTTTTTTTTTCAACCTTAAATAAGTCATCTTTTTTTTTCCTCCGTGTGTTTCCTTCCCACCATCTTGTCTCACTCTAGTCAACTCCAAACCTTAACTAATATACAAATGCTTGGGTTTTTTTTCCAGTAGTTTGTAAAACAAGAAGTCCAAGCATATTCCTAATGAATGGAAAATACATAGTGAATGTTTAAAATTAAATAAAGCCAGCAAAAGCTCTAGATCATGCATGGCTTTTACTGTCATTTTAGTAGTATTAAAATTATTTTATGGCTGGTTTTAAGTAGTGAGAAACACAGTCTATGAATATTTGGAAATACTGTAATATTAAATATATTCCCAGATATATTGTATATGAAATGGCAGCAGCACAGGGTGGCTGCAGTGGTTCGGTTTCAGATGGTTAAGCAATGAAGAGAAAGTACATAAGCAGACAACCTGCTGTTTTATGGTGATTATAAAATAATGATTAATGATACATAAATGAAGTCTGAAAAATAAGTTTAGATTCCGCTTGATATATTTCATGTACTTTCCTTTAATCATTATGTATTCCATTTCCAAATGCTTAAGGATGAAAGCAGCAGTAGAGTTTAACATCTTTTAAGTTTTAGGCTTGTTTCTGCAAGTCTAGTTAGACTTGAACTCACAACTAGGTACACCATTGTCTTAGCTAGCATGACTTTGCATTAAAGAGAACTCAAAAAAGAAGAAAGGCAAGCAACCCCCAAACTTTACATCAAAGAAAATCTCTGTGTGCTTCCAGCACCCATTTTCACTCAGTAGCGTGATGCCCTCTTCCATTTCCACCCAGCTGGGGGTGTAGAGGTGGCAGGCACAGCACTCTGCAGCCCCTCCTGAGTCTCATCAGTTAGGTGGGCCTTGGGCACGGCCACCTGTGTTCTTTATGAGCACATTTCACCCAACTTTTCCAGAGGCTTAAACAGAGCTTAAACCAAATAACAGAATTCCATGTCTAAAGTGCAAAACTGTGCTTCACATTTAGTTTCTTCGTATGCAGCAAACGGTAATTTTTTCAGACCTTAATTTAAACAAACAAACTGTAGAGCCTTCACCTCATGTATAGGTTCACCAAAGAAACACCTTCCTTTTTGCATTTTGGACATCTACAAATCATTCTTCCTCTAGGCAAGTAGCCTGTGTATTCCAAGCAGTACATACACCCTCACAGCAGAAGATCCACGGTTACCTGAGGCCCAAGCTGGAAGGTTTTCTGAAACACTGTTCCTGTCACTGGATCCCTGTCCTGCCCTGCCCCCTGCAGCAGTTTTGGCAGGAAGCAGCATGACTGTGTCATGTATGGGGACTTCTTTCCTGTGGATCTCTGCAACTCACATGCAATGGGACACTCGCAAGAGTCAGTTGTTAATAATGGAAACTGCAGTGGATAATATGCATTGTATTTTAGCATGTACATTTTCATTGCTGCAGGTTTGGGTTTTTTTAACGTCCAGCTCTCCTGCCCCATCTTTCCTATAACGTTAACATAGCAAGATAAGTCATATAACAGCATTGTGTAGCTATACTTTCTATTTTATGTGGTCCTTGACCTTAAAAAAAAAAGTGCTTTTCTGGCACTGCTCTGGCAGAAATGCAGCAGGGCAGAAAGTTCCCGGAATTCAGCAGCGGAAGCCTTTTCAAGCCTGTATTTAATTTCCCTGCAGGCTTGTATTAGCAGGACATAACTTGTGCCTGTGCTTGCACCACTTCACTTGAGAGACTGGTTCCCAGGGCATTTCTCCTGACCTTCATTCTTGTTCTTCATCTCCTACTCTATTATATGGCCCATGCCCTCACTTAACTAATTCCTTTCTCTGTTATTAGCATCTTGAAAGCAGCTACAACCTAATGCCCCTCTAGATCTTGTGCCCTTTGAATGACTTGTTAACTCCCAGGTCCTCTGGTGCTCCACTTTCACCAGTTTCAGGCTACAACACTCAGCACTATGGCTGCTGACTCCTTGGAGTCCTGGGGAAAGAGCCTGGCCACCTTCAGATGCCTTTGGGGCAGAAACTCAGCGCTGTGGCTGTATTTCATATTAAATACCAAGGTAGCTCTTGGTTGCAGAGCTGGGTCTGTCAGTAGGGTCACAGAAGAACAGTTTGACAGAGGTGGACTAGAATAATAACCCCAGAAAGAAAGGCATGTAAAGGACAGTGCAGTGAAAATGCACCCTGGCTGCAATGAAAAGGACATTAAAGACTTCTCCAGGAATCGTAATTCCAGTTGTCAGAACGGCACTCAAGCACCCAAGCTCCAGCATGGACTCACACCTACAAGATACAGAGCAGAACTGTGAACTGCATGAGGGCCTGCTTACCCACCCTGCAGCTTCCTTACGCTAGCAGTGATGCCCGGAGCATCAAAAGATTCTGTTCTCTGAGGTACTTCTGGAGGTCACAGAGTTTTTGGTCTTCTTTTTCCATCTTCCGGCATGAACGGTCTCTGCTTCGGAACACTCTCACTTTGGCAGCCTTGTGCTTTTTTTGTTTCCTGTCCTGCTCCTGTGATTCTTGTTCCAGCATGTTCTGCCGTGACTGCATTCTGCTCCTGAGGAAATCCTACATAAAAATAAACATATTTGCAGTTTTCCAGCCACAATTATCACTGGCAGAAGTCAGAAACGGGTATAATCTATGGAAATTCATTCTTTGCGTGCAGAAAGACTCTTGCCACAGAAACGGAGAATTTTACTTCCCATCTTTCATCTTTATACATCTTAAAAAAATGTTACTCTTCATTTATTTATCTCTAAGTGATATAATCATATTGGATATAAAACAGGTGAAAGACAAATACTCTGGATGGTGCCACTGCTGGAAATATGGTAGCACAGGAGAAACATTTCTGGAATTGCCCTTACCAGCCTTTCTTTCTCCTGTTCAAAGCTCCTTTCATTGCGTTCTGCCTGCAACTCCTCTCTCTGCAAACGCTGTGTCTTTAAGAACCACAGCCTCTCACTTGCTTTCCTCTTCTCCTCCTCTGACAAGAAGGATTCCTTCCTGCTCCTCTCTGCCCCAGCAGCCTGGAGCAGTGCCATGCGCTGCAAAGCTCTGTCTTTGTGCTCCAGCTGTTTCTCCAGCCCTTGCAATGTTCTCTGACGCAACCGCTGCCTGTTTCCAAAACAAAATTTCTCAAATTTCTCAGAAAGAAAGAGCAATAAAAGAAAAAAGGCGATGCATAAGACACAAAGCAGATATTCTGGCAGTCTTTGCTCAGTTAACATCCCAAAACTCTTTGTTAGGTTACAAGGATTAAACTTGTGTCCTACACAGAGGTGGCAAAACCCCCAAAATGAGTTAGTGCCTAATCTCAGTGAATTGCAGTCATCTGCTCACCTAACTACATAACCTGATGCAGCTGTGTGTTCTTGGCCCTGGAGACCAGGAACCAAAGAAATTAACTGTGGGCGGGGCTGTAGGACTAATCTGGAAAACTGGGTGGCTATGTGTATTGATGGTGGAGCCACGGGGGCAACAGAAGAGATGGAAGAAGGTAGATCATGTGGGCAAGGACCTGCTAAGTATAAGTGGACTGTAGGACCAGAGGCAGGGAACAGGGATCTGGGAGGCAAAAGGACTTTGGGTCTGAGGACAGACTGAAGGTAATTTGCCCTTGGAGGGCAAATTAAAAGCTACAAGTCCATGTGTACCCATTTGCCCGTACACCAAGCATCAATTTTACTCCCATTAGTAAACCACCATGACCACTCTGCAGAGACAAGCATGAGGCACGATGTGTGCTGTTCAGAGGCTGAATGAGAGCACTAGGGAGTAGACACTACCAACTTTCTGACATTTACTACAAAAACCGGTTAGATCGTGCACATCACCTCTGGCTGTCCCTACGCAGCTGGCATCGGATGCCATCTGCCTCTTGCTGCTGCTCCCTCTTCAGCTGCCTCAGTTCCTCTTGCCGCCTTTTGTGCTCAATCTTGGCTCTGTTGAAGTCCATCTCTTTCCATCTCTCCTGAGATGCACCATTAAGGATTGATTTCTAAGAGAAAAAAAAAAAAACAAACTGAACCCTTAATCTCATCAGTATATTTTTCTAATGCAAACTGTAAATCTACAAATCCCAAACAGCTTAGCCTTTTAATGTCACTCCTGAGCTCTGGAAGCCCCACAGGCTCATGAATACTACAGTGTCACTCCCCATCCATGAAAACGCTGAGTAGGATGCTAAAACCTGTACAAAAGACTAGGCTTAACTAACAAAGGGGTGTCTGAAAATCCAATTTTAAGAGTTCTTCATAGAAGAACAGTAGGCTGTTTTGTTCTGGTGTTGAGCCAGTGCTTAAAACTGCCCAATCTTTGTGTCACCTTCTGGATTGGACGGAAAGTACAAGTTCTGACCACAAATAATACTACAGATTTCTTACTAGATTTTATTAGAGAAATATCTGCCTCCCTCTGGCCAAACACAAAATCTTCCTGAAGTTCTGTGTAGGTGTACTAACTCTTCAGTTCCTGTTGTCTATGGCTTCTACCCATAGTCAAGCAGTCTTTGTGTTTTCTTTAATTTTCTTCTTTCAATGCTGGGCACTGTTCCTAATCTGCATTTTTAAGTGCACTGTGCTGTGTAAAGAGATGAAGGAGCACCTACAAGGCTTCTTTGCACAGCCATAGTGAAATATTTATTTCTTTTGTACTCCTTACAGTGCCCCGTATGAGGGAAGGAGCAAGGAAACATCACCAAAACTTAAGACATGCATTCCAGTTTACATTGCCAGAGGTGTCTGGGGCTGGAACAGAGCTTCCACAAAATATTTTCCGCTCAAATGAATTCTCCCTTCTCCTATTTCCAGCTGCAATTAGCACATTCCTGCTGTTAGCTGTTCCTCTGCAACCAGAATGTCTCCTTCCAGTCCTTTCCTGAGGACATCTCAAATACCACAAGCTGGAATACACTACAGGACCTTCAAATAACATCCCTGCCAGTCTCAGGTAGCATTTTGACTGATGTCTCTCAACACATGGATCTGTATGGCTTCCTAGGGGCAGTAAACACCTTTGTTCTCCAGTGTAAAAAAATAGACCTTGTGGGTGATTTGTGTTTAATGAAATACACAGGGAGAGATTAAAGAAAGAACCAAAGGTGTTTTATAGGTGGAAGATGAACAAATAGTGTTTTCCAGCAGGCAAAGGACTGGCCTAAGGATTAGGAGACCTGAAGTTCCATCCCATCCCTGAAACGCACTCTCTGCAATGGGATTCAGGTGACTATCTAGACTTTCTCTTTTTTTGCCTTCAGTATCTGTAAAAGAGGAATAATTTTATGGTTTGGTTTTTTTTCTGTCTGATAGAGCTGGCTGAGGGGATTATTTAGAAAATATTAGATCTGAAATAAAAAACTCCATCAAAAGTGCTGAGTAAAAATACCAGAAGTGCCTTGTTCCTGTACAACACTGAGTGCCAAGTGGAAACCTTACGTTTCTATTTATGCATAGCCATTATTCTATATAGGCATAATTTTTGTTGCAGTAAAAACCTCTGAGAAAGAGATCAAAGGAGAGTATATTCTCACGCAACATAAATAAATCGCTTGATCCTAATAACTAAATCTAGTTTGGGAAAAACACTTACTGTAATGCTTTTGTGTTTTAGAAGATTTAGGAAATTAGTGGATCTCCTAGCCTGCACATTGGAGGTTCTGTGTGGTCTCTGTACACGTAGAGCTGATTTGATGATCAGGCTGTCTTTCTCTAGTGATTGATTCACTCGGTCAAAGAAGCTTTGGCGCCTGAAAGGAACCAAAGCACTGATTCCCAGGGAAGGGCTCCTTTGGGAATGCTGGATTGGAGCTTCTGTCACTCTGGACTCCAAAAGACCTTTCAAATAAATTAGGGCAGGGACATAAGAGGTTACAGACAGCTTATAAAAAAATTAAGCAAATTAAAAAGAAAAAAGAGGTCTTCCCATAAAATATTTTCAAGCAAGACTTTTGTAACTTAGCACCAACATTTTCCTAGGAGGAAGTAGGACATCTTTTAGTCTCCACAAAATAGGTCCCAGCTTTCAAAAAATAAGCCTGTCATTGCAGTCAAGCAAGAGTTTTGCCTGGTAACACAAGATCACTGACTGCACTTAGGGCTCCTCAGGCTAAGAGGCTGTTTACATGGTATTCACAGAGAGACATGAACTACTTCTGCCAACGCTCTGAGACAAGCAATAATTAAAAATTTCTTGATAGTGCAAAGCCTGAGCTATACATCTTGCTGAGAGACAGGACAAATTAGCTCAGGCGCAACACTGTGCTAAGACAGCTTTTGGATAACTGAGAACGTGGGCGGAGCTTGCACCTTTCTGCTAAAGACAGTGTGGATCTGAGTGGCAGTTGTTTCATGGAATGATGCTGGAACACCAGCTGGGAAGAAATGTGCACTTCTGTTTGACTTTTCATTCTCCTTCTACCAGCAGTGACACAGAGCAAAGCAGTAACACCTGGAGAAAGCTTTAGGCTTTCAGACCGCTCACTTAAATGGCTGCAATTATCACAAAACTAGCTTAACTGAGAACAGCAACAATTTGATTAAAATAATGATCCGGCCCCTTTTGGACAATAAGGAAAAAAAAACCTACCCTGTGACATTATGAAGCAATCCTTTCCAGCACAGATAAGAGAAGGAGTGTTCTGCAGACTAGTCCTAATGAAATCTTTTCGGTCAAGGCAGTCAACAGTTAATGTTACAGATTAATTTTTAAAGTAAGGAAACGTTAGAATAACTAGTATTTATAGTAAGTATTATGATAAAGGTTAAGAAAACCCAAGGCTCCTACTCCAGTAGCTGTAAAAGCCAAAAAAACCCAGCTTCCATCTCAAAATACTTTCACCTTGAGAAGATTAACAGCTTCTCAAGCCATGCTACAATTAATACCTACATACAATGATACTATATTATAGTGGCTATATTCAGCATGGCATTATGGCATTTTCTTTTGAAACATCAAGAACTATGGCACCAGATCTTAGATATGATGACTTGCTGCACTGACATCGTGTGGCAAGTCTTAACGATTGGGTAAAACAGCTACAATTTAAATTACCATGTTTGTGTTTAGCCTCAGTTTCAGCATCCTGACGTCTGCTGTCTGTTTCTTCCTTATGGACTGTGTCCATTATCCAGTGGTCTGTGTTGACAGCAGTATCGACCACAGCATGAGCCACCTCCCTCTGAGGACTCTAGAAATCAGAAGAAATGCAATCATAATCCAGCCCTGATAAGGAAAAGTATAGGTTAGCTACATGAACTTACAGTGTAAGATCTTAAGTTGCAACTGAAGTTTGAGAAAGATTAAAAAAAACAACCTCTGGGGGAGTTCTTTACTGAAGAAGCAACTCTTGAATAATTTCTGATCACTTTGTGGGTTTCTCTACATCTTTAAATGACCTAACATCGACAGTACTTCTGCCTGGAAGGGTCCAAACTGGTACAAAAGAGATTAGGCCAGAGGAACTCTGGCTAAAAGTCGCTTTTCTGGCAGCAATGGAAAAAAGTTTGGCAGTAGCTGGTGTCCATTAACCTCCTCCTTGCTAGTCCTCATCCAGTGCCCTGTTTACAAGCACCAAATCAACTACAAGGATCACAAAAGTATCTTTTGGTCTTTGGGAGGTGATGCCTCTACCATGGCTGGAGAAATATCTTAATAGCATTATGCTATGGACTACCTTGGTATGGAGCAATCCTTACTGTAACCCTTATCTGCTGTAAAGTCTTCTGACTGACATTTTTTCCTGCCTTTACCACCTTCAAACAGAGGCAGGATGAAGAGGAACTGGGCTATGTGACATTTCTCATGTTTCCCGTCTGTGGAAGAGGCTCTAGGAGTCAGCTCCAGCTAGTGACAATGACAGCTTTTAGCTCTTTCCCAGGTCAAGGGACCAGGAAGATAGTGCAGAGCAAAGTCTCTCCATTCTGTAGCCAGGCCTAAAACCTCTTGTAATTTTTTTGGTATCAAGAGCAGAAAATTTAGGGTACCAAAGACATTATGTAAATAGCAGACCGCATGTTAACAGAAGAGTCAGAGTGAAGCATTTTTTACCTTCTTCAGTTCTATAACCTCATTATCCTCTTCCAAACAAGACTGGACATCTTTCGGAGCATTTTCTGTCTTCAATCTCTTCCTTTTTTTCTTCCTCTCTGGGAACACTTTCTAAAGAGGAAATCCTCACTTCAGACAGCTGCTCTTCTATTTTCTTGCTGAGCTCTTCTGCAGTTGAGTTTGTTCCTGGGATGAAGGCGTCTTCCTGCTGCACTTCACACCCTGTAGGCCGTGTGGGTTCCCAGGCTGCAAGGCAGCAATGGGGAAGCGAGGCGCACCTACAGCTGCACTTAGCACATGGCTGAGTCGAATACAGAGCCCTTGGCCAGTAGTCCAGGTCTGAGTGACCCTGTCTGTAATGACCTGAGGCCCTATAACCCGGTGTCACGATGTATGGGTAATCCAAGCTTGACTCTATCACCATCTGCCTGGCTGCTAAAGGCATCTGCAGTTCTAGGATGATGCGTTCACTTAAGGGCAGAGGGATCCGCAGAGCTTGGTCAGAAGACACCTCCTTAGTCCGCCCATTCCAGAAATTCACAAGCACTCCCCTTCTGCTGCGTTCTGTGCATATTTAAAAAAAAAAAAAAAAGGCAAAGAAGATATTAGAAGCATATCAGCTTGTGTGACTTGTCTCTTAGAAAGCAGGAGACAAAAGTAACAGCTTGTCTTTCAGACCATTTTGTAACAAATACCATGATTTCTTCTTTAAAGGTTTAAAATTTGAACTTCTTTTGAAATTCCTCTGAAGACAGTCCAGATAGGGAAATCCTCACTTGTCATGGTGAGCAGGGATTTTACCCTGCAAAAGCTAGAAACTGAACTAACAGATAATCAGGTGAATACTCATGAGGGCCAGAAACATTTTTCTCCTCCTGTTAGGAGGATTCCCCACCCCTCCCATTTTTAGGAAGTTTCCACTCATAGAACAAATCAAAGGCTAACTCTGGGAGCCGCATTAATTCTGGCACTGAAAAAGAACAGGCTGCTTAGTACCAACAACAACAAAAAAAAAAGATGATGAACCCAAGCAGCAGGTGGTGAATTCTCCATGGTTGAGACCCTTCTCTTTTCTGTACAGTAACCAGCAACTGCGGCGACTCTCTCGCTATTAAGAAAGCCAATACCCAGTACCTAAAGGTGCCTCCTTGTTCTCCATAATCTTTAGCACAGTGGCTGGGCCAAAACGTTCAGCTCTAGTCTCCCATGGTGCCAAGACCTTGTCTCCTGGAGCAAGAGGCTGTTGCCTGGCATCTTCGTAGTGGAGAATGTCGTAGAGAGGCGTTTCCTGCATGCGAAGCTGTACCTTGCCTTTCTGAGTGCGACTTCTGTCAAACTCAATTAAAAAGCGTTCCCTGGAGCCCTACAAGAGTAAAACATGCGGTTTGCAAGACAGACATCTGGGTCCAATTAACAGCCAAACATAAGTGCTAAGAGGGAAGTGGCAGAAATCCCAGGAAGCAGAACGTGATCTGTGAATGTAGCTTTCCTGTTCTACCAGGTTTTATGCTGTACCATGTCCACATTAGACTTTAAAAATCATTAAAAAGCTGGGGCTTAAGGGGCTGACAGCCTTTCTCCTCCTTTCATTTTAGAACTTTTTTCATTTAGAAACTTGTAGAACTTCCTTTCATTTAGAACTTAGATTTTAGTAGGTTTGTCTGGCTCAGGAGAACACAATTAGCATGCTAAGGCAGAACTTTACTAGGAAAACCTGCCATCAGAAAAAGAGTAGCCAAGAGAAACTGCTGTGTATGATGTGGTTTGTTATATAGTAATCAAAAGGACAACAAACCAGTAAACTGTCATAACTCTCATAAATTTAAATGCTTTAATTTAAGCCTCCAGCAATGGGTGTGGGGCAGATCTAGTACTGAAATCTCAGTCTTCTCTGCAGATCTATGAGTACACTTACACAAATAATGCTGTCAGCCCCAAATCCAGCTTGTCACTCATGTCTTTAGCTGTCCCTATCTGTCCCACCCCATGCTGGACTTACAGCCATCCTCAGCTATACTACTATCATTGTTTATTTAACTAACCTGCAAACTGCAGGAAAATGCATTGGACTTCTAAAGAAAGCCCACAGAGAGGAATTTTCTGTCTGGCATCCAAAATCCCAGAAACACAGAAGGAAGAGAACAAGGAAAGCTCTCTGTTTGTTAAGGAGGTGGTGGTCCCTGCGGGCATTTCAGATGACTACTACTAATGCTGTTTAGCTAATTGACTTTGCTGCTGGACTGGGCAGAAGCAGACAATAGGGATAAGGGACCTGTTCGGTTTGATTGTCTCTGAAAGACAACTTATCCTAACTTCTAAAATGGACTGATTTCCAGGCTGCTTCTGCTTGTAGGACTCCTCACAACATACAGCCAATCATCAGGAAACAGATGGAAATAGGATGTGGGGAAAGAACAGTGGTTATGAAGTGCAGTCTGTCACAGGGGAGCCACCCCACAGCCAGGGCATGGGACTGGTGGGGAAAGGAAAGAACAGGGAAAAGACACACAGTTCCTCTTACAGCATAGTTCCCAATCGATGGCTACCTTCACCTCTTGGGCAATGTGGCCCAGGTAGTAATAGCCATCAGCTTCTCTCCTGGCCAGCACACGAGCCCCCCTCATGAGACTGGAAGCCACTGGGGATGAATCAATGAAATTACTTTTTGCTGAGGATATCAAGGGCATACAAAGGCAATCTGGCTTCCATGTACAAACAGGAAAGCTGTAGAAAGCAAAACCACAAGAAGTAATTAAGACCTTGGCAAGAGAACTTCTGCAATGAAAACAAAACAAATCCACATGGGACACCCACCCCACCCCACAGGAACTGTCTTGTTTCTTAGCTTTTTTCTTTGCTGCATTTCCAGTGACCCAGCTAAAGATTTTGAACTTACTATGTTACTGGACATCTTGGCAGCAGAGAGCCAAAGGGGTCTTTATTAGCTGTGTGACAACACGGGACACGCAAGATGGACATGGAGCTTCCCTGGACGGGGAAGGAGGAGATAGAAGCAGAGGATGAGCATGGTTTTTGAACAATTAAATCCTTAAACAGGAAAATTATTTTAAAATTGAAATTTACTTTCCAGTATATTCTCTCTTTGTTTTAATTCTTCCATCATATCTATGGTGCTATGCTATTTATCTATAAGCGCATCACAATGGCTTTAAGAAATCAGGCTCAGAAGGAAGAAGTTAAAAAATAAAATATAAGAACTATATGATAAAAAAACCCTTGTGTTTCACCTGCCTTCTATATAGCTGCTAGATATGTAGCAGGTGTATCACTGTTTCTTCAATCATGAGATGTGCTCTTCAAAGTACATGTCATTTCAAGTACACGCAAAGCTATAGCAGATGCCCATTTTGGCCCATCTCAGAACCTATCACAATTTTATTCTACTGTGAAGGAAGCACTATGCATGTGATTCTTAAACCAGGACAGTTTTTCTTTCTTAGTAATTCTTACACCTTTTAGTTAATTGATTATTGATTTTAATAAAGAGCTTTGAACCTGGAAAACGCACCAGTTTCTCAGGACGAGGCACAGCTTGGAGACAGGTAGCAGAACGGAGGCAGGGTGGGGTTTCTAGAGCTGCCTCTCCCATCCCCAGGAGGAAAGCAGCCCTATCAGCCTCCTGCCTGCCCCTGGTTCTCAAACAGTAGCTTATGTGCTGCCAGCAGCCACGTGTGCCTTGCCTCCTCTGGGACCATGTTTCTTACACAGCTGTCCAAACTCTCCAAGCAAAGAAGAGCTGTGAGGTCAATGAAAGGAGCTGAAGTCAAGGAAGAATGAGGAAGGTGGGGACTGAACGTAGAAGACAAAGTTGCCTTTGCAGGTCAAAGCCAGCCATCTGGCCTGAGGTGGAGGGAAAAAAAATGGAATGTTTGAGAACAATGACATGGGGAACAATACACCAGAGAGCACAAGAAGGAAGAAAGACAAAATGCAAGGGAGTTGGGAGTCAACTACAAAACTATGAACCTTATATTAAAGCATTCAGGTTTTATGGAAAAAGATAAACTCTAGTTGCATTTATCGTGTGTTAAGTAAAAACAACAGTTGAGTAGTTTACTGATATTCCCTGTAAACTGTTGTTGAAAATGCATTAGGACTGTTACAAGACTCAAAAGAGCTGGGAACTTAAAATTCTTTAACTACAAGGACATCCACAGGGTACATATGAAAAACCCGTGCTGTTTCAGCTGAGGATGTCAGCTGTTTAGGGTGTTAACAGATTTAGAAGATAGTGTTATTTATTTAAAAGATAGTATTCGACTGTCCTCATCTAAGAGTAAAACAACATTTAATTCTGTCAATCAGGATACACTATCTGTAGGCAAAGGTGTACAGTCACCTAGCAAAGAAAAAGTAAAATCAAAGTAAGGCATTTCTTCTTTCCTCCAGGATCTTTACCTTCACCTGTCAGGGACACCTCTTCTCAAGTACTTGTCTGTGAAGTTCAATGAAATCACTTTACAGGGCAAGTCATTCCCTGCTAAAGTAAGTGGAGCTAGACCAAGAGGTACCTGAACTTGACCTCAAGCATTGGTTATGATGCCTTTAGCTCAGGGACTATACGAAGTGCTCTTTCCTCACAAGCAAGCAAGGAAAGAATTAGTGAGTGCACAATTAGGACGGTGTATATGCCAGCTCGGGATGTCAGGTACAGCCTGTACCAGAAATGCCAAACCTATTTTAAGTCTTTGTCCACAGACTGCTTTGCTCATAAGCTGCCAGGCAAAACAAGGTTACTCTTCCAGAGGATCACAGAAACTCCTCCCCAGTTCTACTTTGCGAAATGTCATCCAATAAAGATTCAGGAGGAACTAATTAGTATGCACTAATCTTATATTAGTGGCATACCTTTTCAGAAGTAGTAGAGGGGGTTTGGATCACTTGAAAGGACCTGGCTGCTTTCTCCATTGTTCTTTGCTTGCTTCTCTCATTACCACCTGAATCTCCCAGCAGGCACACAACATGTACTGTGTGGAACTTGTTCTCCGTAAAAAGTTGGCAGGTTTCCTCTGACTCTTGCTCTGGGAGTTTGGCAGTGAAGAGAGACACTGACTGGCGGGCCGGGCTCTCAAAGGCCGCAGCCAAGCCCCTCCCTCTCAAATGGCGTTAGTGCCGTTCTCAAACGGCAGGGATTGAATCCAGGGAGCTGCCTCAGTGACACGGCTGGGAAAGCATCCGACTGGGCTGCTGCAACATTTTAACACCTGGGGGGGGGGGGGAAATAAAAATAATCAAACCAAAAACGCGCTCACACGTGCACGTGAGACAGGCGCGAGACTCTATAGCGGGTATTTCAGCGGCTCAGGCGCCCCTGCCTCCCCGCCTCAGCAGCCGGCCCTACAGAGAGGGCCTTGCTGGTCTCCGGTGCCCTCCTCCCCTCCCCTCTGCCCGCTCTCCGCCTCGTCGGAGAACGCTACGACGTTGAGGGCGCCGGTGTGGCCGCCGAAGGAGGCTCCGCACCAGCCGCTCCCTCAGAAACTGACCCCGGCCCGGTCCGGGGCCCGCCATGGCCGTTCCCGCACGCCTGCCCTCGTTGCTACGCAACCGGGCACTGCGGGCCAGACCAAGAGCGCTGCCTACAGGGGGGACGAGAAGAGGGACAAGTTATTCCTTTAGCCCCTTACTAAACGATGCAGCCGGCGTCGCTTTCTGCCCCAGCTCCATAATGAGCGTTTTGGCTGGTGAGATCTCCCCGCTCCCTCCTCCGCGGGTGACAGCCACTTTCGGAACTCATGAAGAACCACCCCCCTCCGGGTGCGTTGGTGCCGTCCCGCCTCTCCCAAGTGCCGGAGGAGGTGGGGGTGTGTGAGAGGGGTAGGGGTGCCCTCACAGCTACAGCGGGCTCCGCCGTGGGGCAGACGACGGAGGCAACGGTGTCGTGGTGCGGAGATACATCCCTGCGACGACGACAACGCCGCCTGGGGCGGAGCCGCGTCCCTTCGCTCCCTCACCCCTCCGCACCCGGAGTTGGTAGGCGCCGGGACGAGCCAATGGGCGCCGCTGTTGTTGGGGAGGTGGCAGGGGTGACATTGGGGGAGAGGGGCTGGGGCGGTGGGGGGGGGAAGGCGGCGGCGCTATCACCATGTTGGCGTCGCTGGGGCGTTCGGCGGGGCGGCTGCTGCAGGCCGGGAGCGGCGCCGCCACCACCACCACTGGGCTGCGGCAGTGAGTGGGGAGCGGCGAGGGGAGAGCGAGGAGGGTGGGGGGCGAGGTGCCGGCCGTCGGGGCCGGGGGTGTAAGCGGTGCCCGGTGGGTGTCGTTGCAGTGCGGGCGGCGGGGTGCACATCCCGCCGCGGTACCGGCAGTTCCCGCAGCTGACGCGATCGCAGGTGATCCAGAGCGAGATCCTCAGCGGCTTCATGTGGTTCTGGATCCTCTGGCATTTCTGGCACAGCTCGGACATGGTGCTGGTGAGGCCGGCGCGGCGGCGGGCGGGTGGGTGGGTGAGGGGAGGCGGGGTGGGCCGGGGCCTAGTCCGGGCTTTGACCGCCCCTCTCCGCCAGGGCCACTTCCCCTACCCCGACCCTGCCGCCTGGACGGACGAGGAGCTGGGGATCCCTCCGGACGACGCGGAATAGGCGCCTCCAGCCCTGGGTGCCGGCGCTGCAGCAGCACCGCGGTAGGCCCCCCGCCCCTCCTGGCACCAGCCCGGGGGCTGTAGCCTGGCTGGGCTTTGCTTTGAACAGCGATAAACCCTGCCGGCGGCAGCTCGCACGCAGCCTGGAGCGTGCTTTAGCTTTGCTTCAGAGCTCCCGGCTGGGATGCAGTGCCAGGGCATCTTTCCTGGCTCTGCTCGCTGGCCCTCTTCTCTGGGAATTGCCACAAGTACCCTCTTTCCACACGTTATTTGTGCACTTCTAGAGGTAGATGTGCCTGGTCTCTGTTGTACAGAATAGAAATATCTGCACCGTTTCTTTTTATTGCCTTCACACACTCTGTTCTTGGGTACCCGAATGCTTGAGTGCAGGTAGTCTACTTCTGGCAATGTAGGCTACAACTCATCAAAAAATAAACTGTTACACTGCAGGCTTAAGTGCTACTAGTTCAAAATTATTTTCTTCATGATGCTCCGTAGACCCAGCATTACCTAACCTTAAGGATACGCTCTCGCTGTGCCTAGAGAGAGACCTGTGCAATCTACCCTTTAAAGGTTTGGGGCTTTCCACTTGTTTCCAGTTCCTTTAAATGCCCTTTCTCTCTTAAGCTGCTGGGTCACATTATGGTTCTGTAAAACTGACAGCTTCAACTACTGCTGAAGGCAGCACAGGGACTGTCAAGGAGGTCCTTCCCCTGCTGTCAGTGGTGGGAAGAGAATGGGTGAAAATGTTCTCAGGATTCTCTTCTGTTACTTGCAGGTCCCTGGAACTAAAGAGGCCCCTGGAACCAAAGCTTTGGCTCCTTGGTCCTTATTTCAATAAAAGTTAACTGCAAATAACAACCTCTAAGGTGAATTGTACGTTTATTTTTTAGTGCTGTAGGCCGTCTGGAGAATGAACATTACAGCTTTAGAGGTGGGGTATTTGAGTGCTGTCCTTCAATAAATAAGGCGATGTATTCGTGTTCAAAGTGATTTAAAACTTCCATGAATGCATAGTGGGTAAGAATCCCATCATTAAAGCTCTGCCAAATAACTGCTAAAGGAGGGGGGAGAATAAAACTTGTCCATGTTAGAACTACAGAGAAGCTAACTCCAAGATGTGTTACTGAAATCTTGTCACCAAGTAACAGTTGCAGGGGAAGTTACTCTAAAGAGAATCCAGACCAACTGGTGCCAAGCTTTCCCTGGGGCGAGGGGCATCTTCCTTGGACATTATCAAAGTCCAGAATAATCCCTGTGAAGCGAAACCCTTTGCAGAGGCACAAAATGCCTTAGTGCCACTAAGCAGTGGCATAGCAGTCAAGTCCAGCAAAAGGAAGGTGAAGGGAGGAGGGTTATATGCTCCAGGCATCCCTCAGTTGTGGTTGTTTGGGGTTTTTTTGTTGGTTTGGTTTACTTTCCTTCTAGTTACGTTCTAAAGCAACATCATCAAAGTCAATTTTTTGCTCCCCTTAAACCACTGTAAGTTGTACCTCTGGAACTTCATGGAGAGGAAGAGCTGTGAACTACACGATAAACAATCGCCTTCAGACTTTTCCATGCAGTCAATCTTTATTATAGCAGTATTCTCATATTCACATCAAGTACGTAGAACTTTTTGTCTTTTATATAATACAGAGTTCTTTAAATAACTTTACACAGAAATAGTTTTCTTCAATCTGAATTCAGCTATCAAATTTTAATATGTTTTAAGTCTCCATGCTCTCTAACCAAACTGGACAATATTTCCCATTGTACAAATTTACATGAGAAAAAACTCCGAAGTACAAATGAAGGGACAACAAAAGTAAAGGGGGAAGGAACAAACGAGAAAAAATAAGTTGTATTGGCAATTACAGGGGAAACTTGTGAAGGAAAGAAGGGGAGTTGCCATGACCTATGTAACAAGAAACCGAAAATAAACGTTTTGTTATGAGTTAAAAAATAAATACAAGTTTCAAAACAATTACTCCATTGTAGATTTTAAAAAGCAGCTATGGAAATCTACTAACACAATTGGTTTTGTTTTTTATTTTTTTTAAGTAACCAGACTGGACCTTCTACTTTGCAGTTATAAGCCCCTTGCAAACCTCTGGTGGTCAAAAAAAAAAAAAAAATCAGAGCTGAAAGGAATGTTGTGTTAGCACAGAGTTTAAATTGGTGGGACATAACATTTCATTGCACTAAGGAACAAACGAACAAACAAAAAGAAATCAATTCTGTATATAAATTTCCCTTTCCTCTCCTTACTAGATACTTTGCCTCTCATAAACAAGCCTCTGTATTATGAGGTAATGCCATTGTCTTGACTATATATAAAAATAATCAAGTTTAAAGGATATAGATCCGCGTGTCTATAAACTTTAAACAAGCCAGTCCTCTCTTACTCCCCCGTAGGGTCCGACTACTGGGTGCTACACCTTCCATCACTTTTTAATGAAACGTATGCGTTGTGCCTCTGGTGGAAACTCGCCCCCGAGAGACCGGTGCACTTTTCCTAATCTAGGAAAAGCAGCCCGCGCTCAAGTAAGAAAGAGACAGTGCAAGTAACGCACGGCAGACTACAAACACGTGTTCCTGCTCCTTCCAAACAAGGCAGCGTCACAGAAGGCAACAGTGGCCAGCCTGCATGTGTCTTCCGACAAAGGGGAAAAGGGATCCAATTCATGACCGGTTTGTGATTGCTAAAGGAAAAAAAAAAAACATCACCTGAAAGGATGTGGGGAGGGAAGTTACAACCTCGGGAGGATGAAGGGCCAGGAGGAGCACTGCACTCGCCCTCAGAGTGACCGCAGCGCCTTCCTGCCATCCTGCTTCCCGGATAGCTCCTGCTTCCCGGATAGCGGGAGACCTGGCTCTAGCGGCACAGGTCAGTGCTGGATCCCAAAGGGATTCCACAGGTGGCGAGAAATAAGGGGGCAAGACTTTCCCCAATCCCAACCAATGAGATGGGAAGAAAAGCGACATTAATTTGGGTTGCCAACACGTGCAAGTTGGCCACTGTCAGGTTTCTGTCAGTTGAGGAGAAGTGTGGAGAGGGGGGAGGGAAGGGGAGGCAGGTAGGACACAAGGCTCATAAAGGAATGATGTGCTTTTTTTTTTTTAGATTTTTTTTGTGGTTTTTTTTTTTTCTTTCCTAAAGGTTCACAGCTTTGAATAAAAAAAGCACATTTATTGCACTTACATTTTATTTTAGACAGAGTTAATTTAAATTATGCCCTCGGAACCCCCCACCATCCCAAAATAACCCTACACCCAAGTTTGGTCCATTTTGCCCGCTAGACCCAACATCCTTGCCCAGAATGCGGGCTTCATTTCTCCTGACGTTCCAACTGAACCCCCAAACACACAGATTTTCTTTTCAACTAGGGTGAATACACAAATGCAACACAGAATGACACTTAGCAAAACAAAAACCCAACCAGTTTCCAAACCCAAACAAAAAAGAAAAGAAAAAAATAGGATTTTTTTTTTTTTTGGGGTGTGTTTTACTCACTCAAAAGTAAATGTCACACAAGGCTTATTCTAAAGTACAGCTGCTGCAAATGTGACAAACCAGGCAAAATGACCGGAGGGGCCACTGGTGGCTCTTGAGACTAGATGAGCTGAACATGCTGCTGCTGTGATGGGATGAGGCAAATGCCTACGTGGTTTAGAAGTTTCTAAATGCCCTCCATCAGCTCCCTTCTCTTAGGGGAATAGCTTCTTTGTGATTTTGTTTAAAAATAGACAAAATGCCACCTTCTTACATGTACTTTTAGTGCAGAATTTGGGGTAGGTAGAAGTATTCCAGATAGTTCCTGGAACATTTGTGAAAGGCCTTTTTATACACTTTGCTTTCTAAAAGGAACAAAACCAAATGAAAATTGGGCTGATACTTTGTACGAACCGTGCATTTAGACATAACTTTATAATTTACAATTATGCTCAAAAGTCTTGCCCCAAAGAAGAAAAGGGAAAGATCTGAAAAAGCACTAAGTCCAAACCCCTTTATTTTGTCCTTTATGGACAAGGAGGTTAAATATGACACTGGTACAGCCAGAATTCTACGTAACTGGTTTGAAACTTGAACAAATCAAATTCAAACATGCTGGTTGTCCCTCAGCTGACAGGACACCTACCATCTCCCACGGTTCACGTGCAGTGACAGTGTGGGACCACTGAAGAGTAACTGCAGCGTTGGGAAACTGCAAGAGGCCCAAGGAAGAACTAAGGAAACCTGCTGATATTCCAGAAAACAAAATTAATTGCGCTTTCTGTGCCAGGGAATTAATTGTATGCTCTGATAGATGTGGACTTCGATTACATGAGTACGAGCCATCAATTTCTCCTCATCCAGCTCTCATTTTTCATCTACACAGCCAAGATGCTGTGACAGCGTAACTTTGGGCCTCTTTGGAGCTTTCTATTACCTTTCTTTAACAAGATCTTTGTGTCTTCGGAGGGGGGGGGGGAGGGCTTATTTATTTTTAAATTAAACAAAGCTCATTTAACTTGCGATAGAGCAGATTTCAAGCAGCAGGTTTACTGCAACTGAATTGGGTATCCTTCAATTCCTAGCTTTGGAATGATGGGAGGTATTTTGGGGAATGCTCTCTGCCCTCCTTTGCAGAAGTTTACCAACTCCACGCTACCTATCCTATAGTAATAGCTATATACAAAACTACTGCATCAGAAGTAAACCAAAGCCACTGCTCCAGTTACAAAGCACCTGGTTTACATTCTGTTGTACTTTTTAAGGTTGCAAAGGCACATGATCATTTGGCAAACTGCAAAGACTGTTTGGGGGGATCCCTATGTAACCCATTTAAGAGAGGGTCTTGGTAACTCTCTTTTCTACAGAAAAGATATACATGAATTTTCACTGGAATTCACCCTTGGTGTACTCTATGTTCTGCAGTTTTTAAACAGTTTCCTCCTCCCAGTTTCGTGGTTATTTACCGCTGTGTCATGGTGCTGACTTAGTAGCTTCTGCGTTGGCATCCTTCAACTTAAATGCAAAGAAAAAGTTGTAACAACTTAATCTCTGCTCTGCTCTCTTGATGATTTTATTTACTAGGTAAGAAGTAACGCAGCGACGAAGAAAGATATTTAAAATGCATGCCAAAACAAATGCGAAGTGCAAAAGCATATTAAGGAGGCTGCAGTAAACTGACTTTTCCCGAAGTTCTACATCAAATGCGTGACAGAAAACCAGAACACCCAGCACCTCCTGAGTGATGCTGTAACAGTTCACTCGACTGTACCTAGAAGCTTTGTCTGCTACTGGTGATACTTTTTCCAACAGACAGAAGACGGGGCTGTCTACAGTACTATGAATAGTTTGTGCTACACATGCTGCACTCACAGTCCAGAAGGGAATGGAATCTATAGGCTGCGAAAGCGTGAAATGTCTACGTGCTTCTTCCCTAAACTTAGCCCCTCCACCTACACCAAAACTTCAACCTGTACTTCTTTGTGAGGTTTCTGGGGATCTGGCTTCCCCAAATGTTCTGTAAAATGCTGGAGGCATTTACATCACCAGGCAAACACAGAGGGAAACCTATTTATGCGTGATCTTTAGCGCGATTTTCCCCCCAATTTGGGCATTTGTGGAAAGACATAGTAGTTACCAACAGTCAGCATTTCATTCTTTTTATGTCACAAAGGCCAAATTCTGCCTCTAATGAGCACATACTAATCGAAGTGATGTTGAGAGGCCACACTAATATGGCAGTATTTCGCCTCAAACATTCTGCATCATCATCAGCTGCTAGAGCATTCAAGTACAAGAAAAGATGATTTTAGGTAAGCATAAAAAAGCAGAAGTAGATTCATTTAATGACCTGCACAAGCTTAGCAAAAAAAGAAATGACTGGGTAATTGGATCTGGGGCCATGTAGGACTTAATTCACACAGAAATTACTTTCAAAATAACCAGGTCTCTATGCTCATACCATTTGGTTTAAGCTCCACTACAATGTTCCAAGTTCCAGCAAATACGCTGCGGGAAACAATCACATACTGGCAGGGAAGATGTAACAGGGTCTCATCTAACTTTATGGAACGGGAAAGACAGAGGGGAAGGTGTCTGTGTGATTAATAAAGACACGAAGAGTTGGGACTGGATACTGGTAGTTGTGAAAATAATAGCAGATGTTAGACGCTGCAGAGCTAAAAGCAGTAAGACTCTCTGGATGTTTGCCCCAACACACACACACATAACATATGTACTAACATTTCCATACGATGGCACGTGCCTGTAGTTGGGACATCACAGAGAAGAAGCTTAAGAAATTTGGTGTAACGGACATGAATGTTATTGGTCATTTGAGTTCATTTCCTTCATCCCACTGCTATACAGGGCACTCAGTTCTCAACTACTCTTACCTCCCCCATTCACTAAACATCTACAGGACACCTTGAAGACTGATTCTGATGGCATGCAAGACATCCAGAAAAACTGAAGATATAAAAAAAAAAAAAAAAAAAATCCCAATTATTTACAAACCAAATTTCTTCCAAAGTTTTGCATGAGTATTACCTGCGACCTCTTAAAGACAAACACACATCACTACAGCTATCTGGAGGGAAACAAACAAATGTGAAAACCAGTAGAAATGCATCCTGAAAGGACTTCTCTAAACAGCAGCCAAACAACTTGCACATTCCTCAGGGAAAAAAAACCAAACCAAAATGAAACAGAAAAACAAAACTACAAACAAACCAACCCCAATAAAAAAACCCCACAAACCACCCCAAAGATCACATGTTACTTATAAAGTGCTTTGCATGGACAAGGATAGCAATTTTCCTTGTGCTTTTCCTATGGGCTCAAGAAGCATATCGTAGACTAATGGGTAATGAATCTTCACAAAAATAAGTTCATTTTAAGCAAAGACAGAATGAAATTCCTAACTTACATTTTAGCAGACAATCTTCTGCCAGCATGACCTTGTGGAAGGAAACTAGGGCTTTTCACAAGCTCTGTGAAATAAATGACTGTTAAACCACCTGTACATACTTGCTCCGATAACTGTTTTCTTTTGAGAGAATATTAATTTCCAGTATGCCCGACACGTACAAATTCAGCCACAGCCCACACAAGGTCTGGAGCGATGCGAGGGGTGGAAGGAGAACGAGCAGTGACCACTTCACCCACCCTCTGGGAGTCTGTATCTGTAAATGGGCTCAGCTGCCCGCTGGCCCCAGTGGCCCCAGTCTCCTTCCACCTCTCAGGGACTGGCCTCAGATGATGGTGACCGCCTGGCGCTGCATCACCAGTCGGGAGGCTCTGGTTTCACTGGTCTGCGTGCCACCGCTTGCTCATTAGCTTCTCCGCACTGGAAAGTGGCTATTGCTACTATTTTAACATTCCTGCCAATCTCAATAAGGAAAAAAAAAAACAACCTTACAGCATCTGAAGACCCACAGCAGACAAGAAAAGATTTGTGCTTTCTTTTTTTTTGTTTTTTTTGTTTTGTTTTGTTTTTAAAATGCATCCTGTACACAGAATCAATTCTATTCATGTACCAACATGAATCACTTCATTCTTGTAGTGACTATTAAGTCATTCGCTATTGCTGTCTTGCTAATGTTTGCGGAATTAATATGAATACACAGTATTTCAGTTATAATTCCCACTTCAGATTAGTCCGGTCCCTATAACCCCAGTAAATATTTACTGACACACATAACAGACTACCAGCAACACCGCAGAACTCCAGGGTTTTAACAGCACGTGCCACTACCCGTGTGCGTTTCTCCCTTCACCTGGGAGCAACCTTCCGCAGACAGAAACAGAGGGAAGGACAGTGTCCTCACCCAATACACCCATGTTTAGCACGGACACCACATTCACACACATTTAACTCCTTCATTTATTTGCCATGGTTTTGTTTAACAGCCCCCCGCTCCCCCCCCCCCCCCCCAAATTCCCACCCTCCACCAAGAACCTCCCTGTTCCAGAGGGGTCAGCTCTCCTGCCTCACCCGGAGTGGCACAGGGCAGATAGGAATCAAACTCTGAAAACTTCTGTCTGAGCTCGAAATCTCTTTCTAATGTGGTCTGACTTGCCTCTGTACAAATAATTTACATGTAATACCACATACCAGAGAACTCTGCAAACAGATCACATCACAAGATATTCTACTAGAGGTAAACAATGTGCAAGAACTTTACGAGTTGTTTTGTCCCTGACTGAGTAACTTGTCCAAAAGCTACCAAACCATTTGAAAACCAGGATCGGAGGACAGGGAAACAAAGCACTCGGATGGAGATACCGCCACCTTCATCCTAGTTTGCAAAGTGTACAAAAGGGAAAGGTCAATGGGAGGGAAGAGATGACAGGGAAGAAAGCAATGAGAGGAGAAGTAGTCAGCGTGGATCCAGCAAGTACCGTTTTGTTTTGATCTAACAACTTGCCGCTAGGACAAGATGCTCCACGTTTACACACACACTTATCAGAGGACGTTCAGTTAACAGGATAAAAATCCTTTTAAAAAAGCTCTTGAAAGTACCAAAACATAATTTTCGGAATGTCTAATTCTAGGGGGGGAAGGGGGTGTTTGTATTTGTATTCAATTCAACCTGAGAACTTTTTTCCTCATTTATGAAAACATTACATATTGGTAAGGTACCTGGCGTTAACCTGCACCCTCATTTAAAATAAAACTTTTAAAGTAGGTACATACACCGTTCACAGTCTGCATCAGGAATTCTACAGACTTCAGATGCTGTGGTAGCATCTTTGATAAATACATTGTATCAGAGGATACAAAAGAAAAAAAAAATAAAAGAGAGGACAATCTCGCTACATTTTTTTTTTTTTTAAACTTCAGTTTGTTGCTGGACCAACAAAAGAAGGATCTACCTAATCCTTCTAAAAGATGTTGTATATGCACACACCAAGAAAATATGGGAAAAGGAAAAGGTTAAGGTTGTTGGTTGTTTTTTGAAGAAGTGACAAAGTAAATCTGAAAAAAAGGTGCAGCAGCATCCCCTTTTCCTTCAGCTTCACCTCTTTGCCTTCAGAGTAACATCTTCTGCAGCTCCCATCACCCCATACTTTGAATTTTTCTGGAATAAACCCCAATAATAGAGACAAATTTAGGTGTTTGATGTTGTAATAGAGTGAAAAGGGGATACTGCATCGTCCATAAATCAGTGAGTACAGCAGGAAAAAAAAAACCCCAAAAGGTCAGAACGGAGGACGATTCTTTTAAATTAGCACCCATCAGAGGGTTTCAGCCTCTGATGGCACGTTGTTAGAAGGAGAAAGCCCACCGGCAGACCATCCAAAGCAAGTCTCCTAAGTTGCAGCAGCAGTTCCATCCCCTCATGCCCGAGCACCACAGTCAAACCACGAGTGCCCTCTCCTCTCTCCTGGGAATGATGCCAAGGGCTCAGGCAGCCACTGCGGGTCTCCGAATGCACGTGGTGTGGTTTGTGTTGAAGGAGAAACACTGGCAGCAGAGGATTCTGGTTCCCCAAAAAGGTACTTTTTTTTCCCCATTTGTGTTGGACTGGCAGTTCCATTCTGCTCCACTTTTAAGCTTATGGATATCTTTTTTTTTCTAAATTACTTTAGGTTTCGCGGAGCAGAATAGAGTTTTGATGTTAAGAAACTGTAGGAACACAAGACTTAAATAACAGAGTGGGTGCTGCCATGGTGCTGTGGCTACTTGAACGCTGCAAATTCTCCTGTAGAGGGAGGACAAGAGCTTGGTTTAAATAGGTGATTTCAGTTACCAGGTGGTCAGAGATTTTCTTCAGACTAGTTGAACATTAGGTTGAACATAAAAGATGTTAAAAACAAATGCAAACTGTTAAAATTAAAGCACAAAAGAATACACAGTGTAAGAACATTGAATACAGACCCAGCGTATTTTACCGAAAAAGAATTTCTTGAAAGCAAGCTGTACCCATTCTTCCCAAGACAGAGGTATGAAAGTTCAAGCAAAGTTTAATTCATCATGCATTTGAAAATAAAACATGTCAGTTTAATTTAACTTTCAACTCCTTATTGCACATATATCCTCCTGAAAAGCAACAATTGCAAAAAATGCGTCAAATTGCAAACTAATTTCTATTCTGGTGTAAAACTGGTTTAATAGTAAAGAACTATTTGACACACCCGTTAAGCTTAAAGACTATATTCCGTAAAGTGCCTGAATATTGAACCGGTATTAAAGAATGCCAGAATCTGGTTTAGAGACCAACGTAGCAACCTACTGTGAGAAAAATAAGAATGGTGAGATTGTCTACTCACTCCCAGACCAGAAATCTGTCTTCACTGATAGGGAGCACAACAAATAAAGCAGTCCCATGCTTCCTTTGGAATGACTGAATAAACAACAATCCTATGCAGTGACCTGAAATTCTACCTAGTTTATTTAGTGTCAGCATATTAGAAATTATATTGGAAAAAAAACCAGAAATATCCCTGCAAAGAGAATTTTAGGCTGATGGCAATAATTCCATGGAGTGTCTTGCTCTGTAAAAAGGAGAACCAAGGAGAGTAATCACCAGTCTCCACAGGGAGGAGGAAGAAAAGGCATCTTCAGGACCTGGTAGTAATAGCTGATCCAACTGATCTAAGGGAAGATAAAGCAGGGAGAGGGCTCTGTGTGTCGTAGGAGATGAGAAGGAAGCACACCTGAGGTCTAAAGTAGGGGTGGCTGACACAGGGGACTTCATAGACTGTGGTAGTAGGTTTAAGCTATAACAACAACAACAAAAAACAACTTTACAATTGATCTAATTGCCTATTTTATAAGTTCTACCAACAGAGAAAACACTTGCTCCAAAACACTCTAATTATTTGATAATTATTCTTGCTTCTCTCTGGCACATTTCACCAATTTCCCAACTCTCTTCACAGTAACTTCTAGAAACACCTCAATTTTTGTACTTTTTTTTGTTCTTTTAAGAGAAGGACAAAAAAGTCATCAAGTATTGCCTGCGAGGCTAATTTTTAAGAATGACATTCATGCTTAGCTACACTTTCAAAACATGCCCTACTTAATTTATTTCTCAGTCTGCTTTCCTAAACTGCTGATTAAAGATCAATTTATAAACAAGAGATTGCTCCCTCATTACTCATCTTGTCCTTCTGCCCATTTCTGGTAATAATTCAGCTTTTAATAGTCGTACAGGGATTTTGGAAGATAAAAGACGAACCATTAATTGGGAAAGGGCAATGGAAAAACAGGATCAGAAGCAAAGAAGCAAAGGTGATTTTTCAGACTTTTCTGCCGTTTAAATAAAACCTTAGCAAAGACATTTTCTTTGACAAGCTAATGCTAAATCTCCCCTTTCAAAATTCAGGTGCTAATCTGATCTGAAATCAATGGCTAAGATGTTCATCTCATAACAGGATTATGCTGATTGAACATGTATAAAATGTGGTTACCAGTAACAACCTTCCCTACATGAGGCATGTAGATGACTACACCTACCCACACACAGAGAGTCCTCCACCCTGCTAGGTGTTGACCAGACTTGCTGAGGAGCAGCTAAAAAGCTTTCTGTCATCCTTTCTTCTGAAGATGCAAAATATTTGTAGCTGGTTCATTTATCTTCTGAAAGAACCCCCATCAAGTAGGGGAGGGAGAGAGAAGGCTGGCAACCTCTTCCTGAGGCTTAGATGCATACAGATAAATGAAGTAACCTGAAATGTGATTTCACTGTTTTCTAGCAAGACAAGAAGGTCGTGCCTGAGAGCAATGAATGGACAAAATTAAGATAGCTTCAGGAATTTGCTCTGATATGCCCTATCCTGCAGGAACAGGATCATCCTGATTCTGCCCTGCTAAGTCTTTGGATGCCATTCTGTAGCGGCCAATGCTAATCTAAACTGGGACTATTGCAGTCCCACTCTCCCTCCTGACTTTAGCTGTAGGGCTATGACCTACCTGTTGTGTCACACTAACCCCAGCTGGCCCTGTGGCAAGACGGCTCAAGGAGCTGACCTGGCAAATCCTAGCTTAGGCTGGTGGGCAAGGAGAGATTTCTAACCAGGCTTTGGAGAGATGCTTTGTTGGTAGCAGGAGGAACCCACCCAACTGCCAGGTGCCAGGGTAAGGAGATGGGCCATGGCTGCTCCAAATGAGATCATCTTATCATGAAGCTATGAAAAGCACGTACTGAGCAATTTGAGATGTGAAAAAACCAACTAACATTTTTATTCATTGTGAGCCAGACATCTGATATGCTTTCTACCAAGTAAAATTTCAGATACTTGCTTTGACTGAAGGAAATCCCTTTTCAAAGGATGGTCAGCATTTGAAAATCTACACTTCTTAATGAACCCTTTCAAGTTAGTTGCTACTGTCTTTTCACACTTGTCACATGCAAAGCAAGAGGAAACTATTTGAAATGCACACTTTCAAAAAATCTTTACTAAAAAGATGTTCCAGTTCTTTCATGTTGTGTCCAAATAATACATTCTGAGAGTGAGTTCTGAGCAAACCTGCTACCCCTGATTCCTGGAAGGATTTAAGATGAAGTTACCCATCTCTGCTCTCACAAGTTTATAAGTTATCTGGATTCACGAGGTTACTAGGTATATACACAACATGTTAACTCTGCTCCTTATCATGGAGTAGATGCCATGTTTCTCAGAAGAATTGTAAGGAGAAGAATGGCTCCCTCCCAGGTCTGTGCCAGCCTTGTCTGCTGAAGTACAGAGTAACAGACTTATCAAAGGGAAAAACCAAATTCCAACACCTTGCCTACATTCACAGACACAGAAAAAAGTATGACAAAGAAGCAGTCTTCTGTTGGATCTTGCACTGATCTTTTAGTATGGATACCACCCATCGGCTCAATAAAATTTGCAACATACACTGATGTGGATAATTAATATCCTCAGAAGAATATACAGCAGCATTTATGAGGATCTGCTCCTTCTATAAGGTACCAAACCAGATTTTGTTTCTATACTGTGATGCAGGGAAGCAAAATAAAAATTAATCTCACATAGTATAAACTAGCTCTGTGGAAAAGCCTGAGATTCTACAGACCTTTTTTCAGGACCAATAGGTATCTGTTTCTAAACAATATAGCTGAGTTGCATTTTTGAGAACACTGATCCAAATCCACAGGTGTATTCAGGCCTCTTCTTCCTACATATGTTCTCAAATCTCATTTGAAGCAGCAATTACAAACTACAGAAGTTAAACCCCTAAATGCCTTTATGTCAGATAAAGTTAATGATCCACAAAACCCAGCCTCCTTGTAGGCTTCATAAAATGTTTAGTGAGAAGCTAAGCTCACGTTATGGCCATAGATCCCAAACCATGCTTGACATTAAGAACAGGTGACACAGGAGGAATTCTAATGCACTGACCATACAGCAGGAAATGGGGCCAAATGTGTCTAAGAATGGCAGCATTTTTTCCTCCCCATAATTGTAGTTCCTGTAGCACAGAAGAACAATGAGGAGGATAACACTAGTCCTAGGAAAAACTTGTTTGAACTGATCTGGCAGACCTAGAAAAGAGTGAGCCCAGGCAGGGCAGTGATGATGGTTCTGCACTCTCCACAACTCCCTGTGTGGTTAAGCCTTTTCTACCTGGGATGGAGCATTTCTAGATTCTGCAGGAGACCCAGCAGCATCCTCTTGCTCTTACTGAGATGGGCATTGTCGCCTGTACTGAATACCATACCCCAGAGCTTAAGAAGCATTACTCATCACTGACTAGAATAAATAAAAAAACAACAACAAAACAAGTAAGAGGGGGAAAAAACACTTAAATCCCATTTTCATTTTAAGACAAGCCTGCCAAAATGAGGTGAAGACATCAGAAAGATGGGAAACACATTTTTCTAAAACAGTAACAACTTTTGTCCTCCGTAACTATTTCCATAGAGATAGATTTCAACAGCTGAATTTTCTTGACTAACAAAACCAGAAGTTAGTTCCCAAACTCTTCTAACAGCAGAAGTCAAAAAGACCACTAGAATCTGGCCAGAAAATGTAGAAACTATCTACATTTCTTCATGCTCTCTAACTCTGTCTCCTGTTTTAAAAGGCTCAGTTGCCAGGCAGTGGAAAACAAAACCTTTTTTGACTCCTGATCTACTTCAAAAACCTATCACTAGCAACATACAAACTTCTCTGTAAGTATGAAAATCAGGAGCCACTAAGAACTCTCCTGGCCCTTGAAGTCCCAACAAGAGCACAATGGCTTGTTTCCGACGCAGAACAATCTGTGGAAATTAATAGCTTAGCAGTTTAAAACAAAAAAACCCACATAACTAGTTTCAAAATATGTCAGAACACAGCCAATGACATTACTGTTTTAATATCTGACACCAAAAACTGATATAACCTGAATGACTACTCTAATTCACCTGTTCTAGAAGAATGCTCCAGGGAAAAATATAATCTCTAAGATGAGCTGACAGGATCTTGGTAAGGTGTCTAGGTTTCTCAGTTACACATCTAACTGATGTGTAACTAAGATTCTAACTGATTCTCTTCTCGTCAAACTAGCAGCTTTTTTAAGAAAGTGAAAAAACCCAATTCGTCACTGAATAGAAGCACGTTTAGTGGCATTCTTAACAATATTAAAGTAAGTTAAACATTTTATCTCAATTGAATTCATGGTATAATACTGATTTCCAAGAAAACAACTGCTTTTTCAAATCCTCTTTTCCTATTATGGGTGCTAGCAGCCTTTTTCTTTACTTGAGATTGAAAATTTATTTTTCTTTCTAATTTTTAAATCCCTGCTAATTGAAAGATACAGGCACCATGACTAGTAATATTGTTGCAGTTCAACAAAAGCAGATTCAGAATTTCTTCTCTGTTGCACTGCAACAGAATATTTTCAGATGGTCTAAACTGTAGGTCAGAGTATGTAGGAAAAAATAAAAAAAACCCAAAACCATGGTATCACTCCTCTGTAGGAAGAGATGTTCTCCAACAGCACTATTTTAAACTTCAACTTTCAAAATGAGTCACATGTAACTAAGGTCTTTTTTTTTTGGATTCCGTGTTGTATCTGCTCACTTCTGCTGACCACGAGAAGTTTTGACTGTGCTCAGCCTTGAAGCTCAGTTTATTTTTCCAGTTGTTTCCCACATGTAAGTAGCATTACTAACTGAGGAATCTAAAGCCTATTGCTTAAATATAATGACCTCAACTGAAGTAAAAACCAGACCAAACCAAAACACCGTAGCTTGAGTAGATTAAAATCAAATATGCTCCTGAGTAACTAAATCCAATCAATAAACTAGGCAAAAATGACACAGGCAAGCAAAAATGACACCCAATGACTTTAAGAGGATTTTTGCTTGTTTTGAAGTGGCTTTTCCCATTTCTCTTATGTGACCTTATAATTCTTCCCGTGCCAGCTGTTCCCAGAGCTTTCCTTACCAACACGGACTTTGTGCTCGGGACATTCAACGCCCAGTGTTAGGAAGTGAGTCTTCATTCCCTCAGTAAACCATAAAAACGGAGCTGGTAGGAACCAAGAACGCACACCTGTGTTGGACGCAGAGGAACACACCAGCACACAGACACACAGGCACATGCTTTCACATTTCTTTTCAGTGCACTGGAAACCCACCGTATCCCCCTGCTTGGATGGGTGTTTTTGGAGAAGCACAAGCATATAGACTAAAATCCTCTGTCTGGAAGCCAGCCCGGTTTAACGAGGGTTCAGATGCACTGCGGTGAATTTTTGGCAATGACCGGGCCAGAAGCTCAATGGAGGCAAGAATCTAAAACCAAGTAGAAAATAAGTGATCAAATCTGTTGTTCCAAATTTGTTACAGTCTCTCAAAACCAAAGGCAGAACATCAATTAACTACAGAAAAATATTTATATACAAATTTAAACAGAAACGTTTAAAAATAGATTACTGCATTGCACTCTGATGTTTATATCCTCAAAAAGCTGAAAAGGACATCTTGGGAAGAAACCATCTCATCTTTCCCTGTAAGAGGGCAAACTGATTTCCCTCTGTGAGCATAATGAATATAGTTGCCTTTTATTTGTGTCCTTGTTTATGCACTAGAACCTATACCTACCATCAGTGCAAATAAACACAGCTTTGGCAGCAGTTTGCTGAATACCATTTACCATAGACCCAGCAGGGGGAGCTCCTTATTTATTGAAAATGCTTTGGTTATATTCCAAACAACAAAAAAAAAATAAGGCTGGCCTCCCCTCCAAGTTTTTAGAATCCAGACCTTCCTCAGGAGGCACGATAAATCAAGTTTTGTAACAAAACTATCAGTTTCCCTTCATAAAGCTTGGTGGAGAGCAAGGAAGTGAGGTATAAAGATTTTTGAGAGCATGGAAGTGAGGTATAAAGATTTCTGAGAGCATACACAGAATCACAGAATCTTCTGGGTTGGAAGGGACCTTGAAGATCATCTTGTCCAACCGTCAACCTAACTGACAAAAATAGACACCCACACAACAAACAAGGAGCATCACCATCAC
>JAOTQQ010000001.1:61094424-61135416 GCA_026546715.1 Gallinago undulata
CAATAAGGTCTCCCCTCAGCCTCCTCTTCTCCAGGCTGAATAACCCCAGCTCCCTCAGCCTCTCCTCATAAGACTTACTCTCCAGACTCCTCACCATCTTTGTTGCCCTTCTCTGGACGCGCTCCAGCACCTCAATGTCTTTTTTATGGTAGGGGGCCCAAAACTGGACACAGCAAGTTCTAATTTGTGTGTCTAATCACGATTATTAATTTCACTGTCTCCCAGTTGAAACTTTCACCAACACATAAATGCTTTTCCAACTACACAAGTCATATTAATACCTGCTTTTGGAATTGAAAACGAACACTTTGTTTAATTAAACAGCACTATCAGGTACCGAGCCGATACTCTTATGAAATCATGCTACAGCACTAATCAAAAAAATTTTGAACTGGCCCATGAGTCCATAACTAATCTTTATTTTTAATATTCAAATTGTAAAGTCTACTAAGAACTAAAGGGGAACATTTCTCACCTGTGGAAAAAGGGGTCTCTCATCTCTCTTCTTTTTTAAGCATTCGGCCATTAGTCTCTTCATAGCTTTTGGACAGTTGCTCCGTACTTTGCTGAGGTCTGGAGATAGGTATCCTCGTCCCACCATAAAAATTATCTTTATTTAAGGGGAAAAAAGATGAAAGGGGAAGAAGATGAGCCCATAAACCAAAGAGTAGCAAAAGATGAACATTTTGCTAGACCATTTTAGTCCCAACAGCAAGTTTTCTGCTCCCTGGAAACACTATCTGGTATTGAAACTGCCAAGATTCTTAGAGTAACGCTTGCTAACCTATTCAGTACGGAGAAAAAATTAGATTTTTCCTCCTCCTAAGAGAGATTTCTGTGAAACTTGACCACGAGTAAACGGTTACCATTTATAGCAATCACCATTGAAGAAATAGTTCTTCGGTGTCAAAAACTCTTATAAAACCCAGAATAAGCAACACTGTGGCAGTAATAAAATGCTTAAATATTCTGTAAAAATAAATATTCTGTTTTATAATATAAGTCAACAGGAAGTTCACACTGAAAGGTATTTTAAGAAACACATGGATTTCAGATATCAAAAACCTTTACCTTTCAAGAATAAATTCCTTCTTGTACTTTTCCACCACAAAAGCTGATTCTGACCACTTTTCCCACCCCACAAAAAAAACCTCACCAAAGCAAAAAGAGAAACTGCCTATCCTCTGTAGAAGAGGAGACAGGCAGGCTTTGTATTTTCACAGTAATTCCTTTAACATGGAAGGGTTATATTTCACCTAAGGATAAAACTTAAGCATAAACCAAAGTAAAGTAATAGAAAGCAGGAAAGCAAAGCACAAATATGGTTAACTGTTCTCTTGGATATATAAAAAAACTCATCAAACATCATCATGTCAGGCCAAGGTCAAATGCAATGTGGTTTGAGTACTGCAGTTGTGCTGCCACTAAAAAGCCCTTTCAAACTAGCTAATCAAAGATCCATTCATGCTGCAGCGGATAATCGCTACCTTTTCTGAATACTCAGACAGACCCAGCAGGTGTATCATACCTTATATTTAATGAAGTGTAACTATTTCATATCTGGACACTGGGGAGAAAAACAACCAAGCAAACACAACAGAAAGACCCCACATCTGAAGCAAGCTATACACGTTATTTATACTAACATAATCCTGGTCCTTTTTCAACTTTCTGATTCAGTCGCATCTGTGTTGGCATCAAGGACTATAAAACTCCCATATGGTTTCTTTAGAAATCCCCATGTGCCAGAGCAGCATTTCATAGTAAAGACTTGCCTACCCTGTCCCCTACCTCTGCTGAAATGAGACTTAGCATCATCTAGAAGTTACTCTTTTCTAAACAAATGCACTGCTTAAGTTGAAAGTATTCAAAATTTGTTACTACTTATGTTTCCAGTACTCTCTTTACAAATTATATTATGGATAATAAATAATTAATTTTTTATTTTAACTAGAGAAAAGAGAATATCACTGCAAGAAGAGTCCTAGTCTGTCTAGAAAAACACTGAAGTGTAACAAGAATGATGCTTTGCTCACTAAGATTCTTAATTACATCATAGCAACTGATGTTGATACACCAACACAGAGAAAGCAGTATTTCTGTCTTTTCGGACTGGGAGTGTTAAAACTAAAGACATTAGAACACATTTTATACGTTGGCTTCACTTGCAATTTAAAATTTGTTTCAGCACTCAATCGTGAACACCCACATCACTGGGTCCACCTTTCAAATCTCAAAGGGTAAAAACAAAACAATGTTGGAATAGTCCTTTTAGAAGGCTACATCCATCTGGCCAAAAATCTGGACATTCCCCTTTTTTTCACAAAGGCAAAAACAATTAAAAATAAAAATTATAATAAAAAAAAAAAAGGAGTGACTCCAAATTTGATAAATGAGGATGAAGTGTTCTGACAAATACAGAAGCAGCCTTATAAAATGGCATTCACGGATGAAGGTTGCTATGGTTGCAATTCTCAAGTACTGACAGTGAAAAAACAAGGGGTGCAGACACAGAAACAACATAAATATATCACCACCCAGACATGGAATAGTTTACACCAAAGATCTTGATGCATAGATACTATTTTCAGATGAGACAGAGAAATAATGAATCAGATATGCCTTCACGAACATGCCTATCCTGTGGAGATGTATTACAGGCGTGCGGCATCATTAGACTTAAGGAATATTTGTGCACAATTAAGTAATCTTCTTAAAGGATTCACACACTCTGGGAAGTCGTATACTCCATCAAGCAGGATTTGAGAAATGCTGATATCCAGAAATTCAATTAGATGGTGCATGCATTTCTCCAGACTGAGATGAGTATAAAACATCCAGGGAGATGACTGCTGTTCCATTTTGTCGATCCTGCTGCTGAACTGTTATTCAGTGCGGGGCAGGGTGGGGGGGGGAAGAGGAATAACTGAACATATGGAGGATCGTTTTGCCTTTGCAGAACTGTTCTAAAGTAGATTACTATTAAGTAACCTTCTCTCTCCCTAATAAGTATCCTGGCAACCAGATCAGAAGCTGAAAATCTAACCTCGAAGTAAAGAAAAAAAACCCCACAAAAAACCCCACCAAAATACCTGAAGAGAAGTAAGTAAATTGGTGCTACGTGGCTGAGGCAGATCTAGAAAATGTAGAAACGTCATCTTGTAAAATCAGAATCAGAAACACAAAATCAAACACACAAAACATCAGAATGTGCACTTCTCAAGGCTGAATCAATCTCTTGTTTCAGGCCACAGGTGCCTGAAGTTAATCCCTTCCCTTACCTGGTCCCTGTTGTTGATGTTTGAGTATGGTAACTGCCCAGTCATCAATTCATAAAGAACAATCCCAAACGCGTATACATCCGACTGAAAGCTATATGGGTTTTTATCTTGCATCCTAATAACTTCTGGTGCCTGTACCATAAAAGAAAATAATTAGCTTTTATTTCACCACATCAGGCTGCGTCTCACATACCAGAAACAAAACATGGACTTGTCCAGAGTATAAGAGGTGCAAGGCCCACTCTTGCCTTCAGATGTTACTGGGTCCTAATATAGAGTGGATGTTGACAAGAATCTCAAAATCCATTGGCTCTTTTTAGCATGATGATCCCTTTATTCCTCTACGACAAAACAGACTGACCTTGTCAAGGCCAAGAAGCTATTTGGAAACTAGAATTATAACAACACTGAAAATAATGCCAACTAACAGAGCCTTCAGGGGTTTTTTCAGGGAGAAAAGGAGAAAGCAGAGTTGCACAGGAGGTTGTAACTATACTTCTTATTAAGACTCAAACAAGTTGTACGACCTCTTGGAAGTAATCCTTAATACCATCTTACTTTTGGGCTGATCTAGTTCCTTTGCTCCTTTGCAGGATATTTTTCATGGCTTTTCTCACCTTCTCCTCAGGCCTGAATTAATCATACTTTTTTTCCTTAGCCACCATTTTCTTTTCAGTTTAAACATCAGAATAAGGGATGAAGACACTAAAGTTTTTTTCCTGGCTACTGGAAAACTTATGCTTGAGGAAGAACTGAAAAGCCTTGAATTAGTACTTCATATTACTGCTTGTTTTTCCCAGACTAAGAGTTTGTATAAGTCAGCGGGCTGGAGGGACTGTCTCAGCCAAAGGCAATGAAATTTGTTGAAACAAGCACACCACTTCTCCCTTGCTTACCATCCATAGAATAGATCCAGACAACTGTTCAAACTGATGGGATCCACTCCATCGCGATTTCACTGTGGCTAGACCAAAATCACCTATTTTTACTGTGAGGTCTTCATGAAGAAAAATATCTAAGGGGAAAATGTTAAGGGAAAACAAACAAACAGTACCGGTCCTCTCCTACAAGAACAATAAACACCCACAAATTTGCAATATTAGACATAAAAGTTTTAATCAACCAGCACCACTGCGGAAGGTTTTCATATAATATAGATTCTAAGCAGCCAGCATATAGAATTATGGCACCTAAGGGTTACATAAATAATGACTGGGCCAGTGCTGAACAGACCATGGCCCAGGTGGCTGTCTTGAAATGCCAAGTACTTTCTTGAAATGCCAAGTATGAGAAGCTGAAAACATTCCGTGAGTGAACTGGCGTAATCTTTCATTACATGTAGAAACCAAATGATGCAAAAATCTTTGTGATCTTTGCTACATTACTGCAATCACGTCAATAGATATAGTAAGTATTCCTTACTTTGCTACTAGTGATATTATCACTTCTTAACTAAATTTCAACTCAGCAAATATTCACACGTGAACAGCTTTTCATGTCAGTAAGCACGTTTCTAGCAATAAAAAAAAAACCCAGCCAGGAATGCTGTCATGTTCCACAATCACATCTCCGGGAAAGGATACTATTACTCTTGAGGTCCCTGTGAATGATTGACTTGGCATGCAAATAACTGAAAAGGAACATCATAGATTAGATGGGTTAAATGATATTTCACTAATCAACAACTCAAAATTCACTGTATTACTGAAACACAAATTCTATAAATATTCAAACTGCACATACTTATCAAGGTGATAAAAGTTCAGTTACCCACGACAGTTCCTGCAACAGCCACAGGAAAAAACAAACAAAAACAAAATAAAGCTTAGATTTCCAGCTCAAACCTGATGCTACTGAAGAATGTAATAACAATTATGCATCAGCTTCCGCTTTTCAGTTGTAACTCAATACCCAGAATGAAAATTAAAAAGCTTTGGTAGTTTTTGACACGCCATTCAGTGCTGAAGGTTCTGCCACCCAGCCTTAATGGTGACCGTCAAGATCCTTTGTCACAGCTTTAGGCAAGGCGTTTCTAAGTTGTGGGAGGTAAACGTGCTTCCCCAGCCTCAGTGTGTACTCAAGTATGCTGACTGCTTGTTAGTGTGGGACTGGAAAGAAAGATCCCCTGGCTAAATAGATCGCAAGGAACACGGAGGGCAGTACTTGCCCCACAGCACATATATAGAGCCTAAATTAGGCAGCTAGTCTCCCATGGCTCTTTGTTTAGTCAATGAGATTGGCACAAACCTACTGGAAAAGCCCCAATTTATGTCTCTGCTTTGAATGACGCTCATAAAACAGCTTCTGCGTCTCCACTACCTACAGAGGGAGCCTGGGGAGATGAGCAGGCTAACAGAAGGCTGAGGCTGGCTGCTGCAAACACCTCCCTCCCCGCCTCCTGACTGAAAATGGAAGAGAATACTGAGCAGAAAAACGGCACAAATAACTGCAATCATCTTAGTGATTTTCCAGCTGGAGGGCGATTTCTCTGATCTTACATCAGTGTTCCGGTTTTGACACACACTATTGGGCTAGTTTTGTAAATTCTAACTCGCTCAATTGCCCTCTATGGGAGTAAGGATTACTTACAGTCCTTAGAACAAAATAGGTATGTTTTCTTCAAATACTGAAATCTATTATTTAGAGAGCTACGATACTTATAAGAAAAGGAAAAAAAAAATCAATTCTTTTTGCTAACAGGGCTGTCTGTCTTCTGCATTATCTTACATGAGTGTGTTCTTTCGTTCACAGTGTGTTTCTTTTTAAACTGTGTTTTACCTCCTACCATAAGACGATCTGCACTGTGAAGATCATAAAGCCTGGAACAGAAATCTTCACGCACAAGACTGAAAGTTTAACTACACTACACTACACTATCCTTATTCTACTATCTAAGACTATATTTCCTTGATGATTTTGATTTCCCTACATTCCAAAAAAAGAACACAAAGTCTATTTTACTAATTAAACCGATAAAGACTTCACCCAATGCTTTGATCATCAAGGCAGGACCCTTGAGCTTGGCAAAGTGAGCAGAGAGCTGGCTGTCAGTCAGTGCGAAGGGGATACGTAAACATTGCCCCAGTGCTCATCTGCAAACAACTAATATAATACTTACTCCATGCCTTGTGCAGTCTGTCGTGCAATATCAATTAACTTGATCATTTCAAATTTGGTCTCAATGATGTGTAGATGGTGATATAAACTGGACCCCTCACACCATTGCGTAACAATAGCCAACTGGGGTTTTGTTGAATAACCCATGAAAAGCAGGATATTCACATGTCGCGTTTTCCTGTTGAAAAAAAACCAAAAACATCAGGAGGAAATCAGGCAGATCAGGAAATCAGGAAAACCCAGGCAGGACTATCACAGTCTAAATATACATTTCCAAACAGAAGTTCTTGGGTCAATCTCAACTTTTACTAAGATAAGGTGTCTGGAGAACAAGTCCTCTGAGGAGCAACTGAGGGAGCTGGGATAGTTTAGCCTGGAGAAAAGAAGGCTGGAGTGAGCTGGGAGTTGGTCTCTTCTTCCAAATAGCAAGTGATAGGAAAAGAGGAAATGGCCCCAACTTGCACCAGGGGAGGTTTAGATTAGATATTAGGAAAATTTTTTACATGGAAAGGGTTATTGAGCATTCCCAGAGAAGTGGTGGAATCGTCACCCCTGAAGGTACTTAAAAGATGGGTAGACTTAATGCTTAGAGATACGGTTTAGTGATGGTTTTTGTCAATGTTATGTTGATGGTTGGACTTGATCTTAAAGGTCCCTTCCAACCTGGACAATTCTATGATTCCATGATAACCTGTTGATAGATACAATATAATGAATTATTCCAGCAGCTAGCCTTTGTTATGATAGTGACATGGAATAGCTATTCTGGGATAATCATCACTTCTTGCTTTTGCAAGCAACTTGGCACAGGACTGCTCAGAAGATGCTGTTACTACTAGGTCCCCATGGGATAGCAATGGTTTGAAGGCAGGTCTGCTGTTGTGTAAGCCCAGTCCAGCTATAAGATGTTGATGCCCATAAGGAGGACTTCCAAAATGAAATTCCAGTCTCAGAGGCTTCCAGGAAGGACAACCCTTTCATTCAGAAACCATCAATAGACTTCCTTGGCAAGGCCTCAGTTTTTCATAGTGCTTTATTTGATGAGAATACTGTACTCTCCATGGAGCCAGCACAGAAGAAAGGATGGGAACAGGTATGAAAACTGTAATTCTAAAAGGCTATGATATGAACTTGTTCCCAAACAGCACAGGGAGAGACTGGAGATTGCCACAGAGATTTAGTGAAATTAAATCAAGCCTATTTCAAAGACAGAGCAACTCCAGACAGAAAAACTTCCCAACAAACAAGGCAGAGAGGATTATCTCAGTAGATATGCCCATAGATTCAAGGCCTGAAAGAATCTACTTGACACACTGTGAAATCTGAAAGATTCTCCTCAGCCTCCAGGAAAAGTCAATCACATTCTTACTGTCATCAAATGGACATGAAGAACTAGATACTTCCAAACATATCAATGAGATATTAAGACAACAAGGCACCTAAGAATTGTGGAGTATTTCCTAGCTCTCCCATGGGCTGAGGAAATATAAAGGCAATCATTTTCCAACACAGCTTGGTACCAAAGGCAGTCAGCTCACTGGTGATGAAACCTGACACACCAAGCTTAAATCTCACAGTAGCTTTTTAAATCTGTGAGGCTGCTGAAGATGGCAGAGCTCTTTATGTTTTCTTATATTGAAAAACTAACCTGGTAGCCTAGAGTCTGAACCCCTCTGTCCTCTCAGCAATGCAGAGTAGGACAGTTCTACACTATGCGACTCTGCCTTTTTCAGGTTCAAGGATGTGTCAAGTGATGCTGAGAGTAACTGCTGAGTGAATAAAAAAAATCAGTAGTTTCTTGCAAATTCTACCTCAAAGCTATGAAAGTAATGATGAAGCATAATGGAAAAAGCACAACTACAGGTAAATCTGGTCCGTGTCAAAGGATAGGACAATTGACTATTTACTGTAAGTGCTGCGATGATCAACAAAGGGAAAGGCCAGACTCCAGCTATGGGACTGCTAGCAAAAATAGAAGATTTTTGATTTCATTAAGTTCTCCTGAGCAGGCATGCCAAAAATATGAAGAGATACATAAAGTAGCATACCCCAGAGAGCCTCTACTTCCATAACTATGGGCTTAGAGTTTTCAGAACTAACATATTCTGGGGAAGAAGGCTGACCGTCCCCTTTTCACCGTGTAGCTTATTGGAGATGCTTCTCCAGCAGAGGTGCCCAGCTCAACACATCACTGTTCCAGAGGCAAATTCCTTCTTTCTATTTTTTTTTCTTAAAACAGAATTACGCTTGAGACCGCTCAAGACTGTACTTGGATGCTAATTGTCTTCTCCAATAAATATTCTGTTGTATCGTGTTGATGGGTCCTCTTTTAAGACCTGAGCCCAAGATAAATACTTCCTCTGGGAAAGTACAAGCAATAGATGTGAGAAAAAGAAATCAGGAAATGACTTTATGAGAAATATATTTAAAAAAAAATATCTTAAAGAGAAGTCAATGCTACTGAACAGAAACCATTAAATGATTGATAATGTGAGCAGTGCGGCCGCTCAAAATGAACAATTAATCATGCTCTCCTTCAATCTTAAAACATAGATGAGAGGAAAAAAAGTCCTACAGTTCACACTTAGGCTTGACTGTGCCCTGAGGGTAGTACAACAGCAAAAACCAGAGGTGTTCTTGAGCGTTTGGACATACATAGATTCACAACATGTAAAGATGAACACATACAGGGAAGGAAGTAGCAGTGGGCACAAAGAAATATTTTTAAATGGCAAGTTATATTTTCTACCCGAAGTATCATCATGAAGGAATAAGAACAATGTGTTATAATGGAAATCTAAAATTAAATGATTAATAGAGCATAAATTTACACGCATTATTTTATGCCAGTAAAAATATTCTTACCTGAGCACTCCTACTTCATTTTTGAAAGCCTGTAACTGTTGAGGTGTGGGTGCCGTAACGTTCAACATTTTCACTGCCACATCACCTTTAAAATAGCAATTTTTAGTAAGTGTCATTGATACATATTATTCTATTGAGAAAATGCTATATAGAGCATCAGAAATATTAAGATACCCTATTTTCTATCTTTCATGAAATAAACCACTACAATATTAAAATAAGTACTCTGTAAAATGTATAAAGACTATTCTTATTTTACTGTGAGAAATCTTAGCCAGGTCAAAGCTTTTCAAATACACATTTGAAATCCTCATTCATCAAGATGAATACTTCTAGTAACTATGTTTCATCTTTATCTGAATAATTACTGAATTCAGAAGAACATACAAGATTTGTGTTCCTAAGTAGTTTGGAGTTCTAACATGACCTATTTAGTACACTACTTCTTAATTTAAAAATCATCTTTATGGCCCTTCAGTGGACTCTCCCCAGTATGTCCATGTCTCTCTTGTACTGAGGAGTCCAGAACTGGAACCCAGCACTCCAGGTGTGGCCTCACCAGCGCTGAGGGGAAGGATCACCTCCCTTGACCTGCTGGCAATGCTTTGCCTATAATGCAGCCCAGAATATCATTAGCCTTCTTTGAGGCATGGGAACACTGCCGGGTCATGTTCAACTTGGTGTCCACCAGTATCCCCAGGCGCTTTTCTGTGAAGCTGCCTTCCAGCTGGGTAGCCACCAGCAGGCAACGTTACTTGCTTAAGAATAACAGTTTGCCATGACGGCCACATACCGTGCCACTTTCCTTTGTAGACTGTTCCAAATGATCCAGATCCTATCCTTTGTCCAACTGTGATCTGCCCATCTGGTATCTCCCAATCATCACTTGAATCCCGTCGACCAAGGGTTTTCTTTATATATACACATAAACAATATAAAAAGGAAGAAAGCAAGTCCATTAGTGGCTGTGAAAACTGCTCCTTTGTTAAAGATTTGGCATCAGCATTTCATATCATTAAAGTCCTAAAAGAACTTTCTCTTTCAGATATTGTATTTGAATTTTCAAGCCAGCCATATCCAAAACCTTTAGTATACTAAATTATTTCCTGGCATGAAATAGTTGCCACAGGTTTCTGGCAGTATTAAAACCAGTAAATATTTAGAAACTCTTACCAAAGAGAAAGTCTTATTTATTTTTCAATTCTTACTCAATGAGAATGCTAACTTGTTAGTTGAAAAAGATTGCAGACATTTTTTAATGTATTTTTACATTTGAGAATCACTAGAGAACTTTCCAAGTTTGTGAATCATGGTGGGAAAAGTTAAGCTGTTATTTGAGGAAACTAGCATTATAATATGAAGCACACCAAAATATTTGGGTGCAATGGAGTAAGAGTATAGTAAATTATTTAAACGATTTATGTATCAGTCCCACCATTTCAATATAACGTTATTAATTGGTTTAAAGCACTTGATCATTACCATACTTATCTCCAAAATAAATCAGAAGGCTTTGATGAAAAGCGAGAGAAACATGGCTGTTCAGTATTTCTATACTAGGAATACACCATAATATGAATGAAAATAGCTGATCTTTTCCTTACCATTCTATTTCTGTCTTCTGAGGATGAGGATGATTTCCTTTCCCGCTGGGGTCCTGGTGATTTCTGTAACGCTTTCACATTGGTGAGTGACCCAGGCAAAGAGGCGGGAGGTGTTGCAGACAAACCTGCAGTTGAACCTAAATTTCAGAAACAGGATAATTTTTATCTATAAGAAGCCAGCTTACAAGAATGTATTGCTATTAGGTGCAAGAACTGTGTTTAAGATGCAGTGTCTCCAAACATCAATGTAAATGTTAAAAGGGGACAAACATGTACTAGGAATATTGTCCTCATATTATACTAGTGCTCAAGTCTTAGATTTCAGGAAGACACAAGCCTATAGCAAACATCCCTGTATACCAGATAGTTCCCAGTCTCTTGTTCATGAATTACCAGAAGGACAATGTCTCTTTAAATAGAAAAAAAATAATTTATAAGTATTTTTTAATTCCACCAGTTTCTTGGAGAAGAAAAGTAGTAGCATTAATCAGCAGTAGCTGTCTCTCAGATTTCTTGCAGCTAACCTTTTAGGGACTCAATAAATAGCTGGAATACTGTACTTGGGAATCAAAACAAACTGAATGCAAAAAATTTAAATATTTTCTAGTTGAGCCTCCAAGTGCCACCTGAAAATCATTTGGCTGTTTTAAAGCTATCTGTTAGCAAAGAGCTCTTATTTAAAAGTAAATATTAGACTGCAGAAAGGATTAAACAAGAATAAATACTTTAGTTAGCTATTTGAAGCATATTCTATTAAATACAAAAAGAACAGTACATCTGTAGCCTATACATTATCTAAACAAATTGATGCAGTAAAATGTCACTAACAGAGCTGTTTCAGGGCCCCAATGGCTCTTTACAAATAGAGCACTTCAACTAGACACTGTTTTTAAAATACACCGTAATTATTTGTAACAAGGTTATGCTGACCTTCCCAATGCAAAGGACATGAAATAGGGTCAACTGTTAATTAAATTCATGCTGCTTTGCTAAACAATGTATGTCACTGTACAAGACCTCCAACATTCCAATGCTTTCTGTCCCATCAGTGCTCTGAGAAGTGGTAGAAGACAATATTCCTCCTCATACTCCCTCAGAAGCCCCCTTTCTTACCAAAAAAGTATCTCCTAATGCCAGCTTGACTTGAAAAAATCGACTTTGTGACTTGTAAAACTGTTGCTCGAGCTCAGTCACTCAGTGTGTGCTAATTTATCCATCACTGCCTGTCCTCACTAAGCTAAAATCCATATGTTTACAAGTGGAAGCTCAAAATAATGCCACGCCAACATATCACAAATGGGACGCAGCACCCATAAACTTTGTCCCGCCTACTAAAACAACAATAATGATGCATATTGGGCATCCTAACTACATTTACAAGCAGCTGGAGGCCAGCGACCTGAAGGATAGACTTTCTTTCATATTCAAATTATAGTCACTATACTGTCATTTATTTATTATATTATTTGTCTGAAATCACACATATATGGAATTAAGTGCACGATGTTCCCAGAACATGAGCAATTTTCAAAAAAATTACTGGATTACAGACTTGCTCTGTAATAGCAAAGCTGCTAAATGTGTTTTCCTTAGAGGTAACTAAAGTCTCCTATTTAGAATGTAATACCACGACGTAGGAACCCTTTGCCAAAACTGTTTACAGCATGTGGTAGAACATAACAGTTAATATGTTCATGATGATACCAGATGGCCTGTTTTCCAAGTTACTACAGTAATGTAATGTTCAGGTAATGTTGGACTTAAGTCATTAGCTTGGACTCTGAAGCTGTACGTAGCATATTCCATTCTGTAGCCAGTTCGCTTGTTGGGAACACCTGTCTTCTTACAAAGACTTCTGGAAGAACTTTACAAGTTCCTAAGGTGAACTGCTCTTGACATATTCTGAAACAAAAGTCTTTGAAACAGCCAAGATGGTAGCATTTGAAAACCACACTACATGCACTGAACTACCCATTTGTACACGTACACGTATAGACATAAATATTCACATTTCATGCTATTACTCAATAGTTGGGTTTCTCCAGCATACGAAATCCCACAGAGTTTTGGGGGATTTTGTGCAATACAACAGATCCATTGACAACTTTAGGCCCGAGTTACCCCCAGAGTCAATGACATGAAAATGGAAGAGTCGTATTTTACATGGTACAGGGCACAAACAAATACTGTTTCACTGGAAATTTACTAACTAAATAAAAACTACAGGGTCTAAAGCATCTAGAGCCCCAATGTGGTATCAACAGCACATTCTCGAAATGAAGGATTTGTTGAAAGCTGATACGACACGTTACTTGAAAAGCTTGAGACCAAACAAGATATCAATGGAAATGTTTGCAATTTACATTTGATTTCCTAGATCATTTTTCAAAACAAAGAATATTCAATATAGAAAACTGTTAAAGCACTGAACTGACTTAAACTGAACAGTCAAGGAAATTCTAAGTTAAGGGCATCACTTTGTCTTTAAAATCACTGCAATGCAATCCAAGGACCTTTGCTTAGAAAAGCTATGCTAAGGTCCACGTTAAAACCTCAACTATGAAATTCCTTGCTTTTGAAGATTTAAGTCAGACTTTATTCATAGTCATTTTCAAGCGTGTAAAGGTGAAAGTGAGTATGTGTGAAAAGCACATTCAAAGCATTCCAGCCAGGCCAAGCAAAAAACAGAGGTGTTCTGATAAACTCACACACTTACATACACACGGTGTGAGGGTGAGGCACAAACAGCATCTGTGGTTTTACTTATTTTGTTTGGGTGAAAACAAGAAAGAAGAGCCCAACTACCTCTGAACACTGGGCCAGGCTCAAAATCAAACACTATTTCACTGGGGACAGAATGAAGGAGGGGACTGGGAGTCCGGGATTGGTATTTCCGAAGACAGCGCATCAGCTGGTTCAAAGGGGCTGTTAGAGAGAAAGAGACGGGCAGGCAGAGACAGAAAGACAGACACATAGAAGAAATGAAAGAAGTCATGGGAAATAACTAGGATGCTTTGACTCCTATTCATAGATTGCTTCTGTACTTCGAAGGAGAGAAAAAAAAAAAAAAAAGTCAATTACTAATAACACTGTGTCAGGACTGGGAATAGCCAATTGTTTTCAGATGCCAAGCAGACAGTTCATGATCAGAAGTTAAAACCAACACGATAGCACAACATTTAAATGCTGGACAAAATGGGCAAAACTGTGGAGAGCCACACCTATCAACACATACAAAAATAGCTAAAACTGGCAACTTGAAATTAGTCAGCTTGCAGGATTAAAGGAAATACTCTTTTTAAAAAGCATTCTATTGCTGGCGTAAGAACAAAACAGCTCCACCAAACACAATGCAGTAGATAGGTACTGTCCTACCAGCTACTAGATTTGGATGGGACAAACATAGTCAGGGACAGCCCACACTACAAAACCTTAGAGATCAGGATAGAGTGTGCTAGGGTCATTTAGACTTTACTTATGGCAAGTTATAATTAGTAGGAGACGACTGCGTTAATGATTTGGAGTTGGAAAAACTGTCATATGCCTGCCCTACTTGCTATTTCTTTATTTCTGTTCTTTCTATATTATTAATATATTCACGGGTATAAATACAGCACATAAGAAACCCTCTCAGCACCTCAACAGCGGGAGAAGTGACTTAACAGGCCCGTGAGGAAAAATAAAATCTTCTGGCGCTAGATCTGACTTCAGTGTGAATTAGGGCTGTGTCTTACTGACGGAAAAATAAAAAGACCCGGCTTCAGCGTAAAGTCCTAACAACTTGGTTCCAAGAGTAGCACAGGCATGCAGTGCAGCAAAGCAGCATCTTCAGCAGGGGTAGAGGGGGAGAAGAACCGGAGCATTTCATGCTGCTTTAGGATGCAGCAGTTCGCGTGGAAGTTCCATCTACCGCGTTGACGGTTTTCAATGAAAACCCCTGTTGTTTCCATGGGTGGAAAAGTAACAACAGGCATAATAAAAATCTTGGAGAGAGAGTTGGGAAGCTGTAAAATATCTGTATGCGGCCACGTGAGTGAATGAGTGTGTGCGGGTGAGAGCAAAAAAAGTGATGGTGAAAAATAATTTTAAAACTAAAAAACTAGATACCACTTCAAAACTTTTTCTCCTTCCGTCTCCCCCACTCCCAAAATGACCGGCAAATGACCCTAACCTTTGTCAGACAAATATTAAGTTCATGGATAAGCGAATGCAAATTCATTTTTCATTCTAGTCATATTTTCCTTTGTGCCTGTCTTTTCCAGAAGGAAGTAGAAGAAAGGGAAGGGACATAGTGGTTGCGTAATTAAATATAGCACAGTAGCTGGTTTAGACACTACTTACCTCCCTCTCCTCGTAAACCCTGGTCTCTAATCAAGTCCTATAAATAAGAAAATAAATTGTGTTTAGTTTAGGTATGATCATTTACATTCCAGAATGTATTAAGACTGATCAAATTGAGAATCCATAACCTCATATGTTGTCCATGAAATAAAAGTTGTTTGCTACCCTGCTCACTAATAGCAGCGACTCCAACAAACCATTTATAACAACTACTAAACTTTCCAAAATTGGTTGCCTTAAAACAGCATCTCTCAGTAGTAAAGTGAAATGTACAACACCCAAAATAGATGCTGACATGAATATATTGATTTAAACACGTAGTTGGCCAAAATACATGACGAAATATTGAACGTTCTAGTTACAGTGTTTGTGGCACAAATTATTTGAACTGTCATATCAGAAGCTGGGACGCCCCTTTCCTGTACTGAGGTACATCAGTCAAATGAGTTCTGCTTCGTTTTATTTTGTTACAAAGCACCTCATTTGCATAGCCAGGCGCACTCTGTTCTCAGAAATGACTCCCTGCAAAAAGGTTTTCTTCACTTGCAATCCACTGTGAACTGAGAGCTTCTTTTACAACAGTCTAAAAGGAAACTACACCAAGGATTTTTTTCTAAACAGACCTAGAAAATTCTAGCAATTCCCTCTGTATGTCCATTTCCATCATCAAGCTTTTTTTTTTTTTTTTTCCCCTCTGTTACTCAATTACTTTATTGCTTTATACACCTGGCACTGCTGCCAAAAGCACTGGTCCTGCCTCTCAGGGGCACCACTGCCCTATCCCACATGCAAATGTCTACACTCTGAATGCACAACAAACATTTCACTTTTCACTCAGTTCACATGCAAAACACATTTTGTGCCTCGGCACCCAGGCAGACTTCAAGACTGCTCACCTGACAAATGACTAATTACTAGAGAGTAGACTTAAGGGTAAAATAGAAGCTATATACGTTAGCAAAACTAGAAAGAGGTTGCTGTGACCAATATTTTGAAAGGTCCTAGCTAGCCTTATACCTAGTATCAACCATTATTATTATTATTATTCATGATTCAGCAAGAAGAAATTTCAAAAATGTCGAAAACAAGCTAAGTGTAGCTGTTTCTGAGCACTGCAAAAGAATGCTCAGACCAATATACACTGGGCTCTTGAAACCCTTGGGAACATTCAGTAAATCTGAACTCAGCCTACTGCACTAATTCAGTTTTCTTCAATGCCAGAAATATTACTTGAATTACAAACGCTAAAAATCCCTCTCTTGCATATGAAGAAATATACTTAACACATACAATGGTCTGTGAGAGTGGCTTTCATATTCTTAACGCTGTGGTACAGTTAGCAGCATCAGCCTTGGGACAAATGGCAAAAAAAAGAGAGCGGCAGTTTATGGTAGAATGTTTCTTTGAAAATGAAAGGTGAGGACTGTCAAAAGGCAGTTTCTGCTTTTGTAGAATAAGTCATTTGCATTCTTACAGCTCTCAGTAGCAAAAATGTCTTACATATGAAGATTCTGACAGACCACCAAGGATTATCTTAGAAACACGGCCCTCGTGTGTGCACGGTAAATTTAATGCTGTGATATTCATACGGGAAACATCGAATCTACTATTCCTGATCCAAACGTTATTAATACTTACATCAATATTGACTGGCTCGATTGTATTGATGTGAACATTGGGAGCTGAAGAGGATCGGTCGCGTTGCCCAAATTGATTCCGATGGTCTTCATCTGCTGGTCGGAGGGGCTGTGGGATTGGAATGGATTTTGAAGGAGAAGGACTAGGGAGAATTGGTGGTCTGAGAAACAAAGTCAAGGAAAAAGAGGATTTAGGTCTACAAATGGCTTCAAATACTGCATAGTGGGTGTGGTAAGTCCTTTTCAACTATAATAATACATACATTAAAAAAAACTGATCTAAAGGCCTGCATGTAAACAATTTATAATGAACGATCTCTACTCCCCTATGATCAATTGCAACAACTCTCTGCTGCACAAGCTACCTAATTACATGTCTGTGAAGTGTTCTGAGTTAAAACAAAACAAAAATACCTAACGTACCATACCAAACTATAAATCCTAAGCTGAAGAAGTCCCGTAGCCCAACATGCACTGCAGATAACAAAATACTTTGCCCTTTCCTCACGTTGGGGTGAATGCAATACACTTTTAATGGCAACCCATTGAGAACTAAAAAAGCTTAACATATCACTTCAACATTACAGTCAGAATATGTCACAAACCAAATTGTATGGATGGGATTATTGCTCAATGAAGAAAGATTTAAAATTATGTACTGGTCACTCCTCATAATCGATTAATATTATAGCCAGTATAATATGAATTACTGAAATGAAAAATAAGCATACCACTTCTTAACCTCAACCTTTGATAAGTAACTTTGAATAGTGCAACATTTCAAACATTATTTACAATACTAGTTTGGTGATGCAGTAGATTTTACTCAAAAGGTAAATGTTCAGACTATATAGACAAGTTTTCTGAAGAAAAGCAAATGCTGCCAGTGATAAATGTAAATAAAGTCTTTAATTTATGGTATCATGAAGAATACATTTAAAATAGGAAACATCTAAACACTTGTTTTTTCATTTGTAAAAAGGCTGACTGTCACTTCTCTGGCTACCCATTTCTTTTGTTAAAAGTATAGTATATTAGCATTTATCTCTAACTCATCAGATCAGTCACTGTTAAGTATAATGATCAATTCAATGAAGGTAAGGCAAAAGGTCGATGAGAAACATTTGCCACCTTTGTCAAATAAAACTTTATGTTAAAATACACATGATATCTGACAATGAGGTTTTCAGAACCTGCAGAAAACACAACCCTTCAGAGAGGGGGGTAGTGCAGTTACTCATGGTTAGTTACCATGCCCACAAAGGCAAATGTCCACAGGGAGAAGCTTCCAAAATAAACCATACAAGCAGCAGCATAAAGCCGCAACAGGTCCTGGTGCCACCTCCCATAAGCGAACATTCCTTGGCCTCTCCAAAGACCTTCAGCGGCAACTAACGTTTTCAACAGGATCTCTTGACGTTTTTTTTTAGAAACAGGTCTGCTTTAAAGGCTATTATATTACCCTACCTTTCATTGAAGAGTTTATACAGTTTGGCACCCATCCCAGAACTCGGTGCTATCTGTATCCTAAGTACCTGTCATCTTTTCCTTCCTGGCCAACAGACTCACAATTGAGAACAGAGCACTTGCAAAATAATTCAAATAGCAGTCTACTAAGTCCCGTAATAAAATACTTAGATTATGTTTGGGACGTTAGGGGCAAGAATAGGTAGGGGGCTTAACTTCTGGGAAGAAATGAACTGAAACTGTCTACAGACAAATCTCCAAGAAAGGGCTTAGGACAGCCTAGGATTTCAGAAGATGCTCAGAATTTCAAAAACGTTTTTTAAAAGCAGTTGATGTACATATAGGTAAGCCAAAGTTTTCATTAATTGCTAAAAAATGCCTTCAGGTAAAATCTTTTCTACTGTAGATGAGAAAGTTTTGAATTCCTGAAGCTTTTTGTAAGGAAATCACGCAACTAGAATCCACATCAGGAGATGGGATGCTGCACAGATACAAGTGCAGGACTTGGTTGACATTCTAAGGCATTGTATTTCATGTTAAAGCAAGCGTGTCAGATGCTGCACAGAAAGACTTCGGAAGAAAAGCCTAAAAAATGTCTCACTGTCATTGTTGGGATGGTTAACTCCTGCTCGGACTTCCTGAGAGTTCTTAGTAATAATAAAGTCAAGGGTAACAACAAACACCTCTGATCACGAGTGAGCCAAAGGAGAGAAAACCAAATTGCAAAAATATTGTTTCAATTACATCCTCCTTTGAGTCATAAATGGTCATCTGTTAAGGGAATCTGCAAATGCTTCTGTTATTCTGGTCACAGGTCATCACGCCCATCACGTTGCTAGCACAGAGCGCATGCTACGTCATACTGTGTTTGAAAACAATTTGAATAGCTTTTTATACTTATTAAGTTCTAACTGGGTGACATTCAGATCTTTAGAAAACAATTATAGGCTGATAAAGAACTCTCTTCTTGGAGTCTCTAAACTATTATTGGGAGGACCTCTGGGTTTTAGACACCAAAGAAGCCAGAGATGGGAATCTCATAAACAGCCATGTGCTCCACCTATACAATCAGGATTTCATTAATGGGTGTCTTTGGGACACTTATAAAAAGGAAAGTTATTTTTGCTAAATGGAAATTTTGCTTGAAAAAGGTAACTAGTGAAGAGAAAGACACAAGCAGTTTGCTAGCCAAGATGGCCTACTGAGATCACAAGCTCAGAAGAGATTACCACTGGCCTCTGCCTGTGTGGGGCAAAAGCTGTACCTTGATTTGCATCTAGATACTGATCTACAGAAAACATGTCACCACAAAGAATGTAACAATCCTCTTAGCTACCCAAAAAATTACAAAACTGTAATTACTCCAGGAGGGTAGAATGGACACTGGAGCAAAAAGGACCAACCATCATCATTGGGAAGAGGATGATGATGTTTATTCCATGTGAGTTACAAAACTAGTTCTGTAGGCTATGCAAACATATGGGCAAAAATAATAAAAATCAAGAAGACCAGAACACAACTGTCACAAAGACCTGTTTGCTGTGGCAAATATGTATAGCAGCAGTTTAAATACCAGGATCTGAGTTTCTGTTACTCCTGTGGCCTTTGTGAGCAGTGAACAACCAATCTGAGAGGAGACCTTCTACAAGTAAGAAGGTCAATGTGCTGACATATTAGAGAGGTTATATCACCTCGTCTTGCACACTTTCTTCCAGTCTCTTAGATGTGGGCATTCCTTTAACAAACCATTGTCAGCTTTCCAGGCAACAAGCTGATAGAGTTGTCAAATCTTGATTTAATGTATTATAACCTTTCCTGGCAGTATGACAGAACATGCTTTTTCCTTGGACCGTGTACTTTGGATGAGCACATTGTTCCCTCCCATTTTTATCAAGACAGAACAGAAAGAGGTTTTGTCAGGAGACAGGAGTAATTGCAGACAGATGTAGATTTTTACCCTTTGTCAATCACAGCAAGTGCCAACATGTCCACAGATTTACTATTCTACAAAATTGGGTCCATGGGAAAGAGGAAGGTAACTCAGAAAAATGCCTGCACATGCCACCATATATAATCAAACAATTTTATAAAATCATATACAGTACCTCCACAAGATCTCAGAAATTGCAATGATACACGTTAGTTCACTTTACAAATACAAAAGAAAATTTTAATACATATTTTCCTGAATTTACTTTACTTCACCAATGTGATGTTTCATGTATTTAAGAGCTGGTCTACTCAGGAAAGATTTTTCTTAAAACACATTTGTCTGGGCTTCAAGATCTCTGCTTGGATTTTTATTTTGCTGTAGAGAAGCAAATACTTAAACTGAAAATTCACATGTACCTAGCTTCATGTTATAGGGTGTGTGCCACTTCCTTTTTAAAACAACAGCATCTGTACTGGATTGAGATTTTTCTTCTTCCCCTCTCAGCCTGAACAAGCGCATCTCAGCTTCGCCACACACTACTCACGTGTAGACTGCACACCCATACCCAAGCCAAACCTACCGAAAGCTAAAATGCATACCAAGGCTTTTTATTTTTTAGTTTACACCACAGTATGATTGGCTTTGACTTTTGTTACTGCTGCTAATGAAGATCACAGTGCATTTCTATTTTCAAGCAGTTGCTAAGGTTCTGGGATGCAATGGTATTTCAGCCACACTACCTAGCCAGTAAACTGTAAATTTTGGAGGCAAACATGGTGTAATTTAATTATTGTAGTACTCCATAGATATTGCCAGAAAACAAAGTTGGTTTGTTTTTTTTTTTTTTTTCCTTTCTCCACCTCTGCAGCCTGGAAATAGTCAATAACCCCAAATCAAATGTAGGTTTGGAGAAAAGTCAGTCTAAAAGCATTACAGGACAGATCTGTAACAGTCATAACTTCATATGGACTAGTGCTTTTCTCTATAGCATGAAAACTTGTTTTCATCCAAGTTGGCTTGCAGGTGTAAAATAACTTCCAGGATTATCACAACGCATTTATACTGGCCTTTGGGCCCAGATCAAAGCTCAGCGATGCCTTCCTAAAATTTCTGACAGCTTCACAAACCAGGGGCTATGAAGAGAATCCCCACAGCTGTCATTAGTCCTCCAAGGTTTGAGTTCACTAGTGTGTTGTTGCAAATAAGGTTTTGGGGAGCAAGAGGGTTCCCATGCCCATTGTATGGAATAAAGATGATTCTTCTAAAAACCCTTGATATCAGGCATTTTCTGCTCAGCAAGAATGCATATCAAGTTGGATATTGTAGGAAGTTTGCTAACGTTTACATGAGGTGGTCTGAAAAATGTCTGGTGCCAGAATTTTTAGGGGGAAAGCTCATTGTTTTATGCAGTAGAACACAAAGTTTTTGCTCACCTAAACACGTGGGGATCTAAATGGTGTTGCAGTACTAAATCTAATACTGTAAGACTATGTCCTTGTTTCCTTGACTTTGGAGAAACTTTTCTAGACATTTAAACGCCTTTGGCTGAGGCAGAATGATCAGTGAACATTTGGAAGACAGAAAGGAAAGCAGAGGTGTTTAATCACGGGCTGGAGCCTACTCTAAGGCAGGGACTGGCAAGCTTCCACCAACGCTGCACCAGACAGTCCCCCTTCCTTCCTCAAATCGAGAAGACCAAGCACGTTGGGAAATGTTGTTTTTCAAAGAGCCAAGATGCTGCCAACCCGCTTACTGGCAGCGTTCTGCCTCGAGCAAAGCAGATGCTTTCAGTTTCTTTGGAGCCCGACCTGCCTCTGTTGCTATTCAAAGTCTGACCAGGCGTCCCCTCACCACCCGCTGCTCCACAGGTTACTCACCCTGCCACAACATCTGCCTCACGAGCGTGCTGAGCTTTGCCCAAGATCATACCATCTGAGAGAAGAGATGGAAGTTGGAAAAGACAGCTTTGGAATGTTTTCAACAGCTAATCTCTCCCCTTTTCATGTAACATTCAGGGAACTGGGTTCACAGAAATTCTGCGCTCTTATGTTACGAGCAAAGATACAGAAAATCTTTATGTTGGTGCAATGAATGAAATGAATACAATGTATTACATACAGTTTAGGTACTTCAATTTTATTACAAATGGCTATTATCTGGGAGACCTACACTTTAATAATTCTTTCCAGTTAAGTGCAGATTATAACTAAAATGACTGCTTTGGCACAACAGGATAGTGCAAACTGAAAGAACTGAACTGGGACAAAAGACCTAAAAGGGAAGGCTGGACACATTTTCATAAGGGGTTAGGATATGTGCAAGTGGGACCAGATGTGCTCCCTCATCTTTGGGAGGAATGTCTGGAGGGACTGCCTATGGCTTACAGTTGGAAGAATGAAAGGCTACAGGACTGGACTGCTTTAGGATGTGCTCTGCTTTACACATGAGCATAGTGCAACAAAGTTCTCCAGCACATTTAGCAGCTTTTGCATCATGTCCAATGGTCTTTTCCTTTACGTCCCTTTCTCATTCCAACTTCTCCATTTGATCCCTTGACAACTTCTCAGCATGTCACACACGCCTTTGCTCTTGAGCTTGTCTTGCAACAGAAACTCTTCCTTTCTTTGGGCACTTTGCCTGTCGCTGGAATCCCTTCACAAGGCTAAAGATGAAGAAGGATGTTTGCCTTCTCTTTCCTCAGGTTTACCAAACGATTAGCAACATCCCTTCCTCTGTGGGCTGTGTCATACAAGATGCTAGGAGAACAGAGAAATCAAAGGAACAATTATTAAACTAGTAAGTGTTAATAAAGTGCTCGTTCCTCATATTTCAATCCCATTGCCCAACTCTCAAATTTCAAACCCCTACTGTCTTCCTGACAAGATAACCTCAAATGTCAGACTTTTTTTTTATTTATTCCAGTTGAGTTGTTGTTCCATGCTGTAGCAGTACCCTTTAGTGAAACTGTGGGTAAGTACACTTTTCTAGAGATGGCCAGCATTTTTCAATTATATATTTAAAAAGCAGCTAAGTATTATGAAAGAAAGGCAGAAGGATAACTGGAGAAAAGTATGGACAGTGCTATATGCTCATACAATAGCATCAGAGCTGCTTCTGAAAAGGAAAATTGCATGACAAACATGCACATTACTTTGGAACACCAGCCGACAATCATAAGCCATTTTCAAAATAAACAGAATTTTGAAGGCATGATGTATGCCTTTTTTTTCCATTTAACAATGATGTGTATAAAAAGGCAAAAAAAGAGTAGAAACTTAGAAATCTTTTACAGCTCCTGCAACCACAAACATTTACAGTCGCAACACCTCGTAACTTCAAGCTTAACCTCAACTGGGAAGTATATTTAAATGTTAAAATTTTTATTTATGTGAAGGGAAAAACCTTAATGCATTAAACAGCTTTGTTCTTAGTTTTTCCTTTCTGTTTTTACTTCACAAAACTAAGACTAGGACATGTATCAATTAAGATAACCTATCCTGTTCTATCCTCATAAACTGGTAAGAAAGCAAAAATGTAAAGCAGAGGCAATTGGGAAGGAGGAAAATTTAGCATATACCAGCATTGAGATTGAGGCTATATAGAGCCTCTGGCACCCACAGGTGTTTAACACAGGTGGTATGAACAAGCTTCTTCACAGATTAATAGTTCTAGCCTGGTTATAAATTTCAGCTGTACCATGAGAGAGGCAGAGCCTGCTTAGCTCAGAGAATCACAGCAGCTGCCTGGTCCCCAGTCTGCCGTACTAACATCCACAGGATATAAAGGCAACTTCCACTACCTAGAAGAGGCACTTCCAAATTTACTTGAAATTGCACCAAATAGTACAAGTAAGAACATCATCTCTCTTTGTACTTACCAAACGAGGTTCCCTCTGCAGGGCTGTCAATCTATTTTCCTGGGAGGCATCATATTTGATCTTTCATAATACAGTCTTGGCTGTCCAGGGAATTTCTCTTCTAGTTAGAGTCCATAGGGGCCTGTGTAGCTTCCGGCTGTGTTTCTGCTTTAGTTTAGGCACAATGCTCACTATTCCAAGAGAGCCCCTCTGCCAAATTCAGTTCATCTCCATGCAGCACACAAGTCCTAGGAATGTTTTCCTGAAGGCTTTTGTATTTGGTGCTCTTAATAAATCTGCATCGGGTTTCTTGACTTTATTACGCATCCTTGAGTTACTCTTTCCTGGAGATTTGTTCTACTATCTAGTGCTGGGTGGTGTCAGTGATCTCTTAGCTAATTAGGGAACATAATCTAAACATGATCACTTCTCTCTTCACAGAGAGAGGGTCCAGAATCTTTGTTGGAAATACAGGGGATGGAGGCCATGGTCAGTTTTAGAAATCTAATTTTACAAAATCTGGATCTGCAGCAAACAAATGCTCTTGGTATATCCCAACATGTAAATAGGAGCAAGACAGCTGATCTGGAGGATACTAAAACAACGTGAACGTGGAAAAGCTACTAAAGTAGTGTTATGAACCTGGAATTGGCATCTGTTCACACCAATCTTATAATGATGTGGCTTATTCTCAAACAGAGGTATGTCACTTCAAGGCACATAAATTGTAGTTTGATAACACAAACTAAAAGAATTTATGGGGATATAGCTTTGGTTTGTAATAATTTTAAGTATAAAATCTTTCCAGTTTAGACCAGGTCTAAGATACCATGCAGAAGAAATCAGTTTAACAGGTAAGGCCCCAGTTCTACAGACACTTACACACACGTTTAACTTAAGTTCCTTGTTAATTTATATCATTCATGTGAATGAAAACATTCACTTCTTTGAAGTTAAGTATAGGTGGATATATTTGCATGAGAAGGCAGACTACAAAAACGTAGATAGAGTTGCAAAGCAGTATTTTGAGTGTTTCTAAGCATACAGTACTGAAACGTTATGTTATTACACAGCAGGAATAAGGTCATACCCAACAGAATCTGAGGGGGGCACTGAGGGGTACGATCCAGATGCTGGGGTGGTCTCTCCTAAGGAGGCCTCTTCCTGCGGTATGGGGTGATGTTCAAAGAACTTGGAGACAAACAGCAAACTGTGAGGCAAGAACAAAACAAAAACAGCCTAACTTGTGCAAAACCCAGAAGCTTCACAATATAATAAACTCAAAACACTCAATGATTGAACACCCCCTCTCCAAAAAAAAACAAACCCAAACCCCCTCACCAATCAAATTCTAATTTTTAAAATAAAGACTACACTAAGACATTAATCTGCAAGGTATGTTAAAAATAATATTTACTTGACAAAGCATCAAAAAGATCATGCCTTAAAAATACCTTACATTTTTAGAGGTAATTTCTTAATATTTTATTTCATATTAAATACATCTGGTTCCTCAAGAATGCACAGATTATAACTATATGTTGAGTACATGAATTTATTTTAATGTTTGCACTGATGCAATGACAAAATCTAAATGCTAAGTGGATAGAACTATGTTATCCATAAGCCCTGAACACAAACTCTAAAGTTGCCCAAGGAAACAGTTACCAATACCAACATAAGCAGAAATTAAATTTATCCTTGGGGGAAAACCTAGCATTTTAAATGATTCCTTATATGAAAGTCTATTTAAAAGACTTAATAGCATCAGCTGAAGCTGATCAAATAGAACATAGAACCAGTTTACACCAGATCCTTAACCTACATCAAAGACTTGCCCAAATAGATCAATAATTAAATTCAAGAACACATGACTGTTTAGGACATTCTCTTTTATGTTTCTTACCTAGGCATCAGACTTACTAATGGATTTGTTTTCAATCACTGTAAAACCAACTGCAATTTCACCGTATTGAACTAGTGTCTCTTTTCATTTTTTTCAGGTTGAAGAGAAAAAAATCCACATCTAAACATTTAAACAGGGCCCTAGCCATCACATAATAAAAAACTAGTTTTGATTAAGACTAACAGCTGTGAACAATGAGAAGCCTGTCTGATACAGTCAAGTGCTCAGCCACCCCATTCATGCTTCAAAGAAAGCATTTTATAGTCCAGAAAAAAAGAAAATAAATAATGAACTGGTTGTCGGAGGTAGCACAAAGAGAATATTAATTACACATTCTCCTAAGAACAGTTGAGCTCCTATATTTTTTCAGGCAGCACCTCTGACTTCCTGCATTACAGATTTAACCTAAGAAACCACCGACAGCTGTAAGCTTAATAAAAGGCTCAACTTTAAAAAGAATTGTGATGACTTACTCAAGTTGGTCATAATTAACACACATCAGTGGTACTTCTGTACTACAGCGCTGGTGAAATTTGTAGCCACATGTCTGGCACCGGAATCCCTGGAAAAGCAGCTTTCGACAAAAATCGCAGAAAGCTAACGTGAAGAATGTTTTTCGTACCTATATTGTCAAAAATAATCATAATTAAATACAGTCCTTCTGCAAGCCTAAGATAGGCTATTTGCTTTTACCTCCCTCTAATACACTTACAAGCCTCTTTTTTGATGCTGGAGCTACAGTTTTGTATCAAACAGACTGACATAAAAGATCGTCTCCTTTTTGAAATAGTCTTCATACATTAAAATTTTCTTTCAACTATTTATTGAAATCAATGCTTCACTTCATTAGCAGTAAGAAAAACAGCGACAAATCTAAAGCAAAACAGTGCACTGTTATAATGCTAGAGACAAACATTCAGAATTTAATTGGATCCAATCTATAAAAACAAAAGCTGCTGAAAGATTATCTCATCCTCTAATTTTTTCAGGAGCCAAATGAAATTTCTATCCAATGCTCATAGGACTGGAAATACAGATATGGTTTATATATATGGTTTCTACGTATGGTTACGTATATAGATGTAATTTTGATTACTGAAATTCAGAAACGTCTAAAATCGCAAAAGGTTGAACATTATTATCCCCATATCCTAAGGGGGGAAAAATTATTTAGTTTCATTTTCAAATGTAGCAATACTTGGCATAAAAATACATTCTAGTTGTATTATTACATGTAATAGTCAAAATTTCAGGCAGCTATCAAAAAATCTTAAATCTACTAGACTTTCACCTAACTAGCCATAGCCAAACTAGCTTGAGTAAAAGAGTTTAAGCAGCTTGCAAATAGAATTTGGGGTTTTTATTTAAATAAAAGGTCTTTCTTCTCCATGTGAAGAACATTATTTCCAGGATTTTGTATGTAGATGTAGCCGTTTAGATGGATTCTGTTTAGCAGCTTCCATTTATTTGGTGCCTTATCAGGTCAAAACATATTTGTGCACTAGCATCATTGATGATGTCAGCAGTACTCTGGGAATAGTTAGTTCATTAGTTAATTGCTGCTGCAGAGCCAGCAGGGAGGCCCAGAATACATTTTATAGATACAGCAATACAAAAATAGTAGATTATTATTACAGCTCTGCAATGCAGTGCTGATTTAAACCCCCTCCATTTATAGATTTTAGAGGGTGTATTCCATCCAAATGTGAAAGTTTTAAGGGCGATCAAGTACTCTAACATCACTTACTTCAATTACAATTCTAACTAACTCACTTAAGCTATTGTGATGAAAAACTTCTTTCGCAACCCCCACCACATCCCACAGACACAAAATATGTTGTTAATTTGAATTCGAAAGTACGAAGTTGACTTAACCCTACTCAACATTGCATAAAACCCAGTACGTACAAAATTGTGTGTCGTGAGTGGCACATTCTCCAAGACTTCCACATGCAACTCCTCTCCCGTGAGCCAGGAGATGTCAGTGTCCCAGCCAATTGGCTTCTTCTCTCTGAAGTGTAAATAAACCTTTCATTAGCACCAGGGAACAAACCCTTGCAGGTCCTCCTGCTGAAGATGTGAGACCAGATAGAAAGCTGCACTGTGGGGGTTTGCAACCCAGTCTCCAACTGCAGGAAACTTTAAAGGCAAGACATTAAGCTCAGCACATAGAAGGAGAGCACACCTTCCCTGGACAAACCACATGAAAGAAATGTATTTTTTCAATCAGCTCCAGCAGTAGCCGATTCCTTGGTTCCAAGGTGACAGATACTTTTCTGATCAAATAAAGTGCTTGTGAAAACACCTGCTCCATAGGAGATGCAAAGATATGGCTAATTTCATGCAGCAAGAAAACATACAAACTTTCTAGGGCTGGACCCCCCCACACCCAGGAACTCTATATTGTTAGGAAAGCACTATAAGCAAGTAAAATTAAACCAAAAGAGTTAACGAAACATATTTAGTACTCTTTTGGTTAGCATGAGTTTGATTAACTAGTGTTTTGCCAGCAGTCTATAAGCTTGTATTACCCTATATTATGACCATTCTTGAAGTGATCAAATCTTATTCTAGGACTTTGTCACTCCTTTTGGATGTCTTCAAGACACAAATTGTTGTAGTGCAAATTATCAGATCACTCTGAACTTGGAAAGAACTTCCACAATGTTGGATAGAATCGGCCACACTGGGTAACTCCAAGAAGATATTCTAAAAGCAAAAAAGCATCACACACAAACCATACCCATCTTGTATTCTGTAAACAGCACAGCATTCTGGAATAAGACCTCTCATCATCAGAGCTTTCTTTAGGCTGTCTCGGACTGTCACTCCACATCTGGCTGGAACCTAGAGGTCAAACATAAAAGAAATTCATTAAAACAAGTTCCAATTTAACCCCTCAAACCAATACAAAGATTTTGACCCTCAACTGCTGAAACTCACTTTTCATGATGCTTTACAGAACACTAGGTAAATTTTTCAAATTTTTTTAATACTGTGGAAAATTTTCTTGGTGAATAGTAGATAAGCAGTCTAGCTCAGCTAGAAGAGAGAACAAGCTCTATATTTCTATTAACATTTGGAACAAGGTCTTGACCCAACTTGACTTTCCAACTCTTCTCAACTTGAAGAAAGTAGAAAGACAGCACATAGACAGCTAGTAACTACATACATCTATAAAAAGTTGTAAAATTAAGTGGGGCAATGTGCCAAGTGGAATTAAAATGAAAGAACTTGGAGTGCACTCAAAAAAACATTATGATAAAATGTAAACATTTTATTTTCCATTTCTAAAATATAAGATAAGCATGCAAACAAGTAAATTAATCATCTGAGTCAGACATACCATCACCTCTCACTATATTTGCAACTCTACAGACAGTTCCTATTTGAAAAACATATATCTCTCTTCTGGTCACTATTTGAAAAGTTTAAATATCTAGCAGGATGGGAACAATGGGGAAGCACACTAAAACTAGCCAAACAAAGAACTGCAAACTATGCAAAGATTTTCCTTGCCTCTATTCTAGCTGTAGGCATATTTTATAGGAATAAGTCTATAATCTCCAGGTATACCTGTGATTTAACAGCGTATAGAGACAAGCAATAACAACAGAACAATACATAATCTAGTGAAGTTAAGATGTTGAGTATTATCCACTTCATATTTCTAGAACTAAATAGTGAAAAGATGTAACACTTTAGGTGGCACTCACACTGGGACGTCTCCTATAATCACGGACAGCACCTCAAACCTGAGTCAAAAGAGAAGCCCACAAACCAACTAAAGGAGTCTGAACACCTGAGACCCAATCTTAGCTTGCTGGTGGCCTAAGCCAGAGCCCTGGGTAGTCAAAAGCAGTCTCTTAATCAGTTTCAACTGGCTTTGGATCAGAGCCTAGTTTTCGCTCCTTGCACTTAAATTTCCATGGGTATTCAGGGGCCCTATGTCCTACTTAAGGATGACAGTGAAAAGTAACAGTCTATTTCAAGGAGCTTTGTGAACACCACTCGAGGTTATGCTATATACTGCATTTCTAGAACTCACACATATGCTCTCTCAGAAGAGACAAATTAAAGGAATATTTTGCTTCACAATCTTCCTCCCATTACCATGAAAGTGCTTCTTAAAAGGTATTTGTGCATTCCATCTCATCATCACGTAAACATTTAAAAAAAGAGGATTTCTACTAATTCTTTGGAAAAAAACATCCTATAGCATATTGCTTTACAATCTTAATGTTCAGCCTTAGGTGACTTTGTTTTACACATCCCATTACCTCTTAAAGCATCTTTTCATTAATCTATGTAACTTCTTCCCATCCTAGAAATTAACACTGTGGCTTCCAATCACTTGTAGGTCAATGCTCCAGCATAAAACATCCTTGATGGTTCCTAATACCTGTCACTGGTATTAAGAGCAAGCTTGGGAACACATATTATCATCAAAATCATCAACAACACTGTAAAACTCAGCCCTCTGTTGCTTAAGTCTCTACAAAACTAATTTTTCACACTGCAACCAACCGTTCACAGGGTCGCTCCGTGATTGATACCCCCTGTTCCCAACCCCAGCAATGTGGTTAGCATAATTAATGCCACTTTATGAGGCAAACAGCCATTCTCAGTGACCAAGCAGGTCATGTATTTGTTCCCTCTCCCCTCATTATCAGGCCCTGAAGGTCCTGTGAACCAAGTAGACAAACCAAACAGATCTCTTCTTCCCCTCCCTACCGACCTCAAGGTTCCTGGGCGCCAGGCTGATTACTCCCTTCCTTGCTGACCTTGATGGTCCAAGGGACCTGATGGCACCATCATACAATAGGGAATCGTGACAGCACCCAGAGCATTGTCTAGAAAATCAACCAGTTGTAAGTTCTAAAGGAGGAACTTGGACCAGAGCTGCTGCTGGGCAACGAGACCCAGAGCCTCCCTGTGGCCAGGGATACCTCCGCTGTCCTCCACTTCCTCCAAGGATTGAGGGAGTGACTCGTATTCTTTTATATAGATTATGACTGTTATATTGATATGGCAAACCATGTGTTAAGATTTGACCCAATTTGCAGGGGCTCCAGGTGATTAGAAATAAAAAGTTAAGTTGCATTATAGATTCTCTATTATGCTAAACTACACTATACTGATTCTGCTTGTAGAACTTCTGTGCCATTCCACCAATAAATTCTGTGCTATACTGATCATAACATCATGTTAAGAAAATAAAGCTTTGATTGTAACTACAGTTTAGGGCCATCATCATTCTGCCAAGGATCCCTAAAAGAACCTATCTGTCCCCTCAGTGTCAGTGGTCAAGTTCTCCCTGCCTCCAACATATTTATTTACAAATAGTATATATTTTGAAGAATTTGACTAAAATCTCTTGAGAATTTCAGGGGTGTGCTCCAACACCCCATACAGATCAAGTCCCATCATGAGCCATTTTGATGGAGCAAGTGTTTTTTGCCTCAAGGCTATTTGCCCTTTAAATGCAGCTCCTGCTGGATTGAGGTAGAGCCCCCCAACACACTTCAGGTCTACCCTTCGAGCAACCTCAGTTACTTCACCACTGATAGCCACAGCGGAAGAAGACATCCAAATGTTCAGTGGGTGATAGAGAGACCTAGGGTAGGGAGGGAAAACAGGAATGAAGAGAGCCAGGAAAGTGGTTGGGCCTGAAGGACAAAAGGGAGGAGAAAGACAGGACAAACTGAAGAACAAAGCACGTGTATATGGAGAGAGGGCATTGCTACGAGCAGGTTTGTGGTAAACAGCCAAGCAGGGCAGCAGGAAGACAGAACTGAAGAGCTAAATGAGGCAGAGGGCAGGAAACACAGATACGATGAACTACCACTGGTTGAAAAAGCTGGGAAGCTGTTTCATGGAAGCACATCCTGAACAGGAAGCTTTCATGCTGTGATTAGGAGAAAAGACGGCTCATTGGCCTTATTGAAACTCATCCTGTTGGTCTCAGCCCATCCAGCCAGCCTGTCCAGATTCCTCTGCAGAGCCTCTCTACCCTCTAGCAGGTCGACACTGCCACCCAGCTTGGTGTCATCTGCAAACTTAGTGAGGGTGCACTCGGTCCCCTCGTCCAGATCATTGATAAAGATATTAAAGAGAACGGGTCCCAGTACCGAGCCCTGTGGGACACCACTGGGTGTGACCGGCCACCAACCGGATTTAACTCCATTTACCACCAAATCATCCAGTACCTCATGAAGCAAAGATCTGCATCAGGAACCTAAAAGTTTCAACTCCATTAGTGAATTACATTGGTATAAATAATGACACTTCAGGTGAGTTTTAATTTTTTTCTTTTTAATTTTGCTGAAAACAAGATTTATGAAGTTACAGTCTTCCTATTAAGAAATCAATAAAGTCAGAAAGGCAGGCTCCAAAACCTGGGAAGTATCGAGATGAAGGTTGCCTACAGCAATGCAAGTGCAATAGAACTACAAAAAAATGTGCATTAAGCATCTCTCTCACTCACCATTCGCTGTTCCTCAATATTACTTCACCAAGTCTCCTTCATTAAAATCCAAGCCATATTTATGCAACTTGCAATTAGGGACATGGATAGAACATTTATTCTCTTCACTGCCATTTGCAAAAAGATCCAGCTAAAAAAACAGTTGGGGAACTGTTTTGATTACTTTCAAAAAATCACCAGGATCCTGTATCACCATCACATTTAGAACATTCTCTTACAGAACTCCTGAGCAGAGAGACAGAAGGCTAAATTAAAAGAACTAAATACTAGAATAAAGCCCTGGAGTATTGATTAATCATTTTCCCTGACTGGTACAGTACGGTCTACCACCATCTGTGCATGTAGCCCCCTCCTTCAGTCCCTACCAGCGCCTGCTGTAAAGCAGAAATCTCACTCTGCAAAGCATTCCCACTAAAACCTCTCTTCCCCCCACCATCCTCTTCTCACATCCAAATCATAGCAAAGTTAAAGAAAAATCCCGCTCCAGTTGAAGTTGGGGAGCAACTTAAACTTAAGAAAAGAAAAACCAAACCAAAACAAAACAAATTCTCTTTTTTCTGACTAACAGAGAGCCTCCTCAAAGCACGGTTTTCAGAAGAGGTTCCTACTCGTCCCAGGCTGGATGGAGGGAAGGAGGAAGGGAAGGTGGCCCCGCAGGCTGGGAGCACAGGGAACAGGAGCCCCAGCAGTGTGTAGCCACCCCGGCTGTCTGCCAGGAGCCGGCAGCTCCACCACGGCAGGCAGGCAGGCACCAAAGTGGCTTTATCAATTCCATCAAGAGTTTTGACAGGACTCCCATTGGGCATCTTAACTGAATCACATCAGCCCTTTTTGACACGGTTCCCCGTGAGAAAATCTTTGATCTACTCCAAAATACGCACCCTTGTGACTGTAATCCAGAAAACTGAACAAAGTCTGCATTTTATTGAAACAAAGAATGCCTAATATTATCTCAAACCCATTTTGTCCGCATCCATCCATTATCTTTTGATCCCTCTGTTTTATAACTAGGAAAATCTTAGTATATTTCACAACAGTTACCACCTAGAAAGTCACATTACTGAATTAGGGAATCCCTTTCCAAGTTCTACTTGCTAAGGGTTTTCTTTTTAAGTAAAGTTTTAAGTTTTTATAACAATTTGCAAGTTGATTCAGCAAACAATTTTCAAAAGTGAAGAGCATGAAACACTATGGGCTACACAATCCTAAGGAGAAGTACAGAAGCTGCCCATACAAACCACAAGCATAGCTTAATAATATACCAGAGAAAGTAATTTACTTGGGCATCTTGCATCGGGCAAGTAGTGATTTCAGGAAGACACCAAAATACATGCTCAACTTTGCAAAGTTGAAGTCCCAAGGAAACAACCTACAATTATTCTAGGCTCCAAAAATTGCCAGTCTTACTACCTAGACAAATTAAATAGAACTGTAGCACTTAATTTCCTCATTTCTTTTACTCATGTGAACTATTTCTATGGGCAGTAAGTATTCATAACAACATTGCTGATATATACTTGGTACTGCAGCCACAAGCATTTAAGAATGCATAATAAATCATTTATTTCTGTAAATCAGGTCATTCCCGATTCAGTAAGAAATTCAGGGCTACATCCCTAAATAACTCTTACATCACTCTTCTAACATCAGAGCAGAAGCTGGCATGGTCTCAGTAAGTTAAAAATGCTTCCTTACACCAGTGCATTTTCCAATACTTTACAGCAATAAAGAGCTGAAGAGACTGAGAAGCCCCCCCCCCCCAATCAACGTAAAGGTATTCTCTGAAAGTGGAGAGTATTACATTATTATATATCTAGTATTATACTTCTCAAAACTCGTTATCTGGTTCTGTTTTTTTTTCCTCAGCCTAGCACTGTAGTTCAGCTCACTTTAGCCAAGCATCACGTACGTGTGTAAAGTATGTGTAACAAAACCTTGGAGCTTCAGAAAAATTCAAACAGTAAAACAGAGTACTGGGTACAACAGCAAAATATGTCAAGTAGTAGTCTTCAAAGTACTGATTTACTTACCTCAACAGATAAACCTTGAAAGAGCACACTTTTTTCCCCCTCTGGCACCTATATAACTAAAAATGCCAGCAATGTGCTCACAGAATTCAACATGTTGGGAGATAAACAAGCTAAGCTATCTTTTTGCCAAATAACTGGTTTTGCCTTACGACAAAGTTTTTTTTTAGTAAAAATTCAAACATGAGATCCACATTTAGTTTCTCACTTTAGGTACGAAGGACAATTGTTTAACCAAATCAGCCAACCACTTTTTACAGCACTAAGTGATAAAATTAACCCCTTCTGTGGCAAAGAGGACATAGGATTCTACGGAACATCACAACCTCTATAAAATGAAGAGCGTGGTTTTCAGACACAGATGTTCCAGATTTCAGGGCATGAAACTCTGACCAGCTTCCAGGAGAGAGCAGCATTTAAGAATATACATTTTTAATGGAGCACATTAGTAAGACAAATGGGAGACAATTCCATTGCATTCAATCTTGTTTCCAAGGGAAGCTGAACAGAATTTACCCATCTGACAAAGCTGTTACCATTCCGTCAAATGCATCCCATTTAACTTGCAAAGACATCGGTGATCAGCACCCACTTGCACCTCCAACGCAATTAGGGGGTACTCATTTGTAGAACACGATGGACTGATTTATGTGAATACAGAACATTTGCTCAAAAGTATACTACCACTAAAGCACACTGGATCAAACCTGCTGTGCCTAGTCAACAGCAGGTTCCACACTCTCATTTTTCAAGCTTTTGAGGGACAGCACCCAAACCACGTGCAGAAGAGCACTGCTCATTTGCGATAGTAGATAACAGGATTTGCCATCTTAAAATTTTATTTAGGGTCAATACCAGTGTCAGAAGTTGTGAAGACTGACAGTGACCCATTAATTAAAGTTTGGAAAATACGGCTTCCCATTTTAGAGAAATGCTTGTCTAGAAAAATAGCCATAGCCTCTATATGGGAATCAAAACCCAGGACCTTCAGGTTTCTGTTCAAGCAACAAAAAAAGTCAGCTGGCTGCTCTCCAAACCAAAACCCAAACACATTAGAAATGTAAGTTACAAAATAGCTGAAATAAACCTTTTTAATAGGTCAGGGCTAGAGTCCACTTCAGCAGTATCCTGCCTCAGATGATCATACCCCAAATGCTTTAAAGGCAGCGGGACAAAAAACTTTGACATCCCTCTCTAAACTGTAGCAACTGATCCTAAAAACAAACAGATACTTTCATCTCCAGGTAGAATACACATTCTCTACAAATATTGAAGCTTTGGTTGGTTAGTTTGCTTAAGCAACACAAGAAGCCACGAGTTTAAGCATGACTTACTAGACATAGAATTAAAACATTTCTTCCAATTATTTTCAGATTCGTGACTTGCATTCCATTTCATCGAGTGCCTGCCTCACACACCACGAGGTAAAGGAAACACACTCCAAACAATATTTTCCTCTATCATTCATTACTTTCTGCAGACTTTCCATCTCTTAAGAAATCATTAAGCTCTCCTTACTTGAGGGGTATTCTTAAAAAGCAGCGATCGATGTCGTGTAGGGCGTTCACAGATGACAAGCCATCAGTTTTTATCATGGCAAGTTTTCAATGTTGTTCGACTTCACAATCTAAGACTGTGCATCAATGCAATCGAAGTAGATTTAAGTTATTCTCTTTCCAACACATCCTACCTTGAACTTAAGGAACACTGAGTTCAGACTGTGTGGTGGGTTAACCCCGGCAGGCAGGTAAGCAGCACCCAGCTGCTTGAGCACTCCCCTCTCGGCGGGATGGGGGAAGAGAATGTCCAAAAGCAAAAGATGTCCTGGGTTTTGGTCACCAGTCTGAACCACAGCACTACAGGACCTGATGTGCAGAAAGTTAACTCCGCTCAAGCCAGACCCTAGTACAGTCTGTTCTAGCACCGCTGCTCACCTCGCTTCACACCTCCTCAGGCTTTCCTAGGCATTAAGCACTTTACTATAAAGTTGATGTCATTGTACAATTCCTGTAATAAAATTTTGCTTATTGACAACCTAAAAGGTCTTCCATAGTTAAACTTCCTCCCAACGAAAACTGATAACCTCTAATTTGATTTTGCTATTCAGCATAAGGATAGGTAGGCAAATAGCTGTACCAGGTGATCCAAGGATTTGAAAAACAATAATAAAATCAAGCGATGTTTACTTGAAAGGAAAACCACTGTTTAATTAATTTTACCAGTCTGTTCATACGATACATAAAATTCTAAAGCGTTCAGATACATTCAGCAAGCATCCATTGGCTTAGGCTAAAAATAAACTCCATTTCTGCTGCATGTTTAATATGACATGGGAATTTTTAATTGTTTTTGATTAGGAAAACCCAATCATGTTAAACCAGGTGTGTAATTAAAAGGAAGAAACTAGTTTCTTCACCTGCCTGAACATCCCTTGTATAAATTTTCCTTATGCTTGACAGGTGGAACTGGTAGGGCAGCTTGAATGCCTATAGAAATCCAGTGCTCACTACTTGGTAAGCTTGAGGCACAAACTCACAGCATAAACCACGAAAAGCGAGATGCAGATCTTAAGTCAAAAGAAATGCATTGAGTACCAGATCTAAAACCAGAACATTGGAAGGATCTCAGTTGTGCATGCATGATGAATTAATTTATGCTAAGAATTTAGGTAGGATAAAAATATCTGATTCTTCAAGTCTTCATGACTGCAGAGAAGACCACATGACTGCCTGTCTAATTAAAAGGCAGATGTACACTAATTAACCAAGGTGTGACAAGAATCAGAAACCTGAAATAAGAGTTGTCCCCATGCACAGCATTCACAATCCTGTTTAGTTTCTTTAAGTCTTAAAAATACACATTTTCCCTTTTAAAAAGGGAAAATTAAAAAGTCAGTCTCACATTTGCATTTTGAGAACTTTCATTAACTTTCTAATTCAAGTAACTATGACACTTACCAACCTGAAGCATACCAACACAAAAGTGGAAAGGAGCTTTACTGCCCCAAATTTATGCCGAGTTTTTACACAAATAACTCTAATTACTCTTAAAAAAGGCAAAACAAAGAACAAACAAAAAACAGACAACCATTGAACATAGAAGAAAGGGAACCTTCTTCCTTTCCCAAAGTATTATTTGTGGTTTAGAAGCTGCCATAGGAAGTTTTGTGACCTCATGGTGGGTGAAAACACCTCCTCCCTTCCAGTTTCACTCAGACCACTACGAAATGAAATTCAAAATTAACAAATCCATTCCTAGTTCATGCTCACAGAAAGAGCTGGAGCTGCGAGAAGACCCCCTATAAATTGACTAGGCAGAGACTCCTGACCCCCTCCTTTATAGCCATTCCACCAAGGAGCCCAGAAGACCTGAAGCAAACATTTCCTCTGGAAGCTACCAGCCTGCAGTAGTCAGCAACATACTACACACAGATTAGGAGAAGAACCATTGCCACCTGATGCCTATCAACTACCCATCATTTCTTACACCTAAACACTGTTTTTTTCCTAACTTTCCATACTCCAGCATACCATCATTCTGTACTGCTTACAAGCTTTCAGAGTGTTTCTTCCCACTCTATAAGTACTTGGCTGGAAGAGATTTCTTGGATAACCAAAATCATACAGGGCTGCTAACATAAGCAAGTTATATGATCTTGTTCATAAAGTACTTGAGCTCCCTCTTCCCCCCGCATTCTCTTCTTCCCAGCAAGACTTCAACATCAGAAACCTCCTAATATTGTTCCTCTGCTCAGTTAAGACTAGTTTTAGCTATGTGGTTTTGTATCAAGCCTTGTATTACATGGATTTTCTCAGAAGCCTTTACTTCCTTTAGTGTAAAGTATAGAGAGCTAGCATGTGACAGATTTAAAGACCAACACAGAATATGATTTCTCACACCACATATAACCATGCCTGTGGAACTCCTTACAAGACACAAAGTTCTAGTATTCATAGCACGGGTTTAACGAAGACTGGACAGAGGATTTCAAAATGGAAAATTCCTGGGTGAGGAATAGCTTCAATTTGGAAGATGACTTGGGGAAAAATATCACCCATGCCTGCCCTGTTCTTGTACTCTTTCATCGCGACAGAGAGATACTCCAGGTTCATCCATAAAATGTTAATTCTATTCAGGTCTCAGAACACCTTCCTGCAAGGGACCAGCCACAACTGATGTCTAAAAAGTCTTACTAATGTTTTATGGTCTACAGTAACCAAACAATCTAACAGGTGAAATTCCTAAATAATTTTAACTGCTTCGTCAACTTTTACAGAGGAAGGCAAAAGCTGGAACAGTCCTTGCAATTGGGAATGGGGATTTTTTTGCTCATCCCAAGCCTACCAAATTTAAAATTGGCACTCCCAAAGACATGCAAAAGATACTTTACCCAGGTGCTCAAAAAACAAAACCCACCCCCCCAAAACCCTCAAAAATAAACAAATCACACAACTAAAAGCAATCCCCAAAAAGGCTTAAATCTTGTCCTATATGCAAACATCATATTCCTGTAATCTTTACACTCATAGAAAGCTGTTTATGCTCGTTGCCCAGAACTACTCCTCTTCAATTAATTTCAAGTTTTTCCACTGTTTTCTGCCTCTTATATTAAACTGAAGTTAACCCATTGAAATCTTAAATGACTTCTTCCCATACCTCTGGATCAGTTTTTAATCATTCTCCTTGAATTACTGCCCTTTCCCAACAAACAGCTATGTGTCTACTTCCAACCATTTGCATGAGCGTCATCTTCTGTTTCATTTCTCTCTCTGCTTGCACCTTCAATCATACCATTTGGAAAAAAAATAAATACTAATCCACAACACAATTATCTAAGGACCCCACAAGGCCGTGTTCCCTTCTGGCTCCATGCATTCTCTCAGAAATCTCATCGCTCAAAGTAACCTGTGCTTTTATGCTGACACACTATCATTCACTTCCCACTCAAGGCTACCTCCCTTCCACCAAAACCGAGTCTCAGCGTCCAACATAATCTCTCAGACCTCCAGCAGCCAGCTCAAGGTCACAGTTCTTACCTCTCAGCTCTTTCCCTTCATTAGCAGCTTTGTTCCTATCCACCCCACAGCCATTTAGATTCCTAAACCCAAACAAACTTCAAACTGATTTTTCTCTGAAGTCTCCCACCCGCAGTTTGGATAAGCCTCATCAATTTGTTCTGCAAAACAACTGACAATCTCAGGTAGACTTTTACCATCTTGCACACTTTGATTATTTCAACATCCTTCTCTCTGACCTATTAGAAAACAAAACAAACCCATCCGCACACACTTATCCTGGTCACATCCATGCAGAATGCTTCTCCAAAGGTCATGTAACTTGCCAGTTGAACCCTGCTGCTGAGGGAAGAGGAAGTGAATGTATTTGAGACATTTATTTCTCTGCATTATAGGGAATAAACATTCTCTCACACACACACTCCCCCCAGAGAACAGCAAACAATCTTTACTGTTTTTTGTTTTTTGTTTTTTTTTTTTTTTTCTAGGAAGTTGTTCAGAGAAGGAAACTTCATGCCTTTCCAGGCCGACTACAGAGGAAAACAATCTTCTATTTCTGACAATACTTATTCATTGATTCCACTCCAACTAACCAAGCCAGCTACTTGGGTTTGCTTTCAAGAAAGGTTACATTCTAAGCCTGCTGTGTGGACAGCTGAATCAAAATGCTGACTTGAACTTCTAATTGCTCAGTAGGCAGTAGGCTCTACCGCATACCAGCTAGACTTTCCAGGAAGCACCTTCACACTTTTTCACACGTTGGGAAAAACTTTGTCCAACGCTCTGCTTTACCATGACATGCACAAAGAACCTTGACATCAGCTCCACTGGCTATGCACCGAAATCACACACTGATCAACACCGTCTCATTTCTTTGTACTCCATCAGTTTCCTCACGTTATATTTCTAATTGGAGCCAACTCAAACAGATGTATTTCTCTGATCCTACAGACAAGCAATATGACTAATAAAAAAATGTAGACAAGTCTCAAGTAACAAGGCAGTTGCTAGTCAAAAAAGTAAGCATCCCCTGCCCATTTCCTGCATTTTTAAGAACTCTAAACAAATAGCAGAAGACTGTTGTAGTATTTGGGACTGCTTCAGAGTATGATCAAAGATAAATAAGGAGTAGGTTCTACATTACCAACTTAATTCCAGTTAAGTCAGTTTAAAAAGTGTCATTGCATCCCCAGATAAAAATAAACAGACTCCCTAGTATCTGACAAGTTTTTTCCCCCTCCTGAAATGGGTCTGTGATTGGAGGTAGAGACTGAAAATATTATTGTGATATTAAAAAGATTTCTCTCAGAAGCAGATATGAAGTGCATCTACATGAATGCACGCAGCATGGGCAACAAACAGGAGGAGCTGGAGGCCACTGTGCAACAAGAAAACTACGATCTAGTTGCCATCACAGAAACGTGGTGGGAGGACTCGCATAACTGGAGCGCTGTGA
>JAOTQQ010000001.1:61135516-61284372 GCA_026546715.1 Gallinago undulata
GACTAGATGATCTCTATGGTCCCTTCCAACTCCAAAAATTCAGTGAAATTCAGTGAAATTCAGTGAAATTCAGTGAATTGAAAGCAGTGAAAGTCAGAGTGGGGAGAAAGTTGCAACACCAACTTTTAACAGCATCTCTTATCTCCCAGCTACATGCTTGGTTGTAGGACAAATTTTATCCTTACTTCAACAGCCAGATAGAATGGGGACCTGGGCAAGGAGGAGGCCCTAAAAGCAGGTACTGTGTATTTTCACAAAGAATCTCCTTCCTGCTTCAACCCACCACACCAGAGGCTACTTGGTACAGTTGAAAACACTAAACTCCCACCACTAAGTAAGCAAATGGCTCAGGTAATGGTCTGCTTTAAAACAGGTCTATTTCTGAAGCCACATGTTATGGAGGAAGATTAAGACATGTGCCACACTCCATCCATTGAGAGAACGAAGGAAAGCTACTACAGCATATAACCTCAGTGCTCACAGTTTTCACTGCTGGGTGCTCCTTATAGAATAGAATCATAGAATCTTCTAGGTTGGAAGGGACCTTCAAGATCAGCTTGTCGAACCATTAACCTAACTCTGACAAAAATAAACATCCACACAACAAACAAAATGCAACACCATCACTAAACCATGTCTTCCAGCACCACATCAATCTGTCTTTTGAACACCTCCAGGGATGGTGCCTCAACCACCAACCTGGGAGCCCATTCCAATGTCTGACAACCCTTTCAGTGAAAAATTTTTTCCTAATATCCAGCCTGAATCTCCCCTGGTATAACTTGAGGCTGTTCCCTCTAGACCTGTCACCTGTGACTTGGACACCCTCCTTTCAGGTAGCTGTAGAGAGCAATAAGGTCTCCCCTCAGCCTCCTTTTCTCCAGACTGAATAACCCTAGTTCCCGCAGCCTCTCCTCATAAAACTTGTTCTCCAGACCCCTCACCAGCTTTGTTGCTCTTCTCTGGACCTGCTCCAGCACCTCAATGTCTTTTTTGTGGTAAGGGGCCCAAAACTGGACACAGTACTCAAGGTGGGGCCTCACCAGTGCCGAGTACAGGGGGAATGATCAACTCTCGGGTCCTACTCACCACATTGTTCCTGATACAGGCCAGGATGCTGTTGGCCTTTTTGGCCACCTGGGCACACTGCTGGCTCACGTTCAGCCAACAGTTGCCCAACACCCCCTCGTTACCAACACACTGCTAGTAGCCTGATTACTGACAGGACTGTAAGCTGCAATTCCTTCTGAATTGGGTTTGCTTGTGGAATTTCCTTCGTTTTCAACAGACTACATGTAGGATCAATAAACACTAAAAGCAGAGTAACTACATTGAGAGTTGCCACACGAGAAATTCCTGGCTTTCTCAATAACATGAGCAGTGTTTCAAGTTTCAAAGAAATGAACTTCAGCTCCAAGGCCAATAACCTGAGCACTCGGAGTTCCTATAAGCACCATTTCCCAGCTCTAAAACAGAGATAATTTACTAGGTCTATAAAAAAAGTTCAACCTAGTAACACAACTAAATCCAAGCAGCATGTAAAACAGAAAGTAAAAGAAGTCAGCTCTCTCCCTGAGCCAAAGCCAAACCATTAATTTGCAGTATCTGCTGAAGAGACCTGAGTACGTATTTCCAACCGCTTATTTAGTATGACAATTTCAACCAAAACCAGGTCTCTCCTAGCAGAACCGGAGCTGATGTCTATCTTGCTAGACAGTATATGAAGCCAAATCCTGTCAACCTGAGCTCCCAGCCAGCGATTCCACACCTGCAGCCTATGCAGCCCTGTACCTGCAGGCTGTATTTAAGTGCATCTACACATTTATACCAGATTTGAGACTAAAGGGACTTCATAAAATCATAGAATGGTTTGGGTTGGAAGGGACCTTAGAGATCATTGAGTTCCAACCCCCTAACCCCCCCCACCATGGGTAGGGACAGCTCTCATTAGACCAAGTTGATCAAAGCCCCATCCAGCCTGGCCTTGAACACTGCCAGGGATGGGGCATCCACAGCTTCTCTGGGCAACTTGTTCCAGTGCCTCACCACCCTCAGAGTAAGTACTTCTTCCTAATATCTAATCTAAATCTCCCCTCTTTCAGTTTAAAACCATTACCCCTCATCCCACCACTACACTCCCTGATAAACAGTCCCTCCCCATCTCTCCTGTAGTCCCATTTTAGTGCTGGAAGGCTGCTATAACATCTCCCTGGAGCATTCTCTTCTCCAGACTGAACAACCTTAGTTCTCTCAGCCTGTCTTCATAGGAGAGGTGCTACAGCCCTTTCATCATCTTTGTGGTCCTACTCTGGATTGACTCCAATAGGTCCATGTCCTTCTTGTGTTGAGGACTCCTAAGCTGTACACAGTACTCCTGGTGAGGTCTCACAAGAGCAGAGGTTCAGAATCGCCTCCCTCGACCTGCTGCCCACACTTCTTTTAATGCAGCCTGAGATGTGGTTCACTTTCTGCGCTGCCAGCACACATTGCTGGTTCATGTTGAGCTTCTCATCCACCAACACTCCCAAATACTTCTCTCCTCAAGGCTCCTCTCAATTCATTCTCTGCCTACACTGTATTTGTGCTTGGGATTGCCATGACTCACTTGCAGGACCTTTTACTTCTTGGCTTGGTTGAACTTTATGAGGTTTGCATAGGCCCCCCTCTCAAGCCTGCCCAGGTCCCTCTGGACAGCATCCGTTCCCTCCAGCACATCGATCACACCACACGGCTCGGTGTCATTGGCAAACTTGCTAAGGGTGCAATCAATCCCACTGTCCATGTTGCCAACAAAGATGTTAATCCCAAGCACCAATCCCAATACTAACCCCTGAGGAACGCCACCTGTCACTGGTCTCCACTTGGACATCAAGCTGTTGACTGCAACTCTTTCAGTGTGGCCATCCAGCCAATTCCTTATCCACCGAGTGGCCTATTCATCAAATCTATGTCTCTCCAATCTAGACACACAGATGTCATGTGGGACAATATCAAATGCTTTACACAAGTCCAGGCATATGATGTCAGTTGCTCTTCCCTTATTCACCAATGGGTGTTCTGCAACACAGTTGTACAAGGCCACCAAATTTTTCAGACATAATTTGCCTTTGGTGAAGCCATGTTGGCTGTCACTGATCACCTCTTTATTTTCCACATACATGAGCATAATTTCTTGCACCTTCCCTCCACCACTAGCCTGTCTACTACTCCTTTTTTGGTACCACTACGTGGCTTCAGTTTTTTTGTTGGGTGTTTTTTTTTGTTTGTTTGTTTAATTGCCACAGTGCAAAGCTACAAATTTTCCTGTCTTCTACTCTTACTGTCCCATGTTTAGCAACCTGGAAACATGCTGCAAGGCTACAATGGTAAGGCAAACGGTGTTTAGACTGCAGTAGAGAGCTGGAGACAGGAGCAAGAGCCTCTCCTCAACTACACCCAAGTTAAACCATATTTGTCTCCTATAGCCATGAAAGAGTATCTAGATTCAGTGCTGGAAAAAACTCCTATTGCTCTGCTGCCAGCCACTGATACTACTAAGATCTACAATCCCCTCATCAAATGACAGCATGTTCTCAAGCTAGAAAGTTAACTCTTAGTGAAGGTATCGCAACAGACAAGCTGGTACTCTTGAACTTAACCTCTCTGGTTAAATCTGCAAGCTCCTAGTGAGCATGACTGATGCCAGTGAATCATAGCCACCAAAAAAACCCCAAAGCTTAGGGATAAAATGAAGAAACAATAGTCCAAGAAAGAACTCACACATTTTTGAGCACATCACGCTGATCACATCACTGTTACTTTGGAACTTAAAAGATGTGTTGGGTGAAGACAACCTGTTTTACTTTGATTAGAATGGACCAGCAACATGCACAAAGCGATCTCTCAGATGAGGCAAGACAGCTCTGTATTGGCCCAAAATTTTATCACCTGGTTCACACTGAAATTGTTGCCTCTTTTTCCTCACTTGTGATCACTTTTGCATATTGAGAAATAACACAAATTTGGTGAAATATACACTTCTAAACATAAAAATTCATTCTTGCCTGCAAGTTTAATGTAGCCTATTTCATAATTATAAACTATTCTTTATATAAAATGATTCCTTCAAAGGCAAAACAGAGCTCAGACTTGAGAAAAACCTTATAACACCTCTGATAAAAGGATTGAAGAGGAGGTGAAAAAGAGGAGAGGGAAAGGAGCAGAAAGCAAATATTGCAAACGAGAAGAAGAATAGAAATGTATTATATTGCTTAGATGACAAGATAACACATAGGATAGACAGAAAAGGAAACGCACAGACCGATGTGTGAAGCCATATACTGTGAAGCCATTGCAGGAAAGAAACAAAAACAACTTGGGGGACAGCCCGTGACAGGGGCTACAGCTGCAACAGCCAGACAAGGTGGGACAGAACACAAGAAGAAGAAAAAAAAACCAATCTCCTCAAATAAATCCTATTATCTCTTTTGTTTGGTGGGGCAGGATGAGGGAGGAATGGAAGTAAAGTGGCAGGGGAAGGGAGAGCACATGTTCCTAATGCCCAGCATTACTCAGTTTATGTTTTCCTCTCTTTGCCAGCAACTCAATTTCCACAGGCAGTCACAACCCAGAGACAGCCAACACCTGACCGACAGCTACGAAAAGCACTGGCTTTGCACTGACACTGGCTGTGCCATCCATTCATTTCCACTTTCTCTGGAACTACAGCTCCCCTTCTAAGCGAGGAGTATGCGCTGCCTTGCAAATTAGAGTCTAGACCATGGCTTGTCAGTAATTTCATGTATCACAGTTTGCAGTGTATTATTCTAAAGTATATATGAAGGCTCTTCAGTTGGCAGCTTTTAATTGATAAAAAAAATCCTGTCTATAATGGACAACTAAATAGTAAGCAAAAATTCATCTCTTCCTCCATGACTCCAGAAACCACTGTAACGTTATCAAAACTGATAAACGCTATTTTTTGAGCAGTCTGCAGGCAACAATTCTTGCCCCTCCTAACAGCAGCTATGTCCCTCCTCTAGCCAGTTCTTTACACAGGGCCTGATAGCATCAGGGTCACAACATCACTTACCACAGTAAGGGGGGAGGAAGAGAAGAGAAAAACAAAACAGAACAAAACCCAAAGCGATTCTGCACAGCCCTCCATAGCTGCAGGAGGCTGGTACTTGCACTAAAGCATTCATTGCTGCCAGTAGCTTTGACAACATGAAAACCACTGAAGTTTCCCAATCTTGCCCTGTTAAACTAATCAATAATTTTTTATAATACAAGAAACAGCTTTGTGACCCCTCGTAACCATTGTAAAATGGTAATTACTATTTATCCAAGAAAGCTGATATAAGAAAAATATTTCTTGAGGTATCTTCATTGTTATAAAACTCCTGAAAGTTTTTTATTCTGTATTACTACTATAATGGACACCTTTAGAAAACATAGAACATATTCAAACAACTAAGTGTGGCAGAGCACAAATACTGATCGTGCAACCTCTTTGACCTCCACACAGGTATTTTTTCAGCTCCTAAATTAACTTTTGCATACAGAGAGGAGAGATACAGGAAATATTGAGGTTATGAGTATGTGAATAGAAACTGACTCACCACAGTCCTTTGCTTGTTGGGCAGGAAGACTCTAACAATAGGCTTCTGTGGAGACTTAGGGTTACTCCGTGACATATCAGCAGGGTTTTGATAAACTGAAAGGGATGAAGGTGCTACAGAGAGGCTAGAGGAGGAAGATGATGCAACTGTGTCTGTTGAAGCTGAACTGGAGACAGAGAAATCTGTTCCGTTCCCCATGGATTCCAATAACTGCTGTTCTCTCTGCTGTAGAGCATCTAGTTTGCTGGTGTACTCTTCATAGGCCTGTGAAGGAAGAGAGCTGTTTTAATGATGTAGTAGCCTCAGACAGAAACAGAAACCTAAATTCAGAAGGAACATGAAACAAAACGCATTCTAAATTAATGTGGATTTCACAGGAATACGAACAAAATGGTCTGGTCAAATTTTCCAGTAGGACACAAAGAAGAAATGGCTTTCAATTCATGATATTAAACCTTCTGAATCGATAAGTAATTTTTCAATACATTAAATGGGTAAGTGGATAAAAGAAATCATAAGTCATAGTTTCAAAGCACCTGCACTAAATAGCCAAATTCGAAAACACTTTAAAGAAGACAGCAATTTTTATGAGATGTTGTCAGCTGCATTACCAAATTACTGTACTACAGCTAAATTTGTCATTCTGCTGGAATGACAGCTAAATACGTCTAAAGCAATAATTAAAAGAAGGCTGAAATCTGCTTTTTACCTTCAGTACCTAACAATTTACCTAGCTCATTGTTCAACATCTTTCATCTCTGGCACTACCATTTCATACCAGATTGCACAAAAACACCTTCATTTTGATGAGAACACAATTAAGTTTGCCCTGTTACAAACTCATCCATAAACATGTAAAAGCAATCCTTCAAAAGATTTTCTTTTTAACACCTGTATGAGATAAACTTGGTGGAAAATCAAATTAATGTAAAACCTGATTACACACTGACCAAGCTTCTCAAACAAACAAATTCAGTAACATTACATTTGTCCATTAAGTTTTTATTAAACGTAGCCAAGTTAAACATTATTGCCAAGCTCTATAACAAATACGTAATTGGGGACCTGTATCCAACATCAGAATTATTTCTGCAGGATATAAATTAGTGCAAAGTTATCTTCAAAAATTTAAATCAGTTAAGGAACACGTGTTTCACGATACAGAAGCACATCATTGTTAAACCAAAGACGCGTTAGACCCCTATAGACCAGAAGAAACAAAGATCTTACAAACCTAACATCCAAGCAGCAGGGAACACAATTTTCTACTTAGCACTGCAAGATCTCTCCAAGACCAAGATCTATGCCAAGCCACATAAGTTTTCAATGCCAAAAAGGATATTTACGGTAGGGAAAGATACATTTTTATTTCTTTTACAGTTGTTAAGCACAGGAAACTTGTGGAAAGCATGTTGCTCATTCAAGTTACAGGAGAATTGAACTGACAAAAAAGTCTGCAGGGTCTACATGTGGAAAAAAAAAACACACTAAGTTAAATAGAAAAAATAACCAGCATTCAGTAGTGCTGCCACAAATACTACATTTTACCATGAATTTATTTCTCTGGGTTGTATGTACAGGTTCACCCAACCCAGGCTGGTTTTGTCCAGTAAAGAATGACTGGCCCCTCCCTTTTCATGAAGGTTTAGCATCCCCCAGAATGGACCTACATTCAAAATTTGTCTCATCATCTCCACAGTGTCAACACAAAGAACAATAACTTGACAGTGAGGACCAAGAAAGAAACAGCATTTTAAAGAATGGTGGTGAACATCACCATTTCAAATTTTAAATTTCATGATTTCCATTTTTAATAAATGGACATATTTTGCAGGAAATGGAGAAGAATTATTTCTTTTGAAAACTGAAGATGTCCAGCATTTTATGAACAGTCCCCAAATTTGGAAACTTAAAACCAAAACATTTTCAGTCTAGCCTCATTCTACTGTCAAAAGTAAATTGAAAGGTTACCCAATTATAAATAATGGCATTTTTTGGCTGTACAGTAACACAAGTGTCTCTTTCCTACTTCCAGGATCAACTTTTCATGTAAATTCCAGTAAAAGCGCCATGTGTCAAGAATTATTTTCAGTAAACAAAAATTAAGAATCATAAACTGTTACCATTTCACCAATACTTCTCTAAATACTTACTTCCTTTTCTCATGAGCATTGCAAAATATTATTTGAACACATGCAACGTTACATTGCTTTCCGCATACTTGCAGGCTTAGCTCCCTCACAAAATTACACGCATCTTTCAAAATACTCAATCCTACAATGTTTACACTGGCAGCTTGATCTGTCACTAATGCAAACTCAAAGTCAAATGATTCATCTTAAAAGAATAAACAATGTGCATGGAAAGCCGGGAGTTGTTGCTGGCTTTGGGTTCTATACTGTTAAATTCTGCAAGAAATGGCTCTTTTTTTTAATGCAGACAAAAGCTCTCAAGTATTATACTGTTACTCAGTGTCATAGCAGAAGATCCTGTAATAAGACATAATGGAACTAGAAATGCATCAGTAGACTTTAAAAACATTTTTCTCTTGTTAAAAAAAATAATTATTTTTATACAGAAGGAGCAACAGTACATGCAGAAGAAACAGAATAGCTCCAATAAAATCTCATTTTCACCAAGATTAAGTGCTTTGGTTTGGTTAAGACACTGGTTTCAGCCAATGACTACTATCCATAGGCCTTACACAGTCAACAGCACCCAGTCAATAGAACATAGAAGTATGGAGTTAAATTGAAAGAGTATTACAACAGCAAAGCTGACCGATGGCAAGTATTTCCATGTATCTGAAAGAAAGATTATACCCCAAAGTTGGCCTGTATACAAAGACCTGCAGCAGCACGGCTGTATCAGTGGAGAGGCATCAAGAGCTACTCAAACCTTCAAGTCAGTCAAGGCCCTCTGTGACAACTGTAAGGTTGATTTCTAACCTTGCTTTTCAAAAACAAAACAAAAAAAAAATAAAATTAAGTTTGTACAGCATCCTCACCATGAAGGAGATTCAGCTGAACATTCAAGCAATTCATTAAATTAAGGATTTGAAAGGGAATTCAGAAGGAAAAGTTTATGAAATCTAGAATGAAATCCATTCAGTTTACATAGTCCCATTAAAAATTGAGTAATGCTCTACAAGAAAACTTAAATCTCACTTTCAACTTGATATAGAATCATGGGAGGAAAAAAAAAAAAAAAAAAAAAAAAAAAAAGGTTGGAAGATATCCCTGGAAGTTTTCTAGTCCAAACACTCGTTTAACACAGAGCTCATTTTTAGTTCAGTCAGGTTGCGAAAGCAAGTTTTGAAAGTCTTAAGGGATGGAGACTCCACAACCTCTGGGCAACCAGTTCCAGGGCTCAAAAACCACTCTCGTGATGAAGAATCTTCTCTTATGAAATTCACCCAATGCTGTCTGTGATGTTGCCTCTTCTTCCCCTTTTGCTCTGCACGTCTGAAAAGGTCAGGCCCTTTCTTTAGGTTGCGAGAACCTGCAGGTTCCTTCTTAGCCTTTTCTTCTCCATGCTGAACACCACCCCCCAATGCAGTCACGCAAGCAGCGAATAGATGGGTCCTTCTTCATGCTGGCTACATCCGTGCTAACCCTGCTCAGCCCAAAGTTTCCTGCTGTTACAGTGAGGGTGGTCTCCTGACAGCTTGGCTTGTTGCTCACCAAGTCCTGTTGCCCAGTACTTGACCTCCAGAGCCACTGCCCAGCCAGCCCCTGCCTGTACCGATGGGCAGCCACCTTGTCCCAGGTGCAAGGTACCACGTTTGGCTTCGTCGCTGTGCTGCTTCTTGTCACAAGGCTTCTGTTCTTCAACTCCCCCAGCTTGTTTATTAGTCGCCAAAAACAGACTGTCTTTAAAAAACATACGCTATCCTTGACAAATGTAATTGTTCGCTGTGTCGCTACAGGGCTCCCAATTTAGTGTGAATTTACCGTGTCTCACAAAGCTAAAGGAAAACACATACTTGAAAAGCTGACTGTTAAGACTCGAATTGGCACATCTTGTCAATCTACACATGGCTATCTAAAATAGAACCAAAAAAAAAAGTTAACTATAATTATATTGCAATACCACTGTGAACGCGTATCGTATCAGAGTCTCACACGTGTGAGAATACTCCTCAGGCTTCAGCTCAGCAAAACATACAAAGGCCTGGAAAGCTGCCCAGTCCATACAGAGCATTAGAAGTTGGCATGTTCATATACAACGTACATACATTCCATAACAGAACTGCTACTCGCTCAGGAGCAGCAGAGTCAAAGCTACTTCTTAAATGGTGCAACCTATTGACGATGTAAAAACTGACCTCAGAAGTCAACAGAATTTGCATGATGTTTCGCAGATGTGCCAAAATAGTTCTGTTGACAAGATGATGACATGGGATTTTCTCAAAAATATGCATATTCTTGTGTTACATATTATATGCAGTATTTTTGAAATGAGCTTTCTTGAGCCATAACCAGGCTATACATTCTAGTAATAACATCTTAGGAAACAAAAAGCAAAAAGTTAATTTTTATTTTTTTTTTAAAAAATAGGATCTGGGACAAAGCCAAGTAGCAAAATATGGTTGTTTCTTCTCCCTGTCCCCTACCACATCTGGTTAGAAACTCCGTCTAAACTCAAGCAGACCAACTGGTTTTACCATGCTCCCTCCCCTCCTTAGTCAATTTTAGATAATATCCACACATCACAAGACTCTTAAAAGCCTAAACTCCAGTTTCCTTGTCTTTGAAACTGAGATTGTGTTTCTATTTAAAAGATGTCTGACCTTTTAGGCTGTTGATCAAATGCAAATCCCACTAAGTTAAATGGGAGCTGAAGATAGACAGTAACGTACGTCAGGACTTCTGCATTTAGTAAGACTCCTAAATCTGTACTTAGTCTAACTTTAGACACCCTGGTTTTGGTCTAACGTATTTCATCAGCATCTGTTAGGAGCCTGGAATCTGAATTTCCCCAGAGAACCTTCACTTTTCCTAGTGCCTGTACGCAGATTTAGCATTTTCCTGGAATACCACAAACAGTCTGAAACAACCTGAGATTCAGCATAAGATTCCTTTCAGACTATCTGCCTGCTGTTCCAATAAGCATCCTCTAGACAAGCAAAGAGGTAATCTTCTTTAATTAATTTAATTAATTGACCTCCTGCGTGGATTCTTCAGATATACAGGAATAAGGAATGAAATACTCTCCTGAAATTCAACAGCCGAACTCTCAAAATGGCAACACCAAGGCCTCTGAATAAAATAAATTTAATATCCCAGGAAAAGAGAAAACTAGGGAGGGGAAAAAATAATAATACAATCGCAGTCGTTGTGGACAAACATACCTCTACCCCCCTGATTCTCATTTTAAATTGCTTCCAATTTAAAAGATTAAGGGTAGGAGTAGGAAAGATAATGATTCCTTCTGAAATACTAGAAGGCTGACTGAGTTTTAAAACTTATTTTGATATCACTATCATTCTATCTCCGCATTTGAATACTGTTTTATCTTGTGAGGAGTCAAAAAAAAAAAACCAAACCAAAAAATCAGGCAGCTAACTCATGTACTGAAGGTCCAAGATGCAACTTCACACCACGCAAAGAACTAATTACATGCAAATGGCCTAATACTGTTCAATTAACTTCTCACAGGTTAAGTGTTCGTAGGTAATACTGTACACAGAACTGTGAGGCAAGGAGGACACATAATGCATTTTGGAAGTTTAAACAGGTAAGGCCTCCCTGGACAGTCATTAAGAGTCTACAAAGGCTAACAAATCTGATTAAGTCTGTTAAGCATGCTCTCTCCTTTCTAAGTTTGAGCTGACTGCTTTTGACCAGTCTGGATCTGGACAACCCATTTCAGCTGGTGTACAGCATTTCTTGCCAATGTTAAGTTGCAATGCATAGATCTTTATTCCCCTTTCCCTAACTAACTTAGGTTCATCAGTACTTTGCTGGTAGAGACAAAAAAAAATAAAAATTAATTTTGATGGCCATTTTAGAAGAATATGCAGCTGCATATTTTAACCATTTTTGCCAACTGAATCCCAGCTTTTCCCGGTATCATAATATTAGGCTTCTTTGCAGTAAAGATTTCCAATATTTACAATGCTTAGACAAACCCTTAAGAAAAGGGTTTTTCCACAGTGAATCACGAACTGCATATTTTGGGAAACAGCACTTCAAGGACAGATGTAACACACTCAGAAATTATGTGGGAAGATAAAAATCATTGATGTTTTCAGCTGCTGTGATACACAGTGCTTCCAAAAAGTGTGGTAAAACCTGCTGAGGATCTCCTGCAGCCTCTTCGCCAGAAGAAAAGAAAAATGCTATTAGTGGTATTTCTACATCTCCTGAGTCGAGCAGTTATTTCACATATTTGACAGTGATTTCCAGGAGTCTGTTAGATCCGATACATGCTCACACAAAGGTGATGGAAGAACTTAAAAACAAGGATTACCTAAGAAAGAATTTTAGCTATAAGCCATTTTTAGATTTTAATACAGCCATAGCTTACTACATTTATTATTGCTTCCTGCTGGGACAAACAGCCAAGTTTTCCTTGTGATCGTATGAGAGAACATTGATAAGATTCCTGAAGCTATTACTAATTATAACAATTAGAAGAAAATTGTGTGGTTAGTGACAAATGTTCTTTTCTTCCTTCTGTTCATTTTGTTCCCTACCTCTGTATCTTATACACACACTAAAAAGTCTCTCTGCAGCTTTGGTCTCTTTCCTCAGGCCCTACTTTCCTGCTGAGAGAGGAGAGAGACAAGCCACCCATTGCCCTCCAGCTTCATGCTACGTTTTCCACTCCTGGTCAGCCTGGGCAGGCTCTCAGACCCTAGACCTCATGCTCTACAGCCACCTTCTTAAGGCTGTCACTGAGGAGTGATGGATCAAGGCAAGGAGATACCCCCAAATCCGAGTACCCCTTCTTGCAGGCATAATTAAATATATGCTGAATTCAACATAGCACATGTCAATCACTTTCGGTATTTCAAGAAATCCATTCCTTTTTCACAGTCAATTGATGAATCCTGAAATGATGGATACGACAATAGCTGTCAGCTTTAAAGTTCTTTTGATGTAAAATGCATTGAACCCCCTCCAGAATTAAAAAAAGTCTGCCACAAAAAACCCCACTTCTTACTCTCAGATGAGCACAGAAACAAAAGCTTGTTAGCTTCTATTTTCTTGACCAGTTGTAACTAAGGCATAAACCCTTTTTATTCTTAAATGGATGCATATTTTATATTCAGTACACAAATAATTTTATTACAACTTTCGATTGCTGAATTTTCAGAATTAATTACTTTGTTCAATTCTTCAGCTTTCCTTTGCGCACTTCCACTCCCCCAACCCCTTCCTTTCCACTTTCAATTGAAATGCAATTTTGTCACCAGGTTCAACCACAACTTTACCTGACAGGTCTACAAGGAAGCTCCAGCAAGGGCCAGGAGCAAGAGGTGCTGTAAGTTCTGTGAACATGAGCAGCTAATAAGATGCATAAGAAATGAAGGATATAAAGCCAGGAAGGAGTACAAAAGGACTGAACAAACCCCATTGTACTGAAACTCAACACTCCAGAAGATGGATGGATACTGTCAAGCTTTTTATAGGTATACAAAAAGGCATGGCTTTGCAGAAAGCTGTACAATAACAAACTGGATGTTTACAAGAGCAAAAGACAAGGTGGGTGAAAGGAAAAGTGTTCATTTGCAAGTACTTAGCAAGAAATTGGCTAGCTTTGGCTAATTCCAACTTTTGCCAAGAGAAGCAGACAAGCTTCCTGATAGCATTCGAGATGATCAACAGGCACAATATACAGAAGTCCTTACAAGTTGCTCACATTTTATGGGAGATGCAAAGAGATCACAGCAGCAGAAGGAAACAAAAGGAAGGGTGATGCAATTCAAGTAACAGACTACCAAAATTACACATACAGATTCTGGGTAAAAGCAGGGCAACGTTGCTCTTTACAGCCAGAAATGAGACTTCAAAATGATCAAAATATACAAGTCAGAAGAGCACGGCCAGAGCGTAAGTTACATTAACATCCTGTTCAAACAATTTGTGGATACAGAGACCACAGCATCAAGATCTAGACAACAGCCCAGGTGTGAAAGCTTGCGGGGGGTGAAGGGGGCTCATGCACAGGAGTCAGTGATGCTGCACAGGTACAGAACTGAGCAACTGGCCCAATGGTGCACAGCGGCTCTCTACATAGAGAATTTGCTATTTCTAATGCATGTTAGAAGGTGAGCTATCTATTGAACCACTTAAGCTACCCACATGTACTCTACGTACTCTCCTGTTCTTCTTGTTCACATCAAAACTACATGTGTTCTTCCACACTTTACCACAGTACATTCAGAGCTTTTTACATAGAGCTTTGTCCTTTCACGCTGCAAACACGGTTGTTCTGTCCCTTTTTCTGACAGGTGGAGGAATACAGGAAATCAGAACGTTCGCTGTAGCACTCACAGATTAGATTCAGGTAAATTGCTGCACAGAAACTTTTGACAATAGAAATCAATGCCTATTCTTGACCAAGCCAAAAGCAGCCAAAAAGGTGGGAAATGCACACAAAGGATGCTCTGGGCATGGGTTGAAATGAACAGTCGAGGGTAGACAGTAATCTTGTTTCTGACTGGATCAGGTACTCTGTAATACATTTCTTCTTTTTCTTTCCCTCGCGCTCTAGTTCTACCACAGGAAATCTACACACTAAACAAATGACAGTTTTGCAGCATTTATTTCTATTCACTTCAATCAATCCATCCGAGGATGATCTAATCTAAGATAATGATCATCCAAAAGGAAAGTTCCCCTCCTCTTTCACCCCATTTTCTAGGTTCTTGGCTCACAGCTGCAAGCTCTTCCTCTTCCCTAACCTTAACCACAGCTTTGGGGCTTGCTAGACTTCACCATGACTAAGTTCAGTCTACTAACTGGATGGCAAACTGATGCAACAAAACCAGAATATTTTCCTTCCAAGTTAGTGACTGGAAATGTCTTAGCCATTACTGGTACTGCAACTACCTGAACAAAGGTAGTGGAGGAACCACATAGCAAAGAGCCAGGAAAAGCAAGGCTTTTCATTTCAAAGATGGTGGGCTCTTTTCATATGACTTGCTTTCTCATGGGATAATTGAACTGAAAAAGCAGAATTCCTGTCACCTCCACCTTCCTCCCAATGGCTTACTGCTCCCTCGTTAGCACCAGCACTACTTGTCACGATACTGACTTCATGACCCAGCAGAGGAACAGTCTTGTAGGGCTTCCCTACCATGTTGATGAGCCATAGTTGCAGTTTCGTCTCAGCGGCACATGGAACCATCGAACTACTTCAAGATCCAACTATTTCAGATTTACCATGTTCTTTACACTATCATAATAATTTCCTAGTACATGTTCACAACTGTAAATGCCCTTGTCCTTACCAATGAAGAACCGGAGAATATCTAAAAGCTTCCAGTGCAGAGATATGCTTTAATTTAGAAACAAGCAAGTAAAAAATGGCTATAATGAACTACGGATTTCACTACTTGAAATCCAGACTTAGAAAAGATTAAGCTCATTATTATCACTACATGATACACAAACTGATGAAACCAACACACGTGGCAATATTAAATCCAGACGTATGAAATGAACCAATTCATGTGAAAATTGAGGTGCATTTATATACAATCAAGTGGTTAAAATAGTGACTAGCACTCACTCGATACTCCCATTTCACATTAGCAATAAGTAAAGCAATGACAGAGGGCCTCATTTGACCTTAACTGTTAAGGTCATTATGTCAACATTTGTATAACCAAGCTAGTGCCCTGCTCTGACATATTAAGATAAAAGCTCGAGGTACCTCAAATAATGAGATCTTTGTTTTTAATTACCCAGTGCCTTTAGGCAGCAATCACAATTTAAAATACTACAAAAGAAGTCTAGTTGACCTCTAGTTATTTCAATACTTGAGAGAACCAAGAATAGGGCAGGGTTTGGAGAAAGTGAAAACCATTCAATTCCTAATAGATGTAACGTGTGCATGCAGTCCTTATTTATGCTTCTAATAGTCCTATGTCAATGTAACTTCATGGATCTGGAGTGATGAAAGAATACAGAAATTTAATTTGTAATTAGTTTACAAATTAAACCCAGCTTAGATATATTACTCCACCAATTTATGTATTACTTTAAAAAGTTCCCTTCTACTAATAGCATTTTTTGGATGCTACATGATTATTTGCCAAAGAGAAAAAAAAAAAAAGTAGTTAACTGCTTTAAAGGCAATCTTAGTCTTGTAAGATGTTTTCACATGTATGTGTATATATTTGCTTTTAACGACACCACATGCCTTCTTCTGTTATACACCCACACAATCTCCCTCCCCCCAGCTCCCAAAAAAGCTATATCCACACCAATATAATTATTAGGCCAGGGCACTGATCTTCCCCTAATAATAATACCAGGAATCCCATCCAGTTCTTTTCTTTCTATCTCCAGGGAAACAGTTAAGTCTTCAATACACAAGGAGAATATTCCCTTTTACTAAAGGTATTCTCAGTTTTAACATAAGATGCTTCATGTAAGATTAACACACCATTAATCTAACTACATTTATTTGAATGTAAACTTACCTCTAAATATATCGATGGTGGGTTATGCTCTCCTCCAAATTTGTCTAGCAGTGCCTCTATATGTTCTTGTGTTAATTTAATCATCTGTTTGATATTCCACACCTAAAACAGAAAATTCAGAATTTTTATAATCAATAGAAGCCTGGAGAATTTGTCCTAAACCAAACAAATTACATTTTCTTGATACCTAGTAACAGAAGTCCATAATAAAAGTATTTCAATTATCAGTAAAAGAGTGCACAAAGCTAACCTGTTCATCTCCTGTCAGTAAGACTTGTTTCTGAGATAAAAAGAAAAAATCAATTTGGTTTTAAAATTCAAGAACCATCGAATAAATAACTTTTAAGAATGGTTTATCTTTCATGTTTATCAAAACCATACTAAGTATTTCCTTGTAAGACTTCGCAACCCAATCTCTACAGTACTACAAAGTTTAGTGAAGGAGTTCTTCCATCAAACCTTAAGTCATCTGTGTAAACAACATTCACAAAACCTAGACCTAGTCTTCTCTTTGCATGGTGCTTCCTGATGTTCACAGGGGTCCTCCTGTGTTTCAATCTGTACCCATCACCTCTGGGTCCTGTCACAGGGCCCCACTGAAAAGAGCCTCCTCCGTCTTCCTTTCACTGGAAGGACCCTTTGTGGCCCTCCACCAGACTGTCCCCAGTATGGCCACATCTCTCTTTGGCTGGGGAGCCCAAAACTGGACAGAGCACTCCAGGTATGGCCCCACCAGCGCTCAGTAAAATGAACCCGTCAGATAAGTTTCCAAATACTTTTTTTGAAGACTCGTAATGAATAACTTCCTTGCTCACATGGTATCTTCTATTTTGTGCCATAACCACAATCTTGCTTCTCTCTTCTCTTACAGTAAATATACAGAATAACAAATATAACTGAGCAACAGCAACATGCACAACAGAAGTGTGTTAGTTAGGAGATGCTGGCAAGAGAATCAAAGAGCCTCTAACAAGGGTAGAAATCTTTCTGCTAAGTTTATATCACAACAAGCAAAAACTGACTAATGAAGAAAATGAAATATTTTGAAACTTGCTGCCAGGCTATGGCAAAAAAATGTCTTCACCCACAGAAGCTGAAGTTAAAGTCTAGTGGAAGACAACATTGCTCAGAGAAGCTGGAAATGGTGCCCTGAATTACCTACTATACATCTGTGCTCTAAACCAAGAGCGTTTCCACAAGTGAATCTTACAGGCAAACTTTGTATAGATTTCTATCATCTTCAAAAGGCCATTCACACAGTTAGAAGTATGCTGAAGGCAGAAGGAAATTTATCAAAGTCAGCTATAGCAACAAATCATTACTTGTTGCTCACAGAAATTGAAAACCTATTTTGTGTGCCATATTCATCAAAAGCCTTCTGACAAGCTGAAAAAACTTCCACAAATCTAGTATTGACTAGCATATTCTATCCCTAATCGAGTAGGCACAAGAACTCATATGCCATGGCAAATTTCCAAGGCTCACAATTTCCCTTCAAGTGGCAAATTCTACTTGTTTTTTTACTTAAGAAAAACCTTACCTTCTGGCTTTCCATATTAGTGAATATGCTTATGCACAGGTTTTTGTGGTCCAGAGCATCCCTATGCTAGATAGCTCCTTGAGAATCAACCCCTGTGCAAGTGTATTGCATCCTACTATGCAGGATCTATGACTACTTCAGTTCAATTGAAGGAACATGAGTTTTTTTCTGACTGGAATTAAGAACAAGTGCTCTGTACAAGTGACCGCATGTGACTCAAAAATATCTGATTCTGCACACCACAGTACTCACAGCTTCTACCTCACAAAAAAAAACCCAACCAACCCATACTTGTTGTACTTACACAGCCAGCAAAGCCAGCAGCTTCAGCCTTTCTTTTCTCCTCTCAAGCTCGCTTGTTCAAGTAAGTTACCTCAGCTAAATTCACACCATGTGTGCTAGCCCAGCCTTCTAGACTTTGAGTCAAGACGCATTCCCACCATCTCTGTGGAAAAACACTGGGCTCTTGAGAATTAAATCTCTTGAGTTCAGTAGCACTCAGAGACGTATGAGTTTCTTGCAAATAAGACCTAAGCGTACAGAAAATTTACTTGAATTTTAGTAAGCATCTCATTCCCCATAAACACACACATTCCAGGAGAGCAGCAAAGAACCACCTAACAACAGAGACAGTGAAAACATTAAATACAGAATCCTTTTAGCAACCAGTTTTGGACCAAAAAACTTGTTCCTAGACACAAAAAAACCCCCAAGTTTTTCCAAGCTAAACACATACATACTGACATTATTCCTTCCTTGAGACCTCACAGTAATCCCTTTATTCACGCTTTCTCTAGAAGTAAAAGGAGACTGCAGAAGACTGCTGGTCATCAAGAACGAACAGACTCATTTTCTGTTACTTTTTTGGGCACTCCCGTACACTTAAGAAACTCCACACCTACAGGAAACCATAAAACCACAGCTGCCAAGTATCTTGAAGAAATACAAAAATCAATGCCAGCCTACGAGACAGTTGCTAGAAAGCCCTGAAGTAAATCTGCAATACACCTTGTACTGTCCACATGCAAGTCCAGTCCCTTCCCAAAGGAAACAGCACAGCTATTTGAGTCACACTGTTTCACTGTAGTTCCACGAAAAAGTAATGAATCCTTTAGAGCTTCAATAACCTTATTGTTTTTCCAAAAAAAGTCTCAAACAAATTTTTCTGTCTTATCCCGTAGCAGTAGGTTGAGGTTATTCTCTATCACAAGAGATTAGATTTGATTCTCCTTTTAGTGCTGCTGACACAGGGAAGCTGACGCAGGCTAACATGGACACACGCAGCCAGAAGACTGGAAATATTCCAGATATACTGGAATATATCAACTTGTATCTGCCTATTGTGGATAATTGTGCATTAATTTTCCAAGTAAGCACTCCCTTGCAATGTAATAAAGACGATGACCTATTTCAAGCCAGAGGCAAGTCAGATATGGTAGAAGCCTAAATTCGTTCTATTCAGGGAAGACTATGGCTCCCCAAATGTGAGGCTATAAGCCACAAAGTTATTTTCGCATCCTTTGCTGCTTTCGAAATACACAGTGCCTGAGACAGCACAACACAAGCTATCAGTAACTCAAAAACTACCAGTACTCAAATCTTGCAGCACAACCCACCTCTCAGGTCTATGATTCACATCTGGTAGAAGACACCCAAGAGTTCAAATCTATACTGTAAAGGAAAAAAAAACCACCCTTATTCGTGCAGGCACATAATGTTCTGCACTTGGGATTATCACACTTGGTGATGATGGAGAATACTTTGATAGAACCAACTAAGTAATTAAAAAAAATAAATAATTAAGCATTTGATTTGGAAACGGTTTTATAAGGAGGACAAAATCATCAATACCTATCCAATGCTATTCTAATCAGTCCCTTCAGGCCTCTATTACAGAATCAATTCAATTGCTTGGTCCACTGAGCTAGGATCCACTTGGTCAGAAAATACTTTAGAAAGCGGTCATATGTGAGGTTGTTCTTAGCTGGACTAACGTCTTAACTAACTTGAAAGTAAAGTATTAGAGTGAAAGAGAGGCAAGAGGACATATGAATGGGGTTAATAACTCAGAACCCCACCTCAGCATTTGCACATCAAGATGCAGAGTTTGCATTTCCCCAGTTACCAATCGCTGTTACCTCTTCCTCACATTTTGATATCTTTTCCAAAGATACTTTCCCTCCTTATCAACCGTGAATGCCTCTTCTTGCCTCTTAAAAAGCTTGCTTTTCATTTCCTGCTGTCATCCACTGGTACATGCACATGGAGTGGGAAGGATAGTCCTTTCCTTCTTCTTAGGCTTCAGGCTCTAGCTCTTCTCCATCTCTCAGTGGAAGCTTCTCTCAACTTGCACATCCACTGTGCGAGTTTTTGCATTCTTCCTACTCTCTGCTGGCTCTTCATGTTTACCACACTTTTGAGAGTGCATTTAAACTTTTTGTTAAGTAAATATGAATAAAGAATAAGAGCTGAAAAACTTTATTGACTTGAAAAGCAGCTTGCAACGGGCTTCAAGTAAGAGTTCACACAAGTGACATGAATGTCAACACGGAGGCTGCCTTTCCTAGTTTATCTTCCCCAACTTTTTATTAATGTTGGTGAATCATTTTTATCGCAGCTCCTTTTCAATGTCTGACACACACACACAGTGTGTTTTCATTGTTGGCTAGCTAAACAGTTCAGAATGAGTCTGGTAAAATTTACAATCACAGATTAGTAAATGAGATATGGACAACAATACCTACAGAAGTTACTGCAGCAAAGAGAAAAACAATCTGGTATCTTTTTTTCCACAAAAGTCTTAGAATGTATCTTTCTAGACTGATGAAGAAAGGCCTTGGGGAAGATGTAGAACAGTAGGTTCAAGAAGGAAACTCATCAAGAAAAGGTAAAACATTTTTTGTACCATCCTGTCTGATGACTAGGATCATAACTAGGTCAGCTAATACACTAATATGATCAGCAGGCAGCTGCTGTAAGCACAGCAGTTAGTCAAATACTAAAAAGGCTTCAAGATGAAAACGATTTTCCATTTCACAGGTAAAATTTTTTAGGAAGGAAAGGCCACTTCTTAATCCCCCATAACCAGCAACACAAATTTTCAACTGTCTGTTGTGACATTGTTTCTGTTAAGGAAAAAAAAAAAAAACCACCAACAAAAAAACCCACCACCAAAACCAGTCACCCAACAACTCCCTCCCTACTCTAAGAAAATGTAAGAAACATCTGACCAAGTTAACACTCAAGTATCAGAGTATGATCTTTGAGGAGTTACCAGCAGAAACTATTGAAAAAACTCAATGGCAGACTAAATCTGCAATTCTAAGACAAACACATTCAATAAAAATCTTGCTTTCTTTACCAGAGGACTTCCAGCACATGAAAACCTGGTATTACTTGTTTTTACTTAATACTCTTGCACGCTTTTGCATTTGCAAACCATCAGTCACAACTGAGACTAATCTATGTCTTTTCCTTTAATTCTAAACACAAACTGATTTGCTCATCGTTCAGCCCTTATCTTAAAGCAGAATAAGCAGCCTTTCCACTTGTTGGGCCTTTGCCTCTTAGCTTGCTCCTCTTTAACGAAAGGAGTTCAGGCTTCAAATGTTCCTTACTTCTTATAAGTGTTTAAACATATTTTTTAAAATACCATGACAAATTGTAAAGGATAAAGCTCAATAAATTCTGCCCTTGTAACATAACCAAGCAGTTTCTTTATAAGAACAAAGTCACCAAGAGTCTTAGGTAGTGGTTGCTCTGCCCAACCTAGAAGCTGGGGGCAATTATCATATTGTCCTTGCCTATTTACCCCTGCTCCCTTCCTTGCTCTTTCTCCAGAACTTAAACCTTTGGCTGAACAACTCCAGTATGCTAAACAAGCACAGAATTGCTCTCTTTGTCAGGGTTAGTTTTCTGCTAGCCTCCTGTGCTGGAAAACAGCTTGGTGAAGGACCCAGTGACCACCTGAGCCGGTGCAAGAAGTCACCTTTCCTCTCTACAGCCCACAGTTCGATGGATTCAGACTACCTCAAAGCTGCAGCCTTCCTGATCAGGTTTCAATTCTCTTTTCATTCCACCACTTTTTCCATCACCTGCCATCTTTGCTGCTTGCTGCTAAGGAGAATTTGCCCCCCTGGCACCATGACAGGAAAGTTAACAAGTGTTTTCTACCACAGTAGAACAGCAGAGTGTGAAAAATAAGAGGTGTCTGTATCCTCCATTTAAATCATGAACCACCAGTTGCACGGCTTTCTTTGATCTAGCTAAATCTTTAATTCCACATTCCTAGAGGCTTTTGTGTTGCATTACTTCTAGTCTCTTATTCACTTTGGTACTAATTCAGTAGTCATAAGGATCACGCACAGATCAAGTTCTTGTACAATTCACTGTATTTACATTTATGAATTTAACAACTTGTGTCTAGACTGTCACAGGCTTAAAAAAAAAAAGAAGAAAAAAAAATCTATCCAGATTTCCCATTTTACTTTTGCTTTAGAAAGGTAACTACCACAGACTCTTAACGTGCTAATCCATACAGTAGTGAAATTTTAAAAAATACTGTCATCCACACACCAGACCATTTCTCTGCACACCTTAAGCTGAAGACAAGTCATATTTGTAAAGGAAAGAAAGCAGCCAAACAGCTAATTACAATAATTGCCTATAAGAAGCAAATGCTAGTTGAGCAGAGCTCTCACAGAGCTTGGGTCACATTAATTAAAATGACAAAACAAATAAACTCAGTCTCGGCTGAACTACAGAACTTATTCTGCTCTCTCCTTGCCAGAACACACAATTAATTAGACTATCCAGAAAAGATAGTCAGCACCAATTTAAAAGTTCATGTTACCAATCCATAAAACAATTTGTTAGACACTTTGCAATATTCCAGCACTAAACTACTACTACACCGTCCACATGTTTTCTACCAACCAGGTAGAAAATGTAATAGACAGATGGAATTGTTAGTCAAATATAAATATATTTTGTTTGTTCAGAAATATCTGTGATCCAGTGAAGTAATTAAGGTACCCCATTTTTATCAAAAACAGGTCTCAAAATCTGAAACAAAGCAAAGGTACTTGGTTTGGGTTTGTTTTTTTTTTTAATTGTATAACACAAGTAATTTTCTCCAAATCACAGAAAGCAGCCACAAATAGAAACTGCCACAGAAACCACACTCTCCTAAGTGGCATTTTGTGTTCTACTCAGCAGATCACGCTGCATTAGTAACCCTAGTACCAACATGAAAAATGAAATAATTCAGAAGGCAGAATTGGCTCCTTGCCACCCATTGTAAAGTTAGAACTTAAAAAAAAACAACAAAAAACACAAACAAAAAAAAACCCCAAACCAAGATACAACAGCTACTGTGAAAGGATGTTGAAAACAACCATCTAGTTTAGAAAACTCAAAAAAAACCCCAAAAACCAACACATGGAAAAAGATATTTTCATTTGACTCAGTCAAACTTCAGCTGATCAAACTGGAGAACTATTTAGTACATAAAACCTTCTGCATGACTTATAACCTATAACTACTGTATCAAGAGGCTGGAAAAAGTTACACCAATTTTCAATGACATACATAAGCTTAAAAACATCACAAGAGATTTTACTAGCACTTACAAATTGTAGCAAAATTATGAGAATGCTTAAAGAAATCCTTTCTGAAAACTACCTCAGATGATGCTAAGGACTCATCTTTAAATCTATATTACTTAGAACTAATTAGAGAGAATGTTCCAGTTCAAAGATTGAATCACCAATATATAACCATTCAGTTTCAAACACCTAGACATTACCGACTCCTTTAAGTCCTCATGATGCATTTTATCTCATGTTGCTTTTATAGTGTTCTTCAAACACCATTAGTGAAAAACTAGTACTAAAGAGATTAAAAGAAACTATAGACACACCATAGACACACTATAGACTTCAGAAATGTACACCCTCAAAACAATCCCTTCATCTGAAATAGTTTAAAAAAAAATAGTTAAGAGTTACCAAGTCTGTGCTCCAAGTGACAGAAAATGTTGACTGGATACAACGTAACCCCATTTGAAAAGTATTTACTACTTATCTGTGCATCTAACAACAGCTTTACTAATGACTATACTGTTTAAAGGGGACTTACTACGTATCATGTATTATATTAGGAGCTGTCATCCCCCTTTTTGTGGTAAAAAAAAAACAAAACAACAAAACCAAACCTAGCCACTTAGTTACACACCACATTTTTAAACTGTATGTATATTTTGCCATTAACGATTTTACTTGCTTGCCTCCTAGAAGAAAGATTTTAAAGAAAGTTGATGCTATTTATGTAGAAATTGAATTGCCTCTCCATACTAGATTTTGTGCAGGTATACTGGGAGAACCCACAAAAATATTTCACTTGATTGGAACTTTAGAAAAATAAAAGCTTCCTTAGGTGCCCAAACCGAATATCCTATGATCCGAATTCAATATCGACAGCGTGGAGGATTCATTTGATACCAAACACTCTACCTGCACTGCAGAACAAGCTCCATTTTGATAAGAGCAAAGGTCCTGCTTTCTGATCTTTAATGTTCACGTTGTCTGGGGAGTGTTCCAGTGGGACGAGAACTGGCAGCACCCTTCCCTGAGAACTCCTGCCTGAAATGACAGCACCTTCGGACAACGGGAATGGTAAAAAATTAGACCTTTGCCTGTTTCACACACCACCACCCCCCCCTTTTTTTTTTTTTTGCAAGGGTCAAACCTAAAATGTTTCATTTTAATGAAATGAACTCATAAAATGTTATCAGAAACAGCAAAAGCTAAAAAGGTGGAGTAACAAGCCTGGTACTTGCAGCAAGGGGTTTAAACAGGAAAAAAAATGAAGAAAAGGTATGTAATTCTGCATCAAGCAGCCTTGTTTAACTTCAGCACTGGCCACAGAAGAGGAAATCAGTTGCATAAATACATATTTCATAGTTTTGGAAAGAAGCTGTGCGCAGGAGGGAAGATTAAGAGCATTCCATTGCACACCCAAAAAGCTTAAGAGCAACTGGAATAAAAAAGCTGAAGCAAAGAAGCACGTATATTGCATACTGGCTGCTGTACCCGGCACTAACTATGAGAAAGTAGCTATGTTCACACACACTCATGGATGAACAGTTGAAAAATTACAAAAACCATCTCACACCTCAAAAACCTAAACACTGTACCTAGAACTCTCACGTGGTTAAAGCTGTTAGAAAATTATACTTAGCATATGAGAAACTCATAGAGGACTTTCATGTCCCTGGTGCACTGGCAAAACTACGGCACATAATCGTATTTCTGTGCAAAGTATGCTAGGAAGAAATCCTGAGGTACCAAGTAAGGAGCATGGGAAAAGCTCAAGACCATAAAGATCTAACATGTCAGGATCTAAAACCTGGCAAATCCAGCTAAGGAAGCTTCGGCTGACCAAGCCATCTCATTCAAATATAAAAAAAAAAATTAAAAAAGGAGGATGGAGCCAGACTTTTTCTGGTGGTTTCCAGTGACAGGACAAGGGGCAATGGGCACAAGCTGGAACATAGGAAGTTCCACTCAAATATGAGAAAAAACATCTTTACAGTGAGGGTGACAAAGCACTGGAACAGGCTGCCCAGGGAGGTTGTGGAGTCCCCTTTGGAGATCTTCAAGACTCGCTTGGATGCAGACTTGAGCAATGTGCTCTGGGCAATTCTGCTTTAGCAGGGGAGTTGGACTAGATCATCTCTACAGGTCCCTTCCATCTCTGACAATTCTGTGAAATGAAGGTCAGTGCAGTTCCAAAAGAGAGGAGTGGGACCATCATACTACCACTACTCCCCCTACCCACATTCCTTTTGTCTCCTACCTCGCAAGAGTTTTGGAACCCTTTGGGTGCCATGTTGAGGAGACCCAGTTCACCAAGTTTGGAGGAAATTAACCCAGCGAAAGCGATGCCGATTTTTCTGCCGCGTTATTGAGTTGAATCAACTTGGGAAAGGTCCTACGTGGTACTGAAGTGGCACAAGGGAGCTGATCTGGCCGAGTGGCCCAACACAGGCAACAGCCAAACCTCCCCTCTGGGTGGCAGAGCATCACTTGATGGACTTCAGTGTAACTGCAGTGACAGGGATCAGCATCAACACTCAGGGACTACAGTTATGACAGAGCATTTCTACAGTAGTAGTAGTATGTGTCACACACCCCTGCTAAAGTGACTTGTTCAAGTTGAAAATAAAACCTTCCATAAAACTTACACTTGGTCAAAAAAGCATCTCCAAAAAAAACCCTTAAACCTGAAGCAGCTTCTAGGTACAACTAGACTGTAAGAAAATAAATGATTTCATGATCATTTGAAATCTTCTGCTTCCCTTGGAAGTACAAAGAAAATTATGTTCCCTTCTAATTGAAATTCCCTCCAGAATATTTCATACAGTCAAATTTTCTACAGAAGTAATAACTAATATAACTGACCTACAGATTTGTTACAAAGTAACAAAACAAAGTGAAATATTGGAGCTTAAAGGAAATCTGGGTTTTTTTCAGTTTGTTTAAAAAAACCCAACTACCATCAAAAGATTGCTCCATATTAGAAACAAAACCCAAATCTCATTTGGTCTACAGTATTTTTAACTGCATGCAACAAAAGAATTGCCTTTCCTGGCTAAACAAGTGTCAAGAAGGATATAATTAGAATGGCTTTAAAAATAAGAGGTCTTTGAGTTTAACAACTACAACAAAATACAAATGGGAATAGCATTAGTGGCTGAAGTAACCACATAAATTAACAAAAAACTCAGTACCAAACACTTTGTATCCAACCAGTTTGGGAATATTCAGAGACAAGAAACAAGCCTCCAGAAACAAAAACTTTTCATAAGTAGCTACTACTCTATTAAGCAAGTTTTGCATAATCAAACAAGCTACCACAGGACAGCGCTGTTAATCCTATTGTCTTTGGGGAAAAAACATCAATCAGAAATTTCTTTCATATCCCCATTAAACTCAAATATTCCAAGATTGTGTTCTAATGTTCAAACTACTTTGCCACAAATACATCATAAAAAGCCAAAGGCAAAAACAGACAAGAGGTTATCGAAGTCATTGCCTTTTCCACACCTTGATCAACTCTTCTCCATCACTCCTGACACAGGTTTGCCTGTGGAGGTGACAAAATCTACTAATGGACATATTTATAAATAAGTTAAGAAAGGTTATTTTTGTGCTTCATTTTATCTAGTCATAAGGAAAAAGGTCTAAATGCAATGTAAACCATCTCCTCTGCTACCATTTAAGCTCACTTCTCCTGGCAGTAATTGCTACAAGCCTGGAGAACAAGTTATTTGCATTATTCTTTGCATCAGATTTGGCAATTTCCATTTCTTTTTTAAACAACCTCAGGGCTTTTTTTCCAGTCTTTCCTCAAAGCTCTGACCTTCTGGACTTCAGATCACTGTAATTATTCTTCTTTAGATTCTCCTCAGCTAGACCATGTATTTCTTGAAGCTGTGACCCAAAGTCATACACAGTATTTGGCAAAGGCCTTTCCCATGCTGTGCAAAACACAAGAGTTATTTCACTTATCTTTTGGGATACTTCATATCCAGCTAATATTCTGCAGGAGTGTATCTTGCAGCCGAAGTTTAACTTGTCCTCACAATTAAATAGGATGTCATACACAGTCTATAAAGTCAGCTCGATCACTGAACACAGATGCAATGAAACAATTGAAAATCAATATAAAACGAATTCCCAAAACTACAAAAGCAACAGAGTTAAAAATTTGTTATCTTGTTTCAACTTTCCAAATAAGTAGCGTGTTTAATTGTAAACTTTACAGAGAAATAGAAACTTAAAAGGAAAGTTCTAATCCTCAGCATCTAATCTTCCCTAAATGTTAGTGCAACAATAACAACCCCAGTTTTCCTTGGTGCACCTATAGTTCTTTATGAGAACCCACCACTTACTTCATATTATAAGGCTAGAGGTGCCTTTTCATTCTGTGCATTTTATTCTTCCTCTTAAATCTGTTTTATAAGATTATAGTTTCTAAATATGTAACTAATATTCGTGCAGGATAAATTCCAGCATTGCCTCCTAGAAAACGATCGACCATCCAACAGCTCAGGCCCACACTTCACAACCCTTCAAAGCCTTTTTTTCATCTTCCAAAGAGCAGTTCAGGGCACAAAGCTCCGAGTACAGAAAATCCCACTTGAATTATTTAATATTGGTGTAAATAATCTCTAGCAACAAGAACAGAGCCTTTCCTCCCAGCTGTCACACACTCCTTACTATATCAACAACCCTGTAACGCTCCGAAAACCTTCCATCCAAACAATTTCTTGTCCCAAGAATTCATCCCTGGGGTAGAAGCCAACCTACACGCATCCAGACGCCAGCACTCATCCTGGACCTCCCAACACCAGCAACTGAAGGGTGAGCAGAACAGGAAAAATTCTGCTAAATTAATTTGCCCCTGCTCTTTTTAAATCCTTATGCCTCCAAGTATCTATTCCCTAAACGTACTATATGAGTGCATGTGCAACTCCTCTTACTAATCTTGAATTGTAAAATGGAAAAAAAAAAAAAAAAAAAAAGCTTTAGCTTATGTAACGACTTCATTATTAGAAGAAGATTTTTCATATCAGCAGTCAGGCTACTGAGGCAACTTCTGAAGAACTAAATTCATTATTTAATTAAAAACTGGCCACAAACAACGTTATGGCTTCAACTTGTTTTTCAAAACCCCAACCCTCAAACTCATAAGCAGTGCTGATGTAGTCATAACCAGCACAGCAGCACTCAGTGACAATCTTGATACAGAATACTTTCTTTACCAAAGAGCTCCAGCTTACAAGTTTGTGTAAGACTACTTCAAGGTCTGTCAGAGATTCTGCTTCTCCAGCCTTCTTTTAAAACTGGAAACCGAGTATAGACCTGAAGGCTTTCCTTCTGAAAATCAGGACAGCTGTTCCCGAAAGATTATAGGGATCTAAAACCTTTCCAAGTTCTCTTTCCTCAAAACAAGTGAGCTTATGCTTCTTAATGGGCTTCCACAGCCAGGTCACTCTTAAAGCTTAGATTCACATTGTCTTCAAGGAACAAAACAAAACCCTGGGACGTGTACTTACATTAGAGCCATGAGTCACTTAGAAGCACTTCAGTATTTTTCTAACTTATGTCACTTTGACTTAGCTTTATGCTTTACGTTTGTTTGTTTTTGTATTCGGGATAGTTTCCATTTTACCTGTATCAGCAATTTTTTGGTCTTGAACTTTATTAAAAGCACAGGTTTAGATGAAGTAATAGGCGCGCTTATGTAGTAAACAAAATGCAATTAGAACTACGTAACTAAAGAACAAAACCACATCAGAAAAAGTTGCTAGCACCAGCTCTGCCTTAGACCTGCATGTTTCAGTATTTCCAGTGTATAAAACATTTCCTTTTAAATACTACAAAAATACCCCTACACACTTCCTAACCGTGAATATATGGACCCATACTCGTGACTTACCAACCTCTCCGTTTGGCAGACACCAGACTGCTTCTCTCCCTTCTCTGTCATACAGAGATGCAAGAAGAGGGGGAAAAAGCTACACTACGTAGTTTAGCATTTGCAGTCAGATCTAATGACTGACACAGGCCAAAACATTTTTGAAATTCAAATGACTTACAACCGTTTCACAAACAACCCCCTTGGTAAGAAAACTGATTTTTAAAAAAGTCTTGCCTCCCGACAATGCTTTCCCCTCTCCTCTCTCTTGCACTGCAGTTTATCTACCCAACTCAGCTGTATCGATATTACTGTTTCTAGGACCACAACATAAACCATTTATTGAAATTATTCCACAGAGATCTGTTTGTTTTTTTTTTTTTTTATGGCAGAAATAACTGAGAAATTCAGTTCTGCGTACGGTGGTACCAGCTCAATTGGGGTGATAAAAGTCAGGGAGAAGCTTTTTAACCTCATTTTGCTGCTAAAAGGAAACATTTCTCAAACCCCACTCTTTAGGTATTTAGGTTTCTCAACTAGTTGAGAGCTTCTCCTTAGGAGAGTTGAGACTAGACTTGCATTACTCAAAGCACTTAATCGTCCTGCTGGCTAGGTGTTAAATACATGTATACTGCTGAGTTCTGCCTCCTTCAGCAAGTAAGCCAGTAGCTTCTTAAGATGAGGGGCTCAATCTCACCTCTCACTAGCATCAATAGGGGAAAACGCCTTCCCTGTTGCTCCTTTCCAGCCACCTACCTGGCATGAGCTCTAGTACTCATCAAACTTTTCAAGTCAGTAATTCCACTATAATCCACTATGCTGTTAAAAACCAAAATGGATAAAAAGATGGCCTTCTTCTGGTGAGCTGGTACTCAAACTGGACCCTTCCATGAGCTGATGATCCAAGCCAGCTCATTTTCCTTGCTGGAGGCTCTCTCCCCCAGAGCAGCAAGGAGCTGTTACCTGGTGGGCTTGGTACCTCAGGGGGCAACAAGAGGTCCTGTACCAACTACGTGTACACACGCTCAGGGAAAGCTGAGCTGAAATCATCTTCAGCACCTAACACTCAGAACAAGGCAGCAGAGCTTCTGGCACCTGTATTTAACTCCAGAACAGACTTTGATGCGTGGCATCTGCGGCAATTCCTTCTGACTTCAGTCCCTACAGCACGCGAAATCCGCAAAATACCTCCTGGTGTCACCGCACGTTCTATTCCACCTCCCGCAAACGTTTCGGAAGCAACGCTGGCGGGGTTAGCAACTAGCTTTAACCCCAGCAAAACAGGTAGTACCGCTCTGCGGGATTGGGAAGTTAAGTAACATGCCCCCAAAAAACACAGGAAGCGTGTAAGGGAGACACCGACCAGGGGGGCCGACACCATCCCCCCCGCCCGCCCCTCACACCCCTCCTGCAGACACAGCCCGCCAGGCCCACACCCACCCAGGGAACCGTACCCCAACCCCGGATTCAAAAATATATTCCAGGTGTTTCAAACGCACCGCAGGGGGAAGCCGATTATAAAACCTCCCCCCCCCCCGGTACCAGCACGCCTGACAGCCGGGGGGGGCTCCTCTGAAAGCAGGCCCCCGAACCGACACCCCGTCCCCGGCCGGGGCAAGCCCCGGTCCCCGCGGGTGCAGCCTCCGCAGAGAAGCACGGCCCGCCCCCGAGAGCGACCGGGCCCGGCCGCCGGGGGTGCTGTGGGGGGGTGCGCGGCGGCAGCGAGGCCGCGGCCCGGCGCGGAGCCTCTCCTCCCGGCACTGCATCACCGGCGGCGCCCCCGGCCGCCGGAGGAGGGGAAGGGAGGGAGGGAGGGAGGGAGGGGGAGGAGGCCGGGGCCTCCCCGCAGCGGGGATCCCCGCCGCCGGCTCTGCGCCGCCGCCGCCGCCCCGGCCGGGCCCGCCGGCAGCCCCCGGGAGGAGGGGGCGGGATGGGCGGCGGGTGGGCGCCGCCGTGCGTGTGGCCTCACCTCCTCCGGGATGGCCGGGTCGCCGCTGCCCGCCGCGTAGCAGGCGCCGAGGGCGGGCGGCGGCGGCTCGGGCTCCATGTCCCCGTTGAAGAGCGAGGCCCCCTCCGCGCTGCTGCCGCTGCTCAGCGCCGCCATCTTGGATCGGAGCGCCGGGGCGAGGGCGGGGGAGGGGGGAGCCGCGTCCCCGCCGCCGGGACGCCCCCAGCCGCGACCCGTAGTGGGAAGAGGGAGGGGGGAAGGGGGGGGTTGAGCGCAGATGCCGGCCAGCTCCCAGCGGCCCGCGCCACCGGCACGTCACGCCCGGCCCGTGACGTCACCCAGAATCGCCGCACGCCGGCCACTGCGCATGAGCCGCCCGACGTCACCGGGAAACACCCTGGCGTCACGGCGCGACCACCCCGGTCGCCCGGGGAACTCGGCCGTTTGGCTTCGGACACGCCCCCTCGGCGCGGCCACGCCCCCCTCTCCCTCTCCCCCCCCCCCGCCTCGACGCCGACGCAGCGCCTCCTAGCGGGCGGCGGAGGGCGCTTCCCCTCGCGGGACCGGTCCCCGTCACAGAGTCACCTGGGGTTGGAAGGGACCTCTGGAGATCATCTAGTCCAACTTCCCTACCAAAGCAGGTCCACCCAGAGCAGGTGGCACAGGAACAGGTCAAGGTGGGGTTTGAATGTCTCCGGAGACAGAGACTCCACCACCTCTCCGGGCAGCCTGTTCCAGTGCTCTGCCACCCTCAAAGTGAAGAAGTTCCTCCTCACGTTTAGGTGGAACTTCTTATATTCAAGTTTGTGCCCGTTTCCTCTTGTCCTATCACCGGGCATCACCGAAAAAAGACTGACCCCGTCCTCCTGACACCCTCCCTTTAAGTATTTATAAGTGTTGATCAGCTCTCCCCTCAGCCTTCACTTCTCCAGACTAAAAAGACCCAAGTCCCTCAGCCTCTCCTCATAAGGGAGATGCTCCAGGCCCCTCATCATCCTTGTAGCCCTCTGCTGTACCCTCTCCAGCAGTTGCCTGTCCTTCTTGAACTGGGGAGCCCAGAACTGGACACAGTACTCCAGATGTGCAAAATAATCTAGCTAATATTTAAATGTATTTTAATTGATTATCTGAGAGGCTATGCTTTTCTGAGACAGCTCTGAGCCCAGCTTTTCCTATGACTGGTGGCCTGCAGTGCAGCCAACAAAAAGGCTCTTCAGATGTATAAGAATCAGATGTACAAACTAAGCAGCTCACCGAGTTTAGAAATTTCTCTCTAATAGCCACGTTAATGAAGAGGATAATTATCAGCGATTCCTGCTATGCGATGGGAATGCATAATGGCAGCGAAAAGTGCACGCAGGCTCTGGAAAACGACACACACGCTGAGGACTAACAGCTGGGACAAATTTCTCTGGTGTTGGCAGGAAAAGGCAGCAGAGGTAACGTGAGATGGCTCTCCCACACACAGCCTGTTGATGGTAATGGGAAAGCCAACAGAGTAATATAGGTTAATTAACAGAGTAAGTCCATTCATTTCAATGATATTTATACCAAGGGATAATTTTGGTCTCAAGGTACAGAACATCGTCAGAGCCCTTGTTTTATTCCTCAAGCAATTTACGTCCAGGGCATAACTAGCAGTGGAACTAGTAGGCAACCATCACTCTGTAACCTGTAATGCCTTTCCCAAAGTGTTTAGTGATTTTGCATGCCTTTGCTCCTGAGCTTCTGAGTTTTTCAGACGGTTTGCATTCACATAAAATACGTTTGCTAGACTTTGTTATTACGTTTGACGTACCACCTAAAGGGTTGCAATTCTAAACCCTAAGATTGACAACTGATGACCAAAACTGGAAACACAGCAGACTTCGCACCTGAAATACATTAAATAGGTGGTACACTGTTCTGTTGTGGTGGGTTTTTCTTTGTTTTGTTTATTTTTACAATCAGGAACAGAATACTATTTTAAAAGATACGTGTGTAGGAAGGAGACAGAAATGTACTATCTATGCTATACTTTCCTTTTGTCTGGAGGGAATCCACACCTAATGATAAATGGGATTTTCTGCTCCTTTACATGGTAGCATCTTTGGTCTATTTAATCCATCATGATGGAAGAGAAATCATTATTAACTGTAATTATTACCTGGTGATATGGGATCCTATCTACTAAGAATTGATATCATCGACATCTTTTACAGAGACTAGCTTTCGTTATCAACACTGGGAGAAGTCAAACTTATAACCCAGTTGTGAAAGGCTGGTTTCTGCTATCAAATCTGCAGGTGACTCGGGGCACTGGCTGGTTGATTCCTACAATGCAGCACAGCCAGTTTATCTGGTATTGCAGCAGGCAAGGCATACTTGTAAATACAAAACCTGCCACCTCCCATCAAACTCTTAGTTATGCACTGGGGTTTGAGCCTCCTCAGATTTTTTTCTACTTTAATTCAGATGAGAAAACTCCAGCTGTTAAAAGGCAAAGACTCTTCAGCTAGATTGGCCATCACCAGAATATCCGTCCGATCTAACCAACACCTGAACTTCCAGAGAACAATGTTTTAATGGGTCAGTAAAAAACAATTGTATAGCTACCTAAAGCAACTGTCTCATTGTGAACATTTGAACACGTTTACCCAAATAAAAAGTAAATTATTGAGATCTTCTAAAATGAGAATCTCTAAAAAGAGATATTAGATCAAACCTATTATTGATCTCCTTTATGATATTCTTTCAATAGAAGACAGTATCTCAAAAAACTCCCAGCCTTCCAGTTTCTTAATCAAAAAAATTATATAATTTGCATATTGGTATGACAATAGAAACTGATTTTTTAAAATGGTGTGACAATTTAACACATCTTAAACTCTGGGTGTCTAAATTTGTCCAAATTCCCCAAAATTGCTTAGCCTTTTCACACACTGAAGACAATATTTGTCCCATATGCTGTAGGTAGGTTAATTAGGAAATATTCAGGTGGTGATTTGACTTCGGCAGCTGAACAATCTATATTTTTTTTCAGTTCATGGAAACTTCGTAGCTCTTTGCCTTTGAGTTAAATACTTGAGTGGAAGTGATGCTGTTGGGTGAAAAGTAGGAAAAAAAAGGAGGTAGGGATAAAAGAAGAAAATGTGAATCCACCAGGTTCTTAACTCTGTTTTCATTCTACCATTAAAAGCAATGTTGATCTAACAAGCCTTCTTTTATCTATAAACAATAACATATTCTGGATTTTCTTGTATGATATTGGAAATGGTTACGTAGTTTTCATTTGAGTCAAACATAATTTATTTTAGAGTCATTATTTATAAAGCTGTTGCTCTTTTCTCCCAAAACCACAGCCCAGACCTTCAAAAAGTCAAAAGCAAAATATTTTCCTTTGGAAGGCAGTGTGTGGGAGGCTTCTGGAGCAGGAAAGGTGATGGGACTGAGACATGGGACTTCGCATATAGCTCCCTTCCATACCCTGCACGTTGTTCAGCATTGCAAAAACAACAGGCTAACCTGTTTCCTTCCTTGTGTGAGTAGCGACTTCATGGCCCAGCAGTGCATGCTGCCTCTCTCTCTGCTGGCTTCTTGCCTTCACTCACGTACTAGCATAAGAAGCTGAAATAACTACACATTTTATTGAATAGTAGCATAAATACTGGCAGACATGGCACATAAGGAGCCATCAAGAGAAAGCATGAACCCTGGAACCATTCTTAAGAGAATTGAATTAGTGAACAGTGGAAAAGGAGAGGGAAGGATGGGACAAAAGATTAGATGGAGAGAGAAAATAGAAGTAGCCGCCAGTAGAAGAGAAGATGCAGTTCTGCTAGGAAACAAGAAGCAGAAGAAAGAAGTAAAGTACAAAGGATTAAGGAGCACTGATTTTCCTGCCTGATGTACTTTACTGGAACTAGGACCAAATCTCACATTTGAGAGGATTAGCAAAGACCCTCCTCTTACCTTAGCATCCTTCGTCATTGCTTTAACGCATTCAGATATCTGATTTCCAAGTGCTTTGTGTTGGATAGTGATAAGCTGATCAGCTTTAAGAACTAAGTCATTTTAGATTCCTAGTATTATTATTCCAGTGTGAACAATCACATTTCATAACTCAAAACCATCCCATTTAGCCAGAAAAAAGCACTAACGCGATTGAGTGAGTTCCAAGAACAGGCAAGAAAGGATTCCACCTCAAACAAGGTATTTTGCTGTTCAGAAAATGACTGTTCAGTTATGTTCCGGTCTCAGGATTTGCTTTTATAATATCCAGGCTACCTGATCTTCTCCCAAACAGAATATCAGCACTTTGCAGATGGGTTGAAAACTCTCTACATCTCTGATTTAACGACAGTTTAGTTAGCAACCACACCTTTCAGGTTCTAGCCTCTTCATGGAGCAGAAAAAGTCCCTTAGAGTTGGTATTGGCCTGGAGTAAGAGTCCAAAAGGCTAAATCATTAGTCTGAATCACAGACAGAAAACACAGCTTTGATGTGGGGCAGAGAGACCATGGGGACCATTCATGTTTTTTCAGGACAATACCCCACATTACTGGAGTTTTAAAAGTTCCTGTTCTTCCATGACAGGTCATGTAGGATATAGGTCATATAGGATGGATAGCCTTTTTAAATGAATGCTTATATTGCAATATACATGCATCTTAAGTATTTAAACATAAATGTCTTTTGCTGACAGAGTCAGCATCACAGTTCAAAATCCATCCTTGGCTTTTAATCCTCACTACCACTGAGACAACACAAACCCCACATTCATTTAGTCTCTCCTGAAGAGGCAAGCTGCCTGCCAAGCATGTGGGAATTAGGACAGCCTCCGACCCACGTTGCTATATTCTCATCATTCCTGTGAGCATGCACTTGGCCAAAGGCAAAATTTCTGGTGTGGTGGTCAATGGCCTCTCAACGTTTTTGATGCCGTGCATTGCTTGAAGCTTGTAGTTACACTAAAGGCTCTCAGACATGGTTATTCCTCTTTAGTATGATATGACTTCTCTCTCCGGAAGACACATTTGTTTTGGTAAAGGATCACAATTTCTGTTACACCCCTCTGGGGGAACTCTTACAAGGCTCCAGTTTAGATCTTCATTTTATCTTATTTCTAAGTGGTTTGCATGCCTAGTCAATACCCTACCATCTGTCCTCAGAGGGCATTAATGTTTATTAATTAACTTGATGATGCTATCAAACAACTCGAGTTTGAAAATACAGAGACACATCACTCTTTGCTGTATTGGTGTCGAGCAACAGAGTAGTATTTTGTCAAACATCACAGGATATAAACAGAATGGCTAAGTGCAAAAAGAGGAAAATTAAGAGGCTGCAGTGGTACTTTGTAGTTGTCAGTAACAGCTCTGACATTTCCCAGACTAATTTTTGGTTTATGCTGCTCATTCAAAAAGTATTTGTGAGGTTTAAAGCTTGCACACCGGTTGCAGGACAGACAGCCAAGAAATAACACATGCTGCCTTACGTACAGCCTGCGTATCAATCACCTCCTATCAGCTCACACAAGAAATGCCATCTGACTAGGTGGCATCTGCACTGCCTCGTTCAGGGGCTTCTCTCCCATATAAATGTGCCCGTTGGGACAAGCCAGCTGAATATGGCTTCAAGTTGGAGCCTTTGTGTAAATGCTCCTACACCTGCAAACTAAAGGTAATAATAAGTAACATCAGCTGAAACATCAGTCATATCTCTTTTACTTAAAAAACAAACAAAAGCAACAAAAAACCCCAGCATAAACTCTGACATCTCTGAAATAATAAAAAACCCAATCGAAAATATACAATATACAAACAAACTAGCCAGCTCAGTAGCAAATGCAATACCCTCACACCTCCTGGATTCTGTCTGTCACTGCCTGCTGTTCCCCTGGAAATATTCTGCGCGGCAGTTTGATGCTTCCCTGTCACACAACAGGCTCCTTCATGTCCAAGTATAGAAATGAGAAATGTTGCACCTTGTCCGTAAGACTTGCTGGCTGTAAATAAGACAGCATCACCCAGATGTCAGCACAGCACATTTCGGCTGTACCCCTCTAATCTCTCCGTGGATGGGGGTTTCCTTAAGCCACCTGCAGCCCCCTTCTCCATGGAATCCAACACACCCAGTACCCAGACAGCCTAATATTATTCTGATCAACAGGGAATATCACTGGGGAAGCAGCTATCGCTCACGTAGGCATGACAGAGTCTCTCAAGAGATGTTGTTTCATCAGTCCTGTCCTGAAGGGACCACTATTAGTCAAAGGCTGACGGGGACTGCAACCCCGTATGGGCACGGGATTTACGTAGTTCTTATTCAGAGGTAAATCCCATTTACACCAGTTGAAGATACTCAATATTCACACAGCTTCTAAAAATTAGACCACTTCTGTTACTGCTTGAATTTGGATTTACATTTTAGACATCAGTTTTGGAAGCCTGGGACCAAGTGGCCCCATCCATTTTTATCCAGGCAAGACTGTAGTGGAAATTGAGGAATGGGATGCATTTACGTTTGTGCATTTGCTGTGACACACCATTGCATAGGGCAGCAGAATGGGTTTTAGACTTTCAGGAGCTCAGGTGGTTTTTGTTCCTAATACCATAAAAAGCCTATTTACTGAAACAGCCTGTAAGGCAGACATCAGACTTGCAGAAACAACTGAAGTGGGAGAGACCCTCTGAACTCCATGAAATATTTACAAACAGCTTTGGGAGCCCTGGGATGAAGTAAAGTACTTTGAAACATAGACAGAAAACCTAATGGATATAAGAAAATCCCTTTTTAGGTCCTGGTGAGGTTTGTTTTCACAGACCTAGCTATGATGCAAGAAAACGTATGAGGTCATCCTTTCTGCATCCTCCTCTTCCAAGAGAGAAGCAGTCCCAGTGCTCTGTTCTATAATGCTCTGCCTGAGTCAGACAACAAAAGCTGAACCCACTTCTTGGGAGGCTTCACAATTTTTCTAAATATTTCACTTTGTGGAATTTTCCCCGGTATTCCACCCAGAATAACTCAACACAGTATTTATGAAGGTATTGTGCTGTCATGATCCTTATCCTGTTGATCTGTAATTCTGTGATTTCATACTTATCCCCATAGACAAGCCTAAATAATGTCTCAGCCGGTGTGGTGGTTCCGGCTTGCTAATATCTGTCTATGGTCACGTTCCTCACCATTTAGACACACTGTAGCTGTGCTCTGCTTTAACTGAGCCTTCACAAGCAAATTCTTTCAGACGTTTTCACGTCTCTTCCTTCAAGATATTATTACACTTCAGGAAAAAGACAAGGGAAAAGTGAGGAGGAGACATGAAGATTAAAATCCTTTCTTCATGTTACCCCAGCTGTGCAGAAGCAGAGAATGATCCATTCTAAGTATCTGGCCCACAAACGTAATTTAACTTTTACCTCTAAGATTTATGGTAAAGGTATTGCTTTCATTTCTGCTTCCTTGTTTATACCTAAGAAATTGCCTTTTTTTAAAAAAAAAAATATTATTAGAACCCTTGAGTTTTCCATTGTTGCTTGGACAGTTCAGAGCACCACAGCAAGAGTTTCTGCTCTCGGCCATCTTAATACCAAGATGATGAAGAGAGAGCACATCCCCTTGGAGGATTTTATTTCCAAGATCTACTCCCAAAGGATTGTACAAGAAGTGTCATAAACAGTTACAGAGGCGAACCAAGTTTAAAGGAATTGATCCTAGATCCTCATAGCACTTGCTTTCATTGCATATTATCCTTTGAGCTTTAAAAGGAAAAAAAAAAAAAACTAAAAACCCCAGAAGATATAGTCTTTCCCTCAACAAAGCAGCCTTTCAGGTTCATAAAGCTTTTCCAAAACATATAGACTTTGTGGTTTTTTTCAAGTCATCCTAAAATGGTCTCCAAACTTAACGTGGTACAAGACTATGTACACATACAGTTTAATATTTAAAAAATATATACAGTTAAAGAAATAGCGGTGATTATTCTTGAAAAAAAATATTTTCAAACCAAATCAAGATTATTTTTTCCCAGCATGTGAAGTCTCTAATGCCTAAAGCAGAAGAGGGAACACTGTAACTTACCACACATTATTTTATATGTTAAAAATGTCATCAACTGTTGCATACAATCATCTCTCCAAAATAAAGCTCTGAAATACACAAAGGTACAAGTCCTAACAAACCCAGACTAAGCTGCTCTTTACACAAGGTTCTCCTGGGGTAAATTCACATCCCAGAAGCAGCTTACCCTCACGACAGTATTCACTAAGTGATCATTATTCTAATTTTACTCTTGAGAAGACGCAGGAAAGGAAGACAAAGCATTTGTCTGAAACCATGGAGTAATTGAGGCGCATTTCGCTGACCTGTGTAAACTCAGGGCATTGCTTTAATAAGTGGAATAAACACTTTCCACCCTAGGAGAAAATTTTTTTCAAGCTCATGCTTTCCTGAGAAGAGCACGTATAACCGTACTTTAACATAGTGGTACATTTGCCAGAAAGCAACACTGCTTTTTTTTTTTTTTCCTTTCTTCACTCCACCATTACAAAGTACGGTCAGACACAAGAGAACTTCTGCCTGCAGGACTTCCAACAATACAAGGTTCCAGCAACAACTGCATAGAACCTACAGGATATAACTGGGTCAGCCTGTTTACAAAATAACTTGTGATTATCAAGGCAGTACTCATCAGCTACGAGTATATTATACTGGAATATAATTAAGACAGATATCATTAAAGCACTGTAAAATAAGGAAGCAGTGGCAATTAATAAAGCTGTTCAGGATTGGGAAGAGGTTCAAGTTTTGATTCTGCTGGTGCCTTGAAGATCATATAACCAGGTTTATTCTGATCAAGAATGCAAACTTCATCTAAACATCTGCTGAGGACAGTCAGCTCACACCCTCAAGGAAAAAATGAATTTTGTAACAAAACACAGCAGGGTTTGAATGGTGAAATGAATCACACTGATGGGGAAGCCCAAAATAAAAATCTAATTGAACTGGATTATTTTACTTAAGATGGATACACCACAATACAGACAGCTGCAAAAATCATGTGTTCCCAGCCTTATCCCACAGAATATGGTTGAACCTCTTCTTCCCCTCCTAAAAGGACATACTGCAGTAATACCTGGCATGATGCTTCAGGACTGACTTCGCGTTCCTCTAGACAGTGATGGCAATGGCTACTCCTAAATGACAGAACATGGGCTAGGATGGAGGTAGGAAAGTGCCTATTTCTATCCCTGCTACAGAGTGGAGAAAGCTGGAACAAATAGTTACAGAAACACTCCCAGCAAGCAATGGATTATCTTAATACTAGGATAAACTCCAAAAATGGCCGAATCATTATTTTATGGTGAAGTCTCAGGGAAAAGGAAATAGACATTTTTGAGAAGATCTAGTTCTAGCAAATGAATACTACAGAAGAAAGATAATGAAAATTAAGTTGAGGAACCTTTCTTGTACTTATACTGCTCTTTTTAAAAGTTACACAAAAGCGAAGTAGATGAAGCAAAAAATTAAACACTGCAGAGAAAAAAAAAAGTCAACAATTCAGTCCATTTATTCCACATCTGCTTACTTCACAGACACTTCCATCAGTTTCTCTCCCTTTCTGGATATACAGCTCTAAGTACCTTCTCCAAGTATGTTCCCAGGGGGATGCTTTGATTCTAGAGCGAGTTTGCTCCGCTCTGTTTGTGGACAAAGGGGATCCTTATAGCTGACTAGGCAAACAAGCCTTTCACTTTCCTGTTCATGTCAGAACCTTCTCAAGATCCATAAATAGCTAGGCGGCTTCGAGGAGACAAGGAAGAACAGATCCAAACCTAATTATTTAATATTACACCACTGAGTCTGTATCTGTGTCTAGCAAGGTGGCATGCTAAGATATAGAATATCTTATAGATATAGGCATTCACTGCCCTCAGTGGGTTCTGTAGATGCTCAGTCCTTAAGTAGGCTAAATGTGGATTCAGAAGTATAACCACAACCAGTCATCCTGTAATTTATTATTATATAATAATATATCATTATATGTATACTAATAACCAGGTCTCCCCACACATACAAAGTTTAAGGCCATGCATACTTACAGTACTGGAACAGGACCATAATTCACTTTTTGATGCGTGCACACTTTCTCTCTCACACGCTTATACTGTCAAAGTTTTAAGTGTTTCACTAAACTAAAAAAGATACTGTTAATTTTTCATCTTAAATTTCAGGGCTAATTTCATTGATGCAAGTACAGAGGAAGCACGAGAAGATGATCAGAGGGCTGGAGCATCTCTCCTATGAGGACAGGCTGAGAGGGTTGTTATTGTTATTGTTCAGTCTGGAGAAGCGAAGGCTCAGGGAAGACCTTATAGCAGCCTTCTAGTACCCAAAGGGGGCCTACAGGAAATGTGGGGAGAGGACTCTTTATCAAAGACTGTAATGATAGGATGAAGGGTAGTGGTGTTAGACTGGATGAAGGGAGATTTAGATTAGATATTAAGAAGACATTCTTTACAGTGAGGGTGCTAAAGCACTGGAAACAGGTTGCCTGGAAAAGCTGCGGATGCCCCATCCCTGGAGGTGTTCAAGGCCAGGCTGGATGGGGCTTTGAGCAACCTGGTCTAGTGGGAGGTGTCCCTGTCCATGGCAGGGGGGTTAGAATCAGATAAACTTTAAGGTCCCTGCCAACCCTAGCCATTCTATAATCTTTGGTTTAATTTTTGAAGACAAAGTTCTTGCCAACAGAACTGTTTCAAGTACAATCACCAGCTGTCCAAAGCTGCCGCAAGAGTTCTGCTGAAGAGGTTCAGAACCGGTCTTTCTCTCCACCAAAGCAAGCAACTGAGCAACTTCACCCCTCACAGCCAGAAACAAAGCATCAAGCAGCATCAACCTTCCTACTCAGGCAATTCCCTCTCCTACCTAGTAAATGGCTCCGTATCATCCTTCTTCCTGGAGAGGAATTCAAGGGCACCAGACCACTTGCCCTGGCAACACACACATGTCCCAGGAACCAAGTACTCCTCAGAGACTCCATCACAGGCTCTGTATAGTTCAGTACCAGACAGGTCACAATCCATATACAACATATAGAACACTGAAACACCATAGCCATATTAGAGTTCAGCAAAAGTTATAAGTTACTAAAAGGATTTTAAGTTAGAGAGAAACTTACCACTACAATAGAGAGCAGATACATATTTTACTAACTTCTATAGCATTTTGTTGACTATGGCAAAAACTCAGGTACTCCTCCCACAACACTGCAGATCTTGTAAAATCATCTTCTCAGAGCTTAGAAAACCAGGCAACACTCAGTAAGGATACTCCACAAGAACTACACAGCTCACCAGGAACACCTTTCATACAATCAGCACCTCCTCAATCAATAACCTTGGGGAAGTACAGTTGTTGAGCCTGTTACAAATTTTTATAGATCTATTGATTTCAGTGATCAGACAGATCTCTTCAAACACATTTCACACTTAAATTTCAACAAGCTTGTTTTAGAAGTGTCAGTAGGTTACTAGTGCTCCCCACTTCAGAATGCCTCTGTATGCAAAAATCAAGCACACCCCAATCTAACTGTGCAAATACTTCCTGCTCCAGTCACACTACGTTTTTAATAGCTCTCCATTGCTACCCCAGGGATGTTCCTCTAAGCTTAGTCTGGAAATTAAGAGATGCCATTTCAGGGTACAGACAGGCAAGATGCACACATGGCCAGGCAAAGGAACACAGCTGCATTTGTGTACGTTGTTACCTGACAGGCAAGAATCATTAGTATTAACAATATGATTAACAAATATTAACAATGGCAAAGGAACCTAGCAATAAAAACACACACATCACCTTCTGAAGTACTTCATATGTGTCCTCCAGGCAATTAAAACAAATTCAACCCCCTTTTATTACAGTAAACTTAAGTATTGTGTTCTAATTAGTAGGGGGCTCTCAAACTGGAAAAGAGTTTGAGCTTTCACGTTTTAGCCTCTTCTATTGCAGTATCTTAATATTCCAGGTACAATAAGGGTGCTGTGGCCAGGAAATGGACCATGAAGTGTTGTCCAGCGCAAAACGCAGAACAACAGATTCTAACAGCACCTTAAAGAAATTACGACTAAAGCTACCTTAAGTGAAACTCATAACAGGCAAGATGCACAGCAGTAGAAGCAGGAAACCTAACTTTTTTCTGGCCACATGCAAAACAGTGTTGATCTTAATCCAACAAAGTAAAACAGCTAATGAAAACCAAACAACTTTCCAGGTCCAGAAAAATTGAAACAGCTATAGGTGTTTCCAAGAAAAACACTGAGCGCTTTAGTTTTTTACTGTTTTTTTTTTTTTTTACTCCTTGGATAAGAGAGGGCTCTGACAAACAAATGCAGTACAATATACAGTGATTAAAAAAACTAATAAAACCACAAAGACCCAAGTACACTCCCAAGGTGGACTCCAGTATTTCACAGTGTGTTTCTTGCGCCCCACAAGCAGCTCACATGCCAAGCCCTCTCCATCTTGTAGCAGAAAGTCTGTGTCACAGCTGTTCTCCAGCATTTCCACGATAGTTTGTTATATTGTCCAAGCAGCACTATTTCTTCTTGAGAGCTCTCTTCCCTTCCCCCTTCTTTGGTTTTTCCTTCCCCCGGAGCTTTTTCAATCGCCTCATCTCCTCCTTAAAGTCCTGATGCTCATCCCTAGATGGAGGAGGAAAGAAAAAAAGTTTATTCTAGTTCTTGGAATACCCAGATGTGAAAGGTTCTTTGAACTGCATGATAATAAAAAAACCCCTCAAAACCTCTTTTAATAGTGCAGTCCACAATGAAACTCACTGCAATGTATTCAGTGTTACCGCTAGCAGTAATTTTGGACGGAACATGAAAGATTTCATCTGGTAATTTCAGAACTAACAAGGTTGCCCTTTTCAGCAACAAATAGTATGTGCGTATATATTATTTCCATTGCATTTATTGATCCACTGTGTTTAAATGAGCAGTAAAATATAAAAATCAGCAAGAGACAAGAATGAGCATTTCCCCCTTCTCATCTAGCTCAGCAGTCTAGCAATAGCACATCGTGTTTCTGTGCTAGACACTAAGTTCAGGTCATTAGCTTCCAAGAAAACAGGGGCATGCTGAGCAGTAATTACAGTACATGACACTGCTCTCAGGTGACTTCAGGAATGAGTTATGAAGAAAGCCATCAGCTACTAGTAGAATGTTAATAGGAGAATAAAACAGGAAGGAGGATAAAGGGGCTGGCAGAGATAATGAATCCTCAATAATGTTCTAATAAATTCTCTTTAGTCTCTGTTCCTGTATTTTTCAGTGCAAAGGTATTTTTCAAAAGTCACAACTGCATCCTAAATGGCCTAAGATTACTGCACTGCTATTTTTAAATACAATGTTTTTAAAAAAGAAACAAACAGCTTGCAAGTTATTATCAAGCCCTTTTACTTACAACTCTTAATTACCTATTTCTGACCAGCAAACCTGATCCTCTACAAGCTCGCTATACACAGAGCAGCAAGAGAAGAAACTTGAGATTAGGAGGGGAAGGACAAGAGCAAAGAACATTATCATGTTGTTGAGGGTTTCTGTGTCAACAAACAGCTATTCTAGAAAGCGTTTGCATGCCCACCTAAAGCAAGAGCACCCTGGATGCAATCCTTGATGGGGGTACTGTGATACAGCAATAGAAATTAATCTGGTTTGACTTCACAGGGTTAGCAGCTTCCTATTTAAGGGATTTCTTTAGTGCTACGTGACTGAAATCAATGGATTGCATTTGACTCCTGCTGATGTTCTTTAGCAGCACAGTTTTTCCTACTTGAGACTATGGAAATTAATTTAGAAATTAGACAACTTGTTTGGATGAAGTTGGAATTAACAAGGGTATTTATACCACATTTGAATTTAATTTATCTTATTTTAAAGGATAAAATCCCCTTCAGACCTTCCTTCTCTTCTAAGTTTCACTTATTAGCTGTTGAATGATTGAGGAATATATGCTAAGACTGCCTCAGCACAATTTTTGTCTTAAGTTAACATCATCATTTGCCATTTTCAGAACTACAGACCCATTTCCTGTCTATGAAAAAGCTCCGATCCCTTCCCCACAAAGCCAAAGCAAGAACTATTTCTTAAATAACTGGTTGCCCATAACTACATCTAAAGTTGTTTGGTTTTTTTCAAAAGGTATGGTAAAAGTTACTTAGACAATAGTCACTTATTTTACTCTCCTTGCCATCAGTGCAACAATCAAGTGCATTATTTCCATGCGCACCATATTCTGAACTAAACCTTCTTCTGCTTTCCTTTTTCCCTTGAGGGGGAAAAAAAAAACAACAACAAACCCATAACAAAACTCACACCCACCCCTTTCCCATTCCCAGTCCTGCTCCCACCCAATAAGCACAGCAATTACCTGTAGAGACCAAAGTAACGGAGTTTCTTCATGAGGGCGTGGTAGGTGTTGTGAGGAGGATACCAGTCGTAGACCTCCTTCCGCTTGGCAATAGGCTGCTCACTGAATAATTTCACTACTTTCATAGATTTTGAGTCAGTTGGCCTGACAACTTCTCCAAATATCTGAGCACTCAGCCGGGCCATTCGAAGGGCGTAATTCGAAACATTGGACATCTCCCAAGGAAGAATGGGCACACATAGACAGATGGACTTTCCTGCAGAAGCAAACACAAAAGGCCACAACTCTAAGATGATCAAGTACTGCAAGCTATCCCAGAATCTAGGCAAACAACACAGCTCATCACAGACTGATCACACATGTTAAGTCATGCATTCCCGGCATGAAATCAGTCTAATTCACAGTACATAATCCTGCATATAAAGAATGCCTACACTACTTCAAGTAGAATCACCAGCCTAACCAGGACACTAAAGATAACAATACAGACTGTAAAAGTACCTGCACTCAACCACAATTTACTATGGTTAGTTTATTAGCAGATCCCACTCAGCTCGCTTAAGGCCTTTAACCTCCAGTCACAGGAACAATTACAGCATGAGCTCTGCCAAAAAAGGTGTCCACTGCTACGCCTCCAACTTCTACACAAGCACAAGGTAAGCCATCACTTAAACATACCGAGGAAGCAATCTCTAAGTTTTTCCTCATGGAAATTTCTCATCCTGTTAAAAACCATTGCATGAACATCATCACAGTTCATCTAGCAAAAATGGCCTATTAACTGTAAAAATAAAAAAATCATGTTTCTCTATATGAAGCACACAGGTCTCATCCCAGCTCTCTTCACTTGATCATTTCCATGAACTTTTTCTCCATTTTCAGCCTTTTCTTCATTTTTTTTTTGAGAGGAAAGAAATAATTTCCCCATGATAGATTCTTTTTTTCCAAGAAAACCCTGTATCAGCAGCTTCCCATTCTCTTTCAGCCATCTCCCACCTAAAGACACTTCTGCAACAAAAATGCTGAGAGCAAAACCATTGCTATGACATCCACCCTCTCTTAAAGGAGCGTGGACAAGGGTTTTCTCCCAGCTTTACTATCCCTCCCCAATTTTTCTTCTTCTTTGCATCTTTACTTTACTCTTTCTTTGCAGAATGGGATGTAATAGACAAGAATAAGTGTCCCATCATCCTGTATTTGAAGCTGTACGTTGCTTGTACTATGCCTTTTTGAATAAGTAATGACATTAAGTCTACAGAGACTTCAAGTTCAAGTGCACTACACTTATGTTAAAGTTTTAAATTCTTGTTTTAAGAAGTATTGCACAGCTGATTCCAGAAGATGAACATAAAAAAAATTAAAGAGCGTGGCACAGGGACAAGAATAATCACCAGGACAGAGCTAAATCCATTTTAGTATAACAGGGAGCCTGTTGTTTAAAAACACACATTTGAAGTATTCGTAACCTCACTTAAATACGTCTGCCCACTGGAGGACCATATTTACTCCTGCTAGCAAAGCACTAGAAAGGAAGCAGGAAAAAAAAAATCAAGTATGAAAAGACTACAAGCAATCTGAGTCAAAGAAAATGATGGAAAGAGTAACACAAGAGCAAAGTGTCTGAGACCTCAAGTTAATGCAGCAGGCCTAGAGTGATAAGATAGATAGATGCTCTTAAATGACTGCAGGGCAGCACTTAAACTTAAGCATCTATTACATCAGGAAACAATCACTAAGTTTTGCTAAATCATGCATTTCAGAGCAGCCAGCTGTCCAGAGAGAAAGCAACAAGTAGTCCCCAAAACTCTTCATCACGTCATCACTCTGAAAACACCACCAGGCTCAACTCAAACACAAAGCTTGCTTAATCTCTTCCAATTGCAGCATTAAGATGAAAATACCTTGAGCTCCTGAACAATACAAGTCAGTGGTCCAAGGGACCTGCTTTTCACTTCAGAATCACTAAAGGTATCTAAATAGCTCAAGCCATTTAGGCTGGAAACCTCAGTTAATCCTTGTTGGGGAGATGAGAAAGGCAAAGGCTAAAAATCCCAAGCACCACAGCTATGCAACACCTGTTCTAGGGCAACCTCTGATTTTACTAGATGCTACCAGAACAGTTCTCTTCCTGTCCCTTACAGTGATGATATTTTCAGGATCACCTACTGGTAATTAACACACCTAAGCCAAAACCAAAACCAACACACTTCACTGTTGCTTCACCTGCTCCCCACTCCTTATTGCTAGTCAAAGCCTTGCTTTCCCATCATGGGCTGGGTTTTTTCCTTCCCAGTCCACCAGCTTGCCTCACACCACTTCCTTCTCACTTACAGAATTACAGAATATTCGTGGTTATAAGGGACCTTCAAGATCGAGTCCAACCACAAAAAAACCCCAAACAACACCCCACCCCTAAAAAACCCCACCCACTGACAGACAAAATCCAATAATCTCGGGCATTAGAGCATGCCCTGAAGTGCCATGTCTACACGTTTCTTAAATACCTCCAGGGATGGTGACTCCACCACTTCCCCTGGCAGTCTATTTCAGTGCCTGCCACTCTCTCAGTAAAGTAATTCTTCCTAATATCTAACGTTAACCTCCCCTGCTGCAATTTCGGACCATTTCCTCTGGTCCTGCCATTATTTCCTTGGGAGAAGAGGCCAACCCCATCTCTCTACAACCTCCTTTCAGGTAGTTGTAGAGGGGAATGAGGTCTTCCCTCAGCCTCCTCTTTTCCAAATCAAACATGCCCAGCTCCTTCAGCCTCTCCTCCTATGACTTGTTCTCTAGAACCCTCACCAGCTTGGTGGCTCTCCTCTGGACACGCTCCAGCACCTCGATGTCCTTCCTGTAGTGAGGGGAACACAGTACTCGAGGTGAAGCCTCACCAGTGCCCAGTACAGAGCCACCATAGCTGCCCTACTCCTGATACAGGCCAGGATGCCATTGGTCTTCTTGGCCACCTGGGCACACTGCTGGCTCACGTTAAGCCAGCTGTGCAAGAGAACTCCCTGGAATAGGAGAACTCTCCAATTCCAGAATCACTTCCGATTTTTCCATGACCACTAATGGAATAGAAAGCTGCCGTAGGCCACCACCTGGCCAGAGGGGCGCTGGAGCCAGGCAAGGGCCAGCAAAGCCCTGTCCCCGCCAGCTCCCCGGCCGTGCTCCCCTCCGGGAGGGCATGCATGGAAACCCACCCACGGGGTGCACACCCGCGCCTCGGGGTACCGGCCGCCAGCGGCTTCCTGCCGCCACAGGCCCGCCCGGCAGCCCCAGCGGGGCCCGGGAAGCGGAGCGGGCTTGGCCGAACGCCGCAGGGCGAGGGCTTGGAGCCCACTTCCTCCCCGCCTTTCCGCGCACACCCCCAAGCCCCGCTCCCCCTTTCCCCTCGCCAAGGACGGCGACAAGCTGACGACGGCGACAGCCCGCCCAGGCCGCTCACCCCTCGTCCCGCCGGCCGCCAGAGCGCATGCGCGGTGCCTGCCCCGTCGCCGCGGGTGACGTCAGGTTCCGCGCGGGGCGGGGCGACCGTTGGGGCGGAGCCGTTGGGTGCCTCAGCGGAGCGGATCGCGCCTTTCCCGCAGCCGGCGCCATATTGTGGGGGTGGTTTGAGTCATAGAATCATCTAGGTTGGAAAAGACCCTTGGGATCATCGACTCCAACCACCAGCCCTATTCTACAAAGTTCTTCCCTACACCATATCCCCCAACACCACATTTAAATGACTCCTAAACTAATCCAAGGATGGTGACTCAACCACCTCCCTGGGGAGCCTATTCCAGTGTCTGATCACTTTCTGTGAAGAATTTTTTCCTAATGTCCAGTCTAAACCTACTTTGTTGCAGCTTAAATCCATTCCCTCTAATTACCTGTGAGAAGAGACCAGCACCAACCTCTCTACAGTGACCTTTCAAGTAGTTGTAGAGAGTGATGAGGTCTCAGTCTCCTCTTCCTCAAACTAAACAGCCCTGGCTCCTTCAATCGCTCTTTGTATGATTTGTTCTCCAGGCCCTTCACCAGCTTCATTGCCCTCCTCTGCACCTGTTCCAGCACCTCTGTGTCTCTCTTGTATTGAGGTGCCCAGAACTGGACACAATACTCCAGGTGTGGCCTCACCAGTGCTGAGTACAAGGGGACAATCACCTCCCTACTTCTGCTGGTCACACTATTTCTAATACAGGCCAGGATGCCATTGGCTTTCTTGGCTACCTGGGCACACTGCTGGCCCATATTCAGCCGCTTATCAATTAGAACCCTCAAGTCCTTTTCCACCAGGCAGTTTTCCAGCCACACTAGTGGGGTCCAGGGGAGCAGCAGTAAAGCCCTAAGGCTGGTTGGGCCTCCAAGCACATCCCCACCTTTAGCAGGCCATCAGAGCCTCCTAGTCTCACTTCACAAGAGCCCTCCTGGTGCTCGATTGATGCTAATTTTTAATCAGTGCCAGGAGGTGCTAAATCAGGCTCTATGCAAACACCTAAGTAAATGACAATTAGGTGATTACATTTATAAGGCAAACGTGTAATGCCATTAGTAAATGAAAATGGGTTTGTCTGGCTGGGTGTGTTTTCTGGAAGAGTATGTATTAACTAGTATTAAATACATTGGTGTTTCTTAGCCCTTCATGGCTTTACTTTTCTTTCACTTTTTTTTTTTACTTGCCCTGGTTGGACTAGCCTTATGGCCTAGGCACCTCACTCATCTCTCTTACCCTTTTTGAATGTTGGTATGATCATCTGTAGTTTCCTTCAGATTCCAAGCTTTACTAAAATTAACATTCTTGAGATTTCTTTTGCCAGGTCTTTGGGGGTTGTTATGCTAAAGTTGCCTTGATATCCTAATTTTAAAATGTTTATTTTGGTAGATGCTGTTTATTGTTTTTGTTACTCACTAATGGACTGAAAAGTACCTTTTTTTTTTATTTATTATAAAGCGCCTCTTCCTTAATATTTCTATGATGAGAATAGAATTTTACCATTTTTGTCACTTCTGTGTTATTTTATTACCTCTATCTAGTCATACTCCTCAGCATTACTGCACTCCCTGCTTTACTGTCTGTAGTCGCATCACTCATGCCTTCTCTGTAGTCTTCACTTTTTTTTCATACTTGAGAACATTTTTTCTATATTTTTACCTTTATACATAAGTCTACATTATGTTTTTAACTTCTGAGTATTTCTTTCATCCTGCTACTGAGCCAAAATTGTCCTTCAGCCGAAATTGGCCATTTTGTTAATTATGCAATCGTGACTTAGAGACTATGGAGTAAGACCATTTACATTTCTATCTTTATTTTTTGAACTGTATTTTTCTCCCCATTTCTTCTTGATGGAGATAGTCTTTCTGAAGTGTCTCTGTGTGTGTAGGAGAGTGTTTCCCTGGCTGGGGCTGTCCTTTTTGCATTATTATGATCAAATTGTGATTGCTGCCTCCTAAGCAACCACACTTTTTTTTTTTTTTTTTGTCCCATGATTTAATTGTTTCAACGTTATGACTTCTAAAATACTTATTCCATGTAGACTGGAATAACTTCTGTTGCAGAAAATAAGTTTTAGAAACTCTGAGACATGACTGCTGGCTATTTGGGGCTTTTTCCTTATGCAGGTCCAAACTGAGCACACTTTTTGCACATTGGAGGGATAAGGGGTCAGATTCTCTGTAGCCATCTCCACTCCCATTTCACTCCTCCTCAACAGGGTTAATTGGGACAAGTTACTGCCCCTGCCTCTCTAAAATAATGGTGGTGGTTTATTATGTACTGTAACTACTCAAATCTTTTCTTTATTAGTTTAAAAGGATTGTTTCAACATATTTTAATATGTTTTGGTAAGTCATTCTGTTTGTTTCAGTAATTGTGTCAGTTTGGTCTCATTTCTTCTCATCAATGAAAATACCCGAATTTTATGCGTAGAACTATCATCTTGTGCTGTAAGACAATCTCTAACATTTACTTGTTACAAATATGGACATGAGGGGATAAAATCATGTTCATCCGAGTCAAGCAGAAGTACCCTTGAGTACTTGGTAAAACTGCATTGGCTATATCTGTGTTTAGAATACATTTGTTATTCATTTTTTATGTGAACATGATTAATTGGTGAACTTCAATAGTATTTTGTTGTGCAGCGATTCACACTGAACCATAGAGATGTGTAGCACTGCAAATACCTCTGGTGAGAATGTGTTATATTAAAAGACTGACAGACTTTGGTTGGGCATTTGAAGGATATTTTGACTTTAAAATAACTCATCAAACTGGTGCCACAGAGTGAAATCTACAAAGATGCAGCTATTAAATACTGCTGCTCCAGCTATCTAACACAGGAAACACTTGGGAGGGGGGTGCAGCATAAAAGAAAAATAGAAAATATTTTTCAAAGCCAGTTGGCATCTTGAGCTTATCCCAGAGAGCTAGGTGGTTGAGGCAGCCTTTACACCTCCTGGGGAAGGACAGCAAGTGCTCTTCCGCTCCCTCATGATGCCCTCAGACTGATGCCTGCAATGGTATTGACAGTTCTCCAGAAGAACTGTAGCACATCCATTTTTAATGGCAGACGAGCTGTTCAGCATAGAAGGGGGTACGTGAAGCTGAACAGGCGAGTGAGGGGAGGATGCTGTAGATCGCCACGCATCTACGTGCTTGTCATTTAGACTGACTAATTTGTAGATCAACAATATGTCAGAATAAATGATCGGTGATTTAAGTGAAGTACTTAAGACTGAAGAGAGAGTATTTTTTAGTGGTTAGATCAAGGGACTGGGAATGAGAATTGTTGAATGTTGTTTTTTTGTAGCTCCGTCACTAACTCACTGGATGACCTTAAGCAAGTTAATTAACCTATCTGCCATTTCATCCCTCTGTAAACCGGGGATAATAATGTCTGCTTCAGAAATGGGTTGTGAAGAATAATTGATTCTTAGAAAATCCTTTTGCTTCCCCTAGTAAAAAAAGCATACTACAGAAGTATTATTGTTATTTTATCAACAACAGACATATAAAGCTTTTAAAGGCAACAATAACAAAGCGGTGTCTTTCTTGGCTAGAACAAAGTGTTGGGGAGGCAGGGGGAAAGAAAGATATTAAAATGGAGTCAGCTGAAAAGAGAAGAAATAATGGAGACGTCTGGCTCACTGATGATAAAAGCTCTTGTAGTTTCTCTTCTATCATTCCTTGCAGAATTCATCTGGAAAGGACATCCACCAAGGTTTTCAAATGGGGTCAAATCAGCTGTCCATATGTAACTCTGTTTGACCAAATGTCACAAAGAGCGAATAAGTGTTCCAGCAATACAATTTTCAGGAAGACATCAATCTCTTAAACAGAAAATCCAAGGAGATTGGTCAGGTCTGAGTTCATCTTAGTTTTTCTGCGTGCTGAACTCCTGTCAAGATGCTGTCTTGGATCTAGACCTCATGGGTTTGTCAGCTGTTGGATCCCCTGAGTTTCGCAGACTTTGATATTGTATATCCCTGTTGACCTCTACAGTGCATTCCAATGGAGACTTCTCTCTGTGTTTTCCTGGTTTAGGTCCCTTCTTGTTCTACGGTATCCAGACCGATGCTGACCACAGGATACATCATTAGGTCTTTGGAAGCAGTCTAGATACCCACTTTCTGAATACCTCTATTTGCAAGTCAGCAGGTTTTCCAAGATCTGGCTGAGCTTCCAGGTACCAAATCATCTTGGTAGCAGTCTGTAGACCTGAACATCATTGACCAGCCCTTCCCCCTTCCATAGTATTTTGGATGCAGATCCATGGAAACAGATAATTCTTTGGTTTTAGTTGGGAGTTCTTTGCTCCAGTCCTGGTGGGTGACATGAAGCTGCCATTTATTATGTCAGGGTAGCCCCAGGATACATGTTTGCACAGCACTAGTAACCAGAATTGCTCTTTGCTTCAGAATTTGCCTGTCTAGAGAAACATAATTTATCTTGCATGCACTTCCCAGCCTTAGTTTCTTCAGCCTGCGGGCATATTCTTCTGTCTGGTGGGCAGGTTTTGGGAAGTATTCAGGATCTTTTTTCTTGTAGCTTGTGCTTGCCTGTTGAGCTGCAAATGTTTTTTTCCTTCTGACCTTGCCAGTACCCAGGCTGAACGAGCCCTGCTCCTACACATGCTCTCTGGGCATCTGTTCCTTTTTCCCTGTGAAAAAGTAATCCTTTTTTATGGCTTTGAGTCCCAGATTTCCTTTTTTCCATTGTTGTCCTTGGGAAATTATGTTCCTTACTCCATTTCTCTGGAAACAATCAAGAGAATTAGCTTCTTGCAGGTCAGTCTCTTTAACATACCTGTTGGGAAATCAGAGTATGGTCATAAATTAAGGCTTAGTAGGCTCCACTGTATCTTGTTTGGTGGGTACATAATTGAGGCCTTTACAGCAAAGGTGAATAAATGCACAGCAGTTCTCATTGGAACTACTTCAGAGTAGGAGCATAATGACTATGTTGCAGATGATTGAATACTCCAAATAATTGTCAAAAGCAAACCAAACTCCTCATTTTGCCTTGCTGTGGTGGATAGTCTGGAGAAACTACTCTCTGGAGGCGTTTAAGACCTTTTGTTGTCTGTTGTTTGCCCTACGTGGTTGAGGCTCAATCCTGCTCTATGAATGGTCCTGTTGTATTCAGTTCTAACATGGTATTCAAAGCAGGGCTAAGTTTGTTGCCATGGTCTTAGAGATGTCCTTCTGAGCCATTACTACACTGAGATTCCTGAAAGTGCTGGAGATGCTTTGGAGTACTCTTCTTCCGTCAGCTGAGCAGACAAGCAGCTAACTACTACAGAATTTCAAAACCCAACTGTGTCCAGCATGGCTGGAGTGGCCCCAGTCTGCCCAGTATTGGGTCGGTTCTGCTCTGAACAGGATTTCTGCAAATGGAAGCAAGGGGCTGTGCCTGCAGAACTGAACTTTCCACTAAGGTCTTCACGATCAGCATTCCTGCTGCCCGCATGTGAGTCACTGGCAAATGGTCAGCTGCTGCTTCATGGGACCTCCAACCATAAATCTTCTTGAATACAGGACCGCAGAGATCGCTCTGGCCCTATGTGGGAAGGAAAGTTACTCACTGTCCTGGCTGCTCTTTCACTCTAAACAGGCATTTCCCTCTAACATGTTACACCTACAGGGTTTGCATCCATTCCCTGCACTGTAAGCATCTACATTGTTGCTGTAAAGCACTTTGAGATGCTCAGCTTATGAAAGGTGCTCTAGAAGAGAGACATCAAGCTGTAGGTTTCTGTAAGTCCTTCATTTTGTGTATCAGATTGAGTGGTATAATATATTGGATTGCAATTTTCAATGAAAAATAACAACGGCATGTGAAACTAACTGCTCTTGTGATTTCAACTCAATGTTGACAGAAGAAGAATAGTTCTTAAAGAGCTGCTGCCATCTCTTAGAAAATGAGCACTGGTAGCAATTCTGCTGTAATGTATAGATTTTCTTTCCTCCTCTTTCCTTTATTCTTTAAGACTAACAAACCAATAGCAATTGCATAGAAATTAGGTCGTCTTGCTTAGGCATTCATCTCTTCCCGCTGTGTGTTTCCCACCTGGAGTTCTAATCCTCTCTTTGTGATGTAATCAATTCCTCAACAACCAATTGTGGTATCACAGTGCTAAAGTTTCACATGGGGAAAGGAACTGCATGAGTGAACAAACTCTGGAGAACCAAATGCTTTCTTTTCATGCAAATGTTGTTGGAGATAATAAATGAGGAGAGGTAAATGCAAAACTGTTGAAGACAGTAGGATACTTATGGCTAAATAGAGAGTTTATCGTTTTAGATGTCAGCTGCTTTTACAGAGACGCACAATGTTCATGTATATACATATTTTTTTCTTGTTGGATTTTAAATTGATCTACTGTGCTGGGACTTCACAGCCAAATGAAATAAATGAAGATTGAGGTCTTACTTCTGAGTCATGTTCCAAAATGGAGTCCTTTTAGAGAATATAGTTTTTCTAAGCAGGTACTCTTTTTGGGTTTTGCTTACTGGTTTTCTTTCCAGTTCCTTCTGTGATGATTTGTTATGATCTATGAATTCTGATTTTTTTTTTTTTTAACTAATCCTTGTTCTTCTTCTGTGACTATAAGAAGCAACAAATTGAATTGGAAGCAGGGAGCCAATCACAGATGTGATATATTCATTACCAAAGACTGTGTTATCAGTCTACAAAGACTGTGGCTCTGCCTTTCAATGGATTAGTTCACAAAACACTGCTGATAGAACCCATGTCTAGAAATCTCTCTGGGAACGAACAAAAGATTCTGAAATCTGTCAAGTTTAGGGAGGGTTGTGCAATATGACTTTCCGGATCAAGCAAAATAACAGTACTGCAGATGCACCCTTGTGTTAGACTGCCCATAAGAACTAAATATTGATGCACTACAGCAAAATCAGAATAATTCGGGATTTAATGTATTGAAGATCAATGTGTTAGATGTAGCTTTAAGAATAAAAGCCACTTTTTTATAAAATATGCTTATTATTGGCAGCCAGAAGTCCGAGTTTTTGCTCTGAGTCAGTACTCTTTGGCACTAATATCTCATCTCTGCCACCCTGGATTATTCTTGCTATTTCTGTAAAAGTTGCAAGATCTATGAATTTTAATGAGAAGTAATATCTCTGGTTTTCAGCTAAGCCCAATGGTGGCGATGTCGGAGAGCCATCTTCCTTTTGTAGCTGGCTTTAGGCAGCAAGCAACCTTGCTGTACAACTCCTGCATTCAGATCAATGTCACCTTCATCACTGCAGCAGGCGATGGCTTTTTCCTGCAGCAGGATTTAGGGTAAGAGGCTGGGCCTAATCATAGAATCATTCAGGTTGGAACAGTCTCTTGGGATCAGGTCCAACCATCAACCCTACTCTACAAAGTTCTCCTCTATACCATATGCCCCAGCACTGCATCTAAACAACTCTTAAAACACATCATTCTCAACCACCCTGGGCAGCCTATTCCAATGCCTGACCAATGCCATCACTTTGTGATGTGTCCATAAAGTAAACTGGGGGAAGCTTTGGGGGGTGGGCTGGGCTGTGTGAAACAATAGCCCTCTCAGCAAAGCATTTGGGGAAACAGGTCTGTGGGAGAGAGCTTAAGTGAAACTAAGTCCAACTCGGAGAAGAAGTTGCTGAATGTGAAGATGTTGACTACTAAGTTGGCAAGACAATAAGTGGGAGGCCTAACAGAGTGCCTGCTGTGATCACAGAGTGCATCAGAGTGAAGCTGAATCTCAGCTTGTGAAAGCAAGGTCTAAGATGCATTTTTTTTTGTTGTTGTAGGGAGATGACTTTGAAGTAGCCCGGAGGGCTAAAGGTTGCTTGCTTTGGCTGAGTTGTCTCCTAGCTCAGTAGAACTCTCTCTATTAAGAAGCTTACACATGTACAACTTAGGCCTCTCATTTTTCTAAAATGTTTTCTTGATGCTCCTCTGACATTGCAAGAGCTTCGCTGTTTACTCAAGACTCAACAGCGACAAGGACAAGGCTGGCTTTTCTGTCGCTTTAGTGCTCAGCTGTGAGCATGGTACACATTTATATCCTACCACCTGGCTGAAGAAGCTAAAACTTGGGGCAACACCTTTAAAGGTGAAGCAATAGGTTCCAAATTATTCTGCAGTTTACTACAGAGCCCATGAACACTCAGTCTGTGTGGAGTTGGTGCAGGGGTAACGTCTTCAGTTGACTCAGTTTGCCTACCAGGCTTTGTTTTCAGTAGCTTATAGTTTTGCTTTAAACTTTAAATGCTTGGGCTGACATTTTCCAAGCATGATGTCCATGTTGGGCAGTTTGGGGGAAAAATTAATTATAATTTGCTTTAAAAAGAGTTCATCCTTGTTTAGTGTGAGAAGATTAAAACTTTTCTGGGAGATGTTCTGATGAGAAGCTGTGGTTATCATACACAGCTGTGTCCACAGTGTAGCCTTAGGTTGTTAACAGTGATGTGGTTTTGACAGTTGACAGCTAAATAATAAAGAGTAAATTTTCACTGGAGGAAGCAATTTTAGTGGAAAGGCCCCAGTCCTTTTTTTGTTTGTTTTGTCTCTGGAAAAACAACAATATACTGTGGTTCTTTTTAGTTGGGTACTGTCTTTTACCTGTCTTTCTGTGAGGTGATTTAGTGTTGGCCATTCCTTCAGCTTTATTGAAAAAGATGATATAGGACTGCTTACCTACATAGCTTCCCACTTTATGCCCAGCAATTCCTTTTGCTTCCTCCTAAAACAAATCTGTTCTTTTGACGCTACATTCTGTTCAACTCCTGACCCCCTGATCAATTCTGTCTCAGCTCACGTGTGCTTCCCCAGTTTATCACAACTTCAGGGTGCTAAATCAAGTCTCTAAGAAAACACCGGAGTAAAAATTGTCCATTAATTACCATTCATTTGTGTCATGTGTTCATGAAGTAAGATACATGATCAAACCCTACTTTCTACACAAACGCTGTTTCTTTTCATGGTAGATGACAGATGACCTGGGACTCTGCAGTCCTGAGAAGGCGGCTGCTTGGTGAAGAGTTTGGAGGCTGTGCCGTGGGCCTAGCAGAGGAATACAGGTAGGAAAAATCAGTCACACAGTTAAGGCAATTGAATTGAAATTGAAAATAGTTGTTTTTTTTTTTATTTTACTTTTTGTGATAGTTGCTATTATGAAACTGGGTGACTCAAATAAATGACGTTCTTCCCAACTCCTGTCCATGTGGTTTCCATTTTCTGTGTATCCAGTTTCAGTCACCAAAGCACTAATTTGTAGAAATACTGCCCACTGTGTCTAGAGCCAAGGTGACTGGGAGCTGTTCTCTGAGGAAGGAAAGTGCTAAGAACTCTGAAATTTTTGGTTCTAAGCTTCTTTAATTGAGCACCCAATATACACTGACATGTTTGAAAATATTGGCTTTTATCTATGTTCCTCAGCAGGGAGCTCGGAAGATAAATTCATTGATGTTTGTAAAAAAAAAAAAAATAATCCCTCAAACACTACAATGAGAACATCACTATAGAAAAACCCTTGAGGAAATTAATCATTCTATATTCAATGCAAGATCTGGATGTTCTGCAGTAAATAGTACATGCACCACACTTTGGATGATAAGGGTAGGAGAAAATTTGAATAGTGTTCATTAAGTGAGCAACATCCATCCTTTGCGCTGAAAAAGGCGGGAGACCCATGGAAACAAAAATCATGTAATTAAAGATCATATCATAATGTGTTTGCATAAGGGAAGAATTAATGTTGCATGAGCGATCTTAAATCTGGCATACAGTAACTTGCTTAACTTTGCAAGCCAAATGTTTTGGTTTTTTTAGAGAGAGCGAAACAAAAGCCTTTTGGGGAGTTGGCGGGGGGAGGGCAGAAACCATCCAGGTAGGTGCTGGTGTGTGCAACTAAATACTTGTGTGTGCACAACTAAACACTGGTGTGCACACAGCTGTCTGCCCAGTCCTTTGTGTGTGTATGGCGAGCTCATGTTTATGCAGCTGATTGGTGTTTCCCTCTGAAAATGCCTTTCTCTATTAAAAAAAATAATAGCTGGAGCATTAAAGCTGGTTTAAGTGCCTGGGTTTTAGGTCACAAACCTATATGGCATTTTGTGTTCCAGACCTTCCTTTATGGAGCCTCTGCTTGGTTCTGACTCGCCTCAACACCCCAAAATCTGTTTGACTGATGGGTCGAGTGTTTGTGGGAGTTACTGTAAGATGCTTCTATGGGATAAGTAGCATCTTTTACCTCTGTCTCAGCTGGCATGCTGAGGATTCACCCACACCAGTACCCAAGGTGCATTGGAACGATAAAAAATATTAGTAGATATAATTTGTTATATCTGTGTTTGGTTTGATTACTGTCTTGTATTTGAAATCCTGTAATTAGAGCAGCAAACTGCCTCCAGGGCCAGTGCTACTCCAAGTAATACAGCACTAGTACGAGTTCCTGGCTTCAGTAGGTGGTTCATTATGAAGGATGAAGGCAGGAGCCCATGTAAATTAAACATCACCTCTTGGGAAGTGACGATCACGAAGAGAGAAGGGAAATAGTGAGGATCCTCTTGAATAAATGGAGTTAGCGGCACAGAACCCTAGGCGTGGGAAGTGCATTGACTTGCTCAATCCCCTCCCCCACTAGATGGCACTGAACTCTTTTTCGTTAAAATGAAAAAAAAAAAAAGAGGAGGAGGAAGAAAAATATGGTGGAGGTCATTTTGATGTTAAAAAAAAAACCCGAAGAAAAGCAAATTGCAATTGGCTGTCCATTAACTCTGCCCTTCCCCCTCCTAACCCAAGACCCCACCTGTGTGTACCTTGGTACAGGCGCTCTCTCTCCCTTGGTGCCTGAAGCTGTCTTGGAAGGCGGTGAGTGAGGGTAGCTGGAGGATGCTAAGGAAAGCGGAAACAATCCTGGGAGAGAATGGAGAGGAGACTGGCCCTCTCTGTAAGACAACATCCGTGGTGAGGTCTAGCAGGCAGCGCGCGGCTTGTCACAAGGAATTTGCTCTGAACAGACTCCCCCGGCTCCGCTTCTCTGTCCCATACCTTCAGACGTTTTTCCTGGGCACCCATGTGCTTTATCTTTCCCTCTGGATCACTGAAATTGTAACTAGCAGAAAGGAAAGCCTCAGCTTTCAGTCTTTTACTAAAATGGCATTTTCCCTCCCCGATTCATTTGAGACCCATGAATTACCTGCCTTTATGCCGAGATGCCCTTAATTCATTGTAGGGAGTGGTTTCCACGTAGCGTGCCCAAGTGTGCGTGGAGGATTTTTTTTTTTTTTCAAATGTTTTTCTCCCAGCTCACATTCATCTGAAGATCGACAAGGATTGTTTTTTCCCCCCTGTGGTGAGGCGGGGGTGGGGTGGGAGGAAGAGAATTTAATAATGATCTGTTTGCGCTGAGAAGGGGCTGTCTGTAATAATCTCGGGAAGAGACAGAGTAAAGGTTCCTAATGCCTGCAGCAAGCAGTGTTCTGCCCCTCCTGAAAAGAAGGGGGTAATGATGAGGAGGGAGAGAAATCTTTAATTCTAAGAGTTAAAGCAGAGCTCATCTGATATCCAGCTCTCTCTCCTGCATTTATATATTTAAGGTGACTTGCAGTAGGATATTTAGATTCTTAAATATCAGATTGCCATCTGATAAAGCTACAGTTGTGAGCACAAAAAAATTATAAATGCATAGAAACTGCCATTAAAATGCTTTTTCAGAGAAAAAGAGAAAACCTGGAACTGCATGCAAATTTTTGGCTTTCTAACCCATATTTAAGAATGGGAAGAGGGAATGAGTCTGGCTTCTCCACGTACAAAAGTCCCCCTGCCCCAAACTTTCTTGCTGCCTTGGAGTATGACGGGAAAAACTGGGCACCTGGACCTACCTGGGTCCAACCAAATCTTGGCTCTTTGAACTGTAATGCTAATGTTTAACTAGAAAAGAAATGTAGGTATGATTACACTGTATGATTTTCCTGTCACCTAACATATCTTTGGCCAATATAATAAGAAAAACAGCTCTAGCAGCTGGATCCTCCATTTTGCTCTTACCCCCAGTCTAAATAGAGAATAAACGTAGCAAACTATTGTGCTTAAATTGAAAATCCACCAATCCTATCAGCCAAAACCCATGTTTGGGAACATTAGGTTTTTTCCCCTGTTCTCAGCCTTCAGCTTGGGACTTGACGCTAAAAATTGATGAAGAAATCCAGGTGTACTCTCATCTCTGTGTGGATGCAATGCAAGAAACCTGTTTGCCATCTTCTTACAGGAGCCAGCAGCTTTTTGACCACAGACCTCTAAATTTTATCTCTGAACAGACAAGTATGGCTGCTCCAAGCCCGCTATAAAATTTAATTCTTTTTATGTACTGACATGTAGTTGCTTGAAAAATCCCGTTATACAAGTGGATCCACCTGTGCCTGTTTTAAAAAAGCCTTAGATCCTTAAATATTTTCCCTTGTTATGAAAAACAAAGGGAAGTTATTGCTAAAAAAAAATTAAACCAATGCCTTATCTTAATAAAACAATTAACTTTACCAGAGCTTTTAAGATACAGTTAATATTCATAACATAACATTGAAATTTTGCAATAGAGCTGTTTCAGAGGATGCAGGTGATCACAATATCTATGATTTGGATGATCAATGGTACGTTTCAAACCAAAAATGGTTTAATGGTAGAGATGCCCTTGCAGAACTGAAATCCCAACTGACTTGGGACCTGGTTTTGCCAGGTAAAATGGAAGGAGATGTCTTGCCTTTTTTTGGTGATACAATTTAGTTTGGGGCCAAAACTTGGTAGAATCCAGCCATGGGGTGGTGGGTTTTTTTTTTTGTTTCTTTCTCTCTGATGCAGGTGTATGCCACAAGAAAATCCAGGTGTGTATTTCTGATACATGAAGAGCTACTATGGTCCCTCCTCTGCCCTCCCCACTGGGGCAAGTACCAATTTTGTGGCTAGGGTTGAAAGCTGGCAAAAATCCCAGTACTCCCCTCTTGCTGCTAAGGGGAGGGTTTCCAATAAAGGCTGTGCTTCGTTTCTATTCAGGTGACACTGCTTAGCCTTCAGGAGCCAAAAGCTGTGTGGATCCAGCGTGGATGTAGATTTTTGTAGCACTCGCCCATGGAGAGGGTTGACTTTTTAAAGATGCAGTAGGAGCAACCGTGTTGTTTTTCCTTCATGCTGTGGAGTCTCTGATGTGTGGGAGCCAAATATTGGGGCTAACTGGGTTCCTCTGCCCGCTCCAGGATGCTGTGACACAGAGCAGGGTGTGCCGGGTCCCAGAGCTTTTTGATGGAGGGGAAATGGCGACGCTTATTTCCTTTTTAAACAGTATATTTCAGAGTCTGGAGGCCTCAGTTTTCTGGATCACACAGAAGCTCTTGAATCCAGGGTTTTTTTCAAGCTCATGCTCTGTGTTACGTAGTCGGTTGGGATTTTTTGGTGCAGTAAGAAACAGCTCCGCTTGTCTTGGATTTGGTTGACACAATGTAAGGGCAAGAATGAGCAGGATCCAGCTAAATCCAGGTTTTACGTTTTCCCCTCTTAAGAAAGTAAGGCTTCAACATTTCCTGCCTGGGAAGTGGTGCAGTTTATCTTTAAGGAGGCTAGAGAAATAAGAAATGAGTCTCACGTTGCATGGGTGACATCACTGGCTTTTGGCTCAGCGCTCTGTATTCTCTGTCTGTAGGCTTTAGCCAAGGCTGCAGGGCTCGGTGTTTGAACAAGGAAAGATTCCCAGGTGTACGGAAGATTGGATTCGCTCTTATTTGGGTTAAAAACGGTGAAATGAGATTTCTAAAGCTTGGGGACTCCAGCTCGCCTTCTGTTGCACTTGATGTCTACAAGATGGGTGAGTTATTCCCATTAGAGAGAAAGGGAGTGGAAATTTAAGGAGAAAGAAAAAAAAAATATGTCTGAATATATAACTGCTGATGCTGGGGATACGATTCCTATGAAGCTGCTGAGCTAAAAATCTCAGCTCCAACGTGGAGATCGGGCCATATGGCAGAGAAATGGTGCAGACCGAAAGCTGTTGACAACTGTTAGAGGCTGCTTTCCTCTCCCCGTGTAAGGTGTGTGTAGCCGCCGCCTCCTCTCCCTTCCCCCCTCCCTTCTCCCCCCTCCCTCCCCCCCCCACTCCCGCCCTGCATCCCCATCCCCATCCCCCGGTTTGTTTTGGTTTGATTTCCCCCGACCTCCCTCCCCTCCCCGTTCCTTAGCATCCTTTCAGCCAGCCCCAGCCCTGCCTGCCTTCATCTTGCAGATGGCTAACGTGCCGCCGCGTTAGGCAAACTGTGCACAACACATCCCAGCGCCGGGGACGAAGGAAGCTTTTTTCAGATACCGGCGGAAAAGGGGGTGGTGGTGGTGGAAAAACAAAACGATGCTGGGGCCGAGGACCGCTTCCAGTGCTGCCTAGCGGGAGGCGGGCGGTCGCGGCGGGTTCCCCCCCCGCCCTCCCCGCCGCCGCCTCTCCCGGTCCCGGGAGCGGGGAGGGAGAGCCGAAGGGCCGCCGGGGCGCTCCGGGGAAGGGGCCGTGGCCGTGGCGTTACGCTGCCCGGATGACAGCGCAGACGACAAAAGCGGGCGAGTGAATGGCAAGGCTGGCAGAGAGAAGCCGAGGTTTTTTCCGAAGCCAAGATGTCAGTGACTGTGGGCGAACTCTGCTAAGGGAGAGAGCTGTGCGTGCCTGCCGTTCCACATCCAGCCGGGGAGCTTGTATTTTAGCCACGATTTAAAACAGCAGCAGCAACAACAACAGATTGCTCCCCCCTGTTCCCCCTCCCCTTCGACCCCGCTTTAAACCCAAGCAAGCGACCGACCCGTCCAGATGATGATGGTGATGATGCTCTCCCTGAGCCGCTGACAAAAGAAAAGGCAAGTCACCCATTCCTGAAACTGGGATACCCGGCCGCTTGCGAGTGGGAAATCTTGAGCTGTTGAACTTTTCTGTCCTGTGATGCTGCTGTCGTGAGCCTGCTGATCTGAAAGCCATCTCTTCTGGATTTCTGAGCTGGCCAGATTGAAAGAGATTAATGGACTGATCAAACAGCCGTAGCTTTCAGCTTCAGGGGAGACAGAAGCCCTCAACCCTTTTTGCTCGGGTGCTTGCGGTGAGGGGAGCAGGGCATTTTTGTATAGGTGGGTCACTGGCTTGCTTCTGTTCGAGGTGGAAGGCTGTGTTTCTCCTCCTCAGAGGAGAAGAGGCAGATGAGACTCCAGGACTGCCTCCAGGGCAGAACTTTGTAGCGCTCTCAGCATCCCTCCGCAGCGTGGATGTGAGCCACAGGAGTTGGGGATGTTTGAGGCAGTCTCTGCCAAGTGACACCCAGCAGCTGCTCCGGAGGTTTTTTTGCGTGGTCTCACGCTCAAGGGCTTCGCCTGTTGTGAAGATGTCCATGGTGTTTCTGTGAAGCTGAGGTATGGCTGCTGGAAGGTTACTGCTGTATGCTGGCCTCTCTTTAGCTCTGTGTGCCCTGGGCATGCTGGCTGTGGCAATCTGCTCTGACCATTGGTACGAAACTGATGCCAGGAAGCACAGAGAGAGGTGCAAGAGCATCACCACTAAGAGAAATGATCCTGGCTTCATTTATAACTCCAACAACAACCTGCCTCTCAGGGCCAGCAGGTCTAAGTTGGACCGCTGGGAAGGGAAACTCCTCTTGGCAAGAAACAGGAGGCAGATCTTTGCTATGAGCGCAGTCGACGAGTGCAACAGACAGTACAACTCGACCAACATGGGGCTCTGGAGGAAATGCCTCCGACAAGGATTCGACCAAGAGCTGGAGGAGCTGATTGCCAAAGGTAAGGGCTTTTTTTTTTACCAAATGAACGTGCCAGGCCCTCCTGAGCTGAGCAGAGCAGAGGCTGAGCAGAGCCATTTGGGCTCACAGATGGGAGCTGGTGGCTCTAGCCAAGTACCTCTCCCTGCAATGGGTGAACTGGCCTGGCTGGACATTGCTTCCTGAAGCACTGCCAGGGCAGTTTCCCACGGGGTCTATGCTGAGGCATGGGGTTTGTGAGCAAGAAAAGCAGTGGAGGTGAGAGCAGACACACCCTAGAATGTCTCTCTGATGTGTCTGTCTCTCTAAGCTTAATATAGTCTGCCCATCACCATGGTATCAGATTATTTTCCACATACAAATAAGAAGTGTTAATAAAGCAGATGCTGGATTTTTTAATATTTGTTTGACCCTGGTGACTCAGGCAAAGTACATATTATTTTATTGGAGGCTACATATGTCTGTATGTCATCATTCCCCTACAAAATACCCCATCAGTCCCAAAATACACCATTTGCAGGGCTCACATGCAGGCTTTTTCTATCCTCACATGGAGAGTAAACAAAGAGAAATGCTAAAGAGCAGGAGGAAACCTAACTTGCTGTTTACACTGAGCTGTGTTTTGGAATATTTTCAATGTCTACAAAACATTACATGAATTTATTAGGAGTTGTTAGAAAGGAATAATTTTCTCTTGGGGCAGAGATGCATCTGTTTGCCTGTAGCATTTTTGTGCTATGTGTTTTCTTGTCTTTTGGTCCTCCTCCTCCTTTTTTCGCACGAGGTATAAGGTTCAAAGTGATGGTCAGTTTGCCTCAAATGTTTCTTTGATCCAAAGTATAGGAAGGGAAGATACGCGTGCAACTGAGCCTAAACATCCTGTCCACAAAAGATGTATGGTTTTGGAGGATGATGAGGGTTTCAGTAAAGGATGACGGCCTCTTTGCTACCCACAGCATGGTTACTCCATACAACGAAATACCATCTCCCTCCCATGGTTCTTCTGTTGCATTCAGATGATTCCCCAGTGGTTTATTTCCATCACAGTGAAATCACTGCTTCTAACACTGTGTAATCTTTAAAAATACTTGTTTTCTAAGTGTGTTCTCTGTCCCAAACTCCCTTGATAGCCTGTGTTAATTCCCTCTTCAGACGTTGTAAGCAGAATTATTGCTTAAAGCTAATTATTCATGAGGGATATACTCTCACATGTGTTTGCCAATGTATACATTTTGTTCTGTATGTTTTCAAAGTGAGCGGCAGAGGTGAGTAGCACAGTATAGACTTGCACTGAGATGGTACAAACAGGTGGCATAGCAGGAAACCTCCATCACTAGTTGGGATCCCGTCTGTGTTGCTAGTCACCCTTAATGTCTAGCTGCCGTTTAACGACCTATGTGAAATGAATTGGTGGCTTTAGTTCCATTTCTAATGGACAAGTCAACATGCCCAAAGCCTGTCAGCTCCTTGGCACCCTGCTGCTGTCTTCAGTGCTGAGGGAGGGATTCCTTTTCTCCATCTAGGTGAGGGCACAGATGTTCTTGGCTGGCAATGGAGTGCTGGCTCACTCTGCCACGTGTGCTTGCTGTGCTTGGGGCATAAACAAAGAAATTCAACCTTGACAGTGGGCAAGCATGTCACCAGAGCTCACCTCTGGCAAATGGAGTTTCAATTACAGAGGTTTTTCATCTTGAGATAAGTGAGACACGTTTCTCTTTCACCTCCTGCCTTGTCCTGGGTTCAGGAACGTCTGTTTCTCCTGCCAGAAACTGCTGAAATTATCTAGTGCTGGATTATGTGTAAGGGCAGCTCTGCTAATTATTAACCGTAGAGAAAATCTGGCAAGTCAGGCTGAGGAGGTTAAATGCGGGAGAAGATAATCTTTGAAAGATATGGCTGTAATTTGTGCGCGTCCGTGTGTATGTATGAGTGTGTGAACGAGCGTGAGGGGGGTGAACTAACTCTAAATATACAGCGTTCAGCTGGTAGCAAGGGATTCCCGGGCTCAGGTACACCGTGCGTTCCGGCACACGTACTCCTGGACATATGTGTCTGCAGATGGCCAGATAGCCACTTCGCAGAGTCGCTGCCACCAGGTCAGAAGTGCAAATTGTGCACATAAGGCAGGTATGCGCAAATACCGGTGCGTGTCACTCCTTGCCTTCTTCAATAGCTTTTGGTACACATTTAACAAACTTCATTGCCCGTTGAGAGAAATGTTAAAGGGGAGAGACTTGTAATACTGAATACCAACATTATAGTTCGTTTGATGGTCTTTTTGGAGTGAGGATCTTCTTATAACCCTCAGCCAAGGTGAAGAGTCACGCACGTTAGCGCTAATGCTATAGAGGTGTGTTCCTTTGGTACCTCCAGATTAAAACATAAAAAAGCAAGTATAATGGCAATTTGTGACTTGCTCAGAAATAAAACGAGATACTATAGGATTGCTTGTCCACTTTATTTTTTGTTAGATCAAAAAGAGCTAACGCTAATGGATTTTACTCTCCCCTCAGCAATCAGTAATGCAAAATACTCATCTATTAAAAGTCCTTGTATTCTGGAATCACTGAATTAGAATGAGCCAGCTTTATACGGATAGTCAACTAGTGTCCCTGTTCCCACCAAAGGCCAGCTACTATACTGTTTCTTTATGATCCTCAGCTATATGATGAAGGCAGAGTTAAGTACATTTGCTGTCACTGTCTGTTGAGAACAGCTGAGTTCAAAATGATGCAGGTCTTCTAGGTTCATCCTGCCAGCACCCCCTTGCATTTCCAGTTTTTCTTCCACAGCAGACGTTCATCTGGAGTTAGAAGTTGCTGGGATGGGTGCCTGGGCAAAGCATGCCCTGTGCAGATGCGGAGAGCTGCAGATGTTAAATACGCTGATTGGGGGACATATTCCTCCACAGGCAAAATTTCTCTCTGGATAAAATACCATATAAAAGAGGATGTAACTGATTCATAGGCCTTTTACTCTCCTTCCTCTGCCAGCTGTTAATTTAATCTAGCACACCTCTTCCGGAGCTGGATAAACTAATGCAGGTTCTGGCCCCAAATATTGCGTGTAATGCTATATGTAATTGAATGTAAATGCTATTAAGGGTTGGTGGTTGGTCGCTTTTTCCTTTTTTCTTTCAGCTGGAAAGGATCTAAGTGATCCATTTATTTTGAGACAGATCCTATATTTTTCCCTAGGCAAAACTTCCAGGATTGAGAATAGTAGGTTTGTCTATCAAAGGATAACAAAAAATAGTCATTAAGAGCCTGCCTAACTTTGCAAATACCCTGCAGTTATTCTGCTTATGAACTCTGCTGAAATTAATACAAGCTGTAGGCAATTGGCTTGTGGAAGGATCAGGCCCTATAGTACTTGGCAGTGTTCTAATGCCAGTGATTTTAAAAAACAGGTCTATTTCTGAAGAGGCTGGGTCACTTCTGTGATTCTATTCTGTTTTATTTATTAGTTTTACTTTCTGGCGAATAAATCAAAACCCTTATGTTGGATTTTGCTAGAAAGACTGGAGATCTGTTACTTCCAGTTTCTTATGGACAGATATAATAGACACTAATATATATATATATAAACTAGGTGAATGTATTTATTTTTCTCCTATCCCTTTTTCTATATTCCCAGAGAATCCATGTGCATATTTTAAAATACTACAATTAGATTAATAGGCAATAAATGAAACAGATTGTCACAAGTGAGCTTACTCAGGGAGAGCGGGCAGACAAGAGACCAAAGGCCTGAAAAATATTCTAAAACTGCATCAAAATTAGGCAATTAATTTGTTCTCTTTGTCATCATGGATGAAAAAAATTAACCCAGAAATAACAGAAATTACAGTCAATGAAGAAATTACTGGAGTTGAATGTGCCCAGTCTTGCTAACTTTTACTTGCCTAAATAATCTTGTATTCCTGGGAATGGGCTGCTTGGACTGAGGGAAAACCCTCTTGTGAAGAAGAACCAGCCAAAACCAAAGAGTTTACCAAGCTGGTCCTCTGATTCTGCTTTACATCATCTGATCAAGTTTTCTAGGATCTCGGGACCAGAGTTTCACGCCTGATCCCTAAAGCCTTGCTCAGTCAGGAAACACTGGCCCTGGGTTTGTTCAGCACAATGCTCTAAGCTTCTTGTGATTCTCAGGTGTCTGTTCAGCCTCCTCAGTGTATTCAATAGCTCTGCTGCTTAACACTCCTTTACATGGAGCATTCCCTGGATCCTATTAGATTCAGTGTTTGCCTGTTTACCATTGAGTTTCTAGCAAAAGCAGCATTCCCTCACCCTACTAAAAAACCCCAGTGAACCAACCGTCTCCAGCACTAAAGAAGCAGAGACTTGAAAATGACTTGAAATGCAGGTAAGTGTCCATGCATGGCCAGGAGAAGGCAGAGTTTGTGTCCTGCTTTGGCGATCACAAGCTCACATCTCCTTAATACCACTTGGAATGACCCAGAAAAACAAACTGGAAGCCACAGACTCTGTCTGCATCCTATGGCAATGTTGCTCAGATGCTTTCCTGCAGTAGTCGGGAGGAAAACAAGAAAGGGAAAAAAAGGAATTACATCATTTAATTATAAAGGTACAATAAAGTAGATGAAGAAGTTGCACAATAACCAGAGACTGTTCCATTTAGACAATTACTACTCAGAGGACCTTTCGTCTCGACTTTGGAAGGCTGCCAGTTAAACCTGTCTGGATGGGTCTCTGCTGCCTGCTGTTGGAATCCAATTCCATTTAAAAAAAAATAATCAGTGACATTATTTCAATCCCCCTTTTACCTTTCCTCTTTCCCCAAGATCCGTGGAAGTCACAGTAAATAGTAAATCCTATTTTTAAAACACTTTATTGCGAGTATACTTAGCCCATTGAAAAAAAAAAAGGCAAGTAATTCCTGTCCAGCCTACTGCCACCCCAAATAACATGCAAGATTTCTGTGATGACAGTATTCTCTGTTTTGTTTTGTCAGATGCATGGCACAACTGAGGAAGAAAAGCTTAACAGGACTACTCCACCCGTCACTAGGGATTATTTGTACGCAGTTGGAAAAGCCTGAAGAGAGGCTACTTGCAGCTAGCTCTAGGAGTAAAAAATAGTTATTTTCATAAAAGTACTTGCAATATCTTGCAATGCTGTAGCTTTGACTTTTAAAATGAAATGGTTTTGCTAGGTAAGTTGTGTTTTTTTTTTTTTGTTTTTGTTTTGCCAGGATAGCCAATTTTTCATGTGTCCTTCATACATTAAAGAATCCAACTGCTTTGTTTAAAATGTGTTTGAAATCCCAACTGTTCTCCATATGCGCTCATTATAAAAAGGGCTTTATTGAAGTCTCAATTCTGATCCTAGCGAAGTCAATAGTAATGTTCTATTGAACGTGGTGATGCAGCAAGTTCAGGCCTTTAGTGTTTCCTTTGAGGTTAAAATTGTCCCTGGATAGAAAGGCCAACGCAAAGTCTGCGCTCCCTTCTGTCACAGCAGAGTTCTGCTGGAGGGATCCAGTGAAATTTAAGCAATAGACAAGCTTTGACTTGAATGTTAGGCTCACCAGGTATTTAGCCTTCACCATTTAAGATGCTGTAATTATCTATCAATGTAGATTGGAAGTCAAATAACTGCATGTTTCTAAGATAAGGCAAAGACATCCTCTTGTTCAGAGATTTTCTAAAATCATTTAATGGATGAAATCACTGGTGTTTCACACATGTGAGTTCCAGGAGGATTTGGCCCACCATATTTTAAATAAGCACTTTTAATATTTTAATTGCATCAAACTTAAATAGCAATTCATTAAGAAATATCTTTACCACCAGTAACGAAAACCTGACACGTTCCTCTGACACATCTCAGATAATTAGTTTGATAATATATATCTGCTAAAAATACTAAGAACATATATGTAATTTAACAGAGCTGCAACTGGTTTTAATCATGCTGTTTTAAAGGGCAAATTTCAATCAAGCTGTTGGCTTTCAAGCAAAATTGCCAGTGAAGACAAATGGAAATTTTGCCTGAATAAAAATGACGGAATCATGCCCTTCTCAAGAGAAACTGGTATTTGCAGAGCTGCCTGCAGGACTGCATGCTTAATTCCTGTTCATTTAATGGAGAAATCTCAGTGTTTTCATTCTTTCTGCCTGTTGCCTAAAAAAATTTTTTTAAAGCGTGGAGGAAAGATTTAATATGAGTGCAGATGTGTTCTGTAAAAATAAAAAATATGAAATATTATTTCACTGAAATAGAGATTAAACGATCTGAACTATTTTGTCATCTCCAGCAATAAAAATCCGTATTAATACTGCTTTTTCTCATTGAAAAAGTCTTTCTGTGCACTCAGAATAACGTCAAGAGTGGAATGAGTTTATTAACTATTGCAGAGCCGGTAGATGAGGAAGAGGAATTTATGTTTTGTAGGTTCTTCAAAAATAATGACAATTATATCATAAGTTACTTATGATATAAGGTCATTGCTAACAAAATCTTGCTGGAACCCTTGAGTACATATTCACCTCTTTAAGAACAAAAGAAAGAAATGAGATGATGTTTCTTCGTTTTTAAGGTATAAATAAAGAATGTGGATTCTGGAATCCAAAATCTACTTAAAAGAAAAGAATATAAACTAACGTATTTTCTCTGCAGGAGAGAAATCAGACTATAAAATGGAAAATTCCCCATTTTCTTTATCATAAAGCCTAATTCTTCCACAAATAAATATTCAGAACTGCCCAGCTGAGCCAGCTGAAATCATAATCCTTTGTAGATAATTACCAAAATAGATGGAAGAAAGGTAGTGCTGTAGTTAGGGCAGGGCTTACAAAGCCAGAATTCAGTCCAAGCTTTGCCATAGTCTTTCTTCATCACCTGAGGCAAGTGGCTTAATCTCTTGTACCTCAGCTCAGTAGCAGTATAATAGGGATTTCGTTCATTATTATTAATACCAGTTAGAGTTCTACTATAGGATTTATGAGCCTTAATCATGGCTCAGAAATCATGGATCAGAAAAATGTCCATGTCCTTTTGACATGTTACTGCACTTAAAATATTGGAGAGTAATGCAGCCTTAAGAGAGAGTATAAGGAGATGACACAGTTAATTATGTTTAGTGTGACAGTTAGTGGTTTTGAAACACCAATAGGCTAACCACGCTTCTTCTGTAAGCACCACAAAATGCAGGATTCCTAAAAGAGCTGTAAAGAAGGATAATGAATACAAGGTGCAGATGTTTACAAGATGGTCTTTCAAAGATTGAGGCATGGCACGAGAAAAATCATGGGTCATGTCTGCTTGAAAAATTAATAAGAGGGCGATGGGGATTGACCTCTTTGGTTGACTGTAAGAAGAAGTTGACATTTCCTTAATGAAGACAAGTAGATTACACTAATGAGATAGATATTGGGACAGCAGCCTATAGCTGCTAAGAGAAATGACGTGGTCAGAGTGATGTGTTAGGAAAATTATATTTCTAGCAGCATCCTGAATGGATACACGGAGGGCAGGATCACATTTGTAAAGGTCAGAAGAAGAAATATTGTAGTAATAAAGGCACGGGATAATGAGCGCCTGGATGGAGAAAGAATATGCAAACCGTAGACATCCTCTGCTTCTATGAACGTAGCATGAGACATGAGATGAAGACAAGAGTTGTTGACCAGAACAACAAGGAAAGCAATAGTGTTTGCTGTGATGATCAAGAGAGGAATTGCTGAAGAAAGCATACAGTAAAGAAGGGAGAAGAGTATTAGGAACCCTGTTTTAATTATGATAAGCTCAGTTTGATATCTGTTTATCTATGAAGAAATATCAGAGACTGTGGGTATGGACCCAGGAAGACAAATTTGTGTTAGAGGAGTGAATCTGCAGATTTCTGCATGGAGATGGTAGTGGGATCTATGCTTGTCATGGAAATTACCAAGGAGTAAAATACAGAAGGAGCAAAGCCCTGCAAATTTCTGGCAGAGCTGGGAGAAGAAAAGTGTCTTCTGGAGGGCGTGCAAAAGGAGCAGATTTCAAAGGTGGTACAAGAGAAGTGAGTAATGTCATGGTAGCTGAAGAAAGACGCTATTTCAGGTTAAAACAGCACAGGAGGCTACTGAAGGTAGCTGCCATGCTGCAGCAGATGAGAACAGAGTAGTCAGAATATGCTGAAATTTGCCTAATACGTTAAGTAAAGACGTTTGCAGTTGCATGGGAGAGGAAGCTGCTCTGAACTGGTGGGGGGTCGCCAGGCAACATTTGTACCTGGTGTATTCAGAGAGGTTGGTGATGAAAGGAAGGGGAGAAAAAGTCACGGTATTTAGAGAGGTAAATAAATGTTTTAAGATGAAAGAATGTTTTAAGATGAGAATATTTTAAGAGGAAAGAGATTGAATGGTACTTATGTTATGAGAGTAAAGAGAGAGAGGGGCATGAGAGGCCAAGGAGAAGAGAGAATGAGAGGACAAGAACGGCATGAGGAAGGTTGGGATATAGGATAAGACTGGCTCAGCGGCAAATGAAAGCAATGAAGGAAGAGAGCTGCATAGGAGGTTTTTCATCTGTGTGAGAGAAGAATGAGGAATGAATTGTAGGAGAGGAAGAGGAAGATCATATTTTGTCACTTTTCTTATGGAAGAACTGGGTGAAATCCTGTGTAACAGCTGAAGAGGGGGGCTGGAGGAGGTGGGAGGTGAATAAACCAAATGCGGCAAAGAGGCAACTGTGACTGTGAGTGAGATCTAACTGAGCTGAGCCGGAGTAGTAAGTTTAGGAAATGAGCAAGAACCATGCATTTCTAGTAGAGAAAGTTAGCCGGGCAGTGGGATTCCCATCAGAGATTCTCTGCTGTGTGAGATGCAGCAGAGAGCAACTGGTATGGGTCAGCTGGGATTTGGGATGGCAGGGCAGGAGCAAGTAGGGGAATGCAGGGCAAAAGGTCTATGAATGAAAGAGTGCAGCATGGATAACATCAGCATCTGGAGAAAGGAAAGAAACGATAAAGAGGGTGATAAAGGCTGAGAGCTGGCAAGAAGTCCTTAATACTGATGATCAGGGGTGACAGTAAGACCAAGCTAGTTTCACGTGAAGTTGGTGGCTGATGGTTGTTGCAGGAAGAGACCGAGGAATGGTCCGAGCAGGAGGATGGGGGAGAGTGCAATATGAAAACCTGTCTTTTTGGTGACTGACAGGTTCAAACAGGGTTGAAGGCTGAATGGAGAAGACACTAAAACATAAAGCTTAAGGGGCAGAGAGGTCACTACCACAGACTCTCTTCTATAATTTGCTTAGGTGGTTCCCACTGAAACAGTATCTGAACAGTGTACTGCTCGATCTTTAACCATAAAGGACTTCTGAAGAGTGGAATTGTTCCTGTTTTACACAGAGGACAGTTTCCCAAAAATGCAAACAACCTGCAGGACAAAAGTTCATCTTGGAAAGAAATTTCTCCTTGTTAGTCCATAACTGCATGAGCTGGTGTTCTGTGTTAGATTTCGTCCCGTTTCTATTCACCAGTCCTCAAGATTACCTAGTCCTGACCATATGGTGTTCCAGAACGGTTAAAGAGATAGGGAGGAATGTTACACTGATCAGAGACAAAGGAGCCAGCTAACAGAACATGGCAAAATGGAAAAGCTCAAATAGCTTAATGGGCTCAAATTGGGAAGTTGGATAATTTCCATCTCAGACTTCTGAATTATGTGGTATGTGACATTGCAAGTCCAGTAAAAAGGATTTTCAATAAATCTGTCTAATTAGGATGGTACATTAGGAATGAAAAGTAGCAAATCTATATTTAAAGAAAGGAGAAAAAGTTGTCTGGGCCACAGTGGACCTTTTAGTTTGATCATAATAATACCAAGCGGAATTTAAAGTAAGCTCTAAAGGAAAGATTAATTAAATGCATGGGGGGGAAATTAAATAAACATTCAATGTATGTTTTTCTTTTTGAAGTGTGCCAAACTACCCTGATATATTTTGCTAGGAAGATAAATGCGTTTTGACACAAGGAAATGCCTTAAACCTAAGTTATAGGGATTTTGGTAAAACGATTTTATATTCTGTCCCTAAGGATATGGTTTGTTACAACATTAAGGTAATTAGTACACAATTTACAGTGTGTCTAAAGAACTGGCCAAGGGAAGGCAACAGGTGCTGAGACAAGGAGTATCAAGATGAAGGTCAACAGTGGAGTTCCTGAAGCAGGGGACCAACCGTATTTAATAATGTCATTAATTATGTTGTCTGTAAGGGGGGGTGATAGCTGTCACTGAGCTGCACACAAAACAGTGAACTTAAGATGTTTGCTGCTGCCACAACAATGAGACATCGCCAGGAGAAAGAAAGTCTGGAATATTATATATGAAGAACCAGGTAATGTTGAGGATGGGGCAATAGGAAAGATGTGAAATTTCTTTTCAATGTGAACTTTTGGTCCTGGAGGATGCGTTTACCTTGTTGGGCAAATGCCCTCTGTGTTTCACTTTGGAATTCCAGTCCCCCAGACATCCAAGCTATGGGAAGGTTGGGGCTCAGATGGCTTCCTCCATGTCCAGGTACTGCAGCAAGTTTCCTTTCAAGGTGGGAAAGGTGCATACCTGGATTTTAACCAACATGCACAGCACACTTTAGTGGAAATGAGAACAAAGGGGTTCATGAGGGTGCACCTCTCTTCAAATCCAGACAAGAGTGGCAGAGCCAGGACCAGGAGAAAAAGTCAGGTGTGACTAAAGAACAAAGTTGGCCAGGTATCTCTGCTAGGGAAAAGTTAAAGGCATGGGCAAGGTGTTAATCAAGCCTTCTCTGTTAAAATCCTTGCTATTCTTGTCTGCCACCTCTGAGAAAAATGAACTCAAACTGAAGCAGGTCCACGATGGGGTTACAAGTGTGAGGATTGAAATAGAAAATCTGTTTTACAAATATAATTGCTATCCAGAGGAAATAGAATTCAACACAGGAGAGAAGGAAGATGTGTGTAAGCTAAGGACAACATTATCAGGAAAAAACTGTTTGTTTGAGGGCCATGACTGTATGTAGGCTGGAAGCTGTGCTGAAGTGGGGCTCTGGAAGGAGTGATGAGCGCACAGCACTTCTCACAGGTTTCAAGGATGAAGATGGATATATTAAGGAAGAGGAGATTATATGATATACTTCCCTGCTATGCAAGAAAAACGAACACGGTCCTTTCTAGTGCTGTGTCCTTGTGAAACATGCCATAGGACTGTGAAGGATTAATTTATTATTACTATTAATTCCTCTTCCCCCCCCCCCAAGCAAGAGCATGTTCAGCTCTGTATCAAGCAGGACCTGATGGAAGGAGTGTTTGTCACCGAGCTGTCTGACACCAGCAGCGGGGGGGTGGTGAGAGGGAAGGGACCCTACGACAAATCCAGCTGCATCGTCCCAGCTGCTTTGTCTCTTTCACCTAGATTTGAGCCGCACTTTGTTTCCTCCTTGTGACACCCCACACATCCAAGAAGGGCTAGGGATGAGGACTGTGTGCACTTAATGCACATTTTATATATAATTCCTTTAGATAATGCAGTTAATAGAGTCTTTGTTTCTTGGCCCCCTTGTCTGCTTTCATTTCACATCGCCTTAGCGTAGCGACAGCAAAGGCATGTTAAATTCTCAACCATTTGTGTTCATAAGCCAGGAGAATGCAGAGCTTTCAACTTCTTCATTAAAATAGTTTATATAAAATAAAAGAGAATTTCCTTTCTATATTTAAACGTGCGGGGTGGCTGGCAGCAACAGAATTAAACTCTTATTTGCACGTACTTAAATTACCATGAGATGTGTATTTCCGTTCACACAATGTTCAGAGCTGGCGATGCTGGGTGAGTTTCCTTATAGTGGGAAGGATTTTGCCACAGGATCCACCAGCTCACGAAGGCTAAAGGCTCCCACTTCTGGGCTTTGCTGTGTGTGCAGCAGCAAACCACAGTTCTCTCAAGAGTTTTGGGGAAAGGTCTTACAGGGAACAGAAAGCAGCAAAGGTAGGAAAGCATAGTCTGGGATAGCCAGCTCCCAGGAAAGGTGGAAGTAGGGCTTTGTCAATCAGTATGGAGCAAGACGAGCTGGGATGCTTGAGGAACCTTGCCTGAGACTCTGAGTAGCAAAGGTGCCTTCTGGAAAAAGGTTACTGGAAGAAACTGTTAACTCAGCTACGCCCTTGAGCACCTGGAGAAGGAGGGTTGAATCTAAGGTGCATCAGGGAATGCAGTTTGGTTTTCTACTTTTGTTGAGGAATGGCCTCAGCCATATAAAAAGCAATCTCTGTTCTGTTCCGGGTGAACTGGAAAGGGTGATGGCAGATACTGAGGGAGGGAGACTGGATGTTGTTGGTGTTGCTTCTATGGGTTTGTCACGTACGTGGGAGCAGCTGGATGTGAAGTCCTCTGCCCGTGCGCTGAGCTGCGGGAATGTGAGGCAGCTGCTTTTCAGGAGCCGTGTGTCTGTGGCGGAGGGATGCTGTGCTAAGCCACTATACCCAGCTAAGGGTTTGGAATAAGGGCAGAGATACATGGTTTTCTGCGCTCATTTACGTTGACTCGAGTCATCTGTCCTTTTTCTATGAAATAACCTTTTGTATAGAAAAGAGGAATCCTTTCTACCTGGTGTCCTGAGGAGCTTCCGGTTTTCAAAAGCTATTCCTTGTGATTCATTGATCCTAGTGGGAGACTGGAGAGGTAGCCACGGATTCCCAGGGGCAGCATCAGCTTTGTGGAGATGGGAGCATGACAACAGTGTCTCACACTGGCCATTCCATAAGGTCCTCTGTTTCCCAGTGATAAAGTGGCTGCAAAGCATCTTGGCCTCAGGACTTGGAAACTTCTGTTTGGGGAAAGCACGGGTACTTGTTTCAAATCTGGGAAAGAGGTTTTTAAACAGGAAGTTTCATGGGAAAAAGTGGGGCAACTTGTTTTAGTGCCTTTGAAGGAAGGAGGGAGAGACTAGGTGAATGATTGGAGGGAGGAGAGGTGTATGTCAGCGTAAAGTCTGGCCTCACGCTGAGCGATGGCACTACAGGGATGGCTTCTGCCGTCCCCCCAGCCTTTCCCTATCCTTACTGGTGTTCCTGCACTCTGTGCCACACCAGAACTGGTGGCACATCTATCCCTCTCTTGTTCATCAGTTACTGTTAGCATCCCGCCTGTGACACAGCAACTAATTGCACTGTCAATGCCTTCCAATGAAGAAGAAGCAGCAGGAGCAGATGAACTCTTCAGCACCAGTCTTCTTTTCCTGTGCTCGTGTCTAAGAATACAAGTAGAAAGAGAGAGGAAGGTGGAAGAAGCAGGTTTTCTCTTAGCAGGAAGTTGCCTGCAGTGCTGAGGCATGGACAAGTCTTCATGCCCAAGCTCTGCTTTGCCTGCTGCCAGCCTTGCTTCAAACCAAAGGGTTGTGGTGTCCATTTGGTGGTGTTGCCATACTTAAGCTAGGCTGTAGTTTTTGGCTGGTGGCATTAGGATGACTGGAAGGACTTTTCTTCTTTAAAGATTCTCCTCCCTTTATATGTAGTTCATGGCATTTTAGGAGTTCTTGGGCCTGCTTTTTGAGGTGACCTGCACTTGATCACTGTGGTGAGATGGTACAATTGTATCTGTCATCTAGAAAATTAAGTTGGTTGGATGTTCATCTCGGGCATATGAGTTAGGCACTCAAATACCTCCTCAGAGGACTAAGACTTTTCATGCTGCTTGTGATAATGTTTCAGTGCTTGTCTTTAGTGTCCATGTTTGAAACAAGATCCAACTGTCCAGCTCTCAGAGGGCACAAATTGCCCCACTTCTATCAATCCTGGGGGCAATTTACACCAGGATAGGACTTTGTCCAAACATTTAAGGATAAGATAGGAGCACTTCTCCATTCATTTCAATACTTTCTTTCCAGGGCTTTAGCACAGGTCTGTGCTAAAATGCTAGCTTGACCTGCACCCCTCCTCCAGAGCAGGATCATATTGTTCTGCATGGCATTGGAAGAGGTCACAGACACTTTCTGGTACATGTGGTGGAGCCTAGTTGGTGAATGGGTGGGAGTCCTTGAGCTTGTCTCATGCATCTTGGACCCCATCAACATGACAGTGTATTAACCAAGGCCATCAGGGTCTGCAGACGGGGCTGCCTGTGTGGTGCAATTTCATAGCCATAGCATTTATCACAGAATCCACCCCTTAAGGCAGGTCAGTGCTCCCGAGTTTAAGCTTTCGGTTGAGAAAGTTTTGCTATCCATCACAGCGATGACAATGACCTTCAAAGCTGACACCACAGTTTAGGCATCTGGTGCACAGATATTTGAACCAGAAGGTGGAGGACACATGTGAAGAACTGGATGTGGAGGGAGGAAATAGGTCAGGAGTCCTCTCTATATTCATTAACAGTTTCTTTTACTGTTAGGTTGTTCCTTTTCAAAGGCTAATATCTGTTATTTCTCTGTTGTTTCTAAGGGCCTGGGAGCTGAGAAGTGACTCCTCTGATATTTCAGGAGATTGCTGTAAAGAATATGGAGAAAGTTTTCATGTGAAACATATAAAAGCCAGAGTTTACCCATCACAGATGCCAACCCGGTTTCAAAGGATTTAAGAAGGCATATTGTCTGCTATGCTTTTTGTTTGATATTTTTCTACTGCTATGTTGTCTTTGTAGCTTTTTCATCTGCTAATTGATGTATGGCTGCATACACTGGTCTTTCAGCTGTGCTCGAGTTTTTGGTTAGACACAGTGCTTTATTTATTCATGATTGTTATGGCCCTATTAAAAAGTTTAGGAAGGTAAGACAGATCCCATCTGAGGGAGGGAGGGAGGTATGTTTGTAGCTCTCATGGCTTTAGAGGTAACTTTATTGAAATGAACCAAGGGAAAGCAGAGATGCAGCAAGTACCTGAGCACTCAGGCAGCCTGAAAGAAATGGTAATCACTGGTGATCACTGGAGTCTGCTGTTCTTCTCAATGGAGCATTGTGTTTCAAGTCAGAAGGTGACAATTGAACTTCAGTGATGCAGAGGAGGTCAGTGTGGGAATGAAACCACTGGGACTGAAAACTTGGAGCTGTGGAGAAAAGAAAATGGAGACAAAATTAGGGAAGATTTACACAAAGAGTGAAAGGGAAGAGAGGAGGAGGAGAACGGAAATGCCGGTGAACAGACAGCAGTGGCTAGAGGGGAAACAGGTCTTCTGTTGAGTATGGAGGCCAGGATTTGGCTTTGAACAAATAATGAAATGATAGAAGGTACATAAAGACCATTTTTCCCCTTTGACTATTAGCAAACTGTTGTACTGACAGCAAGTTTGTGGAAGGTGTGGGGAGACCCTGAACTCCCATCCTGCCTGTGAACCAGACTCCCTGTGAGATTTTTCTGCCAAGGATGCATTTGGGTCCTCGCTGTAGCATTGGCAAGACAAGGGCAAACCTGTGACCAACCTTGTGAGTTCTGACAGAGTAATTTCACCTGCTACTTACATCTGTGCAGACCCTCCTTGGAGACGAGTCTTCTAGCAGAGCACTTTTGATCAAGTTTTCCTCCTGAAACTGAAGCAGGAGCTAGAGTCCTTTGGAAAGCCCTGCATATAAATATCTTGTTTAGTTAGTCTAATAAAGGTATTACTAACAGTGCTGCTTGGAGGATTTATTGGGGGATTTCACTAAGACAGTGTTAGCAGTGGAATTATAGTCATTCTCTGGTAAGGCCTTGTCAATGCGAGAGAAAATAATGTTGATCCAATCAGAGATATTTTACAGGATCAATGTAATATTCCTTTGCATAATCACAACTGAAGGATTATGGGCCTGTGCTGGGAGTGACGAAGGATCACTTGACAGATCACAGCCTCGTTTGTTCCCATTTGTTTTAACTGGTGAAGTACAGGAAGTTTTTAAAGTGGGCATATATCCCCCTATATCTTAAATGAAACGGGGCTCCTTCAGGCCTCATCTCCAGTCTATTGCTTTTAAACAGTATTTTGAGCTACATACGTTTTTCGTAGCTGAGCCATACTAAAGCATCTTGGTATGACCTTGAGACAACTCCTTCAGAAATCCAGGAAGCCAATGTACGTGAAATGGGAGAGGAGGCCCCGAGGCGGGCAGGGAGGAGGAGAAGACAAATCAATGTACAGCACGAGCCTTATAACACCATAAGGGACCCCGAGTAAGTTTGCGTAATTGGGCTTTCGGATAATGCAGCGATTCCTCTAAGGGGATCCGAGCCTTGCAGATGACAGTGAATTTGGGTAGCTCAGGAGCATACAGTGGTACGCTGGGAATAATTTATAATACAACAAGACCTTATTGGTTACGCTACTGTCTGTGCGTTTTTTTCAGGATCCCAGCACTGCTGTATTGCTTTAATGACAGCTTTGTCACGCATTGTGGAGGCTCTAAATCCCTCTACTGGCTGCACTTACCTAGATATCCCCCCTGGTCCAGCGGGGCTTCTTCTGCCAAGGAAGAGGAGCAGTATGTTTGATGGCTTCGCTGCATTTGACTGACTGGTTGCGTTGGATTTGCGCGTACGTCTCGGTGAGGGATGGGGAGGGAAGGTGGTGGCTGAGGCGCGGAGCAGTGGCTCGGCTCGCTGATAATATCAAGGGCCGTTCAAACTCCAATCTTGAGGTTTCAGATGACTTCGACTGCAGGGCTGCAAAAGATACTTGGGGAAGAAAAAAACAGCTATTACGAGTGACATTTAAAATTAGATGGGACACGGCTCTCCTGAAAATACGGGAGGGATCAGCTTGTTTCCATCAGGGGTGAGGACAGATAACTGAACGGGTCCCTTCTGCCATCACGGGCAGAGTACAGCCTGTATCAATGCGTACAGCTTTGCTGGGAGGTTGTGACTAGCACAGGGCATGTGTTCGGAGCAGTATGTGAGAGGATGCAAGAGCCTGTTGGAATTAACCCCTTCAAACAAGCTCAGGCTGGGGGCAAGATTCCAGGAGATCGTGATACCCTTGGCTTTCCCTTGCACCAAAAAGCAGGGGAAGGGAGGGGAGAAGGCAGGGCCAAGGTTACCCGCACTCTTAGAAATACAGACGTAGCCTCCGGGCAGCATCAACGCCTGCCAGAGTCACTTTGTCACCCTCGCCCTCAGAGCCCTCATGTTTGGCAATGCAGGTCTTCTGCTGCCATCGCTGTGGGACAGTTTGCTGGAGGAAGGCTGTCTTGAGGGATCCTCTTTGCACTGCCCGCTGCCTCCTGTGCTCCGTGGCACGTGGTGGGGAAGCAGCTGCACACCCCCTCCTTGTGTGGGCTGCGACCCCCTGCCATGCTGTGCCTGCATGGGCTCTTGCTGCCCACGGGAGAGCTTCTCCTGCTCTGCTGATGACCATTGCCTTAGGAACCGTGTGACCCTGCCCGGTGTGTAAGCCCTGGGACGTTGCCATGGGTTTGGCACTGTGGGTGGCATCAACACAATAGGACAGGCTCAGGTTGCCAAAATCATTAAGTGAGAGTAATCACGGTGCCTTTTTTTATTTTTTTCTTCTTTTTTTTTTCCTCGTTGCTACCTGGAATAATCAGCGCTCAGATTGCTTCTTCAAAACGTAGCGCTGCGAAGTAATCTGGTCCAGTAATCATGGGCTGTACCAGCTCTGGCTGCCCCAGATGCATTTCTATCCTTGCAATTCATGGCTGCCTGTCAGTTCTTCTGTTGGTGTGCCTGTAGAAATTCCATATTAAAAACAGGATAGGCGTTGTGACTCAAACCAAGAAAAAAACATGAAGAATCAGAGTAAATCCACACTGATAGTCTGTTCTTCGTTGCGTAAGATCAGAATGGACCCTTATCTGGGATTTTTGTTCTTAACTCTCAGCAGCTTGGCTCTGGTGAGCCTCCTCAGATCATGGATTCTTCTGGACTGTGCATATTTCCATGTTAGTGGATCTATAGACATATGACGAGCATGCCGATGTAATTTGCATTTTAAAGTAGTCTTAAATAAGCTCTCATGTCTGCAGCTGGGCTTTGAGAGGATCGTGTTCCCTGGAGTTAGCCCAGAGCAATGTGCTGAAGATCACACGTAGCCTTTACTCTGTTCTTGCTCAAGCAAAACTGCTTTTAAGTCCAGGGGAGCAAAGTCAGTCTTGCTGAAGTTGGAAACAAGCATGCCTTTGACTTCAGTGGGACACAGATTTTTGCCCACCATTCATTTTTCCTTGTGAAAAGACTTGAGGGAAAAATGGAGAAAGTCCTTCTAGACCAAACCTCTTAGGGGGCTACTAATTACTCCTTGCAGAGGTTCACTACCATGTGAGTCCTCTGAAATACTTCCTTGAGTTGAGCAGGAGTTTTGTCTAGAGAAAGTGACCTACATACAAGGCAAGTGCCATGTAACACTTGCAGTTAATGTTTTATTTGTTGGTATAATAAAAGCATGTCAACAATTCGATCTTGCCAAATTCCACTTGCCTGTTTGGCTGGGATTATGTATTTTTTCCTGAGGAGGGAATAAAATGATGTTCATTTGTTTCTTTACTGCTCTCCTGGCAAGGAAGAAGATTTTGTGCCAGGGCTGATAAATTTTCAAGTGAATTTTTTAAGGTTGTTATTCTGAACCACTGCCCAAAAAAGTCCAAGGAAAAATAATCTGACTTTATATCAATTCATGTAACTACCTTCACAAATGAAAATGCTGGGCCTTTCATGGAATAGTCCAATATACCTCTAATATCGCTGTCTCTGAAAAACTCATTTCTTCTTTGAAAGCTCTGAATGTAAACATTCCCTTTCAGTGTCACTCACAAATAAATAACGTGGATCTTCCTGGACGCATTTTGTGTCGGCCAAATCATTTTCATCACCTCACTCTTGTTACTTTTTCATTTTTCCCGGAGGGATTTGCAATCATTACCAGTCGCTTCCCATTTTAACTTGTGGCCTGAGCGATTGAACACGAGTGCAAGGCTTCGGTACGGGAACCGCTCACTGCAGTTAAGTGCGACCCCCCAGGTACGGTCAGACCTTTTGATTGTAATCTCTTTGGGGGGCTGTTACACAGGCTGGAGAAGTGTACCGTGATGCTCGTGTCACATATTTATACCATCCCATCTGCAGTAGCATCTCAACACAGACGTGCTCATCTCCACAAGGAAATACTGTCTGGAATAGATAAGCTGTGTATCATTAATTGCCCTGCCGAAGTATCTATAGTAATATTTGTACTATGCCCTCTGCAGCTCTATTCCCTCCTCCCCACCCCTCCTTTTAAAAACTTCATTTGGATGTTATTTATTTCAAGCTGCCTGATGATGCCCAGGCTTGAGGTAGCCAAATTCCTGCCACGGGCAGGGAAAATCGGGCACTTCAGTGCCGGCGGTTCCTCGCCGTTATGCGGGCTTATTCAGCGAAATGGCCGATGCGGGCAGAAGATGTGTAAATCAGCCAGTGCTGCAAGAAGAGCACTTAATTGAAGCTTTATCAAGTGCCTGCAGAGCTGACCTCCGAGCAGTAGCTGAACCACAGTTGGGATGGGAGCGAGCCAGCAGCTTTCACTGATGACTAAGCCCGTGTGCTGGGAAAGGATTTGCTTACAAAACTTACCCATGGGTGGCAGAGCACTGCAGAGCCAGGGGTGACTTAAATCATTCTGTTCAACTCACTTAAATTGGTCCTTCCAGCACAGATTCGTGGCTCTAAGTACACTTTGATGACTCTCTACTTGTGTGTATGGGGAATTGAAGTTAAAGCCAGGCTGCTGCCTGTCGGGGTCAGTGCAGGGCTAACAGACTGGGGGGGGGGGATGTCATGGGGATTCAACGGCACTTTCAGGCCCGTTGTTAAATATTTTCTTGCTGGTCTGGCATTGGAAGAGTAGATTTGGAGTGTTCCTGTCCCTTCTGCATGAGCATCTCCCTGCCCTGCACATGTGCAGCTGCATAGACAAGAAACAGGCAAATATCACAGAATCTCAGAATCACCTAGGTTGGAAGGGACCTTTCAAGATCATCTAGTCCAACCAATAAAAAAGAAAAAACAAACAAACAAACAAACAAAAAATCAAGTAGTCCCAGATATTTGCCTCTTGAGAAATGGATCCCACCCAACTGTGCAGACGTATCGAAGAAAATAAAGCCCTGAAGGTTGAAAGCAGAAGGAGAAAGAACCGTGTAACACTTCACAAAGCTGAAAATGATGAAGGACCAAATTAATTTGGAGATAAAATCTAAACAACCTGAACAAGTAATTGAGAAATTATTGGCAACGTTTTACTATGTCTGCAAAAACCCATGGTGGTATCTATGAGAAAAGAAGACCATATTGTTAGACTACAATAACTTCTCTATGAGGGGAAGCAGAAGTAACAGGAAATACGTGCCTGCTTTCACATGCTAGAAGAAGAAAGGGCAACATACTGTAATATCTGGAAATTAGAAACTAGGAATGGTAAAAACTAGATAGGAAAAGAAGTGCAAGGAAGGAAAACCATGTCTAGTTAGGTTAATACAGGAAACAAGGCGCCAAAAGCTATTAAAGGCAGAAACTTCAAGTAAATTATTATTATATACTCTGCAATAAAAAAACATGCTAATGACAGAAATGCTAACAATAGGATTTGTCTTCTGCCAAATGGAAATGATTAAAAAAATAAGTGGAAATCAAGGATGTGTTTAATAATTATTTTTATTCTTCTTTTGGAAAAAAGCTAGATGAGTTATTCTTGCCATATGATGACAACAAAATTCTTTCTTCCCCAGCAGTAATTTAGACTGGCAGAGCACAGTTAATAAAGTCAGTCATTTTAATTTAATAGATCTGAATAATTTGATACCAAGCATTTTAAAAGAGTTGGCTAAGGAAATTTCCAGATTTAATATAAATGGTGATTTTTCAGAATTTGTCAGGATACTGGTGAAATATCAAAGATGCACGTATTATTCAAACTCTTGAAAAATGTAAATAGAGCAATACTGGGAAAAGTAACGTAGCAGCTAATGTAATTAATTAATAAAGAATTAAATGCAGTTATGCTAACTAATGCTAATCGACATAGATTTATAACAATAGATGTCATTAAACTATTTTTTGTTGATAAAGGTGCTAGTCTTGATTAAATATTCCTTCTCTTCTTTTAGGCATTTGACTCAGTATTAGACAACGTTTTGATTAATAAGCTACAGAAACCAACATGATGCACATTATACGGATTAAAAAGCTGGCTAAATTACAAAGGTTAAAATGAAATTTTCTAGAGACATAAACCAGATTTCACAGGGTGTTACAGGTAAAAGTTTTTTTTGTATTAGGATAGTTACCATTTTTGTTCAAGAACTAGAAAAAAAACCAACATGACAAAGTGATCCATAAAGTATACTAATAATAGTTTGGGGAGTGATAAATAACAATGAGAACCGGGTAACTCTGTGGAAATGGTTTGTATCTCTTTGTAAAGTAGACAGAAGCAATGTGTGCTTTAGGTACCTGTGTTTGGGACAGTGAAATGGCATATTGATATATAGAAATATAGTCGATCTATCCTAGCATCTGTACTGGAAGCAAATGATGTCTTGGGACAACGATGTCTTGGGACACTGTTGGCCCAGACACCATCCCAGCACTCCACTGGGCAGTGAAGGCTTCATAGGGCAAAGAATAATGGTTTTGCACTCATGTAAGTTTTGTGGCTGGTCCATTTTTGGCACTCACACACAGGGCTGAAGTAGCAGAGAGGGTTCAGGGCAGAAGTGACGGTGCCATCGAGGAGGCTTAAGGAGCTCAGCCAGTCAAGCTTAACAAAGGGAAGATCGAGGGGCGGCTTTATCATAGGCTATAAAACCTGCGTATGGAAAGGCAACCTGCTCGGCAGGCAGATACTGGGTTCAACACGAGTGGAAGGCTGGGGTTAAACCAGCTGAATTCACACCAGATAGAAGGCAGGGAAGGCATTAACCCTGCGAACAGCCTGCTCTCAGAGGTGGCAAGTTCTCCATTGAAAACACTTTGAATACTTAGATTATATCTACAGAACAGAAATGAATTCAGGACAGTCCCGTGGCCTGTAGCCTACTGGATAGCTGAGCGAATAATCACAGAGCTGCCTTCTGGGCTCATAATTTTTGATTTAACATTACACACAAGTAATGGCACTGGAAAACGAGTGCCTGACACCGAGAGTTCAGATTTTATGCGTCAGCCAAGGGGTTTTCCGGCTTTTCCTAACGTAGATCAAAACTTGTAGTATGTTATGTGTGTCAGGATGCAGAGCCATACACGCATCCACTCCAAAGCAGACATCCTTGGCACGCTTTGGGGAACTGGGTGGATGTGGTGGTGTGGCAACGCAATAACCCTGGAGCGCTCCTAACGCAGGGCCATATTCTGATGCTGCTCGAAGATCAAGCCAAGAGGATTTTATCAACTTCGGCAGCATTTTACCGTAGCGTAGCTCAGAGCGGAGTTTAGCCTGGCAAGTCAGCGCCGTCAGTTGTCCCCCAAGAAGGGATGTGGTGGGTGATGACAGAAGCAGGCAATGAAAGAGGGAGAGAATAGATGGGAAAGACGGCAAGGGAGGGCAGATGGAGGAAAACTGTCAGGAGCGTGACAGTGGCTAGAAAGCAGGAAAATGGGAAAGCTGCATTTTAAGCCATATTTTTGTGTACGCAAGAAAAAAATAAGGGGAGAATTTTTTATTGCAAAAAAAAAAAAAGGGAGATTTGAGAGGGGGAAGCTAGAAGAGAAAGAGCATGTAAATAAAGGGTGGGGAGAGAGAAAAGGAGAGGAAACAGAAACATGTTTGTTAGTCTTTGTGACCTTCCGTTACACTTACTGAATTATTTATTCTGATATTTGCTGGTATCTTCCTGCCAGCCATTTAGTGTCACGATATAAATAAGAGCAGAACCCCGTTACTGCTCTTCCTGGAGGGATTTTGATGTTGAACAGTGATGGTGCCCCTTCCCCCCTCCCACCTGCCATTAGGCGATTATGAATTATATGCCGAGTGCCTCTAATAACTAAAGGGAAAGAGCTGCTCAGCACATTTGGAATGTAAATCTCATTTTTTTCTCTTTTGTAGGTCATGAAATGCAGCCCTCTTCTAAACCCCTGTGCTCAGATCACAAGCTCCCGCTGCACACAAATTCCTCTGCCTATCCTCTGCAAGGGTGACATTTCACCCAAGGCTGAACCTCTCAGCATCCTGCGGGCTTGAGATAAGATGGTTATTATTTTAAACATAGACATGCTGCATCATGTCACTTAAAAATTCCTACGTAGCTGTTGTACCTTATGGGAAAGCAGGCTATTGGAAAAAAAAAAAACAAACAGAGATCGATGCCGTATTTCAATTAAAAAGCAAGAACTTCATTTATGTTGTTCCCTGGCTTGCAGATAGTCACAGGATGCAATTTTCAGGGACTCGGCACTTGCTTGCCAAAACTTCAGAAGTGTTTGCTGCCCAGCCCCTTTCGAGTAGCTCGTGTAACTGCATTTCCAGAACAAGCCATCTTGGGCTCCATCTTTAGTTCCTGAGCTCCTACATCTCCTGTCCTTGGCACCTCCTTTGTAGTAGCAGGTTCTGGGCTGTTGCAGGAGGAGCCGGTGGCCTCTGGAGAAGATGGCGTCTCACAGTTGTGCTCTGCAAGAAGTGAAAAGAAGGGAAGAGCCCCTTCATTTTAAAACACAGATGAGCCGAACTCTTTGCTTTATGATTGGGGGTGTTCAGTTATAATTCAAGTCATGGATGGTCAGTTTTTGTTTCTTAGTCCACTGATATTATGGGACACGTGGTTCAGACCTTGTTTCATTTTGGAAGAGTGAGCAAGGTATGTAAACAGTTAAAGGGAGAGGAGACAGGTAAAAGAGAAAAATAAGTTTAAATGACTTGGTGTTTGTGTTGCTTTTGGGATAGGCAGTTTCTGTCCCTGGGGAAAAAAATCACTTTTTACGCCACTTAAATCTCTCTGAAACCCTTTAAAATAGAGCTCTGGGAGGGACATGGTGCTGAGGCCCTGGTGCTGGCCAATTTCTTCTTACCGTATTGGCTCAGAACATTTCCAGGCAGCAGAGTCACATTGTTGACAGCCCCGCACAAGCTCTTTGCTTGCAAATTCAGTTTTCTCGGCGAGCCACCCTGCTACTTCAGTTACCACCACTGGAGAACGGATGTCCTAAGGGACTCAGAACGGACTATGCTGTCTCTTACCCATGGGTTTTCATTTGACCTTGCTCACATCACTAGTGACCAAAAGTTATTACCATAAGTGGCTTACGTGAAATGTATTGGTCTCAGTCAATTATTAGCAGACAGTTGTCTGCATTACCAAACCACCATCACAAATGGTGCTTTTTTTGGAAGTCTTAAGAAGAGCCGGGGTCAGTACGGCTGGACTGAAACCTCAGCAAAAGCGCAAGGAGACCAGGCTTTGAGTTTTGTGCTTATTCACTTTCCAGAGAATGAAAATAACACAAGCTGTGAAATAGCTGTAAAAGCTATTTCAGGCCTGCAGAAATGAGAGCAGACTCTGGGGCTGCTCTGACCTACGCATGGGATGGTCCCGCTCCCCGGACAGCCTCCGTCTTCAGGAGATACAAAGGTGGCACAAAGTCTTTCTGGCAGCTCCTCGTTTTTACCTAGTGTGCCGGTGTGACAACATGCTCAGCCTCGGTCTGTGCAGGGTGTCACTCTGGACAAATAGGGACACTGTCTGCCAGGTCTTTCTGAGCCACAGAGCACCATCATCAGGCGTGATCCGACTACCCAGAGGTACTTGGCTTCGCTGGGGTACAGATGGGGTGAGGGACAGAGCCAGAGCCATGGCCCAGGAGGAGGGAGAGCAGTTGGGCCATTTTGCTTGAAGCTACAGGCAGCAGATTTCCAAGCTGGGGAAGGCTTGCAAGAACTGATGTGGAAAGTCAAAATAGCGCATTTTTCTCAGAACCAAACCACCAGAAGCAGACATTCTGTTTGAATCAACTGAAAGCCCCAATTTTATTAACTGAGATATTTCATTTTGATTTTGCTCTATTTATTCATTTATCGTGGTTGACACGTGTTGTCTACTGCCTGCTGCTACATCCCCAGAGCCTCTCTTCTTCCAGCATTCTCCCCAAGCCTTGACAGTTGTACTGGGCTTGAAATGTCTCTGTGAGCTATAGGAAAACAGCAGTAGAGAGTGCCTTCTTGGAGCTCGACCCTTTGCCATTAGTTAATCATGTCTTTATAGCTCTCCTTGCACTGGGGGAAAGCTTTGCTCCATGCCTGCACCCTGGCTGCTTCTGCTGTCCTGCAGTTGTGGGTATGAATTGGATCCTGGTGTCTGGTCACCCCTGTAGGAACGCCCCTGCCCAGCACCCTGAGTGCTCTTCGTGGGGGTGATTTGGGGCGCAAAATGCCTCGCATGGCATTACAAATAATATAAATATAAATAATATAAAACAAATCTACCTCAAAATTTAAATTGAAATTGAGCTTCAGCATGAGATTTCTACCAAGGGTGCCAACAGAAGGCCTAGTCCCCAGTTAAGGAGCGTGTATCTAATTTTGGGTTGACTGAGGTGCTAAGGAAAAAGACTGCCCAAACAGCAAAAGCATTATTTAGATATTCTGTTTTCCTTCTTTTGTCGAGAAACTCGGGATGCCTTGTCCGCAATTACACAAAAATCTGAGCTAAAACTGGAATTGTGTCCAATTATCTTGACCCCTAGTATCATGCCGTAGCTATAAAAGCATCCTTCCTTCATAAATAGCTCAAGTAATGCTTGACCCAGGGAACAAAGAGAAATGTACTCTTGTCTCCAATACTATTAGTTTGAATAAAACCTCAGGTCAATGTAATCAGACATATGGAAAAAAGAAAGATGGTGTCTCTATGACGTGGTTGAATTACTGGCATTGCAGAGCTGGTCAAACAGTTTTTGTCATAAGAGGTAAGCTTACCAATTTGAGGGACAATCAAAGGCTCTTGAGAATTTTTGTGGAGTATAGTGACAAAACAGTCACCATGGCGTTAGAAGGTAAGGAAAGGTCAAGGGAAACAAAGCGAGAAAAAGTAAATTTTTTTTTCAGCACAAAAAATATTGGGGATATGATGACAATTTTTAGTATTCTTAAAATAGACTTTCATTTTTTAGGGATATTTCTCAAGGAAAATTGATCCAGCAAAAAATACTAAAAGTCAGAGCATTTCATTATGGTTTGACCGAAACATTCTGGGTTGACCTAAAATTAAATTTTTTGTCTTAACATTTCACTGAAAAGCTTTACAAATTTTATTCGCCTTGATTCAAATTTAATTTTCCCTGATTTTTCCATTTAGCAAACTGTATGTGATGGATCATTCTTTACTAAAACAGCATCTTTACTTTTGCTAGCTTGATCTTGCACACTTAATTTTACATTAAATATCTTTTTGGTTGACAGTTTCTAGTTTATATTTTTGAATGTGGAAAAGGCAAGAATAATTTGAAAATTAAATGCATTAAATTTTCATAATGTATAACTTTATTATGAGTCTGTAAATATTTCACCCCACTTTGGTTCTAAAACATCCTCCAGCCCATTGACTGTAGCAATGGGTCAGGTAAACATCTTGACCTGTATCTGCTCAACTTAAAAACCCTATAAATAACTTTTACTGGTTTCTGTCATCTGCACCTATATGTGGTGTCACAGCTAAGAATGTCATTGCATAAACCTGACAATTATCTTTTTTTTTTCTTTTGCTTTATTTTTCTTCATACATAGTTTATAAAATGCAAAGACAAGAAAAGTCAAAAGAAAGGTCTTTATTCGAATAAATATTCTGCTGCAGACAGAAAAGTGACTTTGGAGAAAAATGACATCACCAGGCTCCGTATTTATTCTCTTCAGTGGCATCCAGATCAAATTTACTTGATTTTCAAGGTGATGTTTCTAACCAGCCAGCCCTTAAACTCAAATTGGGATCTGAAAGTCAAGCTGTGTCCTTTCTGACTCATGCATAATCATCCTTAATAAAGTTTCTACAGACAGGATTTAGCTGTCAAGTTGGTGTTTATCATACACAAGACAAAAAAGATTAATCCAAGCCATTCATCCATAACTAGGCTGACTCTTCATCGTTAATTGGTTAAATGCTGCTATCTGTAAAGCAAGCTAGAACAGGATGATATAAAGAGCATATCTCCTAAGGTGGAGTTGGCTTTTATGCAGTGCTTTCTCCCACCACAAACACATTTCATTTTAGACCAGTGTAGTGTGCTATGAACAGACAAACAGACAAACACACTGATGTGTCCCTGTGATACTAAGCCTGGGAGAAATCCCATTTGCTTTCATTGGCCCTCATCTTCCTGTCCATCTGCTACCTTCCAAAGAGAAATGGATTTGTGTGATCAAAAGCGGGGTGAGGGGCAAGAGAGGAATATGTGGGACCCTGCTCTGCAAAGTCATCAGCTGGCCAACGGAAGATATGGTCAGATTTGGGGGTTTCTAGCCCTGGAGCTTTTCTTGTTGAGCATGGGTACCACATGGTGTTCGGCACACAACTCTGAACACCCTCCTGAGCTCCTTGACATGTGCGGTTTTGTATTTAATGTACGTATGTGGCAGCCTGACACGGGCTGTGACAGAAACCGCCAGCGATCTGTGCAGCAAGCTGCCATCTTCCATCTCTTCAGGGTGAGGTAAGGACGCAGTTTGAGCTTGCTTTGAGATCTCACCTCTTTTTAATGAGTGTTAAGTCTTGTCTTAAATGTTATTTTAATCCACTTGTCACACACTTAGCATGCTGAGCAGCCAGGCAAGGAGGAGGAAGCCGGGTTGACGCAGGGTAAGCAGGGTATCTCTTTGCCTGGCAGGGCTCTGGTCCTTCCCCTTAACCATGCCTACCTTCCTCGCTTCAGATGATGAATCTTAAAGGCAAAGAGTGAGTGTCACCTGGCTTTTATCCTGTCACCAGGGTAACTGCAAGAAACTGGAGGAAGCATGTTCTTCAGTTTGAAGAAGTGTTCCCTGTTAAGTAGAGAGGGGAGCAGATAATGCTTACAGGAAGCATTGCTTTGCTTTGCAGCTAGCACACTACAGCAGGACAGTGGTAGCTGGTCTCTATTCCCTTGTCTGCTGCTGGACCACCTTATGAAACAACTTAACCCTCCTGAGCCTCAGCCTACACACCTGTTATCGGTGATGGAGATACCTCCTTTGCACAGCACTTTGAAATCTGTTCGTGAAGAGTGCAGCATTAAAGGAAGGAGTATTACCATGACAGCGCTATTAGAGTTGCTCAGTTTCTCTCTGGAGAAAGATGAGATTTTGTTGGCTTCTCCAACCGATGTTTGGCGGGGGTTTATCTCAGTAGAAATGGCTGTTGGCTATTGCCTTCAAACACCTACTCACCTACTAGCCACTCGGTCTGGGGCTCCTCCATGTTGCGTTATAGTGTTTGAAATGCAGAGGGTGTCCCTTTGGAAGCTGCTAGGGCTTCCTTGGGATCGCCTTTGTGAGTGACAGGAGAGGATGCAGTCTGCCACCCTGCGGCATGACAGTCTGGGGCTGAGCAGTCTTTCTTCTCTGTCTCCATACTGCTATTCTTTCTGCTCCTTTGATCCTGCTCTTCTCTGCTCCCTTCCTTTCTGTTCTTTTCCCTAGTCCCATTTTGTTATTTTTATGCTTGTCCTTTTAAGTTAGTCTGTTACTTAACCCAACCTTCATCCGCTGCCCGTTTTGCATTGACCCCGTGCCTTCCCATGCAAATTGCACTGTGTAACTCATAAGGTTCCCTCACTTTGAAGAGCCAAAGATGGCCAGCACGTGGTAGTCCTGGCCTCGCACAGCAGGAACACATTGGTTTCTCAGGGGTCCTCAGGACAGTCAGTGGGCAGCAGTCAGTCCAGGGTAAGAGGGGAGACTTCCACCTCACCAACAAGGCAAGGTTGGGTGGCTTTTAAACAGGACTGGGGGGATCCTTTGTCCCATGTCTGAGTTGGGTGACCTCTGAGTCCCACACTCCAGTACTGTCTCTTCACTGTCTTCTGAATCTGACCATCCATCAGCAAGACTTTGTACTGTGTGCCTCCCCATGACCCTGTGACTGGCTCAGGGGCTTCCTTCACCATGGAAATGCAGCTACACACAATCCAAGGCTCTATAGGTTGTACATAGTGATGGATGCTGCTCCACAGTGATCTCAGGACTGTGTGATTTTTGGATTTGGTGGTTTTTTGCTGTCCCAGGAGTAATCTCTGTGTACACAGAAACTAAACAAGGATTTAGCTAAACCAATTATTTCTTTGGGGGCAAAACGACATGGTGACTTTGGAAAATACTTTGGAGCCTTCTTTCCTGATTATTATAGTGTATTCTGATGCTCCTCCTATTGAGACTTTCTGAGCCTGTGAGCTCTCTCTCGGTCTACTAATGGAAAAAGCAAGATACGAAAATAATCTGGAACTCATGCCACTCAGAAAGAAGCAAAAGCCTGGAGATCGCTCTGAGACCCGAGATAGAATATTATGCGTTAATTTGTAAAGCAGCATGTTTGCAGAAAAGTGACAATATGGTTTTGTGCTGCATATATGGGAGTACCGTATTGCAGCTCAAAGTGGCAATAGATTTACTTTATACAGTTCTGATGCATTTGCACCTAAAACCATCACATCCAGCTTTGCACAAAACTTTCCTAGCAGCATCTCAACAAATTGAAAGGAGTTCAAAGAAGAGCAACAAAAATTATCTGGATGGCTTCAGGACTGATTTATAGATGGAAAGATTATAAGTGCTAAATGTGGCTAAGAGATGATGAAGGTGGGGGTGTGCTAACAGACTACAAATATTTGGGGGATGATAATGCCAGGGGAGAAGAATTACTTTGTGTGATTCAAAGGGGTATATTATGAGAAGTGACACACAATGAAGTGACAAATTAGTCTGCAAACCACAAAGAACTTTCTTCTGTTGAAATATGTAGCACTAGCTTTCTTTTTGGTTTTTCTTGCTAGTAAAGTGTCTACAGAGGTAGGTAACAGGCCCCTGAGGCAAAACCTTGGAGGCTATACTGCACAGAGTGAGCCCCACCAGATGAGAGGTGAACTGGACATTACCCGTTAACCTGTCTGAGACAACTTCCATCCAAATATTTTGCTGCTTCTGCGTTACTGGTTTCTTTTCCATATATTCTGCCAAACACGAAGAGGCTAAAGTAAAAGGCTGTCTGTCAGACACAAGATTATAGATACGAGATTATAGAGACTGATCAATACTAGTTACTTTTAAAAGAATGAATTTTATAGAAAGTTGTAGAAGCAGCAGTAATCTCTTTCATTAGTACCACCAAAGGAGCCCTCTAATGATACAAACCTTGTAGGGGCTTGTTAGCCCTTTCACATTTGTGAACTCTTGGCCTGACAGAACAAGATGATCAACAAATATTAAAAATATCGTCTTTGGGAATGCACCGTTCATTCAACCTGTCCTCTTATAACCCAACACACCTAATTTGCATATCATGTTATTGCTACGTGGTTATGACTTCCATATTATGTTCCCAGTGAGTGTACACATTTCAGGAATCTTGTTAACGTAACCCAATCTTGCAAATGCTTTATCTAAATATCTAGTCTAAACACACTACAGTCTGGTGAGTTAATCCATCACGTGCCTTGGCATACAATTAAGAAAAAGGGTTTTCTTCCTTCTTAAAGGTGAAACTCTTCCATTGCGCCATTTCACAAATCTCTTCACTGCCTGAGGCCCAGCTCCTCTCTCTACCTGCAGGGTAGCCTCCATTAGAGGCCTCCAGGATCTTGAGGGGGACAGCTGCCCAGCCCAGTACCCAACCATTCCTGCCATCACATCCATCACAGCTCTGCTTCCTAAACCCCACATCCAGCTTTCTGAACGCCACATCCTGCTTCCTAAACCCACATCCTGCTTCCTAAACCCCACATCCCACATGCTTCTGTTTCATGGTGGAGGAGGGCTGAAACATCTACCTTGTCTAATGTCTTAATAATTTCTTAATTTTGATTTCTTCCTTAAATGAACGCCACATCATTGCTTTCATTTTTGTTTATCTGAAGCAGCACGGCAGACTGTTTACATCTGAAGATGGTGGGCCTGGATCAGACCTTTGATCCTTGCTTGCTAAGTATTTCTGGACTCAAGGCTTGCTAAAGATGGCTGGAGGATGCTTCCAGTGGGTGTGAAACGTGCCTGGGTGCTGCCGAAAGGGCTGTGGGTTGGGGTGAGGACAAGAAGCTGAGGAGATAAGCAGGAGGATGCCTCAGCCGGCTGCGGGTGCTGGTGGCTTCTGGAGGAGGGAGGCAAGTGAGAGACAGAAGCGTTGCTGCAGGGGTGGAGATTTTTGGGTGCTTTTCTCTTGCTCTTTTCCTGACAATTCATTTATTTCAGAGGCTGCTTACTGTTGGGGGGGAAAGATATATAAGGCCCCTCGATGTTAATTGCTTCTGCCAAGTGAGTGTTGTAAATAATCCTGAGAAAATTTGTGGGGGGATTTGTTTGCTTTTTGTCAGTTTGACGTTTTCTTGAGGGAAAAGGAAACACCACACTTCACTCAGGCCCTGCCACCGCGGGGCCGGATCCTGACGGCTGGATGCTGGCAGCGCCATTTGCTGTGGCTGAGACCCCTCAGCCCAGTGATCCCTGCTGTGGGCGGCCGCTGAGGCATCAAGGGGGAAACATCGCTCCAAGTCCAGCTCCTCCATATCTCCATGGGGAGAACAGGCCCCACACACCACAGAGGGCTGATGGTGGTGCTGGCCTGGGGCCAGCCCTAATTAACAGCCCTAATTGGCCCCACCTGGGGCCTCCCTGTGCCCACACCTGGGGGCCATTTCAGCTCCACCCTTTCCTGAGCAATGCTGAGGGGTAGTGGTCTTCAGTCCCCTCTGTGAGGTGTTCCCTTGTCCTGGCTCACTCCTTTCTGTGCTGACGGACTCTATTACAAGGGCCTTCATATTTGGTGTTGTTGGGTTATGCCTCTGGTGAGGATCTGCCTGCAGTTTGAACAAGGTATGTGCTGGGCTGAGCTCTGTGGTGCACCAGAGGGTTGGCTTTTGTGCATCTGAAGTCCCCTATGGCTGGTGGGATCTGGGTGCTGGGGCGTCCCCGAGGGCTGAGGACCTGGTGCTGTCTTCCTCACCGGATGGACCAGCAGCGTAGGCTTCAGTGGTGTCCTGGGTTGGGTACAGGCCCCCTTGCTGGCAGGTTGTGTGAAGTCAAGCAGAAGATGCCTGAGGCCCCAGGATGGTGAGGGGAGAGCGAGGCAGTAGCAACGAGAGGTGTTGCTGCTTGTGTGCCTTTGAGTGTGGCTCTGAGGGTGCAGATGTGGCACCTCCCTCAGGTAGGGAGCTCCCCTGGTCCAGGAGGTGGCATGGGACCTGCTAGTGTTGGAGGGATCTCCCCAGTATCTGTTTGGCTTGTGCAGCTCCCAGCTGTGCAGTCTGAGAAAATGAGCTGCCTTGTTAGCTTGAGGGATGACGTGGTGTCTTTTTCCCCTTGGCCTGGGGAGGCTTGACCAGTTTTTGTGGTACCATCTCTTAGCAGAAGCTGTGGGGGTTTCTCAGGTGGGCCACCTAATGTGGTGATGCCCCCATGAGAAGTGCTGGGTGATGCACTAACACAGGCTCGGCTTATTGAGCAGCTGTGTGTGATCCTGGTAAGGAAACTGGCTGCCTGTGAGGATGGCACTGTGCTGACCCCCTGCCTGGTGGGTGCCTGAGGCTGGGCAGAGGGGTCGTCCTCAGGCAGGGTGGCTCTTAAACATTTTTTTTATTCTCAGACTGGTGAGGCTGTAGAGCAGGGTCTCTATCTGCCCCAGAACCCCCACCAAAGCTGGCCCAGCACTGGTAAGCCATGATAGATCCAAATTTGTGGGGCTGAGTGGATCAGGGCCCAGCGTGACTGGGCCAGTGGAGCTGCTCAAAGAGCCTTGAGGAGAATGTGCTTTGTGTTTGTCTGGTCTACGTTCGCTTATGAGTAAGCGGAAACAGAATTCAACAAGCAAGGACTTTATCAACGGTTTTCCAAGTAAGGCCTTAGTTCAGAGGCCAAATGGATCAGGAACAATGACTTCAATTGAATTAATGGGGCTAATTGTGTTATTTAGGTACGTGTTGTTTTTCCAGTTTGGGTCTTTTGAATGTGCAGTTGGTGACTTGCCAAGAGGGGTTGGGAGTTAAAAGTTCTCACTCTGCATTCTTTCTTAGGTCTTTTTACCCAGCAAATAATTCTGTGTGCAATTTACCACCTTTGTGTAGTTTCCTTTCCTCCACTGTCATTGCTCACTGGGGCAGTCGCTCACACAGGTATCTGTATGCCAGCACAGAGCCTAGGACTGGCTGGTCACAGGAGTTTCTGCTTTGCTGCAATACGTGTAATTATTCAGCTCGTGACTCGGTCAGCAGTACTGTATGTGTCAGCATGTAATTCTTCGCTGCCCTAAAGTAATAGTCTTCGACCAATGGTCCAGGGACTATTTCTAAGGGTTTGTGAAAGGTAATGAGAAAAGCAAGGCTATTGTCATTAGGCTTAAATTCATTATCCGGGGATCCATACCTCTATTTGAGGTGCTTTATAGGTCCATGAGTTTAAATAGGTGGAAAACCAGAGCTCTAACAGTTTTCTTACCTTCTGATGGTCCCTTATATAAAGCAATAGCAACACTTCCCCCCCCCCCCAGAGTAACAAACAACAAGAACACTAGGTCGCACATCTGTGGAGCAAACTATCACTAGGAAGCTATAATGGTAGTTGCCTAATTGAATTGACATTTTATATATTATAAGTGAAAATTTTAAATGAACCGTATTACAATATGTATCACATTGTATGAGATTTTTGGGGGTAACTGCTGCTTTGTACCAAATATTGCTGAGGGGAATATTCTAAATGGAACCGGTATTAGAAAGGCCATCTCTTTCATGCAGGATTTATGTTTAAGATCTAGGTTTTAAGATCTACTTTTGTTCCTATCTGAATTTTATTCTGTGCATTACTTGACAACATCCACTTCAAATGTGCAAAAAAGTCAATTTGTCTCTAAAAAAATAACTGAGATTTAAAAACAATATGCAGCTGACAAATCTTGGCTTAATTTTTATTTTCTCCTGCTTATTGATCAATAACCAATTCAGGGTATGTTTTCAGGTGTCCTCCATGAACATAACTGCTAGATTCCTGGAGCTGAGCCTTTAAAAGCCAAAATATTATGGGAAATAAAATCTTGCCAAAAAAAGATAATTTTTACCTGGGATATACTGTTAAAATTGAGGGTGATGGGACCATCATCTGTACTGTGCAGGCTTTCTTCAGAAAAGCATCTAATAGTTTACTCTGAACAACTGGAACAACCTGCTCTTAGATTTCATATTTGTGTGAGTCTTGCATATCCAAAAGATATGAGGCTCATGCACCTTTTCAGCTTTATTTTGGGTGTTTAAATTTATCTGAAATGGCATATAGGCCCTGGGATGGCAGATTGATCAGGGGTATTTTTATTAGGAAAATGCAGTAACGTGAATAGCTATAAAATTTGTCTAGACAGAAGGAGAGAGAGACTAAAATAGCACAGTGGAACATGGGCAGGAAGGAACAAAAGAGGTGTGTGTTGGGGGGAGTACACATGGCTGCTTATACATTCAGGGCAAATCATCAGGAACGTGTTACCACTGGTAAAGGAAAGTCTTGAGAACAGACGAAGTCCCAGGGGTGAGAGCTGTCTGAAAAATTGGAAGACAGTTGTAGAAAAGATAGTCTCAGTCTTTTTCAGTAGTACGCAGTAGGCTCATGTTCTTTTGTCTTTCCTCTGTGACATTTCAGTGACATCTTCATGTAATCTTTAAAGTAAATTTTCAGTAATGTTTCCATAAAAGTATATAATCATGAAAGGTAGCAGAAATGAAAAAAAAAAAAAAAAAACCAAAACACAAACCATCAAACACACACACACAAAACAATGGAAGACTTAAATGATTTGGTGAAGAAACATGTTTTTTCTTTAAGGCAATGATCCTCGCATCTGATTCACCGCTGCTCTACACTTGTTAGCAAGAGGTGCTTTACAAATGTAATGCCAGAGCCCTTACAGGGGGCTCTTGCTGTTTCAAGCCTGGGCTCTTTAAAGCTCTCATTACCGGTGGGCAGAGTCCTGTCTCAGAATAGTTCCTTTAAGTGAAAAATACAAACTCGTGTGAGAACGGATATTAAACTGACAGGATTTTGAAATGTATTGTAAGTGTAGAAAAGGGCAAAGCATCAGAGCACCCCAGAACTGTTGATAGTTATTGTCTGGCTGCACAGAAATATTTCATTCAGCTATCAGAATAATACTGGGTGGAAATCAAAGAACAGTAGAAACTGGGACACTGGGTTGATTGGTTTAGGAGTTAAACTTTTTTTCAAAGCTGAATTAGTAGGGCCGGATTTCAGAGCTTCTATTCATGTTCAGTAGTAGCCCCATTAAAATCACCTTTCTTCTACTGACTTTATGCACAGTTAAAAGTGTGACTTCTGAGAGTCAGACTAAGGGTATCAAAATCCACCTTGTACCTTGGCACAAAAAATGGAGGGAAAGACAGGAGATCATCAAACTCTCCATGGCTCTAGTAAGAAGTAAGTTTAGAGAAACATATAGAGGAAGTGATTAATAATGAACTGGAATGTAAAATTTTAGTTCAATACAAGACAGAATTGACTGTGCTGAGAAGCTGTGGAATTGGATTCTGAGATAAATGGTAAACCCTGGTTGCCTGAAGCTCTTAATTTGTTTGAGAAACTTTTTAAAGCTATCTTCTGTAATGTAGTTCCATGTATTTATCTTAAAGTTCTGAAGTGGAGTGCAGTGGGAGGAAGGGAGCAGAGGAGAACATGGCCCATGTTAGTGTAATGTCAACCCTTGATGCTCTTTGTGATAATAGGAAAAAGGCAATGGCTTCCTGGTAAATGTGCGTTTTCTAAATCTTGGACTACTCTAGAGAAGCTGAACTAAATTGCCATTTTCTGAATTTCAGAAAATCATGCTTAAATTGCAAGTTTTTTAATATTACTACTAGAGCAGGAGGGTATGTGGAAAACTCATTTATAGCTTGAAGGCTTGCATGCTTCACTGGGTGTGGGCAAAGAACGGGAGTTTCAAAGCACATCCCCAAGTGAAAGATTCCCTTTGCAACCTGAAGTCACACATTATTTGTTTCCTGGGAGGGTGATTCCTGTAACCACCCAACTGTTAACTGCAAGTGTGCAATTAAAAATGTATGCTGTGTTTGTCAGCTGTTTAAACTGTTCAAGCTGGTTACATAAGGTGAAGAAATTCATTACATAAGTTGCACCATGAATTGCAAATTGTTTATTTAGTTGTGACAGTCATAGCTTAAGATATTTGTAGGCCAAGAGTTAGTCAGCGAAGGCATTTATGAATCACTTTGAATAATGAATAAATTTCAGGTTTTTTTTCAGCAGACAATTAACAAAGAAAAAAGGACAAAAACTTGTCAAAGTTGTATTTAAATTATTCAGTCTGCTTCAGATTACTGATTTAAACTGGGTAGCTGGGTTTTTACTATTGACTAAATTTGGCAGTTCATATCTTGTTGTTGAACTCCTGAGTCATCTAGACTTTTGAAAGGTTTTCTGTATAACTGTATAATTATAGTGAGAAAACAGAGTAAGTACATTAATAAGGCTTAATTAAAACATGTATATGCACACATACGCTTGTATACAAATGATAGCAAAACTTCTATGCTCTCCTGATTGAGCATCAGACTGTACTCTGCAGTGCAAATTCTCTGGAAACTCTAAAGTCTTTTTTCTACATTGGTACAGTGTTTAAAACAGCTTGGCAATGTGTTAGCAATTGTTCCGAGAAATAAGCAAAACAAAATTAAAAATCTTAGTGCCTGAATTTTCTTAGTTAACCTCTGAGTTTTCCAATGGAATAGCTTGTTCCAGTTCTGGAACAGAACCAAGCTATATTAGTACTGGGCAGTTTGCCTCTCACACAGTGTACTGGAGTTTCCGCTAGTATGATTTTTCAGGAGAAATCTTGCCTTTACTGCAATAATAATGTCAAAACCTTATTTAAATACAGACTACCCCTTGAGTCTGTGTTCGAGGGGATTTTCTTAATTCCAGCTAAGTATTATGCTGTGGGCTGTTCCACAGAGAAGCTTTTGTCAGGTGTGGGTACTGGGAGCCACCTGCTACAATGGCAAGGGTCTCTGTCCTCTTTTCCTGACATATGGGTGACTCGGATAGTAAAACTGTAATCCTGTGGCCGCTGGGAAAATGTGGGGTCTGGCCCTGGTCCTTCCTTCCCCTCCATCCTGGCCCATGAGAACTCATTAGAGGTGGCTGAAAGTGAGTCACTTAGTGCTTGCTGACAGCCTATGGTCTGGCTCAGCTGTTGGGGTAGTGGAAGACTATCAGTTCATGGATGCCTGGATCTCCCTTCTCCTCCCTTGGCTGAAGCTTTTGGGTTGATTGACAAATGCAGGGGTTCTGTTGGCCAAAGTATGTTTTCTTACAAGTAATTCTTCTGGGGCTGGAATGGCTCACAGCAAGTTGGCTGTGTGTCAGCAGAACAGCATGAAGTTGTCTTGAAGTAAAATAGCCTCTAGCTCTGTCTCTGATCGTCTGTTTGATGTAGTTTTCAAGTGGTTTGGTACCTTACAGGTTCTTTGTGGTGATTAATAAATGTTTATCATTCTGGAGCTCTTCCAGGGGAAAACATCTAATAAGTACACAGGAGTGCTATGGAAATGTACTTCATAGCAGGAAAAGGTGTGCTTAATTGCTTTTGTAATTGCTGGGCATCTTTTCAGGAGTGTGAGTTGCATGTGCACCACATGCAGAGCATCTAAGTTTTTAACTGCTCTTTGTATTTAACCGAGATGGCTGATGACCAGTTACCCAGCCTGGTGGGGGAATGTCTTCAGAACCCGACCCGTATAAAAACTTCTGGTGTTGGCATGTGTGTGTGAGCCATACCTGCTTTGGAAGGTGGAAGTGGACAATGCTTCACTCTGCTTTCAGAGCCAATGAATCAAGTCACCTGGTGAATAAGGCAATGGCGATATAGAGAAAGGTCTACAAGGGAGAAATTAATATGAAAAAAAAACAAGGAAGAAAAGAGGTTGGCTTTAATAATTAATGTGCATGAATTGTCTCCTAAGATGTTACAGTGTCATTTGGAAATTAAGCGTATAAACCTGAGCAGCTCTTGTGCTGCTAAATACCTGTTGTTTGTCAAGGAAATAAAGTGTATCAGCTCAGAATTTATGTCTCAGCTGTTATCTGGGCATGGAGAGGACATAGTCTGAGTCAGGTCCTCAGTGTTGCCCAGAGTTCACATGCAGTATCCACCTACCAAAAAAAAAGACAGTAATTTTAAACACAACTGTTTCCACTCCAAAAGTCAATCCTTACTCTGCTGTTACTTTCCTAGAAGTACCTATGTTAAATATGAAGGGGCAGGGAATGTTTAACTAGTGAAATATATTGTTGGTTTCTTTTACCCTGGTACTTTCTAATCATACCAATGAATTCAGTTCCTCTCTAAATAAAATAGTTTGCAGGTTTTCTGTTTCCACTAGGATTGTTCCCACCAATCTTGACTAACTTATTTTAGCAAGGTAAGAGAAAACTCAATTTCTCTTAATATTGGCATTCCCTTCTCCCTTGCTTTTGTAGTATTTTGTTTACCTTTCATCATGATAGAAACAAATCTGTAAAACAAAACAACAACAAAAAAAACTAAGGCAAATACATGAAGCAGGAATCACTGTTCCAGATCCGCAACAGCGTGAAAGAAGATGCAGTTTGTTACCAGGCAAACTAATTTTAGAATCATTTTTTACCCTTCAGGAGAAAATACTAATTAAAGTATTCCCTGCTGCTCTTTTGTACAAGGCAACATAGCTCTGGTGCTGTACAGAAAGCTTTGCATGACTGTATTGAGCAAGTCTTGTGAGTGGTGAAGGGTGGGAATAGTGGAATGGGGGCTGGAGGTGGTTGATGCTTCTTAAAAATGTTAACCAAATAGAAAGCTCTTCAAATAATATAGTGTCATCATAGAGGCAGAATATACAGTGGAGAATTAAAATGTTTAGTTACTCCTGTGTTTTCACTCTTTGCTTGCAAAAAATGGGGATCATTCCTACTGTCTTCTCCTGACATCTCTGTGTAGGTCTAGGAAGAGTTGCTGAACTGATGCAGTCCTCTGCTTTTGCAAGCAACTGCTCAGTATAATCCCAGCCATAGATGTCTTAAGCTACATGTGAAGAAGTAGAATTTCTGCCTTTCTTCTTGGCTTTCACCAAAACATGGCGTTGCACCATGTGTGGGTTTTTTTTTTTTTAAGGTTTGGCCTCATTCTTAACCTTCTGTCTCTTCATAGTTGATAGTCTTGTCCCATTGATGTGTCTTCTCTTTCGCAGCTCTTGCCATCAGAATCCACTTTTTCTACCTCATGGACTTACCACCTCATCTCAAAACACAGAAGAAAGAGTACCTTTGTCTGTCCCTTAATTCCTTTCCATGTGTGCCATTACTTATTTGCCTCTACAGGGTATTTTGGGCTTTAGCACGGAGATCATGCTATAGCCATATTTTGCTACAGCTGCAGGACTACTTCCTTCTTTGTCCTCAAAAAGAAGCAACGGATGCACTTTAGATGTTAAGTGTTCCAGTCCTTTCAGGCATAACTCCTGTGCTAATTAAGATGTGACTATTAACCTCTTTCCTGTGGCTGTAGGTGATGTGTTTGCATCGTGTTGTAGTGACTTTGACTTTGACTACTTGGAAAGAAAGATAGACCGTTTATTTGACTTTGTTCTGACTGCAAGTCCCACTGTAGTAAACAGAGAAACTGCTGATGCCAAGCCCATGTACCTGTCCTAACCTGTGTGAATCAAAGGCAAAATACACAGATGATGTCTGGGCACAAGTCACAAAGGCTAGACTAGTTCCTGAACTGTTTCCCCAGACACTAGATTCAATCCAGGCTACTGATTTGACTGTTTTGAGTGACCTGAGAGAATTTGTGTGAGAGCCTCTAGGGCAGTCAGAATTCTCGCATACGTAATCTTCCCATTCTTGATGCTCCTTCACTGTTGTCACCATTAGCTCACTCCTTAACTGCATCCAGCTGCAGCTCACTGGCATGGATCAACAACTGGGTTGTTTATAGGTTGAGGAAAATGTAAGCATCACGCTATCTCAAACTGATAATCGACAAGGAAGAGGGCTGAAAAACAGGGCTGATTGTAAATTTGTGAAAGAAACACGCAGCCACCTTGTCAAGAGACTTGACTTCTTGCCAGGGTGCCACAGGGAAAGAAACCAGGACAAGCTGCGTCCACTCACCTGAACATCACTGAGCTGTGGCTAGTTGTGCGATTGCTTTGTAAGATAACACTTCAGTTGCCCATGGTCTGTAAGCTGTCCTATTCAGAGCTTTAATTCTCAGAGGATGGGATTTTTGTGTTGCCTTTAAGGTTGGTGGTTACTTAAATGCAGGGAGTTCTGCTTGGGAAAGGATGCTAGTCGTGCCAGAGACTATATATTGGAAATGGAGAGTAATGCAGAAGCAGGAATCTTTAGTGGTGCTGTATTTTTCTGCTCGCCTTAGAACAAAACCCTTTGATCTGCAGATGAAGCAACTAGCACAATATTTCATGTTGATTGATATCACTTAATCATCAAACAATCCACTCGGTTTCTGCAAAGAACATTAGTTCAGCAGCACTGGCAGAGCATTGATGGAAGTTAATTTTAATGGTAATTTGGAGCCTGGCTTATTTCCCTTTTAAAAGGCTTTTATACATGAAATAAATTTTTATTGCTAATTCATTTCATAATCATCTGGTGTGGGTTCATGCTAAATAGTGCAGTTCATGCTGAACTTCCTTTTCTGGAAGAGGGAGAATCTGTTGCCCTCTCCTGAATACTCATGGCTTGTGATTGTTTGTAGTTCAGAGAGAGATGAACTGCAGGGCTAAGGAACCAAAGGCTCAACCTATGAAGTGGGTATTTGTTTTTAATCTTGCAACAAACTGCACTTCTTTTGATCAGGTAATTCATGGCAGGAGACTGGGTCTGCTTGCCAAGACACACTACGGAGTCTCTGGCAGGACCGTATGCGGACTTGTTCCTGGCTCTTTCCTTCTAACAGGTGAGGGCAGCTTAGCCCTAACCTTAGTGAAAGATACTCTGAAAACCTGCCATCATGCTATCTTTTATGTAATGTGGCAGAGCAATACAGCTCATGTGTGAATATCTTGTCTCCATGCCTAGGACTATCTGACTGCATCCCTGATGCAGCACAGCTGTTGCAGGAATCTTGCCATTCCTGCAAGTATGACGGTATCCATTTTTGACAAGGCACTCCAGTGGTTATCCCTGTCCTTTCTAACAGTACGCTGAGGATCCAGCAGGCACCATTATTCTCTAAACAGAGATAAGTAACAGAAGATATCTAGCAAAGCTTCCAAAACAAAAAAAAACATAAATTTCTCCTGAAAAAAAATTAGGAGTATCTGTGGTGACATGAGTCTGCTGTTATCCTATTACAAGTGAGACTGACATCCTTCAGCTATCATGCATGAAGGCCACATGGCATTACTCGAATTCACTTTATGGTACTAGGCGTAATAATTGAGAGGAAATCATGCTTAGCTGGCTGCCGATAGTGGCATATTTGGGTCTCTGGTTCTACAGTGTCAGTGGTGAGAAGTTGCAGAGCAATCTCCAGCTGAAATGCTTCAAGCGTTACGCTACTGCTATGGGTTATGTGCAATCATGCAGTAACTCCTCCCTCAGTGATTTTGTGCCTTGTGGTATGGAATCGGGGCTACAGAATGATCAAAACCTCAGACTTGATTTATCCTAATCAGACAAAAGGCATCCGATACCGGTTTTAAGATTAAATTAGAGGAGCATGTTGGGGTTCAAAGAAGGCTGCAGAGGCAATCTGCAGCTTATATGACCATTTACTACTTCCCCATTACTTAATTGTTCTTGACGTACAGGATGCTGAGTCTTCTAAACAACCAAGACTATTTCAAATTCTGTTTTCTGCCCTGCTATAAAATGAATAATAAAATTACAGGCTTGTCCTCAAGGAAGAATTCTTGTGGGTAGGTGACATGTATAGTTAAGCATAATGAGGCCATGTGGGTAGGTGAGATGTATGGTTGAGCATAATGAGACTGTTCTGTTCCACCTGGTTATGTCTTTTCTTGGACCTTGAATATTAGTAATATATATAGCGTTTTTTCTTTCACTAGCTGTTAAGGACATCTCCCCACCTTGGTACAAAATCAGCTGATTAGATGTGGTGTTGGAAACGCTGAAAAGCACTTGAAATTTTTATAAAATCATATAGAAATTTGATCTGGGAAAGTTTAATTCCATGATGGCACAGTGCCTGGCCTCATGGGGACCTGACCCATGACTGAGGCTCCCAGGCATTGCCATGGTACAGCTGAAATACAGTAAATGTCTCCAAGTCCGTAGGAAATCTGAGCAGAGAACAAATGTATTTTCTCTTGCTCACTCCTTTTGATGACAACCTAAGTGTTCTTAAATATCATAGTCTATATGACATGGAGTACTGCACATTTTTCTTTAACTTATTGTCATGCCATTTCATAGCTAAATCTTTCTTCTGTAGCTGAAAGGCTGTGGAAAAATGGATGAATATGTTATTTCTCATTCCTTAAGGTAACTTGATTATTTTTCTGTAGGAAAGTTGTTTGCTGAGAGGTGGGAAATGCTACCTGAAAATTTCTGAGGGATTCTCTGCTTCTGGCCACTTGCTCACTCATTTTGGACAGATAATTATTAAACCTCTGGGATTCTATATTGCTGAGGTGTCTTTCCTTTCCTGTGATCCATTATGAAGTGCTGACACGGAGTCTCACCCCTGTGCATGCTCATGGCAAAGACTTCTCTTTTGTGTGGAGGAAGTCACATTCATGCAAATTCAAGCTGTTCGTTTTCTGGTATCCCAGGACTGGAATATTTTACCAAAAAACTGTATCCCTGTACCGAGAGTTACAGGGTTATCCTTGTATCTTGCAGCTGCTGTAGATACCCTCAGAAAAGCTGTTTAAGGATTAAAGTGTAAAATCCACCACATTTGCAAATGAGCTATACAAAGATGTAGGATGATGTTATCGCTTCCAGAAACTGGGTTATTTTGTCTCTTATGTCTCTGCCCTTTTCTTCTAGAACTCTGTGCTACTAGCTGTTATGTTTTTTGCCAGTTGCGCGGCGACAAACATAAGTGCTGTAACCCGCACTGTTAACCATGTAAGCTTCAGTGCTCTGTTCTCTAGGCATGATCAGGCTAATCAGTTGCCAGAGTTAGTGTTAATTGTTTCTTTAGCTGATTCCAGCAATGAAAAACAAGTATATCGTGTAACAATTTGGGGCATTGACTGTTCTGCCAATGAGTCTGACCCTTGTCTACCCTCACTGCCTTTCTGCTGCAGCATGGGACTAGCTTTTTGCTTCTCCTTCCTAAATCTCCTTGTTCTGGGAGTGCTTCCCTGAATCTCAGCCATGTACCTGTGACCTTAATCTCTTGTTCCCTTTGAGGTAGGCTGTAGTTCGAAATATTTTTGCTGAAAGTGATTTGAATGTAGTTTGCTCACAGAGCTTGTACTGCAGTCTCTTCCTAGTGCTGCATTTGGCTCTTACCCTGGTGGGTAGAATCTCTGGGCAAGATTAGCTTGCAGCTATGTCTTTACTATGATTTTTGTCACAATTGTTGTAGTTAAACCTGATATTGAAGAACCCTAGGGGATAAGAATAAAGCTAATGGCATATTTTCTTAAAGGTTTGGATGTTTTCCAAAGAATGTGCTTTCTATTAAGTTGACGTGTTCTCTTCGTACCCTTCATCAGAGTGGCTGATGGTCCAGTGGAGGCATGTTAGGAATCATCCTGGATCTTCTTCACCTGATTCTGCAGTCAGTGAACTGAAGCCTTATGCTTTTGGAGGCTGAACACAGTGCCTGACAAAATAAGTGGAAAAAATTAGGGGGTAGATTATTATCTGCCCATATCTTCTCCTAAGCTTTGTTCAAATTTAGCATAGGAAGAATTCCATATTGTAATAAAAAGTTGGTCCCTAACTTGGGAGAAGGGCTGATTATTTGTTATGTACATTTCTATTGCCTTAATTTTTAATTGGAATGTTTGGGGGGTGGGGTGGGTGGGTACAGAATAGAGATCTGCTGTCTCTTAAATAACTTCATTTATAGCTAATGGAACGATGGACTAAAGTCTGCATTGAGACCTTTTGCAAAGGGGATTGATCGTACTGTCCGCAAGTTAGTGTACAAAGGTAGGAAACTGAAGGCCTGGCTTTTTGGGGGGGATAGCAGGCAATTTAACACTGGCAGCAATACTGTCTTTATTAAATACTTAGATATTACTAAGAAATATACTGTGAAATGTATTGCTGGAGTAGTAATTACAACAGAAAGCAAAGCATTAATAGAAAGCAAAGGTCTGTAATATCACTTGGATTTAGAATTAATTGTTCAGATAAAAATACGAGTCCAGAAGCACATAAGATGCTGAATTATAGAGTTAATAATTTCTAATATCAAATGTTATAGTTCAAGACTTATCTTTACATATTAAATGAAACGAGCGACTAGAGGGGAAGGTACAAAACAGAGGAACAGTAAAAGTCTTCCAGGGCACAGATTGTATTCACTGTGTTTGTACAGCATACTGCCTCAAGAGCACCTCTGTCCCATTGGGTGTTATCAAATGCTACTGAGACACAGGCATTTATTACAGATCAGACTAGGAGTAAAGAGTAAAATAAAAGAAATCCTGAGCTGACAGTGTCTGAGTAAATGCCCGTTTCCATAGCTACTTTCCCCTAAACGTGAAGCAAGGTGAAATTCCAACGTGGAGTTAAAGGGCTATTCTGTGCCTTGTCAGTGGTACTAGGAAGTGTTTTCTTCTCTGGTCCTATGTATGGTGATAGGTCTTTTGGGGTATGGATGACCCTTCCTGTTTCAGAATGAGGGTCATAAAGCAGGTTCTTCAATTGTAGAGGGCTGAATAACACTTGAGCCTATAAACCCCAGTGGTATTCTGCTGGTCTTTCAGGCATAGGGATTGGGTGGGACAGGATGGATAATGACAAATGTCTTCAGAGGTGAGATGCTTACCTTCTAGGTAATGGTTGTTGCTGCCATCAATAGTTATATTAACTAATGGCACTCTGTACATTTTGAATCATGTTGTTCAAACTATGAATGCTTCTTGACAAGCAGCAGAAATATTTAGTCCATCTTGCCCTGGCCAGAATGTCTTACAGTTAGTGAGACATTCACTGTGTAGTGAGCGAGCAATTTTCATGCTGTGACCCTCTAATTTGATTTAACATTTTAGACAGGAAGATGCAAGAAGTGATGGATTACTTCTACCAAATGACAAGAGGAAGTTATAGGCAAGGAAACTTCATGCCACAACAAGCTCCCAAAGCAAAGCAACATCTAACTCTCCTTGCAAAAAACCCCAAATCAAACAGCAGCAAAAGCCCAGTCTTCTCCCCAGTCTGCACTGATCCAGCAGTAGTGGTGTACCTATTGGATGAGAAGTTCTCATCCCACAATAGTCTTTCTATGTTGAAATATACACCAGCTCTGGGCCTATATTAAGGACACATGGTTTTACAACTCCTTGTAACTTCCTTTGGCATGTAAAATAAGTAATAGATGCTATTAGAGCTACTTGTTTTTCTCTATTTTATGTTTTTCTGCCTTGTTACATATACTGGGCTGGCTTCTGCCGCTTTTTATTTCTGCATTAAATGGCACATTTTACATATATCTTAGAAGAAAAGCAATACCATGAATCTTAGCTAACGTGCTTGCAGTCTAGATGCCTTTGGGATTTGGCTAGAACAACTTAATTCCCAGTTGAAGACTATCCTGGGAATAGGTGTGCTCGTTACTAACTTTGCTGTAGCTGGCAGCTACTGGCGTATCCTGATCCTCCCAGTTTTGTATGGAGAATAAACGAAGGAGAGGTTGGGGCTGGAGGCAAGTTTGTCCCTTCTCAGTTTCTGTCCCCCTGTATCGCCATACAAGGGCATTTATCCTTTCGATATTTTCAGCCATTCTGAAAGACGTGTTGCTCATTTGGTGCAGATTGTCTGCAGTGATGTTGAGATTCTAGCCCTAATTTGTTGAATTAAGTACATTTGAGTGCAGCCAGAACTTGATGCTAGCACAAAAAAAAAGAATTGCTGTAGTGTTTGAGAAGAGGCATTCAGCATCTAAACCTTTTGGACACAAGGGTGTAGATGGTATTGTGAAACTTATCACTGGGTAAGTAAGGGCACAGTCCAGACAATTGGAAAAATATTTTTTGATCACATCCATCAGCCTTTCCTATTTCAAATACATCTTTGAGAATAATTTCCTTCTGTAAGGGAGAAACCACTTATGATTTCAGAGAGCTGCAGAGAGATTAACAATTTCTGTGGTTCATAGATTTTAGAATGACCAAATTGTGCTTTAGTTCATCTCGGATTTCACAGTATGGTTGTCTGATCTTTTTACCACCGTTTTTATCATTTTTTCCCTTTTCCTCTAGTTGTGTCTTTCAATTTGTTTGACTATTCAAGGACTACTTATTAAATGTTGTGTAGATATTTAAATTCTTAAGGCCTCTATTAGATTCAAGCCTTCCTATATGATAGTAATTCAAGTTACAATACTGCAGCAAATGGCCTTGCAAGGAAAGGGTAGTCAGCTGTGAAATCTTCTGTCCCTCTGAAAGCATACTCCTTTACAAAGGAAGATGGAGTATCCTTGTAATTTAGTGATGGCAACTCACCAGTAACTGAATAATTTGAACAAGGACAATCCAGGGAATGACTTTATAGAGAAAGAGCATGGTCAAACATGAAAATACTCCTTACTTTGGAGAGCCCTTATACATACTAACTTTACAATTTAGTGGTCTCTACTTGCCAGTAAACAGTATTTTACTTTATTTCAAGGTAGTCTTAGTAGCTGTTGTCCATCAGGCTGCGATCTGAGTAGATAATCAGTTGGTAGAGCTTATGGGCAAACAGATGTTATGAACTTGCAGGAGAAACTCTGCGAACTTAAGGATGATCTTGCCTGTTAGCTTTACACTGCATGTACATTTAATAACTGCAGGGTAACTTTGTCAGGGAAATATTTCTTTGTGTATGAAGTGATGTCTTGAAAATGCCCTTCTTCTGTCCACGCTACCCTAACAGTTATATGAAATTAGTAGGATGGGGACAGCATAAAAAAAGGTTAGGGATCTTAAGGAATCTAGAAGGTAAGGACGTACTTATCCAGAAAAGAATCTTTCCACCAAGAAAAGAATATGTCCTAAATCTTCTGATTATAAAGGTTTAGAGTCCTTGATGGGTAGCAATAGTCTGTCTTACCAGTAAAAGAGGTCATAGGCCCAGCGCACAGTAGACTGAGAGAACAGTTTACGGGCATAGCAAGGTACACCCTTTCTGGTCTATCCATCTAGTCTTCTCACAGCAAAAAAAAACCAACCCAGCCTTGCTGAGAAGTTGATTCTGAATTCCTTCTTGAATTATTTCTTTGATAGGCTAGTTGCCTTTTGGTAGGTTTTTCTGGAACTGCAGTCCTTTCAAATCCCATGGTTTCTCATGGTTAATTTTTGTTTAAAATGTGCAAATCAGATCCATTCTAACAGTGTTTTACTTGCCAAAATTTAAGGCAAGCCAATTTACCACTTACATGTAACTCATGTGAGTTAAGAAAACACATTTTAACTTCAGCATATAAGCAAAATGCCTTTTGACTATGTGCCAGTTCTTAAGATAGGAGAAAAATGTAGTTATTCTTCTAAAAATTGGTTGTCTTTGTTTGATTTCTGTGAATCCCTAATATATTACCCCTGTCAAGAACTTTATCCTTCTCTCTCTTGTTTTCCTTGCAACAACTTATGTTCAAAGTGAAAGCTGTGAAATTCTCATGCCCTGCCCCAAGCTCAGTTGAGGGACAAAACCTACATGAAAGTAGTGTCACATAGATATTTTGCATAGCACACATAAGTCCTTTTATTTAAGTGTTGTTCTTAAGACTGCTATAGGTCCTGGAAGAGGCTGAGCCTGTAAGTGGGGCTATATAAAATAGCTTTCCAAGGTACAGAGATACGAAGTGAAGTCTAAGGATGCCTGTGATCACAGATCCTCTGCAGAATTAGTGATATCAGTGGACCCATCCTTATTTTCTTCTTGGCAATCTGGGGCCCTGCTTCCCAGACATCTCTCTGAAATAGGTTTCAAAGCTGGTTCAATAATACCAAGCTTCACGGGAGTGTCTTACTATGAGAATCAGACGACGTACATTCATATAAAAGAAACCTGTCCACAGTATAGCCTTGGCTGTGCTTTTTCTTTGGCTTGACAGCAGTGCTGAGATAATGCTTTGTTCCATGAGCTATTGGGTCATCAGTGAGTTTTTACTGGTAATTGCTGTCTCAGTGACTTCTTATTGATCATTTAATTTCTGCCTCCAAACAAGTAGGAACAAATATTTTTCAGCCCTTTTAACCTCCTTAACTTCTCATTCGTGCTCTGCTTCCCTCTCCCCTGTGGCCAGTCCAATGCAAATAGGTGGACAAAAAGATTAATAGAAGCAAGGAGATGCCTTCCTCCCCTCAAGTGCCCTGTGGCTTGGAGGCTGTTATTAATAGCTGAAGTAAAAAAGTGTTTCATAACCGTCTTCTTGCTCCAGCTTCCTTGCCAGCCCCCTTTCCTTGGTCCCTGGAGAGAAAGTGTGAGCTCATCGCTTTCCAATGCAAATTCAGCTTTTGGTCTCATACTTGGATTCTCTTCTTATCATGGGTGGAATATTTATCTTCTGCCAGCTGCTCGCTTTAAGCAAGTTGCTATTTGCTGGGATATCCAGAGAGCATGTGGGGAACAGGCCTGGCAAAAGCTGTTCAGGCACTTCCATTTCTGCTCTACTCTGAAAATGTTGCTGTCTGCTCAGTGCATGCATGCATGTTGGCACCTCTATCTTTACTCACACAGTAGCTGAAAGGGAAATGTAGATATTTCAATGTAAAAACAGGTGTTGAAATTGAAATGTAGGTGTTTCAGTCTGAAATATGTGAAGTCTCTGTGTGGAATCTGGCCACCATAAAGCCCACAGATGACAAAGCTGTTGTGTACATCTGGAGATCCATAAGCTGCATAGATTGTGTTCATTTCATATGCACTTTGTGGCGTTTTTTTTTTATATCTCTAGAGGTCTAATGGATCAACACTGAAAGTGAGCTGGCAGGTTTTCACCCCAGATGACGTGGGAAGAATGGGAATGGCATACTGTCATCTATTACCCCATTTCTGTATATATAGTACAGCATCATACAGTATGCGGGTCCTTTCAACCATTCCCCCTGCTATGTTTTCACTGTGTTTCTTCAAGACTTCTTCAGCTGAGCGTTGTCTAACAAGCTTTACTAAGCTATACAGGCTCTGAGAGAAACTTTATTTGGAAATCAAGTGAGATGAACTGTAAAAGAAAAATGGGAGGAGAAAAGAGCTGGAAGGTTCTGCTTGTCACTCTGAAAAAACCTTTGCTACCGTTCCTAATGAAAATCTTTAAGCCGTACACTCTGTTAATGTATTTGCTGGGTATGTGCCATTTCAGGGACAAAGTAATATTTATCTCATGAATGTCTCATCCTTTCAGTGGCTGCCAACTTGGGGAATACAAGCAAGCTTTTTTTTCAGGTAAAACAGAGGATGCTGTTACCTTCTGAGTAGCTGAAGTTCTATGTTCGTTATATCTTCTGGTGGTCAGTAAAGACATCTACATGTAAAAAGTAAGTTTAGGTGTTATGGTAGAATTCTGGCTATTGAAATATCCCTTTGCCACTGGGAGCCTCACAGGATTTCTGCGTTCCACCCAACAGGGAAGATATAGGTACCTAGTGTGCTTCTAAGTACATTTATAGTAAGTACAGTTAGCAAACTGTTACTTATTTTCATGCAGAAAATTGGCACTGAAGCAAAGAGCTTGCAAAGGAGCAGAACCACTTGTGAAACTTGATCTAATATGACTAATGGTTTTAGCTGGGAAATGTGATGAAATTAAGAAAAATGTCAGTGTTTTAGAATTCTCAAAATGCATTTTTTCATACTTTCAGTTGAAATATTTTAAAAACTATTCTTTAAAGGTGTCAAAATAAGTTACAGATGAATACATTTTTGTGGCTGTACAAAACTTCATCTGCAATTCAGCTTTATTTTTTCCCTGATTATGTTGGTGTCCCATCCACCATTTCCCCTCCCAAGTTTTCAAGTTGCCCTTTCAACCCAAAACACAGACTACTTGCCCACATATATTTGTGAGTGTGGCCGATGTGAACATATCGGTGGTGACTGCAGCTCTACAGAACCTGGTTGCAGACCTGTGTTTGTGCAATGGTGGCTGCTCCATATGCTTCTCTAGTCTTGGAAATCAACCATCTAAGTAGGTAAGGTGGCTTTCTAGAACTCACCAAGAGCTCCATTTCCTTCCTAAGATGATTCTAACTGCAGAGACACAGCACAGGTTAGATCTACATTCATAAATAGTGTGGTACAATGGAGGTGGTTTCGTAAGAAACAATTGGTGCTTAGGCCCTGATGTTCAGTCTGTATGTGTTTTCAGGGAGGGGATGGTACTTTAGGCTGGATCTGCTCTTGCACCATTAGTTGAATTTCCATTATCTCATCTTCCAATTTAGCTTTATTTGTGGACAATGTAGTTGGCATGGTCTTATTGCACACTGTAGTATGAACCAATGCATGGCAACTAGAGATAATCAGGAGGTCACTTTCAAAATTGCTGTCCTGACACATGCTAAGTGCTACCATAGACACATTCATTGTCTCTCCCAGTATGTGACTTCAGGGTCTGTCTGTGAATGGAAAAGGGGACTGTATCACATCCCGCTCTCTGACTTTTACATGGACTTGCAAATGGTGAGTAGAAGCTGATAGTATGCTTCTCCCCTCTGGTAGAGGTAGCAGCTAGAGGCTAGTACCTTAGTCTTAAACCCCAACTTGTGAACTGAAGGGAGGCATCAGCCCAATTTCCTTGCAGCCCACAGCCAGCAACAACCAGTACCAGAAGCTGTTTCAGTTTATCCAGGACAAATAGCAACAAGTCCTACTGCTAGACCAAGCTGAACCTCAGTTGAGGATGATGCCAGAGCCAGGCAGGAGCAAGTATGATCTCCTGTTCTAAAAATTTGGCCTGTGCAGTGGCTGAAAATCTGTCTTGAGCTTGGTTAATTAGAACATTGGCTTATATGCATAAATAGAAGTTAATGAATATTCATCAGACATGTTGATTAAGGTGATGTTATTTGCATATTCTTCCTAGATTTTTAGACGTTTACCCATAGGTATTCTAGTATTCAAGACATTAATTTGGCACCAAGGGAAATTCTGATTAGGTGTTAGGGGAAAAAACTCATGATGAAGGTGGTCAAATGTTGGAACATGTGCTCAAAGTTGTTGTGCACCTCTATTCTTGGAGGTATTTAAAACTTGACTAGACAGGGCCCTGAGCATTGTGAACTATCTTTGAACTTGATTTTAACTTTGAAGTTATTTCTCCTTTAAGCAGGGATTTGGGCCACTTGACATCTAGAGGTCCCTTCTAACATAAATGATTCTACAATTAATGCAGAAGAATAATGTACCTTCATTTTTGGCATTAATGTATTTATATATGAGAACAAATGTGTAACCAATACTTTCATGGTTAGTATTACTCCAGAGGTAATGAAATAATCCTGTTAAATGTGTTGCAATACTTTCTAATGAAGTCTCTGCCTTCATTAAGAAGATACTTACTCATCATGACTTCATTAACTAATCAGCATATCTGATTGCAATTCTGTCATAGCGGCTGGTCAGGGTAGAGCCTAATTTCTCTTCCTTCCTTCCTCCAGGGTTTAGTTTGACCAGTTAATGCATGCTGAAACTGCAACAACAACCTTGCCTATATTAAGGTACCTCCAGATGAGTTCTGATGATTCATATGAAATGAATTAAGAGGCTGAGGGCAGCACATACAGCTGAAGGAGATAATTCTTAAATTGCACCAGCCTGGTTTGGAGGCTGCATAAAATGCTAGCACAATTTAACAGTGAACCTCTCCAAGTGAGACAAGACTTCCAAAATATTAACGGGTATATATGCCACATGCAATTGCTTTGTGTAACCTGATTCTAGCCCTAAATACAATTTTAGCCCCTGGAAACCTTACTTATGCTAAGAAAAAACTGTAAACTTTCTTTGCTCTACAGGTTTTCTGAAGATAATGTGAAACAATTACAGGCTAAATGACCAATCTATATCTTTTTTCTGCTTGGTATGGAAATAGTCTCCCAATGAGGGAACAGTAACCAAACCATGGGATTAAAGCAATCTCTCATACAGAAGGCAGTTTCTCATCATGAATAGCAAATATATGTAGCGAGTGCAGTTTGCAAGCCGGAGGCTAAGATTCTTTTTAGTAGGAAATGTTTGTGTAGTAATTCTCAAACAGATTTGTAAAAATTAGAGCTAGCACAAAGGGTGAATTTTGTGGAATAAATTGCTTGCTACAAACTGTTCATCTAGAGGTATCTACAACGCAGAAGAAAGGAAAAGCTGCCTGCAGGTAGCAAAGGCTCAGAACATCCATGTCAGTCTTTTCAGGGAAGCTCATCACATCAAAAGCTGTAGCAGGAAGGGTAATAAAACAAATACTAGTTGTACAGCTGGATCCTTCTTAGAAATCAACACATACACTACAATAGGAGAATGGGTACCACCTGTGTTCAGATCTCTGCATGATACAGAGAGCAAGGGGACTGTCGTATCAGTGCCGGTGTGCCATGAAGTCTGGAATGGCCATGCCACAGTTTATCCAGAGCAAATGAACTGCTAGTTCCTTGCATCTGTCTGAGATTCCTGATTGGTCTTACCCAGGGATTGCAGCAAAAAGTCTTAGAGTGGGAGAAATTCTTCTGTGTAGCTGTGAGCCCTCCAGCTGCCAAAGGTAACTTGCTTGCAAGCATTGGGCTAATCTGTACCTGAACTTTACAGACAGTTCCATGATCTGCAGCTGTAAAAGTTGTCAGGGGGAAGAAATGTGAAATCTTCTAGCCCTTGTCGGAAGGAAGGGAGTGTAGTTAGGTAACCCGTGCAAGTAACTCTTCTGTGTGCCATTTTGGGTCAGATCTGAAGTGACATTACTGATGCTTACCTGACTGCTCTCACAGACTACCAGTTTCATGAAAGGCTACCTGGAGGACTACTTTCTGTTGCCAGCTGTCAGATGAGTTGGTCTGTATTATGCAGAAGACTAAACTGTATGATCACAGTGACAGTGTAAGCTCCTGAAACTTGACAACCACCTTTGCAAAGGTGAAGCAGACCTTGCAGGGCAAATGCCTCTGGGAACTTTGGAGATCCAACTTTTAGGGCTAATGTGACCAATACCCTTGTGGCACTTTGAATTTTCCTTCTATTTCTTAAATTAGCCATGGGTAAAGACTTTCTTGAAGCAGTTTGAGGGTTTTGAAATATTATTAAGCTCTGAAAAAAGTCTGTTCACCAGACAGACAAATACAGTATGGATACCAGCAGTATGACCTTCCTTTTAATTTATCTCAACCCTGCTCAGCCTAGAATGGGAGAATGGTTCAGACACCAAACACCTTGGGGCCCCTACTGGTGTAGTGTTTACAGCCTGAGTAATGCAATGGGAGCTGAGTTTCAGTAGCAGCTGAACTAACATCATGTTGTTGGGATAGTTTTGAAAAATGAATAGAAAAGAATCACACTGTTTTCAGGTGATATTCCTGCTGTAACACAGTTTAAGGATTTTCCTTGTAGTGGAGAAAAGAGGAAATATTATATGATATTAAGGTGACAGTATGGAGCAATGCTTAATGGATGTGGGAGGGGAACTGAGGAGGTAAGGGGATCAGTGAGAGGACTGGGATGTTTGATGCTGTGAATACTTTGCTGCTCTGGTTGAAGCTATCCTACTTTTCTTATCTCAGTTTTACTTGGCATCTGAACTTTGCTGGAACAGAGGTTTGCCAACCGGTTACAGCTGCCAAATCCCCTTTGAGCATCTGTGCTTATGTGAGGATGGAATGGCAGAGTTTTGCTCTGCATGGTTCTAGTTGCATCTTCCTGCTGATCCCTTTCCTAACACTCTATTTGAAGATGTCAGCCACTTTTCTTTAGGATTTTCAGCAAATATTTCCACTTTGATTGGAGGAACATTGAATATACTGCATCTGTCAGTGGAGCTGTTATTTTGTGTTTCTTGTGGCCAGCTGTACACTTGCTATGGCAGCTGCATAGGTGAAAAAACCCAGTCACTGGTTTGCTCTTGAAACACTATTCCCAGTTATTTGAGCAAAGTGCAGAGCCTAGCTGTGGTTGTGTTTGGTCTTTTTAAGTTATGACTGAAAGCTGGAGATGCTCCATAAATTGCCTATTGAGGGATGGAAGGGAAAACGTGTGGTGTGTGTGGTTTTTTTTGTTTCTTACTCTTGCTTCCCCTCTTACTCCAAAGACTGGAGTAAGCATAGCTATTAATTCATTTGAACGTAAGGATTCCTTAGGGTTTTTCTGATAGGACTTTCCAGGAGAGCAGTACTTCTGATTCTTGCTGTAGTCACTGCCTCTTTTTTCCCAGGGGTCTCCTGGAACTGGATGCTTGAGGGTCTTGAGCCTAGTTCCCTTCTATGTGGGACAAGAAGGAAGACATCATGAAGTATGAATTTTTCTGCTATAAACTTATCCTTTTCCTGATTTTTTTTTTTTTATTGGCAGGTCTAGGAGAATGAAAGCCTTTTTCTAAGTTTCGAAAGCCAGTTCTCGCTTCTAGACGGATATATGCTGATGCAGTTGCATTAACTCAGCAGGGTCACTCTTCTATGCCTCTGAGAGTAGGTTTAGATGAATGACTCATATTTAAATGCCAAGCAATCACAAACCTTGTCAGTTTGGGATATGAAAATCTTGAGGTTCCTAGTAAGATCCCACCTGCCTCTTATCAGCAGTGACCTTGCAGATGAAGATGGCCACGAGGTCTCTCCAGCGGTTGCTGCTGTCCTAGTGTCTGAAGTAATTGAAGTGCTGGGGAGGTAGCAGAAGACAGCACTGAAACACTCTGAACTACATTCTCCTGAGTGTATTAAACTCAATGTTCACAGGAGTATTTAATAGCCTAAAGCCAAAAGGCCCCATTAGCTTACGTGGGCTGACCTCTGGTAGATAATAGACCATTACATTTCACCCATTTATCCCTTTATTGAGCCCAGTAACTCGGATTAGACTGAAGTATTTTGAGCCCTGTAACAAAAACATTAATTTAGCTTACCTGTAACAAAAAAATATTAATTTGGCTAGCAGTGAACCTATGCTTAATGCTTCAGAGAAAGGTGAAAATCCAGGAGCAGCATCCTTGTCTGTCTGACCTGGGGGGCCGTTTCCCTGCTGAAGACAAGTAGGGCAAGTGATTTCCAGGTACAAGTGAAATATCTGTACTCTGATCAGCCCTGTTGAGTACACGGTATGGCCAGTCCTGGTATTTCAGAGACAAGTAGGGAAAAAAGGTGAATGTATCTCATTATGTACACTGAAGAGCACTTTACCTTCTGGTCCCTGCAAACTCTTGGTTGGAGTAATGATGTTTATTGGCTAATAACATGCTATTAGAGGTAGGAACAGTGTTGAAATGTTGTGTGGCTGGGAGGGAGATCATAAAGGAATTTACCATTAAAAATTTGCCAGTACTTCAGCTACCATTGAACCATTGCTACTGCAGTTGTACTCCTAGTTCTATACAGTCTTTAAACATATACTTAAGACTCATTAAAGCTATGAGGGTGGTAAGCATAAGCTCAAAATTATACATGTCTTGTGAAGCGATGACCTGAATTCAGACCATAATCTCTCTTTCTGCTTTAGGCTTTTGTGATGAAAGATAGCGAACAGCTTGCATTACTACTAACACTATTTGCAGTAAGAATAAAAAGTTTGATGGACCTTGATAGAAATTAGCCTCTTTGGTATAGGAGCACCTGCTTTCTGTTGATTACTTTAAGAAGTTATAGGAAATAAACCAGGATTTTTCTTTCTTCCTTCCTTCTATATGCTTTTATTTTGAATCTTGACTCTGTGTCTGCTGTTTTTCTATAAATCTTTTCTCTGGGCAGGTATCTGATACCTTAGAGATTAGTTTCTGACAAATAAGCATTTTCCATTTTCTTGCCAATGCTTCTGATCCATGAAAACAGCTGAAAGAAGGGACAGAAAAACCTGTAAGAAGACAGAGTTGTGATTTGGGTTTTTTTTTTAAAGCTCTTTGCACACTAGCTGTCTTTTTTTAAATACTATTCTTGGTTTGAAACTTTAATTCTGGGCGTACATTTGGTGCCCAGATGGTGCAGACTCACACAGAAGCCCATCACGCTGTCAGGGCAGGCGGATACATATGTAAATATTTTGCCTTTTTACCCTATAATATTTGGCTTTGTCTAATCTAATTGCTGTCAAAGGCAGAATGTGAAGACTGCTTAAGAGGAGCAAACAATGAGGACCTCAGATGTTTGTATTGCACTAACTTTGGAAGATGCTAGTAGACTGTGATGTAACTAATAATTTTGTTTCATGGGTTTTCTTATTCATGCTGTGAATTTATGGTGTATCATCTAAGTTCATGCCAAGTAATATTTTATAACTTGAGGTAGAAATTTGTATTTCTAGTGGCATAAAAGTGTATTTAACCCTTTGGAGCTGTAGGTACAAGGCTAATGGCTCTGCCATTTCAGCTCAGGCTGATGGTAAGCATTCTCTACCTGCCTCTCAGTGTATAGCACTCTTTCTTATTTATATAATTCATTGCTTCATTTAATTTATTCTATTGAGTGCCTGTCTTAATGTATTTTTAATACATAGAAGCATTTCCAGCATAGCTGCTTCTCTTACCAGTGGTAGCTAGTAGCAAACAGCGTGGCAAACCACATAAAGGATGCCTATTTAGTTATTAAAGGCCTGATCCAAAATACCATAATATTAATAGAAAAATGACTTTCTTGAGCTTTGAATCTGACTGCTTAGTGAGAAGGTCTAATAATGCCAGTGTTAGTTGAGGATGCTGGCAAAAAGAATGTAGGAAACATTACTGGTTTTCATCAATGCAAGAATGGCTGCACTATCACAGGTTTCTGATCGGATGCAAAATTTGTCTAGGCTGTAATTCATGGAAAGCATCAGGCTATGCCAGACCTATTCCTCTAAGGACACTAACTATGCAGATAGATACCAGGAGATCAGGGCCTGGACATGTGCTGATTGTAGAGGAAGGAAAGTTGGCTGTTAAAGGAGAATGTGATAATGTAACCAGAAGACAAACAGAAGCAGCATGTGGTGCTATTTTCCATGGAACAGAGATGACACCCTGACTATGGGGGACGGGGGGAGGAAATTGCCTATTTCAACTATTCATGTTTCCATCTGAAGCTCATTATTCAGAGGTGCCAATCAATTCTATTTCTGAGCCTGCTATGAAAATGTTTGAGTACCTTCAATAGACATACCATAGCCTGTCACGTATCCTTCTGCTTGTTGGCTATGAGGTGGAAGTGGGTTAAGAAAACTTGTTCACTATCTGTATATATTATTTTCCCTGTTCTGTTTTTTACTACTGAAGGAAAGATCAAAGTTGTTTACTTTGTGTATCTCCTGGAGTATGGGTGTTGGTACACATTGCCATACAATAAGCAAAGACATGAATTTATAGTTTCCATGCAGTAAATACTGGTATGCCTGCTTATAGCTCGTGGTTCAGAGAAAATAAATGAAAGGAGGAGTGATTTGCCAAATACATATATGTATCTGATGGTGAAGGCAGATACTCTGGCAGCTACTGCAGGTCCTTTAGTGTATCATAAGCTTGGATTTGAACTTACCCTATAGGTAGCTTGTGCCTGTCATGGGCTAAAGATAGCACTAGTTGTCGTAGTGGACTGATGGTATAGGTTGCTTTGCTTTGCTCCTAGACTTTGCATTTGGTAGTCAAGCCTATCTAGCCTAAAACTGGGAGGATGTGTTGCACTCATTTAACAGCACTATCTCTTCTGCATTTTGCCATTCCCAGGAGCAATTGAGCGGTGCACGTACATCAAGTACCACTACTCCTCAGCGACCATTCCCAAGAACCTCACCTACAACATCACCAAGACAATCCGCCAGGATGAGTGGCATGCCTTGCGTAAGTGTTGCTGGTTTTCTTCTCTTTTCTTTCACGTGCGGACTGAGGGAGATAAACTCACTGATAAAAGAGAACGGAGGCTTTGACTGACAACTCGCTCAGAGCCCTCTTCTCACATACAGTTTGTCTTTGCAGCAGACTGATCGATTTGTTCTTAGGACCTACATCTCTGTTTGCTGCTGACTAGAAATTGTGCTGAGGCATGAAAAAGTGACAGTGGGGAAGAGGCATTTGTATGCAGAGATGAATATTGAGTTAAATACAAAAATTAATAACAAAATCAATGCCCTATTTTTTAATTCGGTAGGATGCTCTATATGTGAGCATATTCTCATGCAGTTCATGCTGCTGCCGAGTTTCCTGCTTCCAGCAGAATTCATTGCTGGCTTTCATTGTCCTGCTGCCTGCAGCTCCTGGGTGAGCACGGCATCACTCTCCTTTGAAGATCTAGAAAAAGAAAAGCTGCACCCTTTAAGGCACCAGGAAGGAGCTTAGCCCTTAGTGATAATTGTAGCCAGTGGTCAACAACTTGTAACGTTTGCTGAAGCAACAAGATCTGACAGGGATGGAATTGCCTTGAGATGTATTGGCTGGCCCTAAAGTTTTTCTCCTTATCTTGGAGATGGAAAAGAGGTTTACTGGTAAAACAGAAGAGGTAGGATTTCACAAGGAAGGATGCCACTGCAACTTGGTCTTGTTGCTTGACAGTTGTGGGGGCTGATGAATGTCCTGAGCTCCTCTGTGTCAGTAGGAGCAGTTAACAGCTCCTTGAAGATGGCAGGGGTTGAGGGATGCTGATTCTGTTTGAAAGCCTTGAAGGGTGGTAGTGAGCAGCTACTGTCCAGTCTGTGTCAGAGAAAGGTGTAAGACCTCTGGTGTTCCCAGGGCTCTCAGTCCCCGTTTCACTCCTGCCTTATGTGGCTGTTGCTTTGGGAGGGTCCTTTTAAGTCTAGGAAGGAGAAGGTGTAATGGTATAGTTGATTTCCTGCATTGGTGAGGTCATGCCTGATTTGAGATGCATTGGTGCTTGTAGACATGCCTTGTCAAATCTGGTAAAGCATTAAGAAAGCTCTATGTGGCTTTGCTAAACTTCTAATTTATTTTTTTTTTTGAAATGTGTCTGTGGATAAATACATGTTTTTATTGTGACATGAAGAAAAAGAGGAATATTGAACTTAGGCCTCTTACCACCTTCTAGGAGGCTCATCTTGAAAAATACTGTGCTGTACTCATTTGTCCCTGAAATCAGAAAATCAGGCAGTTCAGTTACCTTCAGGTTTTCTGCTACCACCACTTCTGCTGGTGTCAGTTTTATGTTAACATGGCTCATCTATGGGGAAAAAGAAATGCACTCTCCAACCTAGACCTCTTCTGTTAGGTTCATAAGGCAGGTATGAAGGGTCTTTGGTTTATACTTCTGGCTGTGTATATATGCTTTTGTCACTGCTTTGAGCAACAATGACTTTTCTGCATCTATCCACTAGGAATATCATTAATTAACACAGGATTTATTGTCCTAAACTTCATTTTTATTTCAGTAATGGCTCAGGTAAAGGGCTATTCATAAGCTGTATTTGTATTTTTTCATCTTAAATATAATTACTAATATGGCTGGCTGTGTTAGTCCCTTGGTTTGTGCATTCTTTAGTGCGATCAGTAAGTTCTGGAGCCTGGTGTGTTGGCAGGTGACAGGAGCCTTCAGTAGGGCATTCCTCAGTCTCCAAAGTGTCAGTCTAGACACACTGTGCTCACACATTTACATATCTGATTTGGTCTGAGGCATTTTCAGGGTGAGGCTGTTTGTTCCCTCCCTGGGGAGGGTACACTGAGTGGGTGGGTTTGCATGCGTATTCTTGACCCAGATTTTCTTGCTAGTTCATGAGTCAGATAAGTGTAGGTAGTAGAGGTAGATGGAACTGAAGTTTGAATCTCCCTGTCTAAGGAAAGGAAAGAAACACTTTGCTGAAGCTCTCTCTTCTCCAGAGCAGTTCGGTGCAATGGTGGGGTTTTGGTATCTGGGTTAGCCGCTGGAGGATCTGGAGATCACTGCATCTAAGAACGAACTGAACCTGTATGACTATTTCCTGTGTAGGAACAGTGACCTTGCTGTAAAACATCTCTTCTAAAAGACAAGACCAATAGTAATTTCTTCAAATCTGCTTTTGGTTGAGAGGGATATTCTCCTTTTAGGAAACACTTGCAATGGAGTAGACATAAAGTGGGGTAAGATTCTCAGTCCCTTCAGAAAGTCCCTGTAATTTTAGTCCCTGCCGTAGCAGCTGATCTGGTTCTGTACCTCCTGGGCTAGCTTCACCCAGGGTGCAGCTACTTCAGCCCACCACTGCTCATCCTGCAGCAGAATAGCATTTCCAATTCAACCTGGCCATTATTTTCTTCTGAACAATTTTCTGTTCAGAATTTCCTTTTCATTTAGTGTTGTGACAAACAGTGAAGAACCAAGGCCCAGGCCTGTTGTTCCTTATGCTCTTGCCATGGGTAGTTTCTCAGTTCTGTAGCATAAGATGGAAGCAAGAATAAAAAAAAAAACAACAATTCTATGTCCTGATGAAACACTGAGGCAAAATGGCATACTGGAGAATTTCAGAGGAACTGGAAAGGTGAAATCAGGCTGTCTGATCACCCTACTACAGAAAATGCCAGGCTTTTCCAGGCTTAAGCTACTGCTGTGCTTTGACATATCTGTATTTCAGTAGTGGTTATTTTGCTTCCCTGGTGCATGGGCAGCAAACTGTGGGCCTGGTAAGAAAATCTGTTGTTCTGCCTGCATACTGGGTTGGGAGAGCAGAAGAGAGAGGGCCCCAGCTGTGCCCAGCAGACTACTTCTTTGAGACTGGTAGGCAGGACTGATGCTTCAGCAGTTTCTCTTGAATTGCAGGAGTGGGTGAGGTACAATTAATTTGAGACTGAGGACCCCATGGCACCAGTCAGCACAGAAAGCAGATATTCTTCTAGCTGCACTGTCAGCTATGCTAGAAGAGCCCAGGGGAGCAGCTGGACCTGGAAGAATGGTTGGAACTGACTTTATAATTTTTGATTTTATCTTTTTTTATTCTGTTTGACACTTTCAAGATGGAACCTTTGCTCTAAATTGAGTGCCTATGGCAGCATGAGCTGGGGAAATAGGACTTCACTTCCCTGCAATCACTTCCTCTCAACTATCTCTGGTTAAACAGGAATGGAGGGAAGGATGGCTAGTAGTGTGTGCTCTCACCTGTCAGGAGATAAACGTTCATCTGATTAGACAAAACAAGCGCCTATATGAGCTGAGAGAAGAAGGGAATGAAAGCTGTGTCCAACAACTTTGAGCATGAGTAACTGTCTCTTTATGGAAGATGCCAGTGTAATGATTGAGTCAGTATTAGGTGTTTACCCTGTCACATTTTGGGCCCCAGTCTTGTGCACAGAAACTTGGTTCATAGTTCTGGCTTCTGAAAATCTCTAGCAGCATCACTGCTTTTAGAAATGGAGAGATATATACGGAAACAAAAATTAAAAAATATCTAAACAGTTCTATGTTTATTCATGTATTCAGTTCCATGAGTTTTATGCTGTTTTTGTAGGTTCACTTTCAATGTGCTACAGATTTGTGTTCACAAAACATGGAGAAGATGATTATGACAGGGGTTTGAGCTGTGATGTGATACAGGCATTGGGAGGGGTAAGAGGCATTTTCAGATTATGGAGTAAGCATTTTAACTGGATGCTTGTACTCTAAGAAAGTTGACCATAAAAAGGAGGCTCTGCTGATACTGATCTTTTATTTTCTCTTGTCCTAGAAAATTCAGGAAACCATTGCCTGGTATATTATGGCAAGGAAGGTGAAAGCCTGTGTTTGCTTTGAAATGGTAGCACTGCCAAGGCGATGAGGAGATGTGATATGTTCAGTTTGGCATCTTTCAGGAACCAACAGTGTTGGTACCCCACTGTGAAGGGTAAGGCACTGAAGACCCTGAGAGTACTTGGTCTGTTGGCTTACTCCTTGGAGCAAAACAGAAACCTGTTGGGTTGATGGTGTTTTATACCATCTGAAGGACTGTAGGAAGAGGATTCCATTGGTTTTTGTTTGTTCACCTTTAAAATAGGCTGTGGACAACCCAAGCTCTACATTGTCTTCTGCTGCAGTCTTGAAAAAAAACAAACACAACTGTTTTGTGAAAAAGGGTAACCACAGCATAGGAGATACATGTGGAGAGGAATTTCTAAGTATGCTTAAGCCTGTTATCTGCGTTTCATTGTCTTGCTGGGAGAGTTAGGATTAGAAACTTATTTTGAGGGAGCCAAATAGCACAAAAAAGGGAGGAAGGCACAGATAAGAGGAGAGGGGACTGTCTTCATGCTGTCTTAGAGCAAATCCAGCATGATGTTTTATTTTTTCCACTAGCTGCTTTTGTTTAGACTTCATGATTCCTCGCTCATTTTTTACCTTTGAACATATTTGTATTGGCCATGGGACTTCTTTGTGTATCCATTCATTGAATGATTTCAACAGGAACAACTGTGTAGGTATTACAGGATGGTGAATTAGCCTGCTGTGGGCTCAGACCCGTCTGGAGCCTTCCAGGGCTAATTCTTGTGGGTCACTGCAATCTTCCTTGCTGAGGTCTTGGCAAGGAAAAGGTAAAAGGGGGCTTTTCCAGGGCTACCTTCTTTCCAAGAAAGGTGAAAAAAACCTTGTGGATTTAAAAAGCTGCAAACAAGGAGGTTGCTGAGGCGTTTTCTTGAAGAGTGAAGTTTCTTTTCCTCTCACAACAAATTAAACCACTGCCTCTTCCCTTTCTTATGCCTTCGTAGTTGAAATGGGGCAAATGCTGCATGGCGCCCAGAGCCTTTCTATGGCAGAGCTCCCAGTGCCTTATGCTATATCACATGAAAGTCTCCACATCAGAGGAGAGATGAAAAATTCTTCCTTCTCTCTAAAAGCTTTTATTTTGCTGACTCACAGAGCCTTTTGTGTGAGGTAGATAGCTGGGTCTTTAAGTCTGTTATTTTTCCTTCCTCCCTATATATCACAAATCTGAATTTGTGCTTTGGATTAAATGTGTCCACAAAAGAGGGAATTTCTGTTTGTGTGTTCTTCTCCAGCTTGCCATTGCCACTTAGGCCTTTCTTCCACAGCAGCTGTGTTTTGTGTCCAGGAACAGGGAGAGTGCTACATCTGGGCAGAAAGTGGCTGGGATTGCTATGGAAACTGATCTCTTCCTGCACAGCTTTGAAATTGTGTCACCAGACCGCTTTAGAGAGAACCAGTTCACAAATAGATAGCTGGTGCTTCATGAGAAGTACTTAGAATTTTCTGCTGGTTTTGGAGATGTTCCTTGTCTGACACTGTGGGATCTCCTTTACATGTCTCCTACCCCCTCACTTGTGCTGCAGGACCACAGGATGTGGGCTCTAAATGAAGAGCATTGGCAGGGGAGATGCATTGTCAGGACAAGAGGAACCATAATGCTTTGTGTTAATTGGAATGATAATGTTCATCTGTGCTGTTGAAAACTGCAATAATGCTGTGTTTGTGGTAGTCTGAAATCCATTTGCATAAAAAATGAATTGTGAAGTCAAAAGTAATAGCCTGGCATGTTCTGAGAGGAGCAAGTATTGAAGAAGATGAAGGATTTCTACAGGATGTAGAGAATATTTTAATTCATACAGTATCTATGCTGGAAGCTGAGTGGATTTTATCAGCCTTAATGGTTTGAACTTTGCAGGAGATTAAGGCTTCCTCATTTAGGTCTACAAAGCACTCGAATATGTCCTTATAACCAGTTAAACTAGTGAGGGGGGGATAGAAAAACTTCCTTTTGTGGAGGTCAGTTATGGTATTGATGGTAGTGGCAACAATTAATACTCTGAAAGACTGTCATGTTTATGCCTCTAATTTCTACAGGCTTTCCAAGCCTTCTCAGTCTATGGAACAAGATGTTGAGACTTGCACAGAAGCTTAGTTGATAGCTTGACAATGCATTAGTAACACCAGTGGGCTCATGGGCTTGACACTGTCTGCTTTTATACACAACAATAAATATTTCATTGTTGTATCTGTATTAAGTGCTGACCCAAGAGAATTCTTGCTTTTTTTTTTTTCCTGGGCACTACTGAAAGCAGTGTTTAAAATAAGTAGGCAGCATTGCACTTTTCTTATTCCTTTCTTCCACTCTTTCTTCCATACTCCCTCGGGTCTCCTTCCCTTTCTCCACAAGGCAATATTGTTTCATTTTTAATTAGCTACCTTGACCCCCAGATGGAGGTACACCCTGAAGTATGATATTGTCCTGCTGGTCAGTGCCATTTGGCTGACAATATGATGTCATTCTTTATTGCATTGGTTATTAAAGCAGACGGGGCAAGCATCCTGGAGGTTAGTCAGGCAGCAGGTGCTCACATGCCTGGAGGTCTAGTGTTGTTGGATCTTCATCATATTCATCATTCCTATAGCTAATGACCAGGTGGTAGCGACAGACCTTCTCATTTCCCTCCCTCTCTGCTGTAGGGTTTTCTTCTTATCCTGCTATTTCAAGCTAAGTTATAAAAATGTTTTTTTGGCATCAAAATCTAAGACCTATTTTGAAATATGTGAGGGATTTTATTCTGCGAGCCTTCATCTTAGGATCTGCTATTATGGCTGTGACCTTAATACCTATCCTAGTGAATAGCTTTCCCAACTGCACACTACTACTTATTTCCTGTACTACCTTTGCTTCTTAGACGGAAAAGCAGGGCAGTAGTAAGGGAGGAGGTCAGTTGACCTCTTAGTCCGGACTTGACAAGAGGTGTCTGATTAGGAAACATGGTCAAGACTTGGGAAGGGAGGAAATGAGGACAGGAGAAGGGGTGAAACTTTGTGCTGTTGCGTTGGGAGAGGTAAAACAAGGGATTGCTGGACATTGAGGCGGGGATAAGGGCTGGAGTGATCAACTGGAACAATTTGAAAGGGAAGGTGTGAAAATGGTCAAGCTCGCTGTTTGTATGTGTTAGGGGAGGGCAGGGAACAGGGAAGAATCCCCTCCAAAGCCCTCTTCAAAGTACAGAAGTCAGGAGTTGTACTGTACATCTACCACTAATACACCTGTGAAACACTGGCCGGGGCCAGGGGGGGTGTATCACTCTGCTGCCTCAGCCAGCAGCTGTTTCCACCAGCTCACATAACGGGGGGCTCAGAGGTGAGTCGGGAAGAACCACTCAACACTCTTCTGAATCGGCAAGAAGCACTATGCTAGAATTCCTGCTTTTGTAGTTTGTCTTAAAGTTAAGAACTTAAAATAAAATCACATGAGCAATTTAAAGGTTGTGAACACAAGCATGTGAAGTTAGGAGATGACACAGTTCAGGCTGCATACTTGGCCTTAATTTATCTCCTCTAAGCACACTCATTATCAAGTCTTTAATTACTGTAATCACATACTGTGGGTTTTTTTCACAGGACCCCTGCCTTGTGCCATACATTTGGGATATTCTGTTTCCATTCAGTGATGTCTCCAATATTTGGTTTCGTTTTCACTGCTTAATGCATGGTTGCTGGCCTCTCTATTGCAGAGCACACAGCTCCTGATCCAAAGCCAGAGTTAACCACTTCATGAGCTTCATCATGTTTCTAACTATTGCACTGAAGCATGGCATGCGAAGATAGATAAAAATGTTAATATCCAATAACCTTCTGAGGTGGGCTATAATTTCCATTTTAGGCCTAGCAATCAAAGTTAACTGTCTCTGGCTTTTTGGGTGTCCAGTTGGAGATGAAGACTTGGGTTTTACAGTACTTAGCATTAAAAGCCCTCTGTATGTTCTGAGCATACATTGACTTTGTCATTGACTTTCAGAGAAACTCTGAAGTGCTCCACACCCTGCAAATCAGACTTCAAATGGTCACCTATCTCTCACTGGGTCAGAGTGAGTGAGGAAAACGTGGCTAGGGACCACCTCTAAAGAGATTTCTTTGACTTATCACCAAGGGCTTTTTTTGCAGTAAGTGTAAAAGAAAGCACTAGTGTGTGGAGGAGGAGGTGTATGTCAACTGATTGAGCTCCTACTGCTCTTAGCTATGGTGTTGCATGTGTTCTCATCTTTCACACTGACCCTTCCAAAGAGTCACATTCTTGTATTTCCAAACTCTGTCGTGCTTGACTCAGCAGCCTTCATAATGTTTTGATTTTTTTTTTCATTGCTTTTGGTTTTTGTTATCCAATAGTGCAGGCACTTGCATTCACCTTGGCTTAGGCAATGTTTTACGTTGTCTCCCACTGTTATATTGGAAAAAAAGAAGACATCTTTTAATTTTCATAATTGAAGATTATCTTCAATTATCTTGATAATCTTCATAATTTAGAAGAATCTTAAGATATTTATGGGGCTGTTCTAAATGCAGGAAAACTCAGACCAAACCCCCTCCAGCCTTACTGGTGATTTTTTTGCAATGGAGTTTTAGAGACATTTTGCCTGTTGCAGTGTAGAGATGTTGACAGGTAAAACATACCATCGCTAATCACTTCCAGTCATTCAGCCAGTCAAAATATATCTTTATTAATATGCATACAGAGCTCTCTGTTTCCCTTTTCTCCCTCTTGAGAGACACAGAGGGGGAGAGATGGGCGTTTTTCTATGTCTCTTGGCTAATCAAGAATGATGCCTTGCGCATTCTTAGGGTGAGAACACAGGAAAGAACAAACAGTATGATCTAATGGGTCTCTTCCATCTGAATTCTGTAATTTTTGATTTATATACCAATTTAATGCCTGGTTTATGATGATTTATATCCCAGTTTATTTGTACCCCAGTCTAATGCCCCACCCCACACTGTTAGCAAGATGAAAGCCAGCCAAATATTTCAAGGTGATGACATGCCACACGCCTCATGCAGGGTTAGTAATGAGAAGTAAGTGCTTCCTTGCTTCGGTGAAAGAAGAAAGACTTAAGTGGAACATCTTGGAAATGAGATTATTGTGATTTGTTCACAAAGCCAGGCACCATCCACAAGGGAACATAGCAGCAGCCAGCATGAGATAGATGCCAACAAACTTTGATTCAAACAGCCTGGCTTTGACCCTGACAGAAGCTTCAGGCTGAAACATGTAGGTGATTTTTACATGTTGATAGCTACTAGGCAGTGGTTGCCATTTTAATTACTGTTTTGCAGTGATGCGCTTTGTACACTGAATTACAGAATAAACCTGATCCTCATGTACAACCAGGACATCCTTCTACTTGCTGCTCTGAAAAAGTCTAAAATGTGTGAATATTAATATGTGAAAACTATAATGCAGCTTTACATCCCCAGATTGTGAGCTGGGCCATGATGGTTTTGGCCATGTTGTTGCAGCTGAATATAATTCTTGCCCAGGAAGACTGGATGAAGCTGAAGGATTTGTCTTTGGGCCTATCCCAAGACTCCTTAATTGGCTGGGTGAATCACAGTTTAGCTGTTCAATTATTCCCTGCCCACCTCCAGGAACTGATTGCACAGCTGGTGAGGGAGTAGGAAATCAGGAATATAAATCACTCCAGGTATCTCCTGTGGGACTTCAGAGTTCAGTCTCACAATTCTCATCTGGCTGCTCTGGATGTAGGTTATATTTAATGGAGCTAGAGCGTGCATGTCCCTCTGCATCACTGGAATTATGACAGCTAATTTGAGTCTATCTGCTGCTGGTCTGTGCAATTGATCAATATTTCTTTCATAAATACAAACTTTCTTTCTTTTCTCCCTCCACCAGTTTTGTCTTTTCTGGCTTGCCCTTTGCATCCCTGTTCCTTTTGTTTTTTGTTTTTTTTTTTCCCCAAAACTTGATTCTCACCTAGATATTCTGAGAGAAGAAAATCAATGGAAGAATATCACTTACTGACCTAAGAGGGGCTTCTTTGCCATACACAACTAAGGTTGTAAATAATTCAGCGGGGTCCCTGTCTTTTCTTTCTTCCCATAAGATTGGGTTTATTAAAATTTTATGGGAGGGGACATGGAGGTGGCTGAATTACTGGTTTTATCTGATACAGTCTTTAGCAATGCATTAGCTCTAGTACTATCTCTTCACTAATCGTCGTAGGCATATACTAAATCAGTCTTCCTTGTAGAATCCATTTGGCAGCATGTCATAATCACATATTTGAGTATGATGTAATGCTGTGCCTTATAACTCACTCTTGTGGCTGATTGTGTTGCCATGGGAAGAAAAGTGTTAAACTACCAAGGCGAGGCTTAATATTTTTTCTAGTATTGGGAGGAAGTCAGTAGTGGCATGAATCCATATACACAAAAATCCTAATCAGAAGCAACTGGGGGTTAAGAGTTTGTTTTTTCTTATATTTGTATCAGAATAATAATTCTACTGAAACAACAATAGATCTTTTGAGAAAAATATTGTGAAATCAGCATCTGGGTGCAAAATCCTCAGTAGATGTTAGGAAAAGTGCTCCTTGAGATTTCAGATGTTTTTGGTATTTCAGTGAAAATTAGGATTCCACAATGATGCTTTCCTGTTAATGCTGCTGCTGACACTGTGTAGTGCACCTTCCAGCCTAACATCTTGAAACACTTGTGCAATGGTTTTCACTCAGCATCCTTTTGACTTGAACAGGATGCCAAAGGAGGAATGCAACCCCAAGTACACCCATTTCACATGCAGAAAAAGAGTTACAGAGAAGTTAATTGACCTGCTAAATGTCATGCAGAGAGTGAGTGGGAGAGCCAGAAACAGAACTCAGGTCTTTGGACTCCCACTGCTGTAAGTGCTAGACAATGCTGCCTCCTGTAGTGCCAGAGATTATGCAGCATATCTCCTGAAAAGACCATTGCAAAACCCTGTATCAAGGATAATGGGTTTTCTAAAGATATTTTAAAAAAAAAATTAATAATTTTCAAGTGAAAGCTTACTGGCCAAACCTAAAATCCATTATATACGTTAGTGGTGATTTTCTCTTAGAAATAATGGTTAAATAACCTTAAAAGGCTGGTAGTAAATTAAGATGTACAAAGTGGGGATTCCTCAGTACCTGCTGAAAACTAGGCCCTGAGAGATCGGAGGGTGAACAACCAGAATCAATAATAGTTTCAAAAATTGTCTCCATTAGAATATGTGTAGGTGCTGGGTGTTTTCTGTCACATGTGAATTGGACTCTAATCTAAAACCCTTGTTGATTGTCATGACAACTGATATGCACAGCGAGATAACATGCTGCTACTCGGTTTTACCTGCAAGTAATCTTACCTGTCATTTTATTTGAAAAGGAATCAAATGAGTACATTTTGAGAGATAATAATTACCAGTCCTATGACAGAGCCATAAAATAATCTGTAAGAAGGTATGCGCACTGAGTGGAAAACTGTAGGCAAATAATTTTTAAATGGCCATAATGATATGGCCTGGGGAGAACCTGTCCTGTATGGTGGATCCTCCTTGCCCGGCAGAGTGGTCACAGACAGCTCTGCACCTCATTTCAGAATGGCACAGGTGACGAACTAATTAATTGACAGGAGTAGTCCTGCACCATGGATTACTGGCTGTGAACCAGCCGCTGCCAGGGTATATTAGAGTTACCTGTGATTTATTCCAGTATAAACCTAGGTTGAACTGGTCTTTGGCTCATTTCAGGAGTACCTTCATCCCTCATGGAACTTGGTATACCAGGACCTAGGTGTTGACTATTTCTCATGTATTTTATTGCTGTTTAGGTCTTTGCATGAAAGCAGGATTTTTATTCTGTAAGTAAGACTTAGCTCTGACACTTAACCCTTCACTGGAGCACTAGCTCTCTCTACTAACTTCAGCTGATGAAGTGGAAAAGTCTGTGGTAACATCACTTCCAGGGAGGACTAGAGTTTTTCATATGGAGAAAGTTGAGATTATTTATTTTTTTTAGAATCACACAATTCATGCAAAAGCCTTCTGCAACAAGGAAAAGGGCAAAACCCTTGTGATATGCTAACAGAATTAGGTTTTCGGAGTAGTCCTCCCAAAGATTTCCAGGAGGAATCAGTGGCTCTCTGAAGAGCAGAATTGACAGCTCTTCTAGATGAAGCTTTTTGATGGACCAAAGATAGTACAGGCTGGAGTAGTTTGAAAGTCTGTGATACACAGATGGTTTAGATGACTTGATGAGTCTCTCTGGCTGCTAGTTCATAGGATTCTTTGACTAATGGTTCTGACCTTGGCTTTCCATGGGAAGCATCCCCTATGCAAGTAAGAGAGAAGAGTTCCAGAGGTAAATGGATCCACATTTTATGGCTGTCAGATGACACCAAGTACAATTCTTTTCTTTCTTTTTTTTTTTTAATCGCTGTTGGGGGAGACTCAGTATTTTACTAGCCAGAAAAGAGAGGCCATTTGTCATCAGCTTATTGGATTCATGATGAGTGTTTTGCTGTCCTTTTCTCACAGAGCAGAAGAGTTGATCTGTCGCTGTACAAAAGCAATGCTTAGAGGAGGAATAGTCGGTACTGTTGTAGGGGCTAAGACCCTGTAGCAAGGCCTGGGAGGCCCTAAACCTGGTGGTATAGTCCTGCAAAGAGATACATTAGCTGAAAGGGTTCCACATGTGTAGGGGACCAGGGAGAGCCAATCCCCAGGCAACAATGGCCTATAAGAATTGCAAACTTCGCTATGAAGTTGGCAGAAGGAGCTTCAATCAAAGAGGATATAGGTAGGATGCCAACACAGCCCCCAGGTTATCTGCAGAGGGCACTGACCACCCACACAGCATCTTGGTGGAGTTGGGGGAAACTAGTCTGGAGCAGAAAGCCATCTACTTTGCAGCTACCTTCATTTTGATGTTGATACAAAGGGGAAGACATCTGATGAGTGGTTGTTCAGTGGCATGATTGGCAGCTGGAAGAACACAGCTGCTTTCCAAGTCTTTTTCTCCTGTATTGTAGGCATGAGCAGAGAAAACACTCACAGGTATAGCAGCAGGACTCTTACAGCTTTGGAGAGTGCTGAATGTAGAGAAGAACTCATTGTATGACTAGTACATTGTGGTCTCTTCTTATTTTTTTTTTTTTTTCTTGTGAGAATGCAGTTGGATGAGCTTTTAGCGGTGCCTTTAAGAATATGAATAAACAAGCTAAGGTGATGTGTGTAAGTACTTGGGGAGAAGCTAAAAGAGAAAACAGAGAATAATGGAAGAGCTGCTGGGAGAAATAAAACTGTGATGCCTAGATGCTCTTCTGCTTATAGAGAGAACTTTTTTCTGTTTATCATGCATCAGGATGATGCATTAGATTCATGTGAAAATCAAACAAATTCCTGACATCACTGGCACCGCTGAGACAATAACCAGAAGCTGTTGATTTTCCTTTTGCGGAAAAGTCTGATAGTGAATGAGACTGGAGTGAGTTTGCCATCACTCACTCATTACTTTTTAAAATTTACTTCTCATTCTCTGTGTGTCAAGCTCTTGGCACAACCCTGAGAAGCAACAGAAAGGTTAAGCAAACAACACGAGCCTTTCCACAGATCGATAGAGATCAATCTCTTCATTTCAACTGAATGACAAAACAAAAACAGCAATTAAAAGTATGTTTGATGCCGATAGCTAGTGGGCAGCTCCCAAAACCGAAGTACCAAGAGACATATAGAGCTCTGTCCTGCATGTTATTTATACTGACCCCATCAGAAGGATGATGTTAGCACAGACATGAGGATCACACAGGAAGTAGATGTGCCTTGAGGCATGTGTGTGGAGGATCGTGGCCAAACTATTTGACTAGGGCTAGGTTTGTTATTTTGCTATTTACCAGTGGTCCATGACACTGGCTGCAGTGCCATACAGCTTTGGGGATATGTATCTCCTAGACCACACCATCTAGGGCAGAGCTTCAGGTGACATGACAGTGGGACTGTACTTTGCTGTTATCTGTAGCATCGATTGATGCCAGATCATATGGACCTGTTGGAGTGAGTCCAGAGGACAGCTACAAAGACAACCAGAGGGCTGGAGCACCTCTCTTATAAGGATAGGCTGAGATGGTTGGAGTTGTTTAGTCTGCAGAAGAGAAGCCTCCAGGGCTTATAACATCCTTCCAGTACCTGAAGGGGGCTACAGGAGAGATGGGAAGGGACTTTTTATCAGGGAGTACAGTGATGGGATGAGGAGTAATGGTTTTAAACTGAAAGAGGGAAGATTGAGATTAGGAAGAAATTCTTTACTGTGAGGGTGGTGAGACACTGGAACAGGTTCCCCAGAGAAGCTGTGGATGCCCTATCCCTGGAGGTATTCAAGGCCAGGTCCGGTGGGGCTTTGAGAAACCTGCTCTGTTGGGAGGTGTCCCTGCCCATGGCAAAGGATTTAGAACTAGATGATCTTTAATGTCGCTTCCAACTCTAACCATCCTGTGATTCTATGGTCGCATGCAGCTATCCAGTAATACAGAACATCTGGTGCACTGACACATCAAAGTTTAGGAGTGGGATGATTGGTTCATTTAGGTGCCATTAGATCATTGTCAGCCATGTGGGACATAGCCATGCCAGTGCATTGAACCCCAACAAACCTTATGGGTATAGCTTGAAGGCAGCGTGACTGGACAATGTGTGAGATTCATTGGAATCCGTTTCCTGACAGAGTGCTGCCTACTGAAAAGCACTATTGCATTCAAGTATCAAAACGAAGTCTTGGTGAAGTAGTTTTAAAAGGTCTATCAGTACACAGTATTGTAAAAAAAAGAAATAATTGTTCTTGTAGGATCACTAGCTACTTAAAGCACCCAGTTGTAAAACACTACTGTAGCCCCTAGTCCATGGAGCTAGTGTATATACCCATTTGTATATGAATGTCTAGGATGGATAAACAACAGGTGGCACAAGAGTAAGTAGTGTAAGTGGAATATTATTGCTAGAAAATATCAGTAGCTGATGCTGGACTCTCTCTTATGAAGGAGTGGAAAACTGATTTTTCAGTTGTCCCAAATCCAATGTGTTGTTTTGCTTCTCTTGCTACAAAGCTGGCATCATCAATAAAAGTAAACGAGATGCGGTTGGATGTGACTGTTCTGGTGGGCTTCTGGTCTGAATGAACAGCCAGCAGGAAAAGAATATTGGCTCCTGCAATAAGATGAGTTTTCTCTTTATTGGGGGTTGTGTGTGTGGGAAGGCTGAAATAATGTATTGTTTGACAGAGGCTTGACAACACCAGCTAAACCCAGGCGTACTGCAGGCAAGTACTGGCCACTTTGCCAGTTACGGCCACACCAGTGTGCTTAATCGCAACGTACAAACTGTTGTTCTAGCAAGTTGATCTCTTGTTGGTGTGGTGCATTCTCTTGCCTTCAGACAACTTTGCTGCTGTGTATTGAGCCTTCCCTTGCAGTATTGCCCTGCTTTTCCCAAAACCTAGCACTATCGCAGCTGCAGCCATGCAGCTCTGCTCCTGGGGCTGCCATTCATGTCAGAACATGTGTTGTTTCGGTGTAATGCTGTCCTGGAGGAAGTTAGAACCTTTAGACTTTATCCATTTGTAGGGTGAGTTCAATACATGGCCCCTATCTTTAGGTCCTTGGTTTTATCCAGTCGCTACTTCTGGGGTAAAGAGTGCCTGTGTGATGCATATATATGCTTCTGATTATACAGCTATAGAGAAAGCACTTTGGCCCCCGATGTGATTGTGTTGTAACTGGACCTGGCAGACATGGCCCCAAGAACTTGTTGCACTGGTAAATTTCCCTGGAGAACAAGAGCCCTCTGGTCAGCTCTTATTCGGTTGTAAAGTGGGCCAAACAGTGTTAAGCATGGAGTTGGTGATGTTGGCTTTCTGTAAGCTGGAGGCATGCAAGCTGACTGGAGTGGGCTGAAGGTGCTGCTGTAGCACAACTGGAGCGGTGCCGAGCGGCCATGGGACTGTCTCCAGCCCTTGGGAGGGGAAGGCTGAGACTCAAGAGCTGGCTGCATCCCTTTACTCACCTCTTCCCTGGTGGTGCCCCTGTGTGGATCCTTCTGGGGGTTTTACCAAACCGAAAGCCTGTGCCAGGGAGATGCATTGCTGCTGAGTGGAGGAGAACAAAAGAGCTGTGAAAAAGCAGGGTTAACAGCTTATGGAGCAACATCACGTGGAAGCCACAGGAGGTGGAAATTTTCCCTGTAGCATCAAGTGAGACAAACTCCCAGCTCCTCAGGCAAACAATAACAACCCCGGGGTTGATGAAGCCACTCTCCTGTGAAACCTTACCCATCGTGAGTGTCCTGCTCTGCTAGAGCTACTTTGGGGCTGCTCAGAAACAATTACTTCTCCTCCCTCTTTAGGGAAATGACAAGGGGTGGACTGGGGGAAAGGTGCCAGCGAGCACTGAAGGGAAGAGAGAATAGAGAAAATTTCATGTTGAATGTATTCATCACCATCTATTCTTGGGTCAGTTGTTGTCATTTTTCTGTATTAAATGAGGTGTTATTTTTGGATTTCCAAATCCATGCATGGAAATTATTCTCAAGTGTTCCAGCTCTCATCCTGTATAAAAAAAACCCCCAAACCCAATCTCTTCTTGATAGCACATTTATTACATTACTTTTGTGTGATTTCTTTTATCCTTTATCCCTGCTCAAAAAAAAATGTCCCTCCTTGCTCCCCTGCCTTAGCTAATATTACTGGAAATGCAGCAAGAAAGAGCTATTTAATGTTTCCACTTGTTGCTTCACTATTCTGTTAGTTATGGAGGAAATGCTGGTGGGTTAAGAAGGGGCTTAGCCAGCAGCTCACCCGCTTTCTTGTGATTTTTTTCTTCAAAGAAGGGTCTGACAAAGAAGTGTTGTTCTGTTGCAGATTTGCTGAGTTCAAAGCAAGTGCCCTACAGATATGACTCTGTGATTAATCCTCAGAACTGGCACATAAAGCTTATGCTATGCCACCACTACTAATGTCAATGGGAGTCAGGCAGCTTACTCCTAGTGCACTGCTTTAAAGAATAATAATTTACCCAGAAAAGTCCTGAGTCAAGAGAAGTGATAGTCGTTTATTAATTCTTTTGTAAATCCGTCTACGGTGCTGGTATTGCTTTCCATCCATTTCTAAGCCATGATGCTTTGGCTAGCCCTGGGCCTTGAAATCGGAAGGCAGGATGGTCTATTTTTTCCATGTTCTTGAACTCTTTGGGGCTAAGAACAGGTGCATAGACTAGAATTCCAGGCTCTGTTTGCAAAGGAGAGACAAAAACCCCAAAAGCGTATGTTACACCCTCAGTTGTACATGAAAATTAGTGGCTGAAGAGAAAAATGTGACCTTTATGCAGCCATTGGAAAGCACATGGAGAAAGCTTAGATTTGTTAGAAAGTTAGATTTGACAGAAATCAGTCCTGTATCTGGAGCATGGTTTTGATATCAATGAGATATTTACTTATAAAAGCATGTGCATTTTCAGAAGGAAATGCATTGGGGTAGCTGATTTTGAGATGTCTGATATGAGCTATGCTTGAAAGGGCTCGGTGGTCACTGGGGAAGGGCTCAGCATTCCTCAGAACCTAAGTAAGATTGTCAGCATCTGGCTATGGTTATGTGCATCAATATCTCCTAGTATAGGTGCTCATGCAACAAAGGTGTCTGTTTGGCCAGTTTGGCTGTATTTGTTACGTCTGTGTTAGTTAGACCTGAGATTTCCAGTGCTGCTGCTGCTTTCTCACTGGAGTAGAGAACTTTGGCTAGGAACCAGCTCCTGGAGAAAAGGCTGTGTGCAAAATTGTGCCCTCATACTCGATATTTTTTTTTGCTGTGTTTCCTCCACACATATGATAGATGGTGGTGTTCCAAAAGCAGGAGAATTATAATTCTGGGACAAATTACCATACAGTGTTGATTTCTGAAAGTACTTGGACTACTTGGGATCCCAAATGACCATGCATGTCACAGGTGAATCTTGAAAAATCCCATATTTTGTTCCTGGAGTAGATGAAGCAACACAGAAACTGATGGATGCAAACTGTCTTGGTGATCCTGCTGTGAATTGGCTTAGGGAGACATGTGGCAAATGGCAGCTGAAGTTAAAGGACCTCTTGAATACCAAGTTACTTTCTTGAGATGAGTAGTCATAATTACAGCTACATCTGTAGCTCATGTTGCAAAACTTGAGATTCCTTCAGAAATGTTATTTGAATTAATGATCTCACAGCATGAGCTTAAGTATCAATCTGGGGGAGTGGGTCATTCATTAGGCAGAATTCCTTTTCCTCCCACCTTCCAATAAACATTTTGAATTATGTTTCTTTACCTTTCCTGCTTTTTTTTTTCTTCCTTCCCAAATGCATCCATTTTTTCATTCTTTCCCACTCTATCTATTGTCTATAGGCATACCCCTGTTTTTTCTGTATGTAACTACAAGATGATTTCCCAGCTGATTTCTTTCTTTGCCAGATGTTGGGGTTTCTTTTGTATACAATGTTGGTGCTGGATACCCCCTGATAAGAGGTCATTTAGTTATTTGAACAATGGTATCTCAGATACTTGGGCTCATTTCCCTTCCTCTGCCTGTGGTGACAGTCAGAAAATGATCATACTGCAGGCAAAGTCTCGTTTATTCAGGCAACATAGGCTTTATTGTTTCTTGATGAGTTCATATGAATGTTTTGTGTGCCCTAGCAAGATGTTGGACAGTGTCATCGTGAAGTCATACCTGGTTTGAGTGCACATCAGAGAAATCTGGGATAATCCAGAATTTCTAGAACAGAAAATATTGCTTATTTTCAGAATTCCCTGTAGACCAAACTTAGGAAAAACAACTTGTCTTTCAGGAGAAGACAGGATTGTAATTATACAAAATGGCATATACTTGCAATGAGTTGAAATTTCAAATTTATATGTTTAGAAACAAACCATACTTGTCTGTTGTCCTGTCTTCAAACTGTAGCGTGAACCAGTACTCAGTTTGGTGTTTTCCTATTATTGGCTTCTAATCCATAGCAATTAAAGAAACAAACAAATTCCTCTAACGCCCTAATGGGATTTAGAAGTTGCCATGCAAAAGTCTTAAAATCCTTCTTTTAAAAAGTCATTGTGAATCCTTCCTATAACAGTCAATATGGTTATTAAATTCTCATAGCGCTTCCTGTCAGCCCTGTTCCTGTGCTTTCATTGGCCTCATCGTTTATGATGTTTGGGTAGTGGCTATTTATCCATTGGATATATGTAATATTTACTGAATGTGTTTCCTGAAGGGAGACAGTCAGCAATTTGCTACTAGAAAGTATGTTGTAGGGCGGTTCTTGTGAACGCCTTATATTATATGGATGAAACATGTCTGTACATTCATCTTTGCTGTTTCCTGTATGTCCTCTCTCCATCACCATTTCCTCTGTAGAAGGGCAAACTCTAGCACCTTGCTAATAAGACTTGCAGCATGGAGGATGGGGTGTTTCCCAAGAGACACTGTCAATGCGTTTGCCCAGCATGAGCCCCTGGTATCTCTGGAAGGCAGGAGGAGCTACACCGTGGTGATGGTGGCTGGGCAGGCAAGGACTTGCCTGCACCTGAGTTGAGACTTGGGCTTCTGCTCTTACCAGCACCAGAGTGCACCTGTGACAGGCTTGTTTGTCAACGGCTTGATTACGAGATAAATTTTTGAGCAATATCTAATGTTGCACACAACATAATGTCAGCGTCCTGCCCCTGTCCCCATGCTTTCAGCCTCAGGATCCTGCGGGCAGCAGTTAATCTGCACGTGCTCCTGCCCGGGGGCTGCTCAGGTCCTTCACGCGCTGCTTTGGCAGCTCCCAGGCTCTGGCTGCACGGCTCTATCTTTAGAGCTGCAGAAGGTCCAGTACCGCAGTGACACAACATCCTACGGAGTGGGTGGTAGAGAAAGACGTGATTTGAATTTGAATTTCTTGGGCAGGAAAATTTGTCTGAGTTCATGAATCGCAGTTTTGGAGGCGCATTAACTGTAGAGAGAGCTCTTGGCACGTGCTTGCTGCAAAGTCTAACAGCGAGGAGGTTATCTGCACGATGGAATTACTTTTTATAATCTTTTGATGTCATTTCCTTAACCTTGTGCTAGTTTTATCACAGGGATACTTATTGTTACATTCCACTTACAAAAGAGAAGAAAATAACTAGTTAGTTATTATTCTAGTTGAATCACTTACAGAATAAAATTCAGACACAGCTGTCACACAGCTCTAGTATCTGAGGAATATCAGCATTACGAACTGAATGTTATTAGCATGTTTATTATTAACGGTGCACAGAATTTATTTATTAACACTAATGCACAGATAATTCATTCTTTATGTACTTGCACTTCTGTTTTGATGTAGTTAATGTTGAAAAAAGCTTGTGTTTTTCAGTTTACATTAAAAATATTGATGATAAAGATCGAGTTAGTTTGTAACTGTGTGGAGTGTGTCACCTCACACTCCCTCAGGGACAAATTTAATGCTTCACTACCTTAATATTCTTTAAGTAAGTTGCAAGGTGGATGTTCTGAGCTAGTATTGATTATTGCTGTTTATTCTTACCAATTTTGAAATTACTATAGTAAATGTTTGGTCTAAAGTTTAAGTCAACTTGGAAATGCTAAAATCAACAAATAATTTTTCATCTTCAAATTTTCAGTAACAAACGTACACTCCCTAGTGCAAAACAAATAGCATGCACTATGCTTTATAAATTTACATCACAACAGCAAATTATTTTAATAATCGCTGTGGATTTTATTCACTGCCAGGATTAAGACATAATGGCACAAGCCACACAAATACCTTGGGTTCCAGCTGTGGCTGCTCACAAATAAACAATACTATTTCAGGCAGTAGCACAGCCAAAGTGATGGGTGAATGCGCTGGTGCAGTGTGTCTTTGCGAAGCCCTTAGCAGCAATGAGCCAATGGATCTCTGGTCGGAAAAAAATTCCACGTGGTTTCCCTCTCTGGGGAAAGAAGCAGCTGCCCCCCTCCTCTGGGATTGCATCCTGCTCTATCCTAAATAGTCTGATATGTGTGACTGGCATTGTGGTTGCTCAGGATAGAGCACGATTCCCTTAATCATTGATCAAGAACATCTTGGTGGCGTTGTTCAATAAATGCTGCATTGGGCTCTTGTCGTGGACACCTCCCCAGCACAGATGTGACTCTATTGAAAGCTCTGTTTCCCAGTTTATAGCCTTCCTTCGAGGGGAATCAGAACAAGACAGGTGCATCATCCAAAGGGTACAAGAGAAGTTTGTGGCTGATCAGGCTTTGTGGTGGTTATTCCCCACTCTATGATCTTAACTGGTGTTTTAACATCTGGAGAGGGGAGGGATGCTCTCTGCTCACTTAGAAAGTACATTGACCATTTGAGAAAAAATCTCTGAAACAGACAGTCTACTTGTAGGGGTGTCAGGGAGCCAGGTGTATTTTGAGAGCCGTTCTCAGTCCTCTGCTTGAGCTCATGTTTAAGTTCTCATTTTCTGGGACCAGAATGTATTTTGGATCTTTTAAACCGTGTTGTTAAGCCTCACTTTCTGATCACTTGCTACAGTTGTCATGGTAGACAGATTCAGCCTTGGAGAAAGCAGGGAAAACAGAAGCGAGTTGGCCCATTTTATATAAAGTCACATCTGCTACAGGGAGCTGGAGTCATGCTGTGGGTGGAAGGAGAGAGATGGGGCAGTACTTGGTTGTGCCTGTTAGTTACAGCCCTACAGGGGACAGCTGGAAGTTTTCTTGGCTGGTCCGTTATCCTGGAGGAGAAAAGGAATTGATATTTACTAGCCTTTGCACTGGAGAGATCCTCAGATAATTGCTGTTAACTTAATTATTGGAAATTTTGTTAACCCTTTGGTAAATGAAGACAGATCTTGTTTTATATTAAAAATCCATGAAGAATACATAAGCATAAGAAACAACAACTCTTAGCCAGGGATTGCCCGAGGGAATAATCTGTAGTCAGGGGTTTCTTCAGGACACTTAATTTAAACAGACTGCTTGCACAAAATATCAAAGGTGTTTTATTTGGAATTAGTTAAGTGGCTAGAGGTAAATTTAGAAGTACAGCTCCTTATCCACAGACATCAGTTGAAATTCAGAAGTATGTGTGGGGGCTGTATGTTCTTAAAAGCAGTCTGAGTGAGGCATTTCTATTCAGGCAGACATTTTTAGCTACAGTCTCAGTGGTTCTGGGCACAGAGTGATGCTGCCCCTGTCCCAGTGACAGGAATCTTATAGTGTCTGAATAAACTCTTCAGTTTCCAGCACTCTCCTTATACTGCAATTGTCTAGCTTTTCCTATTCTATAAGTATGCTAAAGGACCACTTCACTGACTCCCTCTTTTTTTTTTCTTTCTTTTTGTTCTTCAATACTTCCTTTTCATCCTACAAGTATTTGAATATGATTTCTCACAGGGCAGTTGGAGCAGAGCTGTACTGACATCTAAGGATATTCTCTTGGGTTTTTCTCTTCACAGTTCATGTTCCATTTCATCTCCAGAGGAGGGTTTTGTCTTTCCCACTGAACTTACCTAAACTAGTCCATGTGGAATGAGGCTGCCTTTCCTCCTGCATTCCTGCCATATCGTGTCCTCTTGAGTCCCAAACATCCTCTAGTTTGAGGGATGACTGTCATACCAACAGGATTCTGTTTGGTCCCCAGTGCTCTGCTCATCACAGGACTGTGGTGCTGGTATTTTATTGTTTCAAGCAAGAGCTTAAAATGCTCCAATTTTCCCTTCCATGTGATGTCATCATCTGAATTGAAGCGTAGCTACTAAATTGGCCCTCCTAAAGAGCACTGAAATCTTCAGTTTTCGTTCCTGATAGAATTTGTCTCTTCGCAGTTACTTCTGCAAACTTTCTCCCATCTATCTGTAGCGCATGCATATATATAGGACTGAGAGTAAACTCAGATGTTGCCTAGAAGTCCCATTTGTGCAAGATGTGAATATAAATAAACATTCAGTTGTTATGCAGTTACTAATACTAACTATGGATACTGTTGTCTGTGCTGAAAAACTGTGAAAGCCAATGCAACTGGAGCGTCTGAGCACTTGACAGTATCTGTAACTTTTGTCACATGCATGTTGACATTTTGCCTGTTTTCTTTATGCCTTCTCAAGGTTTAATGCCCTTAAACGAGTGTCTTAACATTGATATACAAATGCTGTCAGTGAGAATACAATACCCCAGCGAGTTACCCTATGCTCAGACAGAAAGAGCAAGGGCCTTGGTGCTGAGAGAAAGGTGCTCTCCCTTCTCATTTCATGAGCTCCCCAACCACTTCACACAGCCACCTGTGCAGTTTGCACCTTGGAACAGTCTCAGGAGAGAGGCCAAGAGCTGAATCAATCAAAAAACCCACGCTGGTCTCAGTCTGGCAGGTAAGCTCCCTCCTGGTCACAGCTGAGATGAGTTCTTGTTCTTTTTAACTGTGCTTGCAAGCTGCCACTCCGGGAGCTGTTTCTGCTGCGTGAATAAACTGGGGACTTGAGTACAGGAAATCTTCACTTGCACTAAACTTCACAGACAGCAGTTATTCAACAACTTTCTTTCGCATCATCCTGTACGTTTTGCAGGTATTTGTGCTGCTAGGAGGGGTTATCTTCTTTCTGCTGGCTTGTGGAAAAATATATAATATATTACTTGTAATATAAGGAGAGCGAGGGACTGGACTTGGGATAACTTTGCTTGAGATGAACTCCAGAAACAGGTTCAGAAGAGGGTTCCTGAGCCTTCTCCTGAAATGCAGAGAACAAACTTGAGCTGAACTTGAATTTAATTTTGAGGTTTTGCCGCCTTCTCCCCCAGCAGATCGCAGGAAGGAAGAGTGACTTTTTCTTTACACAGTGTTTTTGAGCAAGTTGGGAAATTGAACTACTAATAAAATTGTGCCACCTAAGAGGCATATTTGAGGCACCCCTCGAACACCCATCTTTGACATGGGTATATGAAAGATGTCTTGTGAAAATCAGGGTTGTTTTTTTTTTTAATTTAAATATTTATTTTTTAATAATATACCTTGTTTTTTAATCCTCTTAAAATACAGTTTAACTGGTGAAAACAAGCTTGGGCATATGTATGTCATGCATATTGTATTTGACCCGTGAGTACTTTTATGTAGTATACTGGAACTGCTGCAGTTTTTGAGTTTTTGAATCCCCTTTAGATTGTGGGGAGTCAGCAGTACTGAGGGAACTACTTAAGATGTAAAAGTGTCATGGCATGAAGGCATCATCCATCTTTTCACTTGTTTGCAACTAGAAAGCATCTCATCTATCTGAAAGTTTTTGGCAGGTGTTCTGTCTAGTGCTGTTAAAAAAGACAAGCGCAAGGAACTACTTAAAAAAAAAATAATGTCCCTCATTCAAGCCTGTTCATTGTAAACTGTTTCTGGGCCTTTATAATAACATGAGAGATCGTTCTGGCTTTTCACCAGTCTCTGAAAACTGACACAGCTCACCAAAAGTGGGGAGGAGGAGAGCAGGCACAGTGTGGTCTCATGCTGTTCTACAATTCCTGCTTCACTCCCTGCAAGCTTGCTGTGGCCCAGCTTGTCTTACAGGAGGTAGAAATTTGCCTCGCATCTTCTCATTGTACAGATGAGGATGCTTATTACTGACATGATCTTTGTGAAGAAGGTGCCTCCGTTTTTGAGACACATCCTCTTTGATGGAGGACACCAATTTCTGGTATGCTATAACTTCCCTTTTAATTTCTTTCTTGGCAGAGGATTTTATTTTCTTTTTTTGTCAGGCTCTTTTCAGCACAGAGATTAATTCTTACCCACTGCAACTTTAATGCTTCCTGCTGTGATTTTACAGCCAAACCTAATTTATAGTTGTTGAATGTCAGTATGTACTTATAAAAGATACACAGAGCAAGAATGAGTGAGTGTGGAAATCATAGACGAGAAGAGAGGTATTTTTGTGTTGAACCAGATGTGTTTTGAGACTGATGGAATTGAATGTGTTCTAATGAAGGCTTGTCTCTGTTGGCAACTGCAGACTAAGGATGCTAGTAATGCTCAGGAACTCCAGGTCCTAGATGACCATATTATTTCTATTGGGATTTTTTTTTTTAAGGTGTGTACACTAGAAAGAGCAGGAGGATGTCTTCTTGTTTTGTATGTACACTTCTTTTGTACAAAATCCCCCAACAAATCAGAAAATGAAATGTGAGTAGTGGAAGACTGGTACTTCTCTGTCTTCCCGAGGTGGGGTGTTGAATCTCAAGGTACATAATCAGGTCATAAACTAATGAAAAGCTTTTGCAATGTGGTGCCTCATAAAAGATTTGACACGTGAATATAGCTCACAGGAGTGTGATGTCCATAGCACAGTTAATCAGAGAAAATACCTTTGCTAGCAGCTGAGCACAGAAAAGCTGGCATCACTGAATCTGCACGAACTAGAGCGTCTTCTTGGCCGAGAGATGTGTGGGGAAAATGTTTGCTTCAATGACTGTTTTTGACCTATTTTTGGGAATAAATAAGATTTACGCCTCTAGAGCTTTCAATCTGGCAACTTTCAGTAGTGCTACATTAACAACAAGAAGAAAATAATAATTAATAAATAGACCTGAATAGAAAAAATCTTCTGCCAAAGCTCTCAAAACTCTATTTAAGCTGATTTTGTGTGAAATGCACCTCTAAAGGTACCTTTTATAAACAAACTCATATTATTCATAAAAATCTGATACCAGCTTTTTGTTCTTCAGTTCTACACAGGTCATTGGCAATGAGACAGGGTCTGAAATTGCTGTAAAGAGGGAATCTGTGGACAGAAAAGTATCTGTGGAAAGAACATC
>JAOTQQ010000001.1:61284472-61358905 GCA_026546715.1 Gallinago undulata
ATTGGCAATGAGACAGGGTCTGAAATTGCTGTAAAGAGGGAATCTGTGGACAGAAAAGTATCTGTGGAAAGAACATCCTATTGAATTTACTTTAAATATAATCCAACTGCAGAAATGTTTAGAGCAAACCTTTGCTCTGAAATACAAGGAGGGTGGGTTTTGTGTTGGAAAGATGAGAGTTACCAGAAAGAGTTTAGTGAAAAGTTACTTTGATGTGCAAGGCAGAATACAGTTCAATTTACTCATTTTTCTGGTAGCATAGTAGAAAAAAAATCTGTTTGCATTAATAAAATAAGTGGGTAGTATAACATCACGTACAAGAGAAAACATGAACTAGAGCCACTTGTTTAAATGAATCAAGTTATAACTGCTCCAAGTATGATTAATAAGCGTGATTAGAGAATGTTTTTTCATTAAAGGTCCTGACAAAAAAAAAATAAATTGATGCTTGTTTTGAGAGGAGAATGTTGACATTTCCCAGCAATTCTGTCATAGTGTTCAGGCAAAAACTTTTCGGGTCTTGATCTTTTTTAATTACTAACTGATAAAACCTCCCAAACTGCAGACAAATGCTGAAAAGTCTTTAGCATTTATTTCTCCAACAAAAGCTGTTGGATGGTGGTGGTTTGTTTTTATTTTTTTTTTTATTTTTCAAGGAAAGCGAATGCTTTCCACACTGCTTTTTGTCAAAAATCTAATTATCTGTTTAAAAAGATGTTTCAACAGAAAAATTTTGACAATCTCTGATGAGTAACGTTGAGTTAAAAGGCTCCCATTTTAAAACATAATTTTTGACAGTACTTTCCAGCAAGCTGTATAAACAACCAGATGCTCTATGGAGCTAACAAAGGCTGCATGAATTTTGTTTAGGACTAGCATTTTTATCTTTTCCTGAGATTTGGTTTTAAGGTGGTCAAGATAATCCAACACCATCTTGAATCCAAGATCACGTGTACTCTGTGTGATGGGGCATGATGCAGGATCCCCAAAGCAATACCAATGCCATTTATTTCATGCAGAACTGTCTCCCAGTGACACCCTACGTGTGCTCAAGAGCCCACTAACACCCAGACCTGAGCTAGCCTGTGTGCTGCTGCCTTTGATATCTCTGCTTGATGCTCCTCAGCGTTTCTGTTTCTAAGTTTAATGTGGAGATTCAGCTTGGGTCTCTCCATCCCTGGGATGGATTTACTCTTAAGTCTTTTCCTTCAGTTAGGCAGCTTCTAGATTGTCATATATGAGACCTGTCAGAGCCCTTAAATCCCTCTTCCAAGTCACCTCTTTGCCTTTCCCCAGAGGAGAATAGCAAGCTACATCTCCCACTGAACTTTCCTACGCATAAGCTAATAAGATGCTATTAGTGCCACCTTATTCTCCAGAGAATTGGATGAAATAGTGGTTTTGGGAAGCAGCGACTCCTGGCTTCTCCCCTGACGCTGACATTGCTCTTCCAGTGACTCCCACCAGTTCAGTTGCTATTTCTGACTGAGTGTCTGTAACGTTACAATTGAAACGATAGCACTTCCCTACCTGACAGGCTGGAAGTGAGAAGTGGTTGTAAGGATTAGTTACCTAAGGGCTATAGCATGCCAAACATTATTAATAATGCAAAGCAAGAAATGTTCTGAAACAGAAACAAAATTCTTGCTTTTTGCTTCAAATGTGAGTGTTTACCAGAACGCTGTAAAGGCCCTACTTTCCAGTCAGGTGGATTAGCTGATGTCTTATGGCATTACAGAAGGGCATGAAATAGAGGGAGAGTGGCAGGCCTTCAAGCATCTCCTCTGTCTGGGTCACTCAGCACTGTTCAGCATATTAGTGAATTGAGAGAAGATGACTCCTGCCCATGAGATGCACCTGCCAAAAGCTTCCCAGGTTGTTTTCTTAATTTAGCTTGTCAAGTTTTGACTCAGATAATTATTTACATCCTTCACTTTTAACAGTGTCTCCTAGAAGAGCCAGCTGAAGCATGAGAGAGGAAAAGACTCACCTCTCTGTGTTGGTATAGGGGTGAGCAGAAATAAGAGGAGGGAAGGACAGCAAAGGACAGAGAAGAAGCCACTGAGTCTGTGGAGTGAGATAGAAGGGAAAAGAGAACGCAAAAAAGAGAGAAGGAAAGACAGAGTCAGTAGTACAAGCTAAAAATAATCAGTGAAGGGAGTGAAAATTGGTTGCGAAGGATGGAATGTCAAAGTGCAGGAGAAGGCAAGGGAGAGTGAGTCAGTGAATAAAGAGGAGAGGAAGAAAATGAGTTTATTATCTTTTTTTTTTTCTGAGTATTGAAAGTGGTGTAAAACTTGCCTGGTAGAGAGCTAACGATTACCCTGCTCCGTGCAATCCTCTGCTTAAAAAGTGGTAAGGTAATGAATCTGATTTGATCAAAGAGAGACGGTCCTCTGATCTGCCATCACTTGTGTGCTGGAGCAGTTCCTGCTTCTCTGCTGGTTCTCCACTCTTCAAGCTGAGCTTCTGGTATGGCTGTCATCTAAATGCTGGTATTATGCAATGCCTAGAGGGGGTCTCATCCATACTGAAAGGGGCAATGTAACAAGCCCTGGAAAGCCTCCTAGGAAGCACCTAGGAGTGGGTTGCTTGATAAATTGTTTTTATTCATTAACAAAGCCCCAAAACCTACATGCTGCACATCACATCTCTGTTTACACAACATCTGGGAGGCATAAGGGGTTGGGTTCATGCCACTAAGCTAGTTCCTTCAGCACTGACACCTGTGGAGGCTTGGGGGATTTCACTGGACAAAATCTCATTTTGCTCTGCTGCAGTCCCACTCCCGTTCACGCTCATTAACACTCTCTGCAAGAGGTAACATGCACTTCTGTGTCCTTGCTGTAGGTATTGCAGTCATCTGTGGTCCTTGTGTTTACTGTTGCTCTAAGTAGGCAATGCAGTGCCAGGGACCAGCTCCACTCTTATCAAAGCCCCTTGTGTATTAAAAAGGTGCAAGCTTCAACTGGGAAAAGGCAGAGAAGATGAGTTTGTAACCTTACAGGATTTAGGGTAGGCCTAGAAGATGTTCCGGGGCTATTGAATCTTTCACCCCAGAAGCCACTTCTACTGGAGCTCGGTTTCCCTGGCACGTTCCTTCCAATGGGACTAGAAAGTGTTCCTCTGTCAGTCTGTCATGGTTTAGGCTGGTCTGGCACTGAGGAATCAGCCTTTGGCTCCTTTGTTCCTCTTCTGTAGCTCCAGAAAACCAGTGCAATCTGGGCATTCTGGAAGACTCGCTCTTCCTCATTTTTCAGTGGGATAGATTTTGACCTTTGACTGGAGGTGGTGGCATAGTAAAAATGTAGGGTCAGCTGCTGATGCCAACTTTTTATTTCATTTTCAAGGATGAAGAATTTTCATTTCTAAGTCTTTAGCTTAAGTCCAGCCCAGAGGTAATGGGTGTCAATCGCTACTGCTTGATAACCTGGACAGATAGCGTTGCTATCAGATCCACTGCTTTTTAAACCATGCTGATAACATACCTTGCTGACAGTCAGGGGAGAAAATAGAAAACCAGGAGCATGGAAAAGAACTATGTTTGTAGAAACAAGGTGGAAGGAGAGGCAGTGTGCAGGCTTGATTTATTCTCGAGTTCCACATTTCATCACTGATGCCTGCCGAGGTGGCTGCATGCAAGCCATGTAACTGCAGCACCTCAGCTGTTATCTGTAAAACTGGGGTAAATATTGCTTCCCTGATTGATGGTATAAATTATAAGCTACTTAAATAGTATGTAAATGAAGGTCCTGTAAATAATGCAGAGGTATAGATGAGCGTAACTAGGGAAAGATGAGTAGAATGAAAAGAAGTTCAACCTGAAGCAGAATTCCAGTCTGCTGAGTGGAAATACATGAGAGTCCATAAACTGCACTTATTTTCTGAGTAGAGCCAGTCAGTTAGACATAAATCTCTAATACTAAATCATTTTAAATATTTATCTAGTTGGTTCAGTTTAATTTTCTGATGTTTGAGATATTATTTAAGAAATATGTCTCTAAGATTATGCCTTAGGTTCAAAACCTATATTTTGATCTCGCCCTGCTTCTAAATTGTACAGACTAAATTCTGCTGTCAGACACATAAGCACAGATCTCTGGGATGTTGGTGAGAACTGGTGCTGCAGAGCTAGATTTTCCACTTAGTTATTAAATGCTATGAAAAATATACTATTTAATAACATATTTAATAACTAATTAAATAACATTTAAAAAGACTGTTCTTTTTCTGTTGTTGTTGTTGAATATAAACAGTATTTGGCGATAATACACTCATTTCTGCTGAGCGAACTCAAAGGCTGAAGAACTTAAATACTCTGTAGTTTCCAGAGTACCACCAACTTGAAGCTACGGCTCTGCTTATCAAATGGATGGGTGATGTGATGAGCCTTGGCCTGTGTTGAAGGGGGAGCTGTATGATCTCAGAGCCTGTCACAACCTGGCAAAAAAGCTGCAGTTGTTCAATGTATTGCAGCAGAGAGAGCCTGGTTATAAACCTGTGAGAGATAAACATGGCCTATCATGTAGATGCAGTACATGAAGTGTGACAGTGGGGAGCATCGTCTGTGAAAGCTTCCAGTGGTACACCAAGAAGAGATCCAAGTTTTTCTGCTTTCATGTTTCACTGCAGGACTTGCCATTTCATTCAAAACTTCCCTGAAGGGAAGCTGGAAAAATCTAGCTATGAGTATAAAGGCAGAAGCAAGTGCTTAACCATAGCACATTATATCCATGCGATCTGAGTATAATCTATGAACAGCACCCAAACACTCTTGATAATGTTGTTTTAGATATGATGGTCTCAGGATACAATTGCATGAAGTCTTGTAGGAAGAGGTAATGTCTCCTCCTCGGAGAAGGGATTGCGTGCCTGATTGCATCTTGGTTTTTCCATTTCTATCAGTTGCTCTAACAAAAAGCCTTTTACATTAAAATTTTTGTTGCGTTTTACTATCAGAGGCATTTCAGAAAGTCCAAGGAACAGCAAGAATCAGTAATACTTATGTATGGGCGTAGCAGAAACCAAACTGGAATTATGTTGGCATCTAAGGCTTTGGAAGAACAGGGAAATAGAGCTGTGCTTGACAACTGTTCAAAGGGGAAAAAAATGACACCTGAGGCAGGAGAACTGCTTTTTCTTCTTCCCCTGCAAGCAACACAATCTTGAAAGAAAGAAAAGAAAAGAAGAAAAAAAGTCAGTTTAATCCCAGTGGTAAATTGCTAGCATATTCTTCAGTCTGATTCCTTACCTACATTGGTATAATATGCAGTGATGGTAAAAATGCAGCACTTAAGTATTTTGGATTATGGCTGGACAGGCAGAGAGAAAAGCTCTAAATAGCGGCTTTGCAGGCACTAGTGAAGTTCTGCTCTTGCATGTAAAGGGAGCTTTGAAACGCCTGTTAATATAGCAAATATGAAGTGGAGTCAGATTTTTTGGCATGAAAATTAAGATTTCACTTTGCTTTTTATTTTTGGATTTGTATGTTTTCTCATATTTGTGAACTTTCTCAAGGGATATAAGTAATGCTGCCATCCTTTGCCATCATGCCGCAGGGTATGTGTGGGATAGAGATGCACTATATCAGTGTCATTTAAAGTTTTTTCTATAGTCCTTTGTTTCCAATAGGTGTAAAATTAACCTGGATTTAGTGCATTATTGAAACACCTGCACAGTGTTGGATAACGTTTTATCTCCCCTGGGAATTGTGTTTTTTTTTTTCAGTTAACAGATGCTCCCTCTGCTTGTTTTGAATCTGGAAAAGATAACACAAGGTAGGACCTACATAAACAGAGAAAATTACTCTTTCAGCGTTTCTTGGCAGCAGTTGTGGGTTAGATACACATCAATGTCCCCGCACAGATGTAGAGGTGATATTAAACGGGGAAGTCACATGATACCAATTAAACATGTATGTCAACTGGCTTCTGTTAATAATTTATTTTTTCTGGGTGTATTCCAGTATCTTTAAAAAAAAAATAATCTGACACTAAACAAGAAGAAAGTTAATTATCCTGACCAGAGTAGTGTTTATTGTCTTATAATAAGATTATACATTTTTTTTCCTTTCAGGGTTACAACAATGACCTAAAGTGGTCAATGTTTTGTCTTTGATCCTTTGGACACAATGATACGAAATGGTGTAAGTCAGATAAGTTGCAGCCATGCAGAGCTTGAAGCAAGAGTTTTGTGCCACTGGGAAGGGAAGTCACTTTCTTTTCCCAGAGGAACAAACTCTCTCCTACAGCTTTCAAAAGGTCTGAGACAAGAGTTAACATATTTTTAGATACAGGAAAGCTATTTTTAAGTAACTCTTTTTGCAGTTTTAATGGCTCCCTCTGAGGCCTCAGTGGTTGGGGTTGTTGTAACTAAGGCACCTGGCGCTCAAGCTGAAAAAATAGCTAACACAGTCCTAGCAGCACTTTAAAGAGCTCTTTATATTGTTCCAGGAAGACCTTTTTAACATGTAACATATAGAGAATATACGATAGAATAAAGTTTTGGAAGTAGGCTACGAAGTCTACTTGATACAGAACAGAGATGTTACGCAGTTCATGGTTGTGTCACTGGAGAAGTGCTGTGATGTGTGTATTTATACTAGTAGCGTGCTGTCTCCTGTCTACTTGTTTCTACCTCTGTACCGTCTCCTTCGTGCTGCCAGTGCAAAACTGTGGGTTCCTGTTCGGTGGACTAGATCAGGGTGCTGATGCCTCTTCATAAGGACCCAGAGTAGGGCAAACTGATTTTTTTTTTTTTCTCTGAATCAGTTTTGTAGCCCCGATCACTACAGATGCCCACAGCCCACGTGATGTGCAATGGGGCAGCGGTGTGAGACCGGGGGAAGTGGCTTTGTGGCATCAGGGTGCAGCTGCTCGTGCCTGCTGGCCTCTGAATAGTTTTGCCATATCTTACACTGTTTTTCTCTGGGATATATAATGAGATAAGCAAGGGAGAAAGTATAAAGACCCATACTGGAATGTGACAGTTTTAAATGAGATTTCTAGCCTGCATAATGGAACCACTTTCAGTAAAGGATTACAGACACTTATTCCCACTAAACCAGCACATTTACTTTCATCTTTGCTGGCCAGTAGGGCACAAAAAAATTCAGTTTACCTTCCTGTGTACCCTCTGCCAGGCAGACAAGTTAATTTACTCTTCTCCTTGAGACTGTCTGTTACGTACTTTCTTTTGTGTGTGTTAAATATGAAGGGACGTGTTTACTTTTTTCAGTCCGTATCCTTCAACCTTCACAGGGGCCAAGGCCACAAAGCCTGCTAGGGCAAGGCACTGCCCTCACTTCTCATGTCCTTCCTTTGCGACATGAGAAAAAGACTGCAGAAGAGGAATAGACCCATCCTATAGGTCTCTCACTGTGGTTGTTGTTAGTAGCTGACTTGTGTCTTGTGGATCACTAGGAGACTTGGTCTATAAGCCTAAACTGTGCTTTAGGCAAACTTCTGACAAAACCTGTAGATGGTCCATATGGACTATTTTCTGTAGGGAGTCATCTGAACTATTTTTTATTTTCTCTGGTGAGAGACACTGAAATAAGATTCACCTGACAACTTCATAATGTTTTCACTGTTTACAGTGTTTCTCACAGTAAAGCTTTGAAATAATTTCATAAGTACATATATATGTGTGCATATAGATATTTGTGTATATGTATATGTTTGTTAATACAGCATACGTGTATGCTAATGTAAACGGATGGACAATGTAACAAAAGATTAGATTGTGTTTAACATTCAGAAGAGGGTTTTATTTACTGTTGTACTCCACAGATTTTTAAGCTATTGCTGAGAGCTGAAAGACCCCCTGAGCCTGATGTAGGTATCTTCTAAGACTGCTGTAAATTTTGACAATCTTTGCCACCATCATCCTCATCCTCCTTTTTTTAAAAAAAAAATAAAATAAATAACTTTCAATAAGGAAGAGAATAACTGTAATGAAAGTCATTACAGATTTCTCTTCGCCTTCCTCTGGTTGCAAACTTCATGGGGCTCAGAGGCTGTATGCATTATTTTTTTTTTCTTTTTCTTGTTGCTGGTTGCTTGCACTCTTTATGTACATGAGGCTTTGCATCTCCTTCCCGCCACAAAATCCAGGGAATCCTTACCCTTGAAGCCTATTGTGTGTGAGAATTGGTGTAGGGTTTTCTGGCTGGTAAGGTCAAGATCACGTGGATACTCCTCACACAGTGTGTAAGGGGGTGTGGATGTGTTCCTGTATCTATTGTGGTCATTCTGCCAATCCCATTCCTCTACCAATTTTAAGATTCTTGTATTCTCTCTCTCACTTTTGCCCTTTTTATAAGAGAGACAAAAAAATGTATGGCTCATTAACAGTTTGTCATTTTCCTTAGAAGGTCATTTAAAATATTAGTTTAGGATTTTCCTTTTCAACTATAAGCCAGTGATGCCATTATTTCATATTTCATGTTTATTGTTTTTTCAAGCTTTTTCGAATCTGACTTGCATAGATCTTGACTGATCGCTGTTTTACTAGCATGTGGATTTTTATGACACATTGAAATGACAGATATGTGAATATATTAACAAGAGCGTTAGGAGTGAGGAAAACGTGTGAGGGGGTGAAGAGACAAGAAGTGCATCTGTATAGCCTTTTGTAGAGTTAAGTGGGCTCACTCTTCCCATCCCTAAGGCTTATTTGAAGCTGTGTTTGTGCTGAGCATGGACCAAAAAAAAGTAGCATCTACTTAGGAAGGATTATGTAGGCATATGCGAGGAGAAAATGTGGGGACATATTTCATGTTCTTTGTTGTTTTCTAAAGAATTAATAGCCTACTCCCAGATAACAGAAGAAAACTTCTATTTTTCAGGCTTTGCCATCTAGCTTCAACTGATTGCAGAACTTGAGTTAATGTTACCTTCGCTCCTCCTCAGGAAGGTCTGCTGACCCACAAAAGAGATAAGGCTAGTAGGACTAGTGCTGAAGAGGCAGGTGTATTTTCTCAGAAGCAGAAATAGACATCATGCAGGCAGTAAAGGTCTGTAAGGCTCTCACCTTTGGTGCAGCAATAAGCTCCATTTGGTAGTTGTGAGATCCAGAATTCAGGTTTCTGTATGAAGGTGAAATGAAATCTCTAGGGCCATGTTAATTTGGGATTTAGTGCTATTCCAGTAGCTTAAAACAACAGAGCATAACCAAAGCATATGTGCAAGCCTGGTTCTTGTGCACCCACTCATCCAGTGTTGATCTTCAGGAGCAAAAGTAGTTCTAGAAAATCTTTGGGATCACCACTGTATCCTAAAAATAGTTCTTGCTGAATGAAATTTAGTAAGAAGTACAAGGCTGCTTCCTTATGCTCTTGCATGGCTCTATTTCTATGTACTGATGAGATATTTAGACTCATAGTCTTTGTTCCCACTTTATATTAACTCTCTGGATCTTCAGAATCTCAGATAAGGAAGGTGCTGGTCTTAAGTTTCTACACACTATGGGTGCAGTTCTAGGGCTTTGGATTTTTGTACTTGCTACTGGGCTGTAATCAGAGGAAATTAGGGACAGTTTTAATGCAGTGCCACACTGCAGTACAAAGTCCATTTTATGGTAGGTGGCTGGTGAGCAGAGTGTTATTTATTCTCTGGGGTAAATGCAGCTTGCCCTGTGCTGGAAGATATTTCCACCTCATGTTGTGTCATTGGTCCTGGTCTATCTGGGATCTCTGTGTGAAATGGAAGGCTACATTTGCTTGGGTGTGTGCCTGGTGAGCGCTCTGAATATCAGGGGGGACGAGACCTTTTTGAAACCAGTCATCTCCACAGGCTGGTACCACTGCTCATGGCAATGTCAGTGGGTTCACCCACACTGGCATTTTGCTCACGGTCCTTGGTGTTACATCTTAGGCCCCAGCACAACTGCAGTGTGATGGGGTCCATTTTGACATTTGTTTATTAAGCTTTAGACTGGCTTTTTACCTAGCATGAGACATTCAAAAGTACCACGAGATGGCACTGCACTAGCTCTGCTGCAGGCAATGAGAAAAAGCCTCTTCTGAAGGGAAAATCAGCGTACTTCACTCACGAGATAGCAGGATTGATAGACCTTCCCACCCTATGCCTGCAGTATTACTGCTTCAGAGCCAAGTGGAAGACCATCTTCTTCCTTCCTCTGGATGCTGGTAATGAATCAAGCAGGGCTTTTTCTGCTAGGTTGTGTTTCTGCCCTGTGTTTCTTCTAAAACTGCCCCAGACAGCATATAGGCAGTGTCTTCTCAACAGATGTTTTGTCTTGGAAAATTGTCTGCAGTCCCCTTCTGAAGGGGCTTTGTGTGCTTTTCTTTGTGTTCTTGTGACCTTTTAACAATGATTTGGGTTGTTATCTCCTCCCCTCCCCTTTCTGACTGGCATCTTTAATTGCTCCGTGTTTCTTCCAGTTTCCTTGCTGCTTCTGATATTAATTGATTTATTAATTAATTTACAGTCCTCTTAGCAGGAACCATAACAGGGAGTCCCAGGATGGCTTTTGAGCCATGTTCTTTTGCTTGACAGCACAGGGATTCAGTCTTTGTCCTATTCCCAGGCAAAGCTGACTTTGCCAGTGGAGCAAACTGGGGACAATGCCCATTGCTGAATACAACTTTGGAGCACCACAAATGTAACAGCAGAGCAGGGAGATGACCAAGTGGTGCCTGCCTGCTCTGCCATGTGTGTGCCCTGCCATGCCATCTGTTAGCATTACCCAGGGCTAATCTGTTAAATTTTCAGGCCATCTAATGGTATAACTGTGTTGGTTCTGAGAAATGTAGGTCTCTTGATTTTTAGTACAGGCCAACTCTTTTTTTTTTTTTTTTTTGCTATTCTGCAACAAGTTTAAAGCTAAGAACTGACCTTCTAGTTCCTAGGGAACAAAAAGTTGAATTTGGGCTTGCTGTACACCCTTGTGGGGTTAACTGGATTTCCTTCATTTCCTGCAAAGGTTGCTCAGGGGCATCTGGAGAACTAGTTCTGAAACTGTTAATCCTATTTGGTCTTGTACTCCATCCTTCAAGAGATGTGTTCCTTTAAGGGCTATGCTACCCATATTAAAAAAAGAAGACCTGTGCACACTCCACAGATGTTCACTGATAAATGCACTAACACAGGGAGTAGGAACTGCCAAGGTCGTACTCTAAATTCAGTAGCTAACTCCCCTTCTCTGTTGTCCCTTCCCCCTTTTTTCCTTTTCCTCTCCTGTGTTCCATCTCTCCGTCTCTTTATGGCTCTTTTGTCTTTCTGCACCTGTCTTAAGTCTTCTTCCCTCTTCCTCTTTGGTTTCCTTATCCTCTTTCACTACTTCTTTCTCCCTTCCTGGATGGAGATGGTCACCTTCCGGGCTATGAGCAGTGGGAGTATCTCCCAGACTGGGAGATGCTTTCTCTCATTTTTCCACCCCTTTTTCCCATTTTGGGAGTAGCAGTCAGGATAGAAGTCTGAACTTTCAGCAGGGGCAGGGGTAACAGACAGGGATCAAGCTGCCACGTCTATGTACCAGAGGGAAGCTGGGGGAGCAGGCTGCAGAGAAAGGGAAGGTAGAGATGTCATTTTTCACCACTGATCTTTTGCTTCAAGGGAGGGAAGGAAGGAAGAGTATTAAATCCCCTCTTTTACACTTAGCTTCTCTCTGCTCACCCCACTTCGAGCAGTCTGCTTCCAGGTAGCTGAACTGGTACATTGTTAGAAGTGCCTGTGTCCACAGGCTGCTCTGCCAGCCTGTACTTTTGTTTCCTGTACTGGGATTTTTAAGTCACTGCATTCTGCTTCCCTTTGGGGACTGACAGAGCTTTTCTGTTGCAGTTTGTGACCTGGGCTTTAAAGGCAATAGAAGGTCTTTCTCCTTCCCAGTGATGTCAGACACAGAAAACAGAAAGGTAGATGAACCAAGCGGGAAGGGATTAAGAAGGGGTCTTGCTGTCTTAGAAATGGGTTCTGGGTCCTCCTAAGCATATACCTTCCAGACCTAAACCCCTTGTGCTCCCCTTTCAACTTGTCTGTTTAAAATAAAGGTAGGGGAAGGTAGGAACATCTCCCCGTTCATACGAACTCCTCAAATGAAATTGGGTATTTTTTTACAAACATCCAGGAACTGTGGATTTTGCAGAGTAGCAGTGTAACTGACCTTGTAGCCTTCCTCTTGGATTTTTCAACCACTGTGCCTTTTCACTCTCCATTTGGCCTCTGCATTCCTCAGCAAAAGAAAGGTGTGGCAAAGAAGCCCTTTAACAGCTCATTGTGCTGAACAAAAAAAAAATATAGTGCAACCTTCTTAAGATTAGTGGCTTTAGCTAGGGTGAGAATGGCCTGCCGAACAGTGAAGGAAAATTTGTGATCACGGTTCTCTTTGCCCGATTCCTTAGATTTAATTTCACCATCAATGGGAATGTTTTTCTCTTGGGTACATTTGCAGAGAGTACCAATAGTTAGCACTTACGTTACCAAGGCAGTTTGCAAACATTAATTAAAAAGTCCCAATGAAGAAGAGAAGCAAAATCTGTATTTTGTAGCTAAGGAAATTGAGTCACATATAGTTGGGACATTTTGTGTGATCTCATAAAACAGATCAATTGTAGAGCTAGAATAAGCAGCAGTTAAAAGCTAATGGCAGGGTTGATGCCAGCTCCTCTGTGATCGTGACAAGATGAAAGTTGATACCTAGTTCCCAACTCTGGAATATGGCACTTGATATTTTCTCTCTTGCTACACAAAAAACTTGGAGGAGCTTCTGGAAAAGTTGACTATCTTCTTTCTATCCTTTCTTGTTTTTTCACATCTCAGAGCAAACTTTCTGCCTACATATTTGTGTCTCAAGCAGGGATTGCTTTACGGCACTTTTTGACCAGGCTCAAGCAGAGCAGCTAAACTGTATTCTAATAGGTTCCTTGTAGTCCAGCTGCACTTTGTTAGATTTATTCTGTTTTAATATGTTGCCCATTTAACTACTGCGCTGTGCAGTCACCGTTGTGGAGATGCCTCCTGTTTGGCACTTTTTCATGATTTGTTACTTCTTGATCCTGGTGGTCGGAGCACACATGATGATCAGACTTGGCATCAGTCCCACCCTGCACCATGAGGTACTTTGCAGAAGCAACACTTCCCTCAAAGCTGGAGTGTTGTGAAATCCGCATTGAACCAGGCTGTCCAGAGCTGACCCAGGACGGAGGACAAGTAGGCAGCTGGCTGAGATGGCAGCCGGCCTGGTTTCCTGGAAAAATGCTGAGGAGCTCTTCCATCCTGCCTCTGCTTTGTAATGCCTTTTAGGAGCTCCTCCTGGCCCTGCACTTCCATGAGAGCTCCTAGCCCTCTCTGTCACTAGGCTGATCCGCCTCCTGGCAGTCTGCTCTACCAGCCCCAAAACAGAGGAGCTGCTTTTCTCCAAGAAGCCAATACCCAAGCAGGGTTCAGGCTGTTCAGACTACCAGAGAAGGGACAAGGGGGAGTTGGGAGGGGACAGTGACTGCTGTGAGGTGTCATGTCTCCTAATTACAAAAAATTGCAGCCTCCACCTCTGCTCCTGCCACCTTCCTGGCATAAGGAAATCCTTGCTCTGTGGGGACCCTGCCTCTCCTATCATTTCTCTTACTTGTATTATGCAAGAGTGAAGTTGATGGCAGCCCTGCCCTTCCCTCCTCTTAAGCCCAGTCTAGCAGCTGGGGAAGTAGGGGAAAGTGAAAAGAGGTTTGTGGGGAGAGATGTTGGAGGAGGAGACTTTATTGCAGAAGTGGGTTGGAAGTGACAGCATAGGGGTCTCAGGTTAGACTGTGGGAAGTGCTGTATCCCATAGAATGGGGGAAGTGACAGCATAGGGGTCTCAGGTTAGACTGTGGGAAGTGCTGTATCCCATAGAATGGGGATAGGAGGAGAGGGCCAAAGAGGAAGAGCAGACTGTGTAGCAATAAAGAGGTTCCCTAAACTCCTTTCTTCTCTCTTGGCTCCTGCCTAGATCCACCACCTTCTGAGAGCCTTCAGCTCACTCCCAGTGCTCTTCGCCTCTCTGGTATCCACTGCTTCTCCCTCCTCAACCCAGAACCTGCTTTGTTGCTGCTCAAAATTTAATTTTTACCTACAAAACTAAGAACCTTTGAACAAGCTCTGGCCTGATGTATATCCAAACATTGTTCTTTCTATTCTGTGTTGTGTGTCCATGGTTCATATCAGAGAGCGGCTTTTTAGAAAGGCTAATGGACTTGCTTCCTTTTCAAACTTCTGAGCCACGTGTGAAGTCTCTGGTGGGGAAAGCAAGGTCATTAGCAAAATGCTGTTTAGAAAAGATAAACTTTATTTAAACCTCTGCCTTGCAAGTGCCTAAGGTTGTAATGCTGGGTATGCAAAACAAGTTAAAACCAGAAAGCTTCCTTCAGTTGATTTAAGTCTGAGAAAGTGTCTCCTGCATTGCAGACAAAAAGCTGGCATTCAAAAGGAAACAAATATTAAGAATTTGGGCAGCAGTAATGGCCTAAATCCCATGCTTTGGCATAGATGCTCCTTGTTGCCACCTGGTTAAGTTTTGCAGCAGAAAAGGTAATATTTGTTGTCTTTGGTGATATTAGCATTTTGGCTTAACTCTGATCTCTCCTGATGCCAGCGATGTTGAGGTCAAGGTTCAATGGATGTTACCATCTCTTTCCTGTGCAATGCTGCTTTTGTGTTGTCATACTAACCTTTTTGGGACAACTGGCAATTCATGTAGATTTAGAAGAGTGTTCAAGCTTACCTGTAATGGTCCAGAGCAGTTGTAAAAAATATGAGAAATACAAGTTCTGATCTTCTCTAAGGACACAGGTACACATGCAGAGTTCAGTCTGTGTCAGGACCAAGTACATGATCTAGCTGCTTTATATAAGTGAAGGGAGGAGGATGCAGAGTCTTTAAGAATGGTTTGAGTTCCTTCAAATGCTATGTAACTCTAATATTAGAAAGTATGTTAATAAGCAAGCAACATCCTTCACGCATCTGAACCCAAATATCAGAACCACAAACCCCTAGATCACAGATCCCCAAACTTTTAAATAGTTCGACTAAAATCTCTTCTACTAATCACTCCTCCAATTTTTCCTGGCTTTAGACTTGTGATGGATAACATTTCACAGTTTCTCAAGTCATTATATCATCTTCCAGAAAACATTCAGACTTCACATATAAGATACAGCAGGAAAATACCTTGTAAAATGCAAATGCATAAAAAAAAGAAATCTTCTCATGATTCATAGAGCAATAGAAAAAAGAGCTCAAAACCAAGCTGGTTGTTCCTTTACAGGTCACCTTCAGGGTTGCTGGGCTGTGATGAAAGGTATTTCTTCCCACTTGATAAGAATAATGTGTTTATTCCAATGGGAAAATGCAATTTATGAGCTCCTTCGATATTTATTTCCTGGGGCTTGAGTTGAACTGGGTCGTAGGAGATCAGTGGCCTGGCTATTGTTTTGTTCTCCAGTTTCACACCCTTGTTTCTTGAAGGAAGTAACTGAACTTCCTATCTGTGAAGAAAATTATGAAAATTAGTCAGCAGTACCCACCTGAGTCTGCAGGTAGCCTCAAACCATAGCTTGTGGACGTGTCAGGAGCACATGGACGTGTTTTGGTAGCATGCAAGTCTGGTGCTTGGTTAGTGTAATTTCAGTGGTAACATCACAAGTTGCTGCACTGCTGTCAAGGGATGAACATATTCCAAACATGCTTTCTTGTAATTGTTATTTTTTTCTTCTGCATTGAGAAGTGGAAGTTGTTTATTTCAACTGGCATATCAGGATTACCTGGCACCTCAGGGAGGAATTTTCCTACACATGGGCTAGTTTTAAATACTCCTTAATTTTGGTCCCGTCTCTGAAACCCTCCCAAGGGATGCCTGGCAGAATATGTATGAAAGCAGTTTTAACTGCTACAGGATTTGTGGCTGATGTTTTGCTTTGTTGTCTCAAGTACATTAGGATTTAGTTCCGAGTTAGATTAGTATTGTACTTTGTGAGTGAAGCTTTAGAAAATCCCACTGCTCATATGTCCCAAGTTCAGCCCTTGCTATCTGTGTTTTATAGATGAACAAACAGTTGTTACTTAGCAACATTAACTATTGCTTAGGTCAAAATGTATTTGTTGTATGATTTTCCAAGATTTTAAATATTTTATAAAGCATTTAGGGTTTTTTATGCTTGATAGGTAAATAAAGAGACAGTGGTGCTTAAAAAAAAATCATTAAATAGTAATTCAGTTGAAGAATCAAGTCTTTCAGTCTAAACTAGTCATTTCTGGAAGCAACTTTGATGTACCTGTAATGGCTTTGAAATTTTCACGAGAAAAAAATCTGTTAGTGAAAGCGTATTTTATGAATGATCCATTAGCCCAGCATCTTTCTCTTAGTCAGAAGAAAGAATTTACTGGTGATAATGGCTCTCAAAAATATATGCCTTGTCTTTCTTACACCAGGTTCTGTTTTAGAGAATTATGTTAGGTTTTCAGATACTGGCAATTTGCTGAATGTTTTGCTGTTGCTCATACTTGAAAAGTGCCTGTTACATGAGCGAGTGTCAGAATCCATAGATAGTATTTATTGCCCTTTTTATAAAGTGCTTATCACTGTGATATTTGGGGACTCTATGTGGATTAAAAAACAGACAGGAAGTTATCTTGGAGGATTTGGTGTGACTTGTTATGCTGGGCATGTTATCAAATAAAGACCTGCATATCTGGGATGGGGAATGGATGCAGGTAGTTAAAAAATTATTTGGGGGAAGATGTAAAATATAGCTACTTAAATGAGCAACCGAGGACTGTGACCAAACCAGAGCTGGGGCAATATTCATGCTGTGACTTACAGCTGTACCCTCATATCTTCATTCCCTCGGCTCCCACTCCAGGTGTCACTGATGGGTAACCCCACCCATTTTGTGGAGGTGGGCACAGCCATGCTGGATCCTCTTCCCTGCTGTGACACATCTCCTTTGAGTGAAGGAAGAACCGGTATCATCTGTAATATGGAGAAAAAGGGTTTGTTTTATTTCTTGGGAAAGGAACTGCCTGGTTGGCCCAGGATGTGTCCTATTTCTCCTCTTGTACGCTGCCTGGATGCTGTCCTTGGGATGCCCAGAGCTGAGAGCAGTGGTAGTCACACACCTTCAGGCTGGTGCCTATCATGTTGTCTACAGACGTGGGTCACTCACCTCAGGTCCAGGTATGGTTTCAGTGGTTTCTCTGGAAGTTTGTAGGCGTTAGTATTTTCTGTTTCTTACAAGCAGAAGTGTACCTTCTCCTGCAATCAGGAGAGGGTTTCCTGGGGAATAGGTGGGCAGTGGTTGCACTGGTGGTCATCTCCACACATGGCCCCTTCCCTGAGGTGAAGTCCCGGTGCTGGGACATAGTGCAGAGTTGGAAGGTCCGCACCCCACAGCAGGACTGGAGCACAGGGTGAGCAGCCCGAGGCACAGCTTCAGCTTTTGAACCCAAAGCGAAGTACTCTGCTCTGGTGGCTGGCTCATGCAAAGGCTTTATGGACAGGCGCCAGCCTGCCAGTCACCAAAACTGCTTCTTCTGCCCATCTTTTCTTTGCATTCTTTTCTGTGCATTGAACTGTTAGCTTTTTAAATTGGGGGGTGGGGGAGGAGGAGGGAGGAAGAAGGGGTGGGTGGAGGAAATTATATCAACAGATGACCAGGTGAGCAAAATAAACAAGTTTAAAAGCTCCATATATGGATGGAAATTCCTGCAAGCCTTGCTTTATAAATTGCAAGTTGTTGGGTGTTTTTTTTCCCTAATAAATTTTGAAGAAAACTACATTTCTAAATGAAAAGTTCATTTTAAAATTCACACCATCCTATTTTATTCCCACTGTAGACCAGTAGCCCATGTAGAAATACCAGCACTGAAACAGTTAAGAAAAAATATCATCTAGTACACTGGAAGGGTTCCCTGAAATAATGTCTACTAGATATAGTTTCTGAACCTTATGCCTTTGCTTTCCCTATTTCCCTGCCCCCCTATTCCTCCTTGGTCCAGTTTTTCATTAACATGTAGAAAGTGGATCAATGGACTGAGAGCAGGAGGCAGCATAGGTCCTGTGGAACTGGGTGGAATTGACTGTGATGATGAAGTGGACCCTCATTTTGTATTAAAGGCTGATGCTAATCCCTCTTCCCCATTAAGAAACTGCCACCAAAGAGTAAACTTATTTCCTATGTTTTGACCGAAGATGAACAATTGCATTTGCAGAAGCTATCTGGGAGAGCGTAAAAGGTGTGAGCACAACTAGAGGTGTCTTTCAGCGTGTGTGTCAATAAGAGCTACTGCAGGCTGGGGCCACTGCTTCATCTTGGTCTCTCTTTTGTCACTTGGTCCTTGCAGTGCTACAGGACTTCTTTGTTGTGTGGTCTGAGAGGCCAGAGATGGTCCTTTCCCCCTCTCGTTGCTGTAGATGATGTAGTTGTTTCGTGTATTTGCTTGTTACAGGGAAGTTCTCACCAAGTGGTTGTGCACAAGGGAAGGCAGATGTGTGTGCATGACACATGAGGGTATTATGGGGAACTGCAGGCATGTTTTGAGGTTCCTGAGTGTCCAAGGCAAGCTGTGGTCGCACTGCAGTTGGCATATTTTTAGCAGCAGGCAGGGATGGGGACTATGATTGATCAGGGCTGAACACACAGAAGATGAAGGATGTGTTCCTGTTAAACTCGCAGCTCTGAGAGTCAGAGGACTTGGAATCTACTCCTAATTCTGCCACCATCCTCGGGGACCATAACCCAGTAGCACATGTTTGCATCTCAGTTGTCCTGACAAAAAGGAACTGTGGCTTTTTGCTGTATTGGACTCACACTAAGGGGGCAAATTCTTCTTACTATTTGCAAATGATTTTGAGATTTCAGGTTGAAAGCAATTATGTAAATATAAAATATATTACTATGTTTTGTTGCAAAACAAAAAAAAATGTTTTTAATTGTGTGTTGTTTGAGCAATCGGTTTCTTGCAGGAGTACAAATAATGATCACAGCTTTTCACACCATTTGAAAGAGGCAGTTGGTAGCAACATGACAGAAAAATATCTTAGAAAATTCAATCACAGTCATCTCCACAGAAAATACTTCAGGTTTTGCCCTTTTATCTTTCCTTTTCAATTCTGAGTTTCTTCCACACATGCCCCACAGAAAGTATACCTACGATACTGTAGTCTGCAGCCACATTTGCCTGAAGAGGTGCCTTCCTTCCCAATACCCAAATGTTCATTTTCTTCCATCAGTGGCTGTATATTAAGGAGTGGGTGGTAGGAGGAAGGATATTATTTGACAGCTAATATTATAAATGCTGTCTAATATGGTTTGTATATGGGAACAGTAATAGCTACTGCTGCTGTGGTTTTGTTGCTGCGGGGAAAATGCAATAAATAGAAATTTCAGAGGAAGATCTGGTGATGAAGAAAGGTCCTGGGATTTCATTTGTTCCTATTGTGCTGCCACTGTTGAATTTCCCTTCTCATCTTACTGGAATAAAATATAGATCTAAACAGATCCTGGCATGCTGTAGATGTACAACACAAAGGCAATATACATACCTGTTTCCATTAAAATTCATCTGTATGATCCTCTGTGGAAAACAATGACGATGTGTTTCATAATAACTTCCATTTCAAGATCTCAAAGCACTCTCCAAAGACTAATCGCTCATCTTCATGACGCCCTGTGGTAAGTTAGCATTATTGTTCTCTTTTAATAGGTGAAGAAGGTGGGGTGCTCCATAACCAGTAAGCAAGTAGCAAAGCTGGAAAGAACACACACTTCTAACCTTGCTTGTTTTATCCACTAGGTTTTTTCCTTGCAATCTCAGCAGCGCCTGCCACTGCACATCATTTATTGGTTCCCTTCATCAAAGCTCCATGTTTTCCTCCTTTGCTCTTTCCTTTCATCAAGGCACCCGAGCATGTCAAAGACTGTAGAGCACATATTAAGGAACAAGACTGCAAGGGAATAAGATGCAGCTTCTTATTAAAATAAAGCAATGCATTTAAAGCATGCCCTGGTGGGTAGAAGAAGAAAACAAGATATGCTCTCCCTCCTTTGCGTGTGTAGGCTGTGTTCCTGGAGACCCTTGGAGGAAGCTGCCTAGATGCAGCGTGTGGTAATAGGACATAAACCCAGTATTTTATTATAATTTCTCTTCCAGAATCATTGAGGAATGTTTGATTAGCCAGAAAGTTGTATGATGTGGCCTGGAGATGTTGTGAGTGCACTGATAAACTGATTGGTTGCCTTTTCTCTGCCTGTCTGTTGTTACATGTCTAAAGGTAGGTGGAAAGGACAGTGGGGTTTCTCAGCTGGTTAAGAGCTCTGCACTCTTATCATAAGCTGCATCATTTTCCTCAGGGATGCCTGGTTTTGGGCAGTGACAAGAGGCTTCCGCATACTTTTCAGTGATGCGTTTTTAGGAGCAAAAGGCTGTTCCTTAAGCCTTAGCACTGTTCTGACTCAGGCAGGGCTTAATAGGTATTTTTCTTATGTGAGACTGTCATGGGTTGGCTTGTTACTGCTGGAATGACCTGTGGCATTTGCACATTTAAAGGCAGTTCACATCATAAATGAGACTCTGTAGGGTTTTCTGCCAGAACTTAATCTTCCTGCTCTCAATCCTGAATGTTACCTACCTTATTCTTTGTCTTTTCATGGTCTCTTAACTTACATCATACCCTCAATCCTGAGTCTCTCTGCATAATGTGGTAAGCACAACACCTCTCTGATTATCTTCTCCACTTTCTTGAATCCAGCCAGTCATTCTGAAAATCTAACAAGCTTTTCAGTTTGCAAATGCATGTGTTTCAATAAACAAATCTTTCCCTTTAGCTGAGGTCTTCCTGAAGACCACCTGCATTATTTGGATGATGGTATCCTGCTGCTTCTATGGCTAGCTGAAGTTTGGTCCTTTAGGACTCTATTTCTAGTTGGATGGAAAGCCAGTAGAATAAATTAAGAGAAATCTTGGAATAACATAATTTTTGTTTAAGATAATTAAACCAAATTCTGTTTCTCTGACTAGTGAAATAAATTACAGTGGGAGTTTTCAAAGCTTCTTTATCAGAAATCCCCAAAGTTTTTCCTTTTGATGAGCTCTGTGCCCAAGGAGGCCCACCCACTGCCTCCACTCAGGGTTTCTCTTGTAGGGACTTCTGCTGCTTTCTGTCTTCAGTATACCATCTGGACACTAGGTCATCCCCTGACTTGCAACATTTGAACCTGGGAAACCCTTCCATGGAGGCAGCTATCATCTGGCCAGTCTCCTGCTCTTGCTGATGCAGTCCCTTCTGTTGTTTTTTAGTTTCATTTCATTCTATGAAAAGGCTTGATTGCCTCTGTTGACAAGTCTGAAAGATCACAACCATGGTTTTTCAGCGCTATGGCTGACTGTTTTTCAGATTGCACTTGGTCCACCCTGGGCTCATTTGCTTCTTCCCATGGTTGAACCTGGCGAGTTCTAGTTCTGCCCAGCAGCACTGAGTCTGCCTGCATAAGGCTCTGCAGCTGCACCCCTTATGCCTACTCCAAATCTTTGGTCATCCTAGTGCATAACTTATCTCAGGAAATGACTGTGGATGCAGAAGGGTTAACAAGATGCAGTCTTAGTCTGTTTTTACATGAGACACTGAGGCCCAGATGGTGTGCTTAATTACTCTGGCCAGCTCCGGCACCATCCTGCTCCAGAGGGAATTAAATGAGGAATGGTGTGTCAGGGACTGTTCCTTTCCAATCTCCCCAAGAGCACTTCAATGGTACAAGCTCCACAACACATCAGGCCTAGCTCAAACATCCCCAAAACAAAGTGGCTCTGGGGTGGTGGCTACCTTTGATGTTCCCAGCTGGGCTTTTACACACTCCCCATGCCATCAGGGCTGCATTGGGAGTGCCTCATTACAAGTGACTGCAGGACACCATTTTCTTTGCAGAAGCAGTCACAATCTGATCATGAGCATGGCTATAATGCTTACAGCTCATAGAGCCTCAAATGCATGATGAGAGCTTGCTCTAAGAGCTTTATTGCTAATCCAGTTCCCCCACTGCTAGCTATCCCATGTATGGAAACACACTATCTTGGTGACTTGCTTGGCAGTATACCTGCACCCAGATGTACACCTGCACTCAGAACTTACAGGGCTGATCCCCATTTGCTATCAGGAGGGAAAACCCAAACCACATCCAAAGGACACGCAGTCTCTATTTTGGCTTCTTGCATGTGTCTCTGCAGAGCAAGGCTGAACATCAGAGTAATGCAGATGGCCCCATGGCAAGATGTGGGCTGACCCCAGATGGTGCAGCTCAGCCTTTCCCTGGGAGTTACGGCCTGGCTGCAGGGGTTGAGTCCCCAGTTGGATCTGCTCTTGCCTGCAGTGCCAGGTTGGTAACCAGCTGTTAGGAGGAAGCTGGCAGTTCTCGTTCGCTTAGAGCGGTGGCCGACACACATATGCCTTGATGTACTTGCCACATTCTCTCTTCCCATAACAACCAGCAGTTTTAAGTGACAGAAAGAACAGTGAATGAACATTTTTAGCAGAGGCTGGCACAGTTAGAATTGTGCTTAAGATTATCAAGGTGCTTTAAATTTTAAAGTCCTGCTTTCAGACTGAACCTTGGAAGCATTCTGCATTTGGCAAAGACTTGTCATACTTGATTTCTAGTCCAAAATAAAACTTTTTCCTTTTTTTTTTTGTTTGTTTGTTTCTTTTCATTTCTTTTCCATCTTTTCAAGTAAAAGAAAAGTTAATTTAGTTATTCCTGAGAAAAAATAAATAGGGGGGGAATGTCTTTTGGGTGGTGGTGTTTTTCTTAAGCTGTTTTTCAGTGGTAATGGCAGATGTTTGAAAGTTGTGATTTAGCGTGGAAACATTTCTCACTGAAGAGTGATGTGTGGCCTTTTTCCAAAGGAAATTGGGTTTGATTTGACCACATTATTAGCACTGAAAATCACATACTGAGCCTGCACTGTAGAGTGTTTCTGCTGGGCTTAAGTGTGCATCTCGGGAATGAGGCACTGTTCGTGAGTGAATAACTTCACTCTGCAGTCAACTGGGTAGGCCTCAAAAGGGCTTTAAAAGCCCAGGCTGCTTTTCACATGCCTTGAAAAACTTAAGGTAAGAAAAGTGTGTCCTCTAGCGCCTGCCGTTCCGCCAGTGAAAATGCCTCTGTTGCCTGGGGAAATGCACTCAGCTGTAGAAGTTGAGAGGGCATGAATCCCGTTTCCAGGTCTGTGCTTCATAATTTTCTGTGCTTCACAACTCCTGCTTAGTGCATCTGGCTGGCTGGTGCTGAGCCGGCTGGAATTTGAGAGCTGTGGTTTGTTATGGAAATAGTTGCCACTGGGGAACAGCCTATGGCTCTGATCCAACAGTGGCTGATTTTTTTTATTTGACCAGTATGAGGGGTTTTGAAAATCCCATGCCGAATGTGTGGAGCAGAGGTTTTAGTAGGCACGTTAACAGAACCCCTGAGGATGACTGTGCTCCGTAAAAGTGGAGTGACTGAGGTCAGGTGCAGGCTGAAGTCCCTGATCTCCTTGGAAGTGCCCCTAATGAGCCTGCACACACTTTTCAAACAAAATTTGGTAAGAGAGAGAGCCATTTGTTTAGCAAATTAGCTTCTGTATTTTGGGGAGCTTTGTACCTCTGTGGGTTTAACGTTATCTCTTTTGATATTCTCCTTATAAAGCAAACACATAAAACATTTTAAGGAAGCAGATGGAAAAGCATGTTATTGCATTTGAGTTTGAATCCATAAGTCATCTTGAGTCATGCACATGCTCGTACCTCTGGTCCAAGTGCTCCTGCTTGGCAGGAGTGGACAGACACTGCCCTGGGGGTGTCCCGGTTTGTTAGGAGGACACGAGATGGAGATGCTTTTCAATGGGATTGCAGGAGCTGTTTGGCACACTGTCCTTGGGCAAGCAGCGGGGAAGGGGGGCGCGCACATTGTTTGAGGCACACGTTGCTGGCTTTGTTCTCTGCAGGTTAGTCAGCTGGATCCACCCGCACCCGGAGCGGGACAGGCCGGGTGGCTGCAAGAGGCACGTAGAAGCCGGCAGCCTCCTTTCCTGGCAGACGGAGCCTGGGGGTACTTTGCAGGCAGCCCTGGAAGGCGATAATCATGAGAGGGATAATGGCTTGTTTCGGGTTAATAGATCTTGACAGCCTAATTTCCCCTGGTGAAAATAAAAGGGAATAAATCTTACAAATACTGTAAAATCAATAGCTAACAGTGAAGGGGCTGACAACAAGACCCTATATCCACAGCACATTTTTTTTTGGCGAATTGTTCATTTCACATTTCAAGCGGATGGGTTCCCTGTGGCTTTGCTAGAGCCAGGTAATCCTCTATTCTCCTTTCTGTCATGCCTTTCTCTTCAGTGCTTGTGTTTTACTCGCTCGCCTTTGAGTAAGGACTCGGAAGCATTGAGCCTGTTGGAGAGGAACGATGCCTTGCCCAAGGAAGATCCACAGTGCTCTTGCTTCTTGGGGGACCTTGGAGCCTGCTCTTCCCTCTTCTTATTGGCATGCACAGCTAACCTGGTTACAGATCTTCATCTGTAAACAGCTAGATAACCATATCCTGATCCTCCTAAATAACCCAGCCACAAGAGTCTTTGCTCACCGCTCTGTGGCTGTGTTCCCCAGAGGAAGATTGCAACCTCTGTTATGTTAGTGACCTGAAATATTGACAGAGTTACCAGTGCACTACTTTGCCTTCCCAAGGTTAGAGTTTAAGAACTCGTGCACTGAGCAACTAGAAGCTTCCCCAGATAAATCTCCAAGTCCACTGAGAACAGCCTGCAGTAAGCGTGGATTGGCAGCATTACAGAAATAGATCACGAAATAGGAAGTAGTTTAACACTTCTTATGTATGCCTAAATTAATGCCGAGGAGAGAACTGCTGTGCTGGCACTCAGCTGCAAGTTGCTGGACTTGGGTGAAGCAGGGAATGGGATTTTCTTGTTGAGGCGCTCTGATGGTACGTGATGGGAGCTTGCTGAAAAGGGCTGCTGGACCATTGGTAACACATTTTGCAGGCAGAGGCACGATGTCTTCCTGCACGAGGTAAGCTTGAGGGGGGGACTTGAAGCTCCAGGCTTGAGCAGCTCCTGGCATCTTGGGCTGGCATGAGTATGGACCGAACAGTCCTAACAAAGGAATGTGCATGCAAGTTTGAGGAAGAAGGCTTGGGCTGCAGTGAGTGTTTTCTTGCTGTTGGTTTCCCTATGAATGCAGATTAGTGAGAGAAATGGTCTCTCTTCAGTACTTGTGGACCCTATTTTAAAGCCAGGATGGAGAAACTACGTGTTTCACAGTTTTCAAATAGCAAAGATTATTTAGGCTAGTAAAAACTGGTAAAAAGCTACTGTCCTCTCAGAGATAAAAATAACACAACAAGAATTTAGGAGAAGCCTGTGTGAGTGGTTGATCCCACCTCTCAATTATAGGGCTTTGTCTCTTTTCTGTCAAATATTTGCCTTTTGAGTTTTCACTTGAAGTTATGTCCCTTCATTGAAAGGAAAGAAAACTCTCACTTTGTTTCCTGGATGCAGACACTCTTGAACAGAGGCAAGTGAACTTTTTTCCTCAGCCCATCCCAGCTTCCTCCTCGCTGCTGACACTCGAGACAACCTGTGTTTCCTATGTCAGGGCACTGTCCAGGTGAGGGCACTCCTCCCGGGGTTCAAACTCTCACCTCTGACACAGGCTTCCTCTGTGATGTTGAACTTATCTCTTGGTCGGAATTTTTCTTCTGTCAGATGGCTCCTTCCTTCTGGTTTCCTTTTTTATCTCTCCATCATGCAGACTTTTCAGGCTCACCCTCCTTGCCCTTTGTGTGTAAGTACAGTGCTCATCCAGTGATGTCTTTTCCTTTGCTGGCATTTTAGTTACTATACGTAGAGCAAAAGTACTTCTCAGAGAAGTCTGTGAGGGTTTCTTCACTGATGGCTGAGGTTCTCTTTGAGATTTTTTTTCCCCCAGCAGGGCATGTTCGGTTATCCCCTCTCTCCCTCTGTGTATTTGCCATTTATAACGCTGATGACCTGATGCAACACCTTTTCCTCTCTTTTGTTAGTATCCAGGGGCTCTGGGAAGACACTTTGTATGAAGTAACTTAAACTGAAGTGTGTTTTTAAGAAGCAGATGTCTCTCTTGTTACTATATTATGCAAGAAGTGGCTGAAATTACTTTCAGAAAGGACTGGTTGTCCTGCTTACAGCAGGGTCTTTCTCCCTTCAAAACAAGCGAGAATCTCCATCCCCTCTCCCACCAATAATTCTGCTTATTTCAAGCTATACCAAATGCAAAGCAACATTAATGAATTTATGCACAGGAGCCTAATTTAAATCATACAGGTAGTTATGTTTCGTTGTAACACCTTTGTGTGGAAAAATGAAGAAACTCATGCATTAGAGTTCTACCTCTCGATTGTGACGGGTAAACAAAAATCAACATGCTGCAGGCAGTCCATGTTTATGGAGAACAGGCTGATATCAGTTTGGGCAGAGAATCCCCTAGTGACTCCTATTTGTAGTGCATATTTTCCTCTGCCAGAGTAACTAATGAAATAATCATAATATTTAACAATAATGATAATAATAGCTTTCACGTGTATTTTTTTTTCTCAAAGACTACAGTGCTCCCTTCTTGCTGATGTACTTGCATTTTGATGCTAGGTAAGCCCAGGACACTAAAATACTTATCAAAAGTCATCCAGCAAATAATTAGAGCTAACCCTGGGAAATGGGATCACTAGTGATGTACTTCACTGGTTTCGTAGAGGAAGGTTCTACTGGATGGGAAAATGAATCAGTGGTCATGAAGGCACAGAGGGACTTTGAGTCCTCAGGAGAGCTGGAGCCTCTTTGTGCCACGCAGACCGTGGGAAGTGTTATCCTTGTGCCAAGCATTTTTTCATGTGTGTAGGAGGGGTAGAAGGAACAATAGAGGCCCTGTTGCAGTTTGAGCCAGGTTTGCCAATGACAAGACAACAGATGCTCTCACTGCTGTGAGATACATGCAGGTGAACACTGAGTGTGCGCAGCTGGTGTAGTGCATGAGTTGTGTCCTATGGAGGAAGCCTTCATGGACACATCAGGCTTTAACACATGGAGAGACAGCTGAGGTAGGTGCTTTTGAAAAAACTGTCTTGTAGCACTGAACACTCCCTCATGCTTTGGGACCCTGTACCCCAGATACAGCAGGCTGCTGTGTCAGGAGGTGGTTGGTGAGTTGCAGCTTGTATAAGGGATCACAAGGCAGAAGAGAGGCCATGACTAGGCTGCAAATGTGTGGGATGCAGGTGCTCTGAAGAGACAGCTGGGGGGAGAACTGGAGAGTGCGAGTCTCACACTTGCTCTGTGAAACTTGGCAGATGTGTTGAAGTCATTTGTCTTGAGTCATTCAGCAGGTCAGTGGCAGAGCCAGAAATAGAATCCAGGGCTCCTGAACGCTGGGGCAACCACCGTATCTCCAAAACCACAATGCCTCTAAGAAGTTATTTCAGAAGGAGGCAAAGTGCCAAGATACCTCGCACTTTTCTACCTGCTCAGCTCTTCAGTGTGGCCAGGCAGATGCTCTTTGATCATGCATATTCAAAATCTGTTATAGGTCAGTTTTGCACGAGTTAAAAATGGGTTTCTCATGTGGTGAGGATCTTTTGCTACTGTAGGCAGAGGCAGGACTATGATGCTAGAGATAAAGTGAGTTAGCTCTTTACACTGCAGCTTTCAAGGTGACCTTCACGTTAAAAAAAACACTTTGAATGTAAATCAGGAAGTCTTATGTATTTACTTGTTTATGATTTAGGAAATGCAGTTTAAATACATGGTTCTTTACAGACACCTAAGAGGAAACCTCTAGGAAGCTTCTGCATGCATTCTGACTCATACGCTGTGCTGCATATCGATGTAAAATCATGCAGACCTGGTTGGTGTGGAAATCAAGCCTGGGAGTATTTGTAAAACAAGAGCCTCAGCCAAAGTCCTCTGAAGTCAGTCCTCTGGGATTTCAATCAGATCCTGCATGTGTTTTTCCCTCTCCTCACCCCAGCACTCGGTTTCAACTGGACCTGTGACTGGGGTCTCACTATGGATCTCCAACCATTTGTTCAGGCTACCTGCTAACCATACTTCTCTGCCAACGAAGAAGACCTTTTCTCTGGCATGACACTTTTCTATACAGCGTCTTTCCTTTTTATGTCTCCCATACATTCTCAAGGAAATGTAATGCAGCCAAGGCCTGGGTATGGCGTAAATAATCATGGGAACCATGGTACCTTGAACATAACAGGCAGAGCAATATGGGAAGTGAATTTCCTTTCAGCACTGAACGTTGTGCTCAGCAACCTTTTTACATCAGCTGTGGGGTTTTTAGTGATGCCTGGGTATCGGCTGCATCCATTGTGAGGTGGCAAAGGCTGAGCACAGCCTGCAGGCAAGCTGCAGAGCCTGAACTCTCCTGTCGTGCTACAGCCACATCTGGAGCTGATAGCGATAGGGCAAAACCTGACCTTTTCGATGCTGCCCTGCCGCGTCCCGTGCACCCATGAAATACTAAACATTCAAAGATTTTGGCTTGGGATGACTTATATGCTATTTCTAAATCCTCTCAGGACCTGGGAGGGGGAGTGAAGTGCATTTTGTATCTATGCAATTCTGTTACTATAATTTTTTTTCTAAATAAGGATAAACTTGAGGCTGCAATCAAAACAAAAACTCTAAAGAAATCCTAAAGTGTCAAGAGAAGCTAAACCAATGTTTCTGGGATGAGACATTTGTTCTGGTGCTATCAGGCCAATGTACTCCCCTGAGTGTGAGCTCATCTATCATTGGCTTTTGCTGACTTGAAACTTCTTTTTTACATTTACATATTTGTCTTGATTTGGCATTTATTGACTATTTAATATTTAAACATGCTTAATAAATCCTGAAATGAAACCACTGTCATATGAACATGGGACTTCCTCTAGTCTCACTCAGCAAGGGCAGTCATCAGCAGTAAAAAGATAAAAAGCCCAAAGTAGGGACAGTGTCAGTATAAAAACCAGCATTCACAGTCTCAGTAGATGTGTCACGGGCTCTTTTCCACACTGACAGCAGCAGGGCAAAAGCCCCTCTGGGAATGCAGTGCTGCACTGAGCTCTGGTGTAACCAGTCAGAGGGCCGGTTACAGCCTGATGCCACCCAGCTGACTACAGCAGTGAGGAGGGCCAGGCAGAGACAGATCCCTCTCCCTCGGTCCCCCTATCTGTAGCCGTAGTGTGCCCCATCTGCTGGAGCACTGGCAGTGGTTCCTCTGCAGGGATGCAGTAGAAGGTGCCCGTGACATGGCCTCTGGCGTGGCAGTTTTCATCACTTCACAGCTAGTTTCCTCACAGATCTCATTTCTTGACCTGACACTCTCAGTGGTTCCTTCAGACTGTCTCTAAGCTGCTATTTATCCCTGGCTGTCAGGAGCTGGTTCTCTGCTCTTGCTCTGTTTGGGTAGAGCTCTTTCTGAAGGCAAATTCCTTGAGCCCTTGTGTTGCTGCTGCTGCAGCTGCAGGTTCTGCTGGTGCAAATGCTTCTAGCATGAACTTCCTAGCCTCTCACCCTGCAAATATGGGCTGTCCTGGGAACTGTTTTCTGTTTTTACAGAAGATCTCCCTCAGTCTAGATGCACTAGATTCCTGAGAAGATCCCTAGGGCTTTCCCTCTGCTGTCTGTTGGTGTTTGTCCGGTGCTCACACTGGCAATAAATGGAAATTCAGTTCAACAGCCCCATGGTCTAAAAAAAAGATGTGCTTCCGTGCTAAAGCAGTCCTGAGAAGATTTAATGGTAATCAAACAGAAACACATTCTGTAGGAGCATTCTGCACTTAATAAGTTAGTTCCATATCATGCAAATTTACTCATTGGGGCATGAAAGATTCTCAAATTTAGTGTAAGTACCAGAAAACTCCTCTTTATGAATCAAGATATTGCAATAGCTTTACATCAGGAAGCATCTCTGAGTTGTACAGCCACAGTGTATCCTAATGCCTGGTCATCATCAGCTTTGTTTTGCACCTATGCTTTCCAAAGTACTCAGTGGATTCAAGCATTTAGTCGTGCATCTTAGCAGTCAAGATGTGCAGCTGGTGGTTTGGAATGGCCAGTTTCAGGCCTCTGGAGTGTGGACAGAAAGGTCAATGTAAAAGGAACAAGGTTTGGTCCCATATATTGAAATATTGGGATTAGGAACTCTTCATAGCTGTTCGCAGTGGGTCATTTGGTAGTGTTAAAACTGTTTGTCATGGTAGGGTCTGAGCAGATGTCATTTCCCAACTCATTCCTGTTTCTTTTGGGAGTGACACTGGGCAGATGGGAATTACAGGTTTCCCTACTTAGGTGGACCAAAGGACTTTAGTGTGCACTGCAGAATGCACCTTCCCTGCAAGAACGATGAAGCCAAAGAGAACTAATTCGGATATGGGTTTCTACCTTTTTTAAAAAAAATTTATTTATATTTTATAGCCACTAGGAAGTATTTTAAGAGCAATATGTGTCCTTGCTCAAATCCAGTAATGAGTATTTTCTACCTGGTGAATGTTTTCACTGATGAAATCTATTGCTCCTCTTGACTATTCAGTGGAGCCTAATGAGCCCTATCCTGAGAGCTATTTAGCTATGTCCTGATGCTGGGAACACTGACAATCAGACTAGAGACTGTGCATTCCACATGCTGAGGCATGTGCTAAAGCACCATGCCACAAAATATACGTCCTGTCTTCTGTGCAGATACACAGCCAGCATACATAGAAGAAGAGGTGGGGAGAAGCCCACAGGATAGTAATCAAGTGTTTGGCAGCCAACCCTGAAGAAGCTTTGAGGCAGGGAGTGAGTGACTACTCCCTGCTACGGGAGAAACTGTAGTAGCAATAATGAAAGTGTTATTGGTTGTTAATGTTTCAGATTATCCAGGGCAACAAGGAAACTTCTACCAGTTTTGAAGTCCATCTGCGTGAATACAAACCTAAAATCTCAAAGTCCTTGGAGGTTTTGGAGGAGAAGTTTAGATTATGAATTTGAAGCTACATTTTACAGATTCCAAATCCCTGTGGATTTGGAGGGGTCTGAAACTTGGACTGAAAGTTGTAGCTTTGAAGCTTCCTTACACTTGTAACCATCAGTAGTACCTTTTCTTTCCTATGGTTCTCCAGCAGATTTTGCCACATGCTTTGCTCTGTATTTGGTGTAAATCAGAATAACATCCTGGACTACGATAGATTTGGGAAGAGCTCTGGAGAAGCATTTGACCTCTTAACAGTAGGTTTAGAGAGAACTCATAAGACAATTTCCTCACTGTGTAGGAAGAGTGGGATAACAGAAGTTATGAAGGTAATAGATGTTGGTACTGGCTAGTTCCAGTGCTTAGTCAGAATCACTGTTATTACATTCCCGATGAAATATTGTAGCAAAATTTACTAGTGATGGGGTGTATGTGTGTGAATTAAAGGTAAAGGAGCAGTGATTCTGATGGTGGGAACAAAAGATGTATAGGTCTATCGTCATTCTTTACTGAGATCTTTTTCAATATATGAATTTGACCTAAGCGTGCTAGAAGGCTCCAAGACAAATTTGTTCAACGTGTGAACTTTGATCATGTGCAGAAGCCAGTAGGGGTGTCCTTTCACCCCCATTCTACACCACAGCTTATTATTTGGTTGGCTGTGTACATTATTACTTTCTTCTGAAGCATCAGTCAGCAGCGAGGTTCAAGACTCAAAGAGCCAGTGACCTGACCAGAGACAGCAAGTCATAAAGCAGGAGGAACTGAACGTCATTCATTCCTGTGCTAATAACTGAGAACAGCGAGAGCTTGGTTTTATTTATCACAGGTCTTAATTTTTCTGATTGTCCTTCCTCTGTCAGTAATTTTCTTTTCAGATACTGTCTTTGGTTTGTCATTTTGTCTACGGTCTTGAACCCTGGTTGAAAGACCATAATGCCTGGGAGGATGCTGTTTAATGCCCTGCCATTTGAATGGCTGGTTTCGCTGACTATTCTGGAGATTTGTTATAATCTAAAATGTCAGGAATCAAAACATGCCATGTTAATATTCCGACTCTAAAATGCTATTTCCATAAATACACCCTGCATATGATTATGGTACATTTTAAGGATACTGTTCAAAATATTTTGTTCTTTTTTGACTTGGTCTGGGAATTGCATTACTACTAATTTATGAGCAGAAGCAGTTGAGTGGTAGCAAAAAGTATTCAGAAACAATTCGACAACTTTTATTTTGGTCCATAATTATTCCTCTTCCATGTGTCACACAGTTCTTTTTTTCTTGTAAGTATGATTTTACTACCTGTTGACAACTTTTATTTTTTTTTTAATATTGAAAGACAATGCATCTGTCGGTAGACAGACTCATGGAATGACAGACTTCTCACTCTCTCCAGTCACTCTACTTAAACCACTTCTTGTATCTTCTTAACAATTACATTCATCTTATTCAGAGAACTGAGGCAGCTCATGGGAATAAAGCGATCAAATAAACATAACAGTTGTCCAGGGAAGGCATTTATTAAGCACTTCATAGGTCAGCTTTGTTGGCACTAAACCTTCACTCATCAGTATTGACTAGCAAACCTATTTTAGGAGTTAGTGTGTTCACAACAAAACAAAACAAACCCAGCAGAGTATCAACCTCTAAAGTATTTACTTTCAGTAATTCACATAACTGTATGAGCCTAATCTAGCATCCATTGGATGTAATACAAATTTACAGTGACATCAGACGTCATTATTTAATGCTGTTAGTGATTTCAGTGGGTTATTTTTGTATTTTCCCATCATTTGAACTTTCTGAAAAACCTGTTCTGGACTCCCCGTGTCTTGTATTAAATAGGTGATTGACCAGTTGCATTGCTCTTTGTTATAGACATAGACTTTGTAAGCCCTGGTTTTGCTACAAAGGATAGAACTTTATATTTTTAGCTTGTGCCATTAAAAATTGCCTTTTTTTGCTAAAGGTGCTGATCTTTCCATGTGTCTGATAGGTGGTAACTGAGATATCTGGGTAGCCACACACTGAAATGGTAATGTCATGGGGGCTGCAATTACCACACAGCTGGTTTTCACTCAAACCTGCCAGGAACGGAGAACCTTTGGTGTGCATGCTGGTGGGTGACTTGCATGCCGAGTCTCTGGCAGGGAAGGGCTGGACATGTATAGAAAGAGGTAAAAATGGCATAAGGGTAGGATTTTACCATTCTTCCACAGTTGTACCACTTGGGCTTCATGATGGCCTCTTGCATGGTTGAACATGTGGTGTGCTAAAACAAAGCAAATGCGTGCCATCTCTCTTGACCCCTCACTACTCCCTAGCAGACATGTGGGGTGCTGTGGTGGCCAGCAGACCACCACTTCCCAAGCACAGGGTCGGGACTGAACTAAAGGGTCCCTGGATGTCCCTTGCTGTTCACGTCAGTGACTGGTGCTGAGTGAGGAAGGAGGTGAAGGGACTAGTAGCAACAGCTTCAGCAGCATTAGCAAACACAGTGGGTGGGAAACCTCTGCAAAGCTTAACCTCTAAATTAATGTGAGTTGGTTGTTTTTACAGGCCTGAGTCTTATGGACTGTCCCACTTGCCTTTGCTCAGTTTCTTCAGGCTGAGCTGATATGATTTAGAACCCTTTCCTCTGCATGGATTTCACTACTCTCCCTTTCTTTGACTCTTCTGGCATGTACCACTTCCAAGTCTCCTTGGCCTCCAGGGCCAGTTCTGGTCCTCACAAAATATATCATGTAATCCCATTTTTTCCCAAATCTTCAGCTTTATGATTGCATCAGCTGATGGCTTATTGCCCTGGGATATTTGAAATACTTAATACCCTGTCTAAGGGATTCCAAGGCAGCTACCCTTCAGCTCACGCATCACACGACATGACAAATTCAATATAATACTAAAAACATTTATCTGCTTCAGTTTTCTCATACCTTTGGCATGTTCTTGTGATGCTGAAACCTCTATGGTTGTAACTCCGTATATCACTTGGGTAAACAGTTTTTGATAAAACAATGGGATAGAAGGAACAAACAGACCTAAAACCAAGAACCAGAGACTTTAGTAAGCTGATTGACCAAAAAATGTGGCTAATCCACATGAATCAGCTAAAAATTTGCCCTTTAGGGGAACCTGAGTAAATATAATATGAAAACCACCCCTCTAGAATTTAGGATACCTGCCTCTGCATGAGGATCCTCACTCACTGAGCTTGAGCAGTAAAATTAACAGACACTGTGTCTTTAAGTAAAGATGAGGACATTTTGCACCAGTCAGCTTCAAGATAACGAATTATGCGCACCAGTAAGAAGCTGATAAACAATGAATATGTTAATTATGCTAATTTACAATGTGTCAATGAATGACTGTTTCAATGCTGAGTGTGCTAGCTTTGCAGAAATACTACCTAGCACCCAGTTCTGTGCAGAACTGCTAACAAACAGCTAATACCTCAACTCTGCATTATTGGCTTGCACGCCAGGTAAATGATCCCATGAGTTTTGGGACAACATTTGGGTACTCTTGTAAGACCAGGATCCTTCCTTTTTTTTCTGCACATGACCTCTCCTCCGCAATGGAGTATCTGTGGCATCTTCTGTCTTTCTTTTTAAGTAGTCAATGAGCAAAATTTGCCTTTAAAACTTCTTGTCCCATTTGACAGTAACATCTTGGCCAGCATGGTTGAATGATCACATTGCTTCACCAGCTTTCTTGCTGTTTAATTACTAGCTTATCAAAGTGGATGGGTTTTTTTTCCTGCTCTGACTGTCGTTTCTGCTTAAAGTGTTTCTTCTAGCAGAAAATTATCAGGGTTTAATGGTTCTTTTTCAGTCCAATCCTGCCAGCCTTACAATTTCATTTAAAGACAGAGATCTGAGAGGAAAAGAGGCAAGCAAGCCTCTTGTCGCACAAAAGCTGTTTGCAGCTTGAAAGCAAGTCTCCAATATCAAGCAGAGCTCTGAGACAGAGGAAGCAGATCGTCACTGCTGCTGTTAATAAAATAAGGAAGTAATTCAGAGAGGCCATACTGCTCTGAAAGAGTCTGGAGACCTAGGGGAGGTGTTATGTGAGAGATTTGCTTCCTTTTCTATTTTATAGTCAACTACAAGTTTTTTGGGTTTTTTAGGATAGTGACATATGAGTATGCCTTCCAGCTTTATTCTCCTGTCCTGTTTTATTGGAATTTAAGTTGGCGATTGCTAATGGAATTAAGCATTGACCCTTCTCTTCGGAGCAGTCCAGCTGGGCACGCAGTGGTTAACATGAAGGGATGTAACAGGAGAAATTGTTGCTGATGGCTTCCAGGAGTGCTCCAAGTACCCCAAGCCCAGTGTGCTTCTCTCCTTTTTGCACTGAGAGATGGCTTCATTCATCGGTGATGGCTTTGTATCTGATGAAAGGGAGAGATTCTCAAAGAACGCACATCTCAAACAGGCCGTGAGATTTGAGGCAATATTATTGCTTCAAGGCCTTCTCTGGGCTGTGAGGAGTCAGAAAATAACAGCGAGGAGGGTTAGTAGAACAGCTAACCTTTGTTCTACATTTTCAGGAGCAAAAAGAAGGTCACTGCCCTTAGCCTTATCTTCTATTCCTAGCCAGTGTTTTTGTTAACTCTTAATGTTTTCAGCGTGCGTTTGCCACAGCATCCATAATCCTCCCAATGGTTCCTTTCAAAGCCAGTGAAATAAAAGGGAGAGAAAAAAGCTGGTTTAATTCCCAGCCAGAGGGGAAAGTGTTATCTCTAAGATGAGCTTGGAGAAAGTGAAAATGTGAAATGAGCTAGCTTAGTAGGGGCGCTGGCTGCTTATAAATTACTTTTTTGCATCTGGTGCTCTCTGACACATAAAGAGCTTTACCCTAGAAGTGTGCACGTCCATCTAATATGAGCAAATACTAAGTAGGCAGGAGCTGATGTCACCGAGAGGTGTCCTCTGCTCCTCCTTGGGCTGTAACTGTGTAAGGAGCAAACAAAGAATCTCTCTTTCTGGTACCCTGCATTCCCTTCATCTCTTCCCCTGTTTTGTGGTGGTTTTGGTGTGGGCTTTACATAGAGTTCTGTGCTTTTCTTCAGAATGAGGATAGCACAGGCAACAGAAATGTATGTTTCTGCTTCCCACCAGAGCACCTCCATCTTTAACTAGAAGAGAAAAGGTGAGAAGCTAGTTTGGTTTTCAGACCCGATTTCATTATTGGGTGGTAGAATAGGCATCAATTGACTGCGTTTTTGTGTATTTTGCTTATTTGTTTTCTGTGACATGGAGCTCAGTCTGTTGTGAAACTGCTAACTCCTTTCTCACAGCTGACCAGAAAGTCATTAAAGTGGAACAACTTTCATTTTGCTTTCATTTTGTGTTGAGATGACTTGGATTCTTTCCGGAGACCTCAGATGAAAGGCTTACTGTCCCATTAGCACTCACCTCACAGTCACACTTTCTTATGTCATCTTTGTGGCTGGATAAAGGTTTCGTTTGTGAGGGATGATGATGTGGATGCAGAACAGTTACAGGGAAAATGCTGAGGGTGAGCTCATCTTCTGCTGCGTTCAACAGAGGAAAACAGCAAGTCAAAACTATGAAAATATTAGAAACTGAAAAAAAATGGGGGTGAACAGGGAAGCCAGAGAATGGGTTTCAAATATTCCATATCCTTGTGGGACTTAGTACAGGGTTTTGGTATTGACTTCTCTCTAGTGCACTGTAAGACTAAGCATTAATATCAGAATATCTGCAAATATAAAGGGCTTAATAGTCATAAAGGACATGTATTTTGAGTTCTGGGAACTGAATTCTTTCCAGTTTACCTTGTAGGATACTTTAATACCTCTTAAGTTCAGGGCAATGTGCGTATAAAATGCTCTTAAATCAGCATTCCCTATTCCTCCACTGCAGACATTTTACACCTGCTTGATACTCAAAATGTGTGGGTGCAAATCACTATACAAGGCAATCAAGCTCCGTACTGCTTGAGAATTACTTCGGTAATTCGCAGTTTATTTCAGTTGCATTCATAGCAGTGCACAGGTTTTTACTTAACACCTTAAGATCCTCTAATCAGAGTGTGCAACTCCCTGGATGAATTGTCTGACTTTAACCTCTAGAAGCTGTGAGTTCACATCCTTCTTTGGGGTTGTCTTTCAGTCAAAATATGCCACAAAGTCTGTTTTCCTCTGTGTGAAATGAAGGGCTAGATTCCCCGCACACTGTTATTCTTATCAGCCCAAAACATGCTGCATAGGACTTACAGCATTTCAATGGCTCTTTGTACTGGGGAAGAAAAACATATGAAGTCAAGACTGATTTTCCAGAAATGGTGCACCCATGAAGAGAGCTTTACTCTATATGAAGGAAGGGGATATACTTTGAACTCTCTATCCCTTTGCTCGCAGAGCACTCATCCCCTCATATTGCTGTTCCCCTACGCTTCTGTGCAGACGTTTTAAGCAGCTGTTGTGTTGAACTCCATAGAATGAGAATATTTGCTGGCGTATCTGCAGCAGCCCAGGAGATGCTGAGCAGCAGCATGCATCTAGCGTGCAATTGGCAGAAAGGAAGCAGTTAATTAGCCTTTTTTTATGCCAATGTCAATATGTTTCTATTACAATCATGGGTCTATGTTGGTACCCTCAGGTAGCTAATTTACATGAAATTTCTTGTGTGCGTTGAGCTTTAAACAACATCCTGGGTATCCTACTGAAAAAGGTTGTCGGTGGCTTTTATACAAAAGATTGGAAATTCAGCCCCTGTTGGAACTTTGCTTTCAGCAACAGCACAAAAATATTAATACCTGTCTTTCTCTCCCTTTTAATAAACAAATCCTTATAGCTGTTTTTTCCCCCTAAACAAAAGAAATGGTCCAAAGCATTTAAGACATACAAAGCCAAGATGTGCTATTTATAAAAAGAGCCAAGGCAGATAAAGAATGATTTATGATACTCGTAGAGTACCTTTCAGCCAGCTAGATCACACGACATTTTGCAAACTGATTGCGTACACTCTGAGTATCTGTGTGTATTGTGAGATAAAGGAAAATTGTAACTTTTTCCAGAAGTAAGTAAAAATAAGGCACGTTACCACACCAATAGTTTAACAAAGCTGCACGCTAATTTCAAGGAGGCGGAGAACAACTGAACAGTAGGAAAGAAAAAAAAGTACTATAGTTGGGTGGATCTTAAAGCAGCACTAAAGCCTTTACTTCAGTGAGCAATGATGTGATATGTTAGTAATGATGAATGTCTTGCATTTTGGGTGTATCCTGTGCTGAGTTTTGGCTACCCAGAAATCAGGGGATCTGCACTGATTTATGCTGACCTGAGTATCTGGCCAATTCTGCACTAACTTTACTCAGACTAAATAAATTCCTGAAAAGCACAACCTATAGCTGTTTTGGCAGGAGTGGGAATGTTTTTCTGGAGAGGATTCCCTTGCTATCCTTACTGCCCTCTCTGTTCATTACACAACCTTCCTAGAAATGATCCACACGACTTTAACTCTTTGCTGCGGTGCTTCTCCACACTGATCTTCATGTCAAGATGTGATCCCAGCTGAAAGAAATAGCAGTTTCTGTTGTAAGGAAAATTGTCATTGAATGTTTCCATTTGAAACATGGTAAGCCTCTTTCACTATGGGCCCTCCACTCTGAATGTGGTGGTTAGAAATACAAAGATGATGAATGGACCTGCCATCACTTCTCCATGTTTCAGTTTTCTTCTGGTACTGGAGAAGTGCCAGCCTCTGCCCCAAGTGCTGCTTTTTCACTGTGAATTAAGGATCTCATATCCATTGTTGTGTTACAGCTCCTGCTGCTCTGCACCCCTGCTTTTTTCAGATCCTCAAGCTTCCTGACTCGGTGAGCTTCCCCAGAGCATGAATTGCCTTCAGAAGGGTGTCTTCAGATTGTTCCTCTGCTTCTGCATCACTGTCTTGCTGTTCTCCAGGGCGAGGACCTTTTATAGCCACAGAAGGCTGTAGGATCTTTGTCTTTTCTGTGCCAGGGTGATCCATAAGCAGCATGTAGGGGGTGCATCCTTTCCCTGTGCCTACTTAGGGTGAGATGATAGTATAGGAAACCTCTCGTCTTCCTGAAATTTTTTGTATTAATGCCTTCAGTGCTTGCAAGACTTTCGTTCAGTTCCTGCTGTGAGCCAGACATGAGATTTTCACATATAGGTTGCTGCATTCTGCATTTCATTGATGCTGGTTAGCAATGCCTGCTGTGCGTACTGTGACTTAACACACCCATTCTTCAGGCTGAAGAACTGGGACAGAGTAAGTCTGGATGTTTTTTTCTAAAGATGTATGGCAATCAATTGCAGAAAGAAGAGAAGAACCAGAGAATCCACTCTGCTCCTGTAATTGCCAGACTGCTCATGGTTGGAGAGATGTGAGGTAGTTCAGGAAGCATCAGTGTTTCATGGTTGCTTTCTGGTCAAGTACCCTAGCTGAAGAACTTAGTTTGCCACATGAGCTACAATAAAAACCAATGAGACATGAGTTGAGTACTTTTCACAGACCTTAAGTGCGGCTTCATTTAAATCCTTGGTGTTGGTAGTGAACAATGTGAATGCATCTATTTCCATACAGTAAATAAATGTGCTGCTATAAATGATGGAGATGCAGAAGACAAGTAGAGATTTATATGGATCCTGTGATAGTTAATATTCATTTAGTCTAGACAAATGGCTGATACATCTGGATTTTTTTTGTAAGATATTTGAAAGATGTGTCTTTCGTCTTAAGATATATCATCCTGAAAGAATGAAAGGTGACAGATGATCACGTGAGCTATTGGTCTGTTGATTGATCAAGCTATCACAAGAATGTTTATATGACCTCATAAATAAAGTGTGCAAACTTTTGCTAAGATATTAAAAGTGAAATAATGTTAATAATCTTTTTTCCCATTCCGCAGACTTTGCATGTACATGCACGTGTATCTGAGTATATTGCATCAGGAAAACACATGACTTGCAATTCTGTAGAGGGAAAGGCAGTTACACAGATGCATTTTGTGTTCAGCTCGGAATTTGAGTAGACCTGCACTTCTAAGTAATATGTGAGTGATGGCTATCTCGTGAGCCTTCCACTGATAGGCAGTGGTGTAATTGCTTACGTGCAGTGCAGTTATCTTGAAGGTTACAGGGGAGTTCCTTGAATAGCTACTATCAGGAGCATGATAAAAATGCCCAAATTTGAGCAGAGGACAGAAAAGTTGAAATGGCCTCAAACTTAATGAGGAGTCTTTGATGCGTGCCATGACCTGATATAGCTAATAATAAATATGAAGGTTCGTTTTACATGCACTGAAGCTTCTTCTAGTTATGTGGCTGGATAACTAACCACAGCGAGTTGTCACAGTCAAATATGGACATCATGGATACCTGAACCTTAATAGCCAGTTACATCTGCTGAGATAGGATGTAATCCTTACAGTGCCAAAGGATATAGGTTACATTTTTCCTGACTGCATTATTTTAATATTCAATGACCCTACGATATACAAAATTCATATTTTAAAATTCAGATTGGTTCTCAATCTTGTCCCTTGCCAACAGGGAGAGGGCAGTGAAGAGGATGAATGGCTGGGAGACAGGAAGGCAAGGCTGCATGTTGTGGAGGTGGACTGCAAGATCATGTGGGTTTAGCATGTTGGTACAAGACTTGCAGTGTTAGAGGAAGAAAGGTCTTTGGTGTGTTTTCTTCCTTCTGCAAGTCTATGGTGAAAAACCTGGGAACAATGTTATTTATTTTAGTTATAAGGAAAATAATACACCTTAGAGTAATCTGCATTTCATGCTGTATGGTTTTATCATTAATACCCAGCAGCCTGGGTAGGAGGAATGGACCCAAAGGGGCTGTGGAGGTGGAAGAAAAAATTAACCATAGTGACCATCTGATCGTCTTTGTGACCATCTTTGATCTGAGAGAAAGGACCCTGGGCCATTTTGAAGTGATTAAAATAAGCAGTGTTAGGATGTCTGTAATCATGATTGTCTACAATACATAAATAAGCCAATAGAGACAATATTATTTTTTTTTAAGATCAACTAGTGTATCTGGAAAAACCAAGCAGGTTTTTCAGGCTGAAACCTTGTCTCTCTGTTTCTTCCAGCTATATGAGTTAGTCTAATAAAATGTATTATTTTTCTCCATAAACCTTGCTTCAAGCATGGCCCTGTACACTCCTGCAGCTTCTCATAGGACAGCATAACCCAGAAGAACAGAGGTGCACTTTGCCTGCCCTTCATCCCACAGTGCAGCAGGTCCTGTCCTGGGACTGTGCATTGGTCCAAAGGTGACCAAACAGCATCCAGTGCCCCGGCACAAGTCTGGGTTTGTGCCAGGTTCTCAACTGACTTGCTTTGAAAAGGGAGACTGGTAGCTTGAGACGTCACTAGTGTGGAGTATGGTTTCTGTAGTACCCAGTTGCCTAATAGTTAAAACAACACTCTTCAGTTGCTAAACCAGATATCCATCATCTCTGTGGGAGAAACCTCAAATATGTTCTCTATTCCCATCCAGCTAGTAGGAGAAATCACAGACGGTGACCTTAGTTAGCCTCTCTCCTCTGGATTAGTCCATGAAGCCCTTCTGGGTGCTGGGACCCTCTTCTTGAAGTATGACAACAACTTGCAAAGGTGCTTTCCAGCCTTTGGAGCTGAAACTTGGCAGTCCAGATTTATGAACAAAAAGTTAAGTAGGGAAATGCTTCTCCTGCACTTTTGTGTAGATGTCACAGACTTTCTAAAGGTGCTAATAGGAACAGTCTCTAATAAAGTAAAGACGTTCTCAAAGGAAATTCAGTCGTCTATTTGGGGAGTGCCTTTGATATATCATCTAGTAAGCTCTGGCAGAAACTTTTGACCTTAGATTTCTCATAGTCGTGTTCTGTATCTCCAAATAGTTTATTTCTTGTACTATGTCTTAGACTGAATCCCACAAAAAGCCCAAACAATTTCAAGCTAAATAGCAGCTGAGTGCTGTAAAAATGAGGGCAGAATTTCCCTACAAACAGGGGAATTAAAAGGGTCTCGTCACAGTAGAAATCATGGGGCTGCTAGTTCACCACAGAGATTTTCCAGCAAATAGTTTGTCTCTATATTTAAAGGCAATAATAAAACAAATGTACTTATTTTGTTTCTTAAAATAACCTTGCAATATTTAAACTGAAGATTAAAATAATAGTTTTCATTTGTCAGTATTCATAGTTTGACCACAATGTAGTTTTCTCCGTTAATGAGGTGCTAGTGATTTTCATTTTTGCCTATATAGTCATTTTCTGCTCAGTTTCAATTTTAGATTTTATGCAGCATCACAGAGATACAATCGCCAGAGCAGATTGTTAGTTTATATTTAAAATGTCTCCACTGTTATGTTTCTTTTTTTAATTAACATATAACCCCATAGAAACAATTCTTTTGGGCTTGAGCCTTGTAAAAGTCCTTCAGAAATGAAATTGCAGAAGTGTGACTCCCAGTATTCTATTAATTTGGGAAATTGACTGTTTCCTAATAAATTCCAGAATTATCAGCAGATAAAATTCAACACTCGTGCCACTGCAAATCAAAAGGAAACCTTAAAGTTTTCTTTGTACATTGACAATTTCCAAAGCATCCATTTGAATTTGCTTAACAAAACCTTTACTTTTATGAAATGCATTAAAAATGTTCTAGACGGTTTTGAGATCAATACAGACAAATTGCACAAATACTTGAGAAGCCACTGCTGCTTGCAACTAGGCATCAGTGGGAGCAGACCGGAATTAACAGTCCGGTTTGAGAGCTTAGAAATGACTAATAACCTTCACCTTTACTTGACACCAAATATTTCTAGCCATTGGGAACAAAACTTTATAGATGAACTCTAGTTTAGGCCACCTGTATATATTTCAGAATTCATTAGTGACATATATACATACTGTGGTACTGAGTGTAGTATAACAGATGTGTACTGCTAGCACCAAAAAAATCTGAATTTATACTGAAGCACAGGTTGTTGCTTATTCCTGTCATATTGGCAAAAAGTTGCATGTTAGACAAAGTAGTGATATAATCTGGTGATCAGGATGGAACTGGTTATCAGGAGTGGTGAATATATGGAAAAAAATGTCTTGTGTTTAGAAATAAGTTCAGGATGAATACCTAATTGCCTTTTCTACTGAAATAAATTTAAAATAGCTGCATGGAAATCATGGGGTCCTCACGCTTATTATCTTAATGCAAGATGAAGATAAGGTTCATTGTTTCATACCAAAAAAATTGCATTTAGCTAATATGATGTACTAACGAGAGTTTTAAAGAAAGAAGGACAATTTTGGTTGTACCATACATGATCCTGTGGGATTTTTGAGTGTAAACATCCTGCTGCAGCATTGCAGATTTAGTGGCAGGGAGCTAAAATGACATAGACTTGCTAATCCATCCTCAATTCTAAAATATCCATTGACTGTATACTTTTTGCTAGAGATCTCCAAAATTAACGTGTTTTATATATGCAGGTAAAGACCTGAGCTCAAGAAGCTGTTAAAAGTACCAGTTACATTTATGAAAAAGCATAGGCATTGATAATTTGGGAGCAATCAGATGGAAAGATTTACAAACAGAAGGTGTGAACAGTCAGGTATGTGGCCACGGATACTGAAATCTGCTTGAGAAAACCTGCCCTAGCAGCAAAAAGTGCTAGAAAGATATACCAATTTATCCCTGTGTGAAAGAGGTGCCAAAAATGTTCATCTGTTGCACAGGATAGGCCTGGGTGAAAAAAACTCTGTCAAAGGCTTGCTTTGATGTCAAATTTGATTTTGGCCTAGACTATGATTGTTCGGTTTTTGTCTCCAGAAAATATATACTTTCTTACAAGATTATATTGATGTTTACAAACCATTAGCCAAAATCAAGAACACACAGATAAGCATTTAAGTAAAAAGATATAATATCGTGAGTTTTATTTTCTCATGAAAGTTTGCATTACTAGTAGAAGTTTTTGATTAAAAGAATATTATTATTTTTTAATTGGAAATGTTCATAGGAAAAAATTCAAGCAAACCATGTTCCAGCCTCCTGCGTTGTTGTAGAGCTCAGTGAGGAGCTTTGCCTTGATCTGAACGAATGTGCTTAGGGGATTTTACAGTTTGGGGAGCTTTTGAAGGCTTGTTATATTGGGGGGCCTGCCAGACTGTGTCAGTAGACTTCTGTGTGCATATGCTGCTGAGCTATGAAAAAGCATCCTTGTCAGGATGCCATTTCAAACCTTCTGCATCGCTGACACTCTAGCCTAGGCAGTGCTGTCTGGGGAAATGAGCATAAATGTGTTGGTTCTCACCTGAATTTCAGCATGGTAACCAAGACACTGAAATAACCAAGAGATTAGATGCTATGGTCTTTATCTCATTTTCTGTCTTCCTTCTTTAGTTTTCTTCAGAGAAGAAAGCTGGTAGGACTACCTAACAGGTCAGGATGTGGGGATTTTATATGGTTGCTACAACTATCTTGCTGTCAAGGGACTTAGTTTGAGGTCCTCCTGTCTCAGCTCATCCACAAGGTTAAAAGTCTGGAATCAGACCGAACTAACTTATTTTCAAAGCTCAAAATACAGAAGCTGTTGGTATCGACAGTTGAATGTCCCGTGTTTGGTCCTTGGGGTGTGTAAAGATGTGGCTGGATACATGGAGCTTATGTTACCCTCTTCCTCCCATACGTTTTCAGGATCAAGACTGTGAAAGGACTGCTTGGGAGGCAGAGAAGGGCTGGTTGGAAGACCAGTCTTCATTTCCCAAGGTCCTGGGGTTGAACTTCAGCCAAGGGAATGTTCTCTCTATCAATTAGATTGTTGTGATTACTGGTCATGAGTATTATCCTTTGAGCTTTTGCAAAAATTTTGCCATTCCTCTGTTGAGCTTGCAGTAAAGACCAGTAGGGAGGGCACATTGCAGTTACAATCGTGACAAATCTGTGTGTGCTGTGGTTGGAATTTAGATTGTAGGGGTGCATGGAATATGTTTTCTGGGTGTACACATGTCTGACAGTCTGTGGCCTGCCTGCAAGAGTGTGAGTCTTGCAGACCTGGGAAGGAACTCGGAACTTCATGCCTGATTTGATGCATTTCCAGTTTCTGCCAGCAGTCTGTTGTGAACTGTAACAGTGCTGTGCAGGAACCCCATCACGCATTGGGCTTGTCCACTCCTATGCCTGTCATTTTCTGCCTTCCAGCATGCTGATGGCTGCCTGGCACACTATCTAGGTAGAAGGAGTCTTCCTGTAACCTGTGACATTTAGTGTAGAAAATCCAACTATAGACTTGCTTGATGGTATGAGCCAACTTCTTAAACCATGTAGGTTGATATGGTCACAGGCAACTCTAGCCTGATGAGAGTAGTAAGTCGTTGCTACTGATAGACAAATGTCATAAGGGTTGATAGGCCTTGATCTTACTAAGTTTTTACATGCCTATAGACATTTAGGTCCATTCCCATCAGTTCTCTCACTAGAACCATTAAGGACCAACCAAGGCCTGACGAGGAATTACCCTTCTGTTAGAAGTTAGCTATGCTGGCCAAGGGCACGGACACAAGCCATGTTGGTAAAGCCTTCCCAGACTACCTTTGGTTTGAGGATGAGGAGACTAATCTTACAAACTGCTGAATATCTCTTCAGAGAGGCTCAGCACTCTCATCTTCCATTCATGGCTCTGAGAAGGCTCAAGTGTTTTCAGGAGGCACTCAGCAGCTTGCAGAATTAGGCACAGAAGAGGGCTTTCTGTCAATCTGGTCCTGTCCTCAAGCAACAAAATTGTTCAAAAAGAATACGGCGTGTCTGCTTCTTCCTGTTTCCATTTGTAGATATAAATATATATATGTTCAAATGATTTTATGAGCCTGATTGTGAGTGGCAGCTGAGAAACACTCAAATGCCTGGATTTTAATGCAGTTACCTCATCAGGAGAGTGGAAGAAAAGTAATGAAGCCTGTTAAAAGGAATATCTCTGCTGCTTGTTTTGCTTCATAAATATTCATGAACACCCCCCTCTCCTTTCTTTGCCCTTTGACTGGTTCTATTAACTGGGAGCCATTAGCTGTGGATGAGGCTTGAACCTCATAAAACATTTTGTGGTCATCAGACGCATTATTGGAGGAATTTGCAGACACAGATACTCTTGACATTCACATCTGTTCCATCTAACTATTCCCAAATTGAAATCTTTGTGACAATGCAGTATATTTCTGTGGAGTTGATTGCGTTACTAGAAGCAGGGGTTTGCAACTGCAGCCAGGGAACGAGCGAGACACTGATGAGATTTCAATTTTTCTTTGCAGGGTTCCTAGCAGTGTCAAATAAGTTTGAGAGAGCATATATGATGTATGTACGAGCCTATGTAATGTATAAAAAAGCATTATTTTTAAGTGACTATTTCATTGAAGAGGTCAGAAAGCAATAGCAGAGAGCTCATTCATTGCTTTGAATAAGGGATGAATACCCATTAGTCATTCATTTGGTAGAAGGTATTCCTCTGTCAGGAGTGAGTATGCCATGGGGAAGGTCTAGGTTTTGAAGTAACTTCATGCTTGGAGACTCCCTGGGAGGTATGACAGGTGGTGTACTCTTCACCCTCATGGTGCAGCCCAAGAGCTCTGTCAGAGGAGACTGTACCAGTGTTCAGGTCTCTATGTTTTGGGTGGCCAAGCAATCACGAGGAGAATAGGGGCACAACCATAAGCAGTTCAGCTATTTGGATCTCTAGTGGGAAAAGCAGCTATTTGAATCACTAGTTCAGTTTTTTCCCTTTTCTCCTTTGTCCTACTATCCCCTTGTGACCCCTCTGGTATTTTTTTAATCTCCTTTTTTATTTTAGCATGTCTCTGTGGCCTTATAAATAATACCTGCTGTAAAGATTGCTTTTGTGAGGTAAATACCTGTCCAGCAGGAACTAGATTAAATCAGCAGCTCATTTCACAAAGGATGCTAGATGTCTAGTAAGTGCTAACAGATTTGATCAGCTCTTGAACTAGAGAAAAAATGCTAAACTGGAAGTGAATGTTTTCTTAAAAGGCACGTTATTTTATTGTGCTCTTACTTTCTCTTCATCCATTCTTTGCTTCACTCACAGGCTGTGGGACAGATCACCAAAATGTAACCCATAATGGTGACAATAGGTGGAAACTGATGTCATTCTTTGTTACAGCAGAGTGGCTTTGGGGTTTTAAGGACGAAGCAATACTGTGACCAGCTGCTTGTCTGAAAGGAAGATCCAGTCCATATCTCATTTAAAAAAAAATAAATTGTTTGTTTATTTATTGCAATTATTTACAGACTGCTGTTTCACTGCCACATTTTAATTTTTATTCTCCATGCGCACACATGCACACACACCCCACTGCAAATACATTACAGAAAAGCTGCAAATTACAGGATGCCTAATTAGAAAGCTTTGAGGAAAAGATGACAAAGAATCATTCACCATGGAGACAGAAGTTGCTTGCTGGTTTATAGCCAGCTAAACAATGCCAGAGACTCTGATAAGTTGCTCCTGGGGAGAGTAGGAGTTAGCCTGCACAGAAAGCAGAGAGCTGGTACGCAGTGTGTCACAGAGGAGCAGAGCTCTCTTCTCTTCGAGAAGGACCAGAGACAAGGATGCCTGAATACAGAGTGGTGAATACACTGGCTACATCGTAGACCTATTTTATAATCTAATATACTGCCTGATTCAGACCTCTGAAGACAGCAGAAAACCACGCTTTTTCTTCCAGTAACTGTTGTTAGGTCACAAGAAAAACCAGTCTGTGGTTTCACTGTAGACCTGGCCATCAGAGATTATCTGGAGACAACAGATCTGAATATAGATTATGACAGTACTAGATTTTTACAGTGCTTAGGAGAATTTTTTAACTTCAGCTGCAAAATCCAAATATTTGTTCTCAATCTGTATTCTCTCAGCCCTGTGGAACTGGCCAGAAAAAAGGATATTTGGTTCAGGACTATTTTTACTTGTGAGATGTTTGTCAGTAGCAGAAAATTTGGCGTGATAGGCAGCCTCTGCGTAAGACAGTCTGGGGACAAGAATAGCAGAAAACTCTGCAGATGAAGACTGAGGTACATTGACAGTGATCTGTTCTTGCGTGTAGAAAAATTCCACGGTGCATGGCTGGATAGAGCATGTAACATAAGCTTCTGCATCCGTTTCAGAGATATGCCATTCTGAAGGTTTCAGACTTCTGCTTTTAGCAGAAGGGGTTCCAAATTCTTTCAAATTTCTTTCTTGCCTTTCAAGAGCTACTTAGCGACTCCTGCTCGCAGCTTTGTGAGCTGTAGGCATGCATGTTGCCGTCACCATGGGATGTCACGCGTGACAACATTGCACCCAACGCAGCATCACAGCAGCGCTGCAACACTGCAAGGTGTCAGATCCACCACAGTACTGTGCGAGACACTCTGCTTTCCTCAGAGACAAGGGAGGGAGGGAGACTTCTACTAACATTTCGATTTAGACTGCGTTTAAGCTAGGGACTGATCTGATCAACCAAGACCTGCCTTGCTGCAAAAATCCCCAAAGCAGCCAAGACAAAAAATAATAATCAAATGTTGCTGAGAACCTACCTGAATTACTGGGAGAGGGAGTAAATTTGTCAGGTCTGAAAACTTGACAAAACCCCTACTGTGAAAACATTTGGGGTCTAAATTTATACTTTTCTGCTCAGAGTACACATCCGCCTCTTTAGAAGTAGGTTTTGATTTGCATTTGGAAGTGATCATCAATCTTTGACTGAGTGAGATCAGAAGTAACTGAGGGCTAGGTAAAAGGGTTCTTACAAGAACTAAATGAAATGTAGGTTCTGTTTCAAATAGGGGATCTATATCAGGTTAGCTGAAGGAATAAATTGACTGCATTTTGCAAAAAAAAATGAAACAATACAGGATATTTTGCCATTCTGAACTGCTGAACAAGTGTCATTAATATACAAAGGAACAGCTTTGATAAGATCTACACTCAACTTTTTACTTCAAACACTTGTACCCCAAGATTGCTTGTCCCTAGCAACTGTAGAGAAAATTTCACTCAGTATAGCAATAAGCTTCAGAGAAAGATTTTGTCATTAAAAAAGCCACATATATTTTAGCTGATGTAAGTGAAAACTATGGCAGTGATGTTCCTTGATCACTGGGACCTTCTTGTGAAGATGTGAGACAAGCATAGTAGAACTGGGATATACATATTTGCTGACATGTATCATGCAGGGAAGAAAGGACAACTTCTTTCAACGTACCTAGACTAAGCTGCAGTTGACTTTGATTCTGGCTTTTGGTGCAGAGCTGCCATTTTGTCTGGTCATCAAAGGTAAACAGTTGGCAGAATTTACTCAGAGCTTCTCAGCACCATATGCAAAATGGGATATTTTCATTCTCAGAAAATCTGAATGGGAGTTAATTTGTATCTGTGTGCACTGGTGAGTTTTACCCAGTTTTGGAGCTTTTGGATATTTGAAAGTCAAAGCCTGCACAAAGCTGTGTGAACTGAACTTGCTGAGATTCCTAGTCTGTCCTCACGTTCACATGCCACCTTCAACATACCTGTATTCAGTAGTCTATACCTGGTTCCTAGCATGCCTTTCACTGAGATTATACAACTTGGAGCAGGCAGCATGGAATAAGTGGTCAAAAAAATTGACCTTGAAATGAAAACTCCCCGTCTGGGCTGTGTATTCATAAGGAGACTGCAGAAAGGCTAAACCAAAGCCCCAGTTAGTGGTGGTGGTCTCTAGGATGGCATTATAAACACAGGAAAGGATGCACTGCACTTGGCTAGGATGCCACATTAGACAAATGGCAACATGTACGTGCCAAGATGGAAGATAAAAACAAAAGGTAGATGAGGGCTTTGGTAGCAAAAATTTTCAAACGTAACTATAGTCTAAAAGTTTTAAGGAAAAAATGGCAGCTGGGGAGCTGGATTGCTCCTGAGTCATTGGGCTGCCCTATCAATGGAAGTCCTGGACACTCATATCTACAAAGCAGTAGTGGGTGGTAGAGCTCTGCCAGTGCTGTTTAGTCAAGGAGTCCCTCTGGGGTGAGTGGTCCTACCATTGATTAAGATATAGATGATTAAGATACGGGCTTTCTTTTCAGCACCCTTCCTTTCCTGAAAACCCTTCAGGTGTTGGGAAGGCAAAGACAGAGCCTATTCAAGCTGTGTGGGCAAGAGGCTGCTCCCTCCTAGGGTCAAACCCAAGCTCACCCTATGAGTAGGAGGACATTGTCAGAAGAGAGTCTCTAAACTGAAATTTCTCCCACCCCAAGGCCCCAACAGATTAAAAATCTGCGGTGTGTTTGTCCACATTCCCGGCTGGGCGTACAGTATTCTGTAGAAAGCAAGCACTCGAGCCAGGTAATTAAACATGTCAGCTCTTTATCCAGGAGAGTATTATATTAAATTATGTACAGTAAATATTTTTGGAAGGTGGAATTCTAAAGAGAACTTATTGATTTATGGCAAGGGGCCAAGCTGCTGATGGGGTTGGCAGACGTGTTCAGCATCCAGGGGCGAGCCTGGGCACGGTGCGCGCTGGGGGGGCGCAGGGAGCCGGGCGCAGGGGGAGGGCTGCTCTCTGCTCTGCCACTCTCCTTCCTCCTTCCCAAGCGCACAGAAAAACTGTGAGCCCCCCTCGGCTTTTCATACGCCTGTTGAATCGATAACGGCGTTGGAGAAATGCTTGATCAGCGCTACTGTCTCAGCTGTTCTTGTAAATGGCAACATTAGCAGGACTACCCGGCCGTAGCAAGCAAGGGTGGTGGCGAGGGGAGGGCGGAGAAACATGTCAGCAATATGGATGGCCTTGCCAACGCTGTCAAGGGCTGGAGGCGATAAACGGGCAGGTAGAGATGTCATTTCAGCTCCCCAGGGAGACCAGGGTCAGACGATCATAATATCTCTTTATTCCGGGGTGAAATGCTATATGTAAGACGTAGGTGGTATGCTTCTGTATATCGCTTTCTATCGGGGCTGATGAGTGCACTTGGCTTTTTGATATTTGTGGGCTCCCCAGTGCTTCTCAGAGGTGCTTCGCATCTCTGCGTATGGTCAGATGAGCCTGTTGGTCATCTGCAACGTAAGTAGGAATTAATCTAGAAATAGTGATGCTGCACTAGCTGAGAATGGGTTAGGTAACCTGAAGAGATTTCTTATGTGTAATACCTTTCTTTTACTCCCTGGGGATTGTTTGCGTGTGTACATTTTAGCAAAGGGCACAGGATCCTTGCATGGCATCGTAGGAATGCTGTGCATGCCTGCACGTGGCCGTGGTGATGACAACGTAACGGATGTTAACTCACCTTACAGTTGTGTGATCACAACACAGTGCACTACAGGTGTGCGGGGCAGGGCTTAGGCAGGAATGCGGATGTATTGTTGTATAAGCACATGGAACTATCGTATTTACGGGTTGTCAGGGTAACATATATGGCTCTTAGCCATGCATGGGAAGATATGTCCAAGCCTGCACCTGTAGGTGTTTGAAGTATAGGTCAGAATTTAGCTTGTATGTACACTGTGCATTGCATACATGTGTGTGTCTTCCTGCATTCCTATACTTTTTAAAGTGCTTAGGTGGGGCCACCTGCCATATATTGTGGAGTTGTAAAAAATATTATTATGCAGACAGGTGCATTTTTATTGTAAAATACAGAGACATTTGAGTATATTTTCCTAGGGTTGTTCTTATTTTCTTTTCTGCTGGGAAGTTCGTAATGTTCATAATGTTTGTGATAGTTTCTCAAAGGAAGAGAAAAATCCGGTGTAGTACACCGTGTGGCATTACGTTCTCCGCAGGGAGCCATCAGTTTGTTATTTAAAGACGGCTCTTCATTTTGCAGCGTAAGGTCATTTCACGTCTAAATGATGAAAGCCCATTTCACCCATAAAGATTTTAATTTAAAGTGCCCAGTGCTTCTCCTCAGCTGGAAAAGAGCTATCATCGGATCTTTTTGTGGCTATCGTAAGGAAAAAAAAAAAAAAAAGGAAGCAGGGAAAGCAGAGAGCCTTCTAAGCTGCCCTTTTTGTGGATACCGTGTGTATCCAAGGGAACTCTTTTCCACTTTGAAATGTTCAGAGACTTGGTGCAAAGAAATGTCCAACTGTTTTGGGGCTATTTTTTAATTTTTCCAGAACTAAGGGGAAGTTTCAGAACGACACTTCTGAAGAGATTTGTCAGTATCACTCGCATTTGAAAAAATAAGCAACATCAGATGAGGCTTGAAAGGTAATGCTTTTACATTTACAGTATGTTTTCACTTACATAAATAAATGGTGTCTTAATATGCAACTAATCCAAAGTTGGATGCCCAAATACTGGTTTGCAGCAGCAAAGGAGCATGCATGAAAATGCTGCAGTTTGGAGCATAACATGAAATTTTCATCTCATGGCGTTTGAGCTGTTGCCTTGAAAAGCATATCCCTTTCTCTCATCTCAGAGCATAATAATGTACAGAGTATCTTTTCCCAGAATAATTGCTGAAATACTTTCTGCAGTTTGATTGAACGAACATTCTTGAACATTGCCAAACAACCCAGATAAGATTTGCGTTTCCACTCTCCCTCTTCCCCAGAACAGTAGTTGGGTGAGTCTCGAGGTCATATTTAATCTGCTGACTTCACTGGAGTTGTGCTGGGTTAGGCCAGCTGTGAAAATTTGGCCCCAGGTCACTAATGAGAGCTCTGTCACTGGAGCTCCAACCTTGCAGTGGTCTTATTGACACTGCTGGCACTTCTCTAATGCAAAAAAGCATAAGAAAAATTTTGGTTGTGATGCAGTTAAACTCTTTAATTTGGAAGTGATTATAATCAGTGGAGAAAATCCTGTTAATTAGACAATTATATACTCCACTTCTCTTCCAGCCTCCCTCTTTCTTCATTCTCCACCTTGTTTTCTACTTTGGAAATCAGAAGAACAGACATATTAATCTTGGCTTCTAATTCTAAATTCATCTCCTGGGTCAACCTCATTCCAGTCAGCTCACCTCTCCCTTAAACAGCAAGACAATTTAAAACCTTCACCATACTGTTGTGATTATTTAAAAGTGAAAGGTGACACTGTGTGTGTTTGTGTGTGTTCCTGTCTTTCAGTACACTCTTTCAGGACATCTCTAGTGTCTCTTACAATAAAACTTGCTGAGATAAATTGATATCTGTTTCCATTGCAGCTTGAGGATAGCCATGAGCGAAGGCTGTACTGTCCAAACATCCAAAGCTTTCTTATTCTTGAGGTTATTAACTGATATGCCATCAGTCAAAATCCACACACGTGAAAAGGCATAGCTCAGTGTAGCATGCACACATATAGCTGTACAGTGAGGGAGTAAGACCCTGTCAATTTGTCACAATCCTTCTTATCCTTCATGTCTCCTTTCATCCCATCTTGGTTTTGTTTGATACTGATTATCTTGGGGAAACAAAACTGTTTACTGTCTCTTGCAGCATCATTGCCCTTAACCAAAACCTGAAAATTCATGCAAGCTCCAGGGTCATCTTGTCTTCAATGCTGTAAAGGTTCCCCTGGGGCTTCATGAAGTGACCTCTGGGCTCAGGAAATACTGGCTTTCTAAAAGCTTTTCCAAAATGTTCTCGCAGTCTCTGCCGTGATGGTTGCTTGTGAAGCAGAGACCAGACGGGTAATCAAAATCAGTAGCTATGCATGCTTGTTAGAGAAACGGGCCATCAAGACAGTACTTAAGGGGAGATTAAAGTATATCATCAATATAAATAGATATGTGCAAGGTTGGAAAAGGAAAAGGGAGGGGAGTGGGGAGAGTCTGCAAGAGCTCAGCATTAAGGTTGTCAACTCTTCCCCATGCCAGAAGTGGGATGACGCACAGAAGTGGAACAGGAGTGGGTCGGGTGAGTGGAGACGGAGAGGAAGCAAGGGGGAGGCAGGTAGAAGCTAAGGAAGACTATGTGGGACCTGTGGAATTGGAGTAGGAGTGGTTTTGACATGTGAAAACAAGTTTTGGAGCGGGTGGAATGAGTGGGAACAGAGCAAGAGTGGGTAGGGCCCACAGCCGCTTAAAGACCACGCTTGTATTTCTGACAGCTTTCCTCTCTTTTTGGTGTGGGAGAGCAGCGTATTCTCTGGAGCACATCTGGAGCTAATGAGAGGACAGGGAGAGGCAGCTGGCAGCATCTCCCAGCTTGGAAAGGGGAGAGGGCAGGAGGCATTTCAGAAACATTTAAGTACTTTGCTCTCCAGCAAGGAACCAGACTCCGGGATGCCGTCAGGTACCACTCTTCTTGGCAGCAAAGCCTCACAGCATCATGTGTGGTGACAGCGTTAAAAATGTTTGTTTCACAGTTTTTAGTCTCCTGCTGCCTGGGGGTGGTTCCCTGTCATGGGGACACGTGACTTTGAGTTGGCCTGAGGCTCTCCTGACTCCCAGCAGCAGCTTCTCCTGCCCATCCCAGCGAGAGAAGCAAGGATCAAGGGTGGGACGGAAAACAGCTCATCCTTGGAACCAGGGCAGAGCTAGACATTTCTTCTAACTTCAGCCTTCTCCATAGCACCAACTCAAAATTGCTGAGACTGTGGTAGGGACTAAGAGGGCTGGTGAGCTTATAAAAGTCAAAGTGGAAAAGTGAGGGAAGAGATGGAAGAGCAAGGGTGCAATTTAGCCACCCTCTTCTCTCCCAGGACTCTTTTAGGTAAAGCAAGACACTAAACAGCAAAGGGTGATGTGTTTTGGATTCAGGACTAATGTTCCCTTATATTTATATTCTTGGATGCCCAGTGGTGACAGAGGTGTTCAGAAAACACTGAGCTGTTTAACCATTTATCTGTATGTCTCTACAAGCAAAGCTTGTTATAAAACCCAAAGAAATCAGAAAAAGTAGGAGAATTTTTAGCTCCAGATAAAATATTGAGTGAATATGGTTAATTTCTATTTGTAAACTGATTCTGATTATGGCTAATGCATTCTTTCTGAGTGTTGTCCAAGCAGAGTGTGCCTTTTCACTCAGTGAAGGTTGCGGCTATCTGCTGAATGACCGACTCGTCCCTGGAATAGGTTTTCCAGGAGTGCTTTTGCCCTTTGACCATGTGTGAAACATTTCCAGCAGAAGAAATGCAAAGGGAGAATAGAGAATAATAAATTTCTGTTGTCAGTTTGGACAATGCCAAGTGAGCTGCCCGGGTTCTCAAATGAGATATTTAAATAACAAAGAACAATGCAGCACTTAATGGCTCAGCAGTTCACCCCTGTTTTTATTCATAAATCCAGTGAGGGTGCTGCTTGGGCAGCCCTTCCACAGAATATCACGAGGCACGTGTGTCCCGACAGCCAGGCTGGAGCCTGATGTGTCCTGGCCTGGGCATCTCTTGGTGTGTCTCTCTCACAGACATCCCGACTTGCCTGCAATATGGCTGATCGGGCTGTCTGGAAAGATGCCTGAAAAGAAAACAGATTTCTTTCTGCTGTTTTCTGAGAAAAAACAAGTGTGATAGGTTAGCCCCCGCCCAAATGCACCAAAAAGAAAAAAAAAATCAGGAAAAGAGGATGGCAGTGGAAAGGAAGAGGAAGGAAGAAGGCACGTTTTCTTGCTTTCCTGAAAGCAGGAGCTGATTTTGACCCCTGCTTGAATTCATCTGTGCTGGAGCCAGCAAGAGAAGGATGCTTTTGCTGGGCTGCTGTTGCCATGGAGACCAGCAGAGACAAGAGAGGCAAAAGACTGCCAGAGACGACGACTTCTGAATTAAAAACAGGGTATTCCTGCCCTTCACACTCCCATAACCCAATTCTTGCTGGTTTCTGCTCTTCACAGGCTGTAGGTGTAGTAGCTTTGATGGAAAGGGGGAGGCAGTTCTTTACTTATCCCATGGAACGATTATTTCCGCACCTTTCACAAACCAACAAAACAAATACAGCTTTTTTTTTTTTTGTCTCACACTTGGTCAAAAAAGAAGAAAAAAAAAAAAAAAGGAAGAAAGACAGAAAAAAAGACAGTGTGAAATTGCTCTTCCCACTCCCAAAATTCTCCACCCCCCCTGGAGACTAAAAGGAAGTATCATCATTTTAATTTGAACTATCGCTTTCAGCTCCAGTGGGTGGGTGGAGGTGGGTGAAAGCTGAATTTCTAATTTCTCTCTCTGCCATCAAAAATGAGCATGTGGATGAGGAGCTGACAAAGTCTGTTACCTGCCTCTTCTTGTCGGGTGTGCTTGCGGGAAGAGGAGAGAGGGAGGTGGAACACGGTGTATTTATCCTTTATCTCTTCTTCAACTTCATTCTAGATTTCCAGTTTTTCCAGAGAAGTTCTTGATGTTCAGTTTGTTTTGTTCTTTTTGAAACCACATGTATTTTACCTGTGTGACTCTTCTGTCATGTGCTGTCAGGGTTTGGAGGAACTAGAAGTCACAAAAGCAACAGGCAAAAGGACAAAATGACCTTTCAGAGTCCTGTAAAAATGATGCTTTTTTTTTTTTTTTCCATTTAGGCTTCTATACTGTTAGACTTTTCTATATTTACTCTTTTGCCACAAAATACCCCACGTTGGTCCTTGGTGCTTGAATGCCAGAGCTGGGGAATGAGACTCAGTTACTGACTTGTGGCCAGGCTCCCTCTGAACTCATGCTTTGCTTTCATTTTATCAGTGTACAGCATCCCCTAGGAAAGACTTTTTGGTCTCAGCCTTCAGCCTTCCTAAAGCTGTGCTCTGCCAAGAGCCAGGCTGAGACTTCCCATCTGAAGCTTCAACCAAACGCAGTCCTTCAAAACTTGCTTCTCCTGTTTCGATCCCCACAGCTACATATCTCTGATTGGGTATTTCAGGTAGCTTACAGAGTAAATACTGCACTAATACACATAATTTTAATCACCCTGTAGGTCCTGGCTCTAAAAGACCAAGGAGACAAGAAAATTGTACAAGGAGGTGAAATATAGAAGGTCAGAGACAGAAATCTTCAAAGTTTTGCCTTTTTTTCCCCAAGTCCTCAAATGGATCTGATTTTCCTCTTTCCCCATTTCTGATGAGATTAGCTCCAGTCCAATCAAAATACCACATTTGTTGTGGAAAGATTGCCTTAATATGTTTGAGATCTTTGTTTTTGCATTCCCTAGCCTGCCTTTTCCTACCCAACCCCAGGAATCCCAATCCCAACCTTCTCTCTGCAAGCTCTCTGTGGGAGTCAGTGGTGGGGAGATAATCAGGACGGGTGACATTTGGTGTCTAATCCTCCCCAAGGCCTTCCTCTGAGCTTACTGTCCGGTAGTGGTTGAGAACATTTGTTATCTCCCAGGCTTGCAGCCCAAGCAGGAAATAAGTATTTTTAAGAGACGGAGATGCATTTGTTATTGACATCTGCTCCTGTTTTAATGAGGAGAATTAGAAAGAAGGAAGATGGGCTTCAAATGGAATTGTTTCCCTTTTCTCCAGCAGGACACTCCATTACAAGTCCTTCCCAAGATGCTGCTGAGCTTTTAGCAAAGGAGAAGGAAATAATTTACACACTGCTAAAAGCACAAAGAACAGTTAAGCCCTGCTCCTCTCACCACCCCACTCTCCTGCCTCCCCTTTTGCCCAGGTTGGTCAGTAATTCCTCCCGAGTGAAACGAACGGTTTTCTTTTCTGGTGAATCATAGCTATAATTTCACCACCTTGACTCATCCACTGCTTTGAAATGCAGGTCTTTCTCTGGCTTCTTCACAGAGGTCCTTCTATAACTGTTTCTCTGTAATAAAGACTGACCGAGGAGTGAGATTGATGTCCGATGTGATAATTCAATCACTGGCCTTTGATGATCTATTAAATCAGCCCATGATGTCTTCTGATCTGCCTTTTGCTGGAAGGAGCCCTTGCAGCAGTGGGAATTGCTTGCTGCCTCTATTAGTTTGTAAATAACCTGCATATTTGGAGGTTAGTTTGGCGTGACGTTCTCTGGCTCAGCAGGTGGCCTGCACCATTGAGCCCATTTGATTTTTGAAGGCTTTAAGTCAGGAAGAATAATTGACAGAAGATTTAAAATAAAAAATAAAAATAAAAATAAAAAAATGCCCCTTCGTTTGCCTCCCTTGCTCTGTTTCTTCCGTTCCTTTCCCCTCACATCTCTGCTCTGACCTTCTGCTAGGATGGGGTGTGTTTTTTGTAAAAAAACCTGTCATCCAAAGATAGGCTACTAGCTTGTACTCATAACTGTGAGATAAATGCCTTTGGGTACTGTTTCTGGAACAGATACCTTCCTGGTGCTGATGAGCTTGACAGCAAGGAACGCACTGTGCTGATTTTTTCACTTCCTGAGAGATAAATTCCACCTTTACCTCAGCATCTTTTCTACTTTTCTCTTCTACTATTGAGAGAAGTTTGGGCTCTGCTTTGCATGTTGGCGGGTGTTGTTTGGGGTCTGTCAGCATGGATGGAGCAGTTGGGGAAAGCTCCTGTTTCCCCTTGTGAGTTCAGTGATTGGGAGAGCCCAGCCTTGCCTCTGTTGCTGCAAGATGCAGGGTGAACATGTAGGAAGGTGTTTGCTGGCTTGTTGGTTCTCCATGGTTTGGATGTGGAGGCAGCCTGAAGCCAGAAAGGTTATTACATGAGGCACAGTGCTCTGTGCATGAAGCTTCATTACATCCAGGGCCATTATCACCTCCATTAAGAGTGCAATCACTTGGGTATCTCCAGGCTGCTCTTGGACGTGGGGGAAGTGGGGAAGGGAGTGGTGGCAGGAGGGCAATTCTGCATGGAGCTGTTGTGGATCCAGCTGGATTTAGAAGCTCCAGCCACTCCAGCCCCAGCTGAGCTCCACACACAGCTGATGCTGGAGGCATGGAGAAGTTCTGTCCTCTGCCTGGTACAAAGATTTTGGGCACTAGGTGTGCTATGAACCATGACGGACATACACCCCGCCCTAGAGGTTCTGTGGCAAGTAATCTAGTCCAGGAGTGTTAACGTTCATCCGGAGTTAATAAACTTATTTGGACTTAAGCTGGCTCCATACAGAAAACCCAGAATGTTTCTGTATCACATTCCTCACTGATTTAGCAAGACTAATATTGCATTATCTGGGATAACCAAACCTCTCTCCCTCATTACTCCTGATAGTAGAACATTGACTGTAGTTCAGCATCCATGAGGGATCATAGAAGTGGGATGGCCTCGACACTAATTAGGGATGGAAGGTGTCTCTTCTTTGGCAAGTACATCATGACTGTGCTTGGTTCTCATTCATTTAGCTAGAGAAGAGAGGTGATATCACTGGTATGCTACCATGTGGTAGACAGATGAAAGACCCCATTGCAAATATAATAAATCTGCCAGGCAATTTCCCTTGCTGAAAGTGAACCATAACTGCTTCTGTGCTCCACTCCTAGGTCTTGAGGAGAAGTTGCCGTTCATATTGGGTTAGAATGCGTAAGATGTATTGATGTTCTTTTGGGCTGAGAATGAAATTATCAAACTCATTGTGCTCAGTTAAAGTGTGAATTCAGGTTCCCAGAGGCCATTGTCCTGACTTACGCCATCTCCTTTCTGTAAAATAGCTGTTGACAAAAATTTCCCACTAAAATCTATCTGCCTGCAAAGAAATATAGTTCTCAACTTGTATTGAAACATTTAACTTGTCAAGTAAATAGGTTGTATTGAATGGAAAATAGTTTGATGCTGTTTTTTAGTGGTTATGTTGTGCCGTGAGAAATAACTTCCTTTCCAGTTGTGATGTCTCCTGCAATACTACTAAAAATATGGAAACCCCCATGATATTAATCCTGAAGATCTGAAAGTGGCTGCACTGTAAAGAGATAATGGCAAGCTTGTAGGATTCTCCATGGGGTTTGCAAAGCCTTTTGCATATACAGTATGGGGTTTATTTAGTCTTTCTGAATAAAACACTGATAAGATAAATTTCTTTAAAACTGAGCATTATGGATTTGCATCCGCATAAATAGGACAGAATTTGCTCTGCTATTTCTACCCCCCTCTGTCTTTAGCTATGTTGCCGATTAGGGCTAATTACAAGGGACTGAGTCACCACTCCATTACTTCTCAGGTTTATGCCACTGTAGCTACCATTTAAATGAATCAGGCTGTCTGGCTGCATTACCCCTGCTCTTGTTCCCCTCCCTCCTATCCAGCTCTTTTTTCTTCATTTTCAGACTCCACATACCCAGTTCACCTGCCCCATTCAGCTTTCTACTGATGGTCTTCCCCGTTTGGCTGCCTTCTGCGAAGGCCTTGTCCTTGCTAGTGCTGCCTACCACACTTTGCAGGAATTTAGCATTTCCCTGCTCCGACTGGGTTGCTGTTGTTTTTCATTTGTCATTATTTTTGCAAGGCTATCATAAAGATCATTTGTCAGACTCCAGGAGCGAGCCGGGCAGGCAATAGGGTGGAAATTACCCAGCTTGGGTCAGTCCCTACTGAGCCCCTGTCGCAGGGCAAGAGAGGGAGGTTTCACAGTGGGAAGCTGAAAACCTTTCTTATTTCACACGCAGTCCTTCAGCATATTTTCAAAGAGCCTTGCCTTGCATAGCATACTCTCATGTTTCCTTTTGATATTCTCACTTCCCGCCTCATATTTTATTCTACCTTCACATCAAGGCTGTATGTGGTGCCAGCTCATTATGAGCTGTCATTACAGTAGCTGGAGAGCTGACACCACAGGCCAGTATTTGTTGTTTTGATCATGGATTTTAGGCTACAGAGGTACGTTAGCAGCATTGGGTGGTAGGTCTGCTGCTAGTCTGTGAGATCTATTTTCTTAAGGAAGCTTCTCAGGTTTGCTTAGGCTGTCTTCAGGAGAGCTGGAGACGGGGACAGGACGTACTGCCTCGTTACACCCTTGGCTCTTTTTGGGGTTAATTGTTAGGGCTGCAAGAGGCACGTGCAATCTAGAGCCACTTATGGTTGTTTCTGTAAAGTCAGAATAGGAAAACACAGTATATTTTATATATTAAAGCACACAATATGATGTTCTCATCCAAACACTCAAATTAGAGTGGAAATGGTATTTAGCCTCATGTGATACATGTTCTGTTGTGGTCCTCTTTAGCTGGACTACAACAGTACTTGTTATTCACCTTGGACTGTGTGTAATACGCAACATGGACCGCTTCTCAGCTTCTGCACTACAGGTCTTCTCAGTCTCCTTCACAACTGTAAACCATATTTTAATGTAAAGAGAGTGGTTTGTGGACTACTCCTCCCAATTTGCCATCCCCCACAAGCTCGCCCAGTTGCTGAAGAGTGCATTATTTCCTTGTGCAGCAGCAGCAACTGCCTACCAAGGTAAAAAGGTAATTTTAAGAGGGCATGCAATGTATTTTTAGGTGGGGAGTACGTGCACTCTGAACAGGCAGCAAAGAGCTGATGCTCAGCAAGACACGCACAGTTTGTGGTTCATCTCTGGGGAACTTGCGTGCTGGAGTTTGCCACCCAGTACAGTAGTGTCACAGCTGGAATTCAGTGTTTCTGGGAGACTCACTCAAAAGCCAGGAATAGAAGCAATATTCACTCTAGCACTGAGAAGTGGAGCACTGCAGTGGAAAGGGAGTCCCCAGGCCAGAGTTAGAAATGCTGCGGCTGCTATTCTTAACCACTTAAACTCAGCAAGATCCAAGGGCTAGGCTTCAAGAGAAATCCCTACATCGAAAGGCCTGCTTCTCTTTTGAATTGGTCTAGCCTGAAAAAGAACTGTTTTGAAGTGGATACAGCTAAAATAGTCAGAACAGTACTGAATGCTTAGTCTACTAATTGCTTCAGTGTATCAAGGCTAATTGCATACTTGAAAATACCCAATATCTTGTTTAACATGTAGTCCAAATATGGAAAGCTACAGACCATGTTACAGTTTTCACACTCAAAAGCGAACCAGCTCCAGAACCCAGCTTGAGTGGCTTTGACCAAGTTTGTTGGTCTGCCCTGCTCAGTACCTGCTACCCAGGTATGAGACAGAGCTTAGAGATGCACAGACCCAGTGAAACAGGTTGTCAGTGGATATCCCACCCCTGGGCAGAACTTCCTAGAGCAGCTGGGCTGGAAGTCTTGCTTAAAAAGAGCATAGTGTGTCTTGGGATGGCAGTTATGATTGGCCTTGTCCTGCAAGGTAAACTTCTGAGCTTAAAGGTTTCTTGGCTGCTCCACCAGCAGAGACATGTTCTGCAAAGAAAGGAAGGATCCTCTATACAACTGAAAGGACAGAGAAAACCCTGTTTTGAGCTATGCACAGATTCATCTTCGCTCTGGAAGCAGAGCAGTGTGTTTGCATGATAGTTACCCCTGCTGGTAAACTGGTTGGATCTACATAGATATAGACAGAGCCAACTCATGTGTCTGTGCTGTTGTCCAGTATGTTTACTAACCAAGTAGTCTACTTGCAGGTAATTAAAGTGGACCATGTCTTTCTAATGCCTTGTCATTAGAAAGAACTGGAGCTGGAACTCTTTCCCCAGTTGTATGGTATAGTTGGGGCATCTCCATAGGTTTGGACCCTCCTGTAAGCAGGAAGCTCTCAGTCTCACTGTGTAGCAGGGATCCTCACATTCATGCACTCAGAGGAGGGAATTCCTATTCTTTGCAAAAAAAAAAACACAAAGGATGGCATGTGTGTGCATAATGTGTAGCTATTTAGCAACTGAAAAATTGCTGATTTGGAGCTCAGTCTCTTGCGGTTGTGTACAAGAATAATTTCAGTTTGCATTTTAGGCAGTTTACCAAGTAGAGGACCAATCACTTACATACTGGCTTTATGCCTGCTGCAAGTCACCGTAACTAACGAGATTATCATTTTGTGATGGAATGTATCTACAGGACTGGAAAACCAAGGTAGTTGTAAATAAATTAACGTTTTAAGAGAGCTAGGACGTGCTGGATCTCTTTGGTATTATCTAAAGAAAATCACAAATTTGGTCTTTGGAGTTTGGTTCATCCTAATAGGATACAGCAGGATAACTTCAATGAGACTTTTGAGAGCAGTTTCACAATCAGAGGCTTCCATCTCTGAAGACCTAAACTGGAATGATAGAAGCAGTTGTTTTAATGCCCCCACAGGGTGTGATGCCGTTATGCTAATTTGCACCACAATGCCAAAGACTCTGCTTTAATAACAATAATGTCTTAGTTAGACCAGTGGCTTAGTAACTGCCTTTTAAGATGCAGTGGATGAATCAGGGATTTGGGAGCAAGTAAAGCAAATTAACTTTGTCAGCTTATCCTTGACTGGAGAGTGCCACTTCTCTTTGCACTCACAGACAACTTCAGAGGTGGAGAAACTTGGAAGATGAGAAATAGTCAAAATGGGAAATTGAGTGCTACTTACATGTGCTTTACAGACTCCTCTTGTCATGCCTGTCAGCGACAGGATTGATTTATTCCCTCCTCTGTTTAACTCCAGGCAAAATAATCATCACTGTAGTCATGAGGTGTCAATGCCATCTTCTTTATTTTCCATCATTCTCGGCAAAGAGACCATTGTCACTGACACCAACATCTTTCTGTTTTCTTCCTGCTTCTCCCAACACATTGTGTTCAGAAGGCAGAACATGGTGTCTGGAAGCCAGAGAAATTTAGGCCAGAGATCATGGAGACTATTCCTACCACTTTGGTTCCAAGAGCACTGAGTCCCAGTGGCAATCACAGCAGGGATGATGGTGGCACTGGTAAAAATAAAGGAATTTTTTACTTTGTGGAGACTTATGGTAACATTTCTGGAGTCAAATGGGAGCTCTAACAAGTTGCTTTCCTTGTGTTCTCATTAGGTTTTTTTCCATTGCACGCTCCACAAGACATGGGTAGGTGTACCCAGTATTTCCACTGCCAACCACTGTTCTTCCAGCAGCAAGTGATCACTAAAGTCTCTCCAACTACTTTCTGTAGACGAAACGGGCCAGCAAGTCTTTGTAACCAAGCAACTGGAATAAAGTTGAGTTGCTGGCATGTAGGTTCTTACAGCTCAGATTTTAGGCACAAGGGACATAACCAGAAGGGAGGGTAAAAGTGCAGTTCAGAGCTATCAGGAGTTGCCCTGATTATAAGAAAGTGATAGACGCATTCAGAGAAGTTCTTGGCAAGTCTCTTTCTCAGCTGTGCACAGTAATTTTGTTGGGCCAAACTGTGGATTGAATGCCCCTGGAGTCCAGGTGTACTTTAACACTCCCTGGTTGCATCATGAGCCTTTCCTTTCCATTATGGTTTGTTTTAGGCTTTTTGTAATGATCACTAGTCATATTGTGCGTTAGTTCATCTGAGTTCTTTTGCAAATAGATAGATGCCAACAACACTAAAGTGCAAATTGCACTGGCTAGCATTTCTGCTGGCACTTTGAGCAGTGTGACCATGGACTGAATGGTATGGACAGCGAGATAGCCCATAAACTTTGGTTTTGGCATCTCCAGGTGAGGGTACAGGCATATTGGCAAGGCAAAGGTTATAATGATGGCATCTGAGAGTCACAGGAAAAAGGCCTGGATCAGATCTGTGCTGGCCAGGCAGGCCATCGCTCTGCACAGAGGCAAGACCAGCCACACTCACGCCCGTTCTGCTGCGTGTTTGCATGACTTGCTCTGCCCTGGAAGTCCTGCAGTCAGCTTAGACAGTCTGTTTCCATGGTGAACCCCAGCTGGAGACAGTTTTCCTAAGGTCTGACCCACATCTTGCTAACCACAATCAATTCAAACTTATTTCTTGTCCTGTTCCCTATGAAGAAGGCTTATTGCCTGCCTTTCTGCAGCCACTTTTCAAATGTCTGAAGGCTGCTGTATCTCCTTTCAGCTTCCTGGAGACTAACCACCCTGAATTCCCTTCAAACTCTGACCCCTTTGGTCATGTTTTCCAGACGTTTGATCACCGCTGTTACTTTCCTGTGTTACCTGTGATGTGCAGATGGTGGACTTCTATCTCCAAGACTGTCACCATAGCACTTTTCACCTGTATTATCTCATTTGAAATAAAAGACACGAGTAAAGCAACACTGACCCACAGCATCTGTACACTTCTGTTGAAGGAGTGAGGGTCATTACTGTCACATTGGTTTTAACCCAGATTGCATCAGTCCCTCCTTGCTATGCATTGCTCACCATTTTAATCATCAGAACTGGAGATAAACAAGGTCTCAAGTGAATAAGCTTCTTGGCTCTGTTCTTATGGACTCCTGGGAGATGATGATTTATCTTCCATATGATATTGAGGACTGGCATCTGTGAAAGATGAAATGACATGAACAACAAAAGGACAGATTTGTCATTGCATATTTACCTCTTCCTATGTAAGTGCAGTCAGGAATACTGAGCCGGCTGGCTGGAATTAAAGGAAATTAATCTTAGTAGGACTAGTAGGTGTAAAAAGCTAGCTAGTTAAAAAAAGGGGCATGAAGGCTTTGAAACCATAATCAGGAGTGAAACAGTGAGCATTTAGACCTCAGCTAGGCTGCTGGTTCTGTCTTTTGCCTCCTTGGCAAATGTTTCCTGTTATTTGAGGTTGTGACCCCCTAGCTTGGTGCAAACAGCAGTGTTAATAAAAGGTTCTCAAATGTTTCTTTGCACAGATTAAGCCTTTGCTGGAATTTGTCTGAGTGTGACCTATGGCGAGCTGTCCCTCGTCAGCCATATGGTACAGTTAGGAAGTGGTGTTATTTTGGAACTACCTAGAGAAAAGCTACATGAAAGCTATGCACTTTAGGACAAGAGAGTAGCGTTAGGGTAAAAGCTGCAATAGGAATTCACTTAGAATTTGGGCTGCTTTAACAAAATGTTGCTTTTATGTAAAAGCGTGCTGTGCCGTGCTGTGTGCATGTGTGGAAGCAGGGAGCAAGAGCTTGACTCATGGAGAGAAAGAAACAGAGGAGGAAATGAGGGAATCGGCGCTCGGTGCCAGTTGTATTTTTGCTGCAACCTTCTGTTTTTACCGTCAGAGGATTTTATACGAGGTGGGAATGTGGTCGGCACAAGCACAAAATACCCACTGGTGGGGAGAAAAAGAGAAGCTGAAAGGAAAAGAGGAGAGAAGAAAAGAAAGATTATTGTTTCTCATTGTGGAAAAGGGCAACAATAAGCTTATTTTCTTAGAAAAGGATTCAGTCTGTGAAACTGTTCAGTTGCAGGACAGATTTTATTCCTTACATGCATGAATGGTTTCTGTCTTCTCGTTAACCCGGTTCGAATGTTCCAGATGGCCAAAGTCGATGCCCTGTATTTTAGTTCCTTTCGTGCATTCAGAGGCAGCTGAGGGTTAACATTTCCTCTATAAAATAATGTCCTTTTCCTACATCCACTCCTTGTTTCTCAAAAAGCTCTAAAAGACAAGTTTTGCTGAGTGGTCCCGTGCCAGCAGAGAGCTCAGCAGTACTGGATTTGCAGGTAATGAAACGGCATCAGAGAGAAAGCATGACGACAAACAGGAGTCAGGTTAAAGTACTTGGATGCTTCTGGTTTTTCCTTAGTTGTCGAGTGTCAGTGCCACCACCATCCCAGTACGTGGCTCTTCACAGAGGTGCCAGAAAAGACCCCTACTCCGAGGGGTGCGCAGCTTGAGCCCTGTGACCTAGCTGTGGCTCTGAGATCGAGTGCCTGTTGGGGGTTGCACGGAGGAGACAAAGCCACCAGGTGAAACAGTTCATGTCCTGGAGCTCATCTTTGTGCCACATCACTGTGGACACCCCTGATCTAACCAGGGAAGGAGGAGGAGTTTAAGAAGTGGGACAGTGCTGTTGTTGCAGGAGTCCTTTCCATCCTGTCTTGTCCCCAGCAGCCTTTGGCTCTCCCATTGCCATTCCCTCCAATGCTTCTGGTGATGGGGAGGTCATGCAGCCCAGGGTAATAAACTGGTGTGCTTGTCTCAGCCCCTCACCATTTTACAGCCAGTAATGCATTTGTAATGAAGTGCCAGTGGGTGCCACTAACTAGTGTAGAGAGGCTAAACTGCTTATCCGTGTTTTTGTAGGTCTCACTCAGCGAGAGCTTCTTTGGCTCAGTTTGTGAGCAGCTGCTCTTCTGGGAGTGGAAGGTCCTGGCCTCTCTCCTCAGTGATGTTGTGTAGTTTTGTGTGGTCAATATGTGTAGCGTTGGTGATTACGGTGACATCCCAGGAAGCTATAGGTTGTTTGGAAGGGGTACTCTGCGCTCACACAGAGTTTTTTACAGTCTGTAAAGGTCCTCCTTATCTGGTGAAAACTCGGTGCTTGTTCTCATGGGTTCAGCTCTGGTTTGTGAAGAGGTGAGATCTGTGAATGTCCCAGTTCAAAAGGCACAAGCACAAGAGTCACGTGCAGTGAGCCCAGCCATAATCTCTGTGTTGTTGCTCTGACAAGTTTGCGTACCTTGTCTGCTGATCCAGGAGCAATCAGAAGTGGCTTAGAGGCAGAGTTCCCCGAGTGCTGCCTAGTTTCAATCTGGCCATTTTTTTATGCGTGGAGAAGCCAGCAGATCAATGCAGGGCACATGAGGTCAAGCTCCTCCATCATGGGAAGTCTGAGGGCCTTTGGTTTCCTGGAGTTTCACACCCATATGTTGTAGCTGTCTCCCCTGACCTTCACCTTCCAAGAAAAACTCTTAATCTTGTCCTGACAGATGCAAGCATGGGAAAAACATTGTTCTCTTTAAATTTGTTTCTGTTTTCTTTATCTCTTTCACCCTTTCTCTTCCCCAGGGTTAGAAAGAGAAAAGAAGACATCTGATTACCCACACGCTAATTTGTGTGGGGTATTTTGTTTTCAATATCCCTCCCTGTTTCCTGCCTTGATTAGATATTACTCAAGGGGTGTTTTGTGTTACTTAACAGCTACAGCTTGAAGAGAGCTCACAGAAGCCTTACTTGTTTGTTTAACTGGGAAATAAATTGAAGTAACCCACCAAATTATTTTTGAAACAAATAAAATATTTTAAAATAAAATGTTTACTAGGTCTTTCTCGCTTGGGTCTTCTCTCTCCTCTGCAGTTTATAAATCCTTGATACAATCTCTTCTTTCCTGACTTCTTGCGGGCATGTAAGAGAGCCTCAACTACCCAGTGGTTTATTTTCATTCAAAGGAATCTATAAAATTGCATGTTACAATATATGGTGTTGCTCTTGTGTAACGGTTTATAATCTGCTTTATGGACCTCAGTCCTCTTATTCTCTTAAGATAGGTGTTGAAATTAAATTGCCTGCAGAAGCGTTATTATTTTTGCAGCTTTTTAAGGGAGAGCTTGTTTATTCTTTGCATTTGCTTAACTTTTGTTTTGCTGTTTCTTTTCCTTCGTGTTCAGATGGTGTAAACCAATTGCTCCGTTCCTCCAGATTTCCAGCTGCCAGTCCCGGGCAGGGGGAGGTGGGGCAGAGGCAGACAGCAGGACGAAGCAAGGGAGAGTGCGTGGTTTTTGCTTTGTTGGTGCAGCAAGGTATTGTCCGTGAAAAATCAGTAGCCATCTACTCACGGGGAATGATGTGCAACCTTCTCACTGCATGAAACAGCTCGTATCATCCTGTTCAGCAGGCACTAAACAACACGGTGTGGGCTCCATCTCGTGTCCTACGCTGCAAGCTAAACAAAAGGCCTCCAGGTCCCAGTTATACTAGAGATGTGTCTATAATGACTTTTTAAGGATGTGCAATGAATGGGAATGAAATCTGCTTAACTCCTTAGCTCCTGGGCAGCTCCCTCCTCCTGCTCTTTTCTGCTCCTGTCTTTTGAACTGGCTGGCAGCATGAAGGTCTCTAACTGCTGCTGTTGTTCGTGCTCAGGCTAGGAAACTGTTCCTACTTTATTGCAGTCTGAATAGGAGGCAACATCTTCAAAGTGCTCTAAAAGTGTACTCCTTTTCTTCTTCAGTTCCCTAATTAGGTATGAGGAGTTCTAATGGTTTTACTAGGTTTTTCTTTCCTCAAATAGCTCTGTAGGTGGGCTTGCAGATTTTTGTTTAAAAAAAAAAAAAAAGAATTTTTGCTGAATTCCATGTTTAGACAAGAGCATATTTGTTGGTTGAGACACTGGACTTGAAAGGAAGACAGTTGGATTTTACTTTAGACTTTGCCCACGCTCTGTTCTTAAATGCCTTGTTTGCCCTTTTTATAGGCACAGTTCAACCCTGCAGTATGTAGCAGGAATTTAACTGCGTTGAAAACTCACTTATACTGTGGCCAGGTTTAGTGCTGCCTTGTAATTTTCTGATCTGCCACCTAAGGATAAGAGTACTTGCCCATTAATGGAGAAATGTTCCAATTTACCAGCCCAAGAATTAGAAATCAGAAGCCAGCCATGCAATAAGAGAATTGACTTAAGAAGCAAGACTTTTATTTTTTTCTTAGGTGGAAACTGTTTTTCAATTACCTTCAGATTTTTAAACCGTAAGACTTGATTTTCACCAGCCCTGGCCAGGGCTACGGGTCTTACATATGAGACGAGTTCTGAGAATAGGGCTTCACATAAAATAGAGCAGAACAAGTAAAGTGGTGGGACTTTTGATAAAATCAAGAGAGATTATAACACTGATGTTGTAGAGACAGGGCTTCATTTGTTAGTATTTGTGAATTGCTTTGTAAGCCTTGTATAGCATGAGCTATAGAAAGAAGCATTACTGTGCCATGTGCATCACCAAACGATGCACCACATGTCTCTTCAAGGTGCGTGTGAAGTATGCAATGCAGTGAAGTATTTCCATCTCCATTCACTAATGATCCCTGAGCAGGTGCTCATCTCGTAGGCTGTCTGCACGCAGACTGCTTTGTTCCAGACTAACTCTGTGTTCTGCCGTGGTGTTTTTAATTTAGTAACTCCACAAGATGTAAGGTTTCTCAAAAAGGAAGGAATATGACTAAGATAAGTAGTCTTTGTTGCTTTTTCAAATATTATATTCACATTTGAATCCAAGATGTGTAACAGCGATTTTCAGTATTGTAGCACTCTAAAAGTGCAGATTGTAACCTGGGATGTGTCTCCTGAGCTTCTACTACCACCAGTGAGATTTACAGAGTGAAAACTGAGTGTCCATTGACCTGTAAGAACTGAATCTTCTTGGTGCTCAGAGTGACACTAATTCCTGTAATTCCTAACATGGAAGACTTTCTTGAGGTGTTTTTCCCATTTCATGACTGGAACACTTGTAAGCCCACACCTCCTGTATGTGAATTCTGGGAGTATCAGGGGGAAGCCTGTCTGTTATCTTCTGAGCAAAAGGATATGTGAAGGGCAATGAACAATAGGCTTCAAAAGACTTTGGGTCAGGCATTTTTTCAAGACTGGCACTGTTGCAGTTTATAAAGATGTGGCCACACTAGCTTAAAATAGCCAGATAGAGCTAGCATGGCATCTGCCTGGACATCAGTGTGAGCTGCAAAGCCTACCCAAGAGGCTGTGTAAACATTTTTCAGTTGACCTGTATTGAGCTACTGTACGTAGGTCCTAGAAATCCCCCAAATTATTTATGTCTACACAAACATAGATATACCAGGCTCTTAAGGAAGGAAATTGGCTTGTGTTAATGTGCACAGGTGGCTTCTGATAATTCCTTATATGACTGTAGACTGGAATATGGTATCAGCAGAGAAGAAAAACCTCTTTTCCTCTTTTTCTTTTAAATGGAGAGCTTCAGGCAGTTCCCCCTCCACTCCCCTCTAGTACTCTCCTCCTCTGTTCATTTTCATGCCAGGTCACTTCTTGCCAAAAATCCCATCTGCTCATCAGTGGCATTCCAGAGCAGGAGATGCTCTGGGGACTTGATGCTGATTAATAGCCTCACCATCATTCACAAGCTTATGTGTGAAAGCAGGAGGAGAGGGAGACAGTGCCAATCAGAGCTAAACTATCAAGATCTAGGAGGTTCCTCTCTAAAGACCCCTGATACTGCATGTCCTTTCCCTAGGTAATACACGTTTCACGATTGTTTCCTCAAATACAGTCTTTACTCTAGTTTAAATGTCCATATGGAAGCAAGGGAGCTTTTGCCTGGGTCAGAGGCAGGCTTTGGGGACAGAACAGCTTCCATGGAGATCACTCTGGGTTTAATTATGCTCATTTTAATCCCATTGTTCCTCGATATTTGCTTAAGTGCACATGGTAAGAAAAAAAATCATGCAGGTAGATGTGCACCCACTTGTGTCCGTCTGGGGAATTTCTCTTATCCTTCACCACCCATTGCTTGCCTTTTGCACTCCCTACGTGCTTTTTAGGTGGTCGTCTAGTGTGTAGGGAATTTTGAAGTCTGTGTCTCATGATATTGCACAAGTGGGCTCCAAGCACCTGCCTAACATCCTCTGTCATACAGCTGTACAAAGGATACCTTATGCCCATACCTTTTTGATTTAGTTAGCCATCCTATTTAGCTTTTTCAATTTTCCCTATTAAATAAATTAGATTATGTAATAGTCCTTATCTTTCCTTAATCATTCTATTGAGCAGCCCCAAATTACCTACTTTCCTGAGAGTGAAGTGCTCTATACCTGAGTATAATGGCTTTGTCACTCATCATCCTGTTTTCCATCTTTGTCTTTTTCCCATCTCTGCTCCATTTTCTGTGTCACCTCTTCCCTTTCTGTCTCCTCACATTCCTCCCCCTGATCTGAATGCGCAGTGGGGAGGGGTCTTGTTTAGCCACGTCTATATGTCTGTGGCAAGAGACTTGAGAGCTTGGTCCAGAACCAGTAGTTTTATTTGGAAGGAAAGGCATAGAGCGAAGCAGAACCAAAGGGGTTTCAGTCCCTTCAGTCTCTCCAGGTAAATCTATGCCTACCTTCCACTGGATTTTCCGTGAATGCAAGCATTGCTTTCTGTGTTTCTCTCTATTGACATTCTTTTGCCCATCAGTTTAGTCTCCATTACCAGTGCTTTTCCCCCTGCTTTTCATTCTTTTCATCCTATGTCACTCTTGGTTCTTCCCCTTGGACTCACCTGCTCAGCTTCCCTCTCTCCTTTGTGGTCCTACTCCACCCCTCCCTTCACCACCCCCACCCCTGTTTCCTTTCTGTCAGACTTCAAAAGATACCTGCCCTTCTGGGTGCTTTGTTCTGTAATAATTTGATTTTCCATTTGCTCCTGGAAAAATATAATCAAGTACAATGCAGGGAAATTTGAGGGGACATAATCTTGCATCATTACCTATATTTATAGTAGGACATGCATATACAACATGGATGAGGAAGAAAGAAAATGCGTTAATGGTTTAATGGTTGATGTATAGCTCTCTGGAGCTATACATCTGGAAAAATAACACACTGCTTGGAATGGCAGATCCCTATTGCCTCTTCATTGGAGGTGACTGGCATGAGTTGGAGGACAAGACTTGGCAAGTTCTGAGTTGAGTCATATTGTTCTTAAAGGTTGCGGCGGAGGTGTGTTTTAATCAGCAGATCAGTACAGATTATTCATTATTAATTAATTAACATGCCCCTTGATATGGTAGATGTAAGTTGTTCCCATTGACTGGAACTGGCTGGCGTCATAGTTGCTAGAGTGTGCATCACCCCTTGCCTTAAAATGGAGGGAAAAAAGGTAAGATAGGGAAGAATTTCCCACAAAACACTGAATTATTTACACATATATATTGGCTTGGCTTCTTTCACCCAGCAAGGTGAGGTCTCTTTTTTCCCTTTTCCTTCTTACACTTGTTCATTGTTGGTGCTGGGTTTTTGTTGTTTTTTGGTTGGTTTTTTTAAGAAAGGTACATTTAATAGAGAAATCGCTACTATTGTTTGTGTTCACCACTTCCTCTGAAATACAAATTAAACCTCAAATGGATGTCTTGCAAGTCTTATGAGGAGCAGCTGGGGGAACAGGGCTTGCTTAGCCTGGAGAAAAGGAGGCTGATGGGAGATCTTATTGCTCTCTACAGCTACCTGAAAGGAGGGTGTAGAGGGTCAGTCTCTTCACCCAAGTAACAGACAATAGGACAAGAGGAAATGGCCTCAAGCTGAGCCAGGGAAGGTTTAGATTGGATATTAGGAAAAATTTCTTCACCGAAAGGGTTGTCAAGCATTGGAACAGGCTGCCCAGGGAAGTGTGGAATCACCATCCCTGGAGGTATTTAAAAGATGGGTAGATGTGGTGCTGAGGGACATGGTTTAGTGAATTCAAAGAAGGAAAAATCATATTAATGTTCCAAATTAGTTATGTGTTAATTTAGTAGATTACATGTGACCACAGAATAGTTAGATGCATCCATGACTCTCGGATACTTTAGAAAGCAAAACAATAAAATTAAACTATCTCCAAAGCAATCTTTTTTTATGGCAGAAAACCCATGAGAACATAATAAAGTCACAAGCAGGGATTAATATACAATTACAGAAAAGTCACTTGTTTTTAATCAATAAGGCTATGATGGGAATAGCACACAGTTATATGCACCAGCTAGTATTAGAAAATGGAAATGACCTTCTTACTGTGCTATAATCAGATTTCCAGAATTCCTTATAAATCATGTAAATGAATGCTGATCAAATTCAGGTTGAGCAGGGCCAAGGAAGAAGATGAGCTTCAGGGTTGAGGGTCTGTTGTTGGGATGCCCTCTGCCACTATCCCCAATTATGTCCTAAAGAAATCGCCTCAAAAGACCTCATTTTCTCACTTGCCAGAGACTATGCTGACTTGCCAGGCAGCATAGCTTTGAGGCAAGACACTGGAACCAAACCAAAAGCACCTCTGGGCAAAGAGCTCTGATTTACTAGCCCACAGGCTGGTTTGAAGCTGCTTTACACAAGTGAAATAATAATAAAATAAAGAGCCAAAACCCACTCTATACTGATTTTCTTTTGCATTTTACATCCCCTTTTCTTCACGACAACATTCAGTCTGGAAGTTGTTTGTCTTTTCTTTCTGTAGATAGATTTTATACTTCACCGGCAGTTTACCATCCCAGGTACTGTGCAAAAAATACTCTGTCGACCAAAAGAACTGAAAAAGATATCTCTGTTGAGGTTTTTCTCCCAGCCACCCTCAAGGCAGGATCTGGAGTTTTGGAGGCTGTAGCAGGCCCCACACGTTTTGTGCATATTGAAAAGGCTCAATACAGACAGCAATTAGGCATGCTGTTTCTAAGTCAGAGTCAACATATTTAACACTGGGTTACTCTCATTGCCTTTGGTTCCTCACCTCCAAAAAACAAGTGAAAATCATTCCTATGCGCTAGTTTTGGTCTAAGCTATTTATAAACCACACCAATTTTGCAATGATTTGGGATGTGTTGCGCATCGAAAGCCGTGATTATTCACAGAACGGTTGGTAGCATAAACTGTAGGTTTATGTTTGCTTCCACCTTCTTAATTTCATTGACATTTCCATCTCCTGCCTGTCACCCTGTCTCCTACCTGCTCTTGTGCACCCTGCCTGGTAGAGAACTTTTGAATATGAACCTGAGCAAACTGTACCAACTGTGCTCAGCTTCGCTCCATGTTTGATGATTTAAATCCTGTGTCTTCATACGCAGCGGATAAAGGCATGGAGATGCCAAATCCTGCCAGCCGCAGAAGGCAGCACTGATTCCCCTCCTCCTCC